>OY039089.1:0-614176 GCA_955850985.1 Elophila nymphaeata
TCGTCAGCTGACCGTCATGGGAAAACCACTCCAACTTAGCCTCTCAAAATTGTATCGTCGGCAGACCGTCATGAGGAAGTCACTCCAAGTTAGCCTCGCAAAATTAGATCGTCAGTTGACCGTCATGGGAAAGTCACTCATAGTTAGCCTCCCAAAATTAGATCGTTGGCAGACCGTCATGGGGAAATCACGCCAAGTTAGCCTCTCAAAATTAGATCGTCAGCTGACCGTCATGGGGAAACCACTCCTTATTAGCCTCTCACACTTAGATCGTCAGCTCCGTCATGGGGATATCACTCCAAAGTAAGCTCTCAAAATCAGATCGTCAGCTGACCGTCATGGGGAAATCACTCCAAGTTAGCCTCTCAAAATTAGATCGTCAGCTGACCGTCATGGGGAAACCACTCCTTATTAGCCTCTCACACTTAGATCGTCAGCTCCGTCATGGGGATATCACTCCAAAGTAAGCTCTCAAAATCAGATCGTCAGCTGACCGTCATGGGGAAACCACTCCTTATTAGCCTCTCACACTTAGATCGTCAGCTCCGTCATGGGGATATCACTCCAAAGTAAGCTCTCAAAATCAGATCGTCAGCTGACCGTCATGGGGAAATCACTCCAAGTTAGCCTCTCAAAATTAGATCGTCAGCTGACCGTCATGGGGAAACCACTCCTTATTAGCCTCTCACACTTAGATCGTCAGCTCCGTCATGGGGATATCACTCCAAAGTAAGCTCTCAAAATCAGATCGTCAGCTGACCGTCATGGGGAAATCACTCCAAGTTAGCCTCTCAAAATTAGATCGTCAGCTGACCGTCATGGGGAAACCACTCCTTATTAGCCTCTCACACTTAGATCGTCAGCTCCGTCATGGGGATATCACTCCAAAGTAAGCTCTCAAAATCAGATCGTCAGCTGACCGTCATGGGGAAATCACTCCAAGTTAGCCTCTCAAAATCAGATCGTCAGCCGACTGTCATGGAGAAGTCACTTCAAGTTAGCCTTTCGAAATTAGATCGTCAGCTGACCGTCATGGGAAAACCACTCCAACTTAGCCTCTCAAAATAAGATCGTCAGCCGACCGTCATGGAGAAATCACTCGAAGTAAGCCTCTCAAAATTGTATCGTCGGCAGACCGTCATGGGAAAACCACTCCAACTTAGCCTCTCACACTTAGATCGTCAGCTGACCGTCATGGCGAAGTTACTTCAAGTTAGCCTCTCGAAATTAAATCGTCAGCTGACCGTCATGGGGTAATCACTCCAAGTGAGCCTCTCAAAATCAGGTCGTTAGCTGACCGTCATGGTGAAAACTTTTTTTCCTATAAAATATAGTTTCAAGAATCAGGAATAGAATAAAATACGATAAAGAAATAATTTTACTTTCAATTAGATTTTCACAACGAATAACGAGTGATTGCGCAGAAAACAACTCTTTACACAATAACCGAATAATAAGGATGAAATAAATGACTCAATGCAAATCACATCAATTACCACTTCAACCGACCTCACTCTTCAACGTCCGACAAGCAAATGGGCCGAGAGCGAACTAACGATTGCTTTTATGGCTGCGGTTGTGGTGACGTCATGATTCGCAACGATTCATTCTTCATTTTTCCTAACAATAGTATTTTCGAAGCGATTATCTTTAAAAATATAGTAGATGGCAAACAAATTATAAAGAAAATTGTATGTGGTTAAAATATGTACTTACTTTATTTTTTATAGGAATATATTTTGCTTCTCTGTGCCTTAATAATTAAATTTACGCAAAATATAGTAGTTTCGCCTACTATATTTATTTTTTAGTAATATAGTATTTGATCTCCTAAAATAGTAGGATACTATATTATATAGTAGGGTTGGCAACCCTAGTCATGCATGACTAATCCGCGTTCGTCAGATAAATATACTACAGTAGATTGTGGTACCAGCTAGACAGGCAGACTTCAAACCAGTGTGCTATCAGTAGCAACCATACCGTGCAAAAATTTGGAAAAACCTGGGAATCGAACCCGGGATCTTTGGATTTAATTGCAATGGTCGATCCACTAGCCACGGAGGTGGGTCACACCCACAGATATAATAATAAAGAGGCCAGAATTGCTTTGGTTCGCATTTACTACCGGAACCATTGTCACCGCTTCATTCCCTCTACTTACTATTAATGCACGCACTCAAAAGACCTAGACCGTGCTACGCAATCACGCCCACAATTTACAATTATGAACCTTACATTCAAGAGACAGCGTTGAGTAACACTCATCATAAGTCACACTCACACTTACACAACGCCGCTATTCATTAGTCGCGTCGGCATTATGGCTGTTATCATATCCGTCCGTATCATGTCTGTACCATAAACTTTTATGCTAGAGAGAAGGGATATCGAAAATCACAATACATTGCTGCATATACTTTAAAACGCTCTGCGTTTTTAAAGGCATGAGCAGCAATGGTTATGTAGTTTTATGTTAATAACGTATAGACTAATATTTCATAATGAAAGATTTTCTCAAGATGTGTTTTGATAAAAACAGCATTATTACTTACATTAAAATAATACATTCGAATGAAATTTGATCCCCTTATTAGTGTAATTACACACTCTGGATGAGTTTCCGCCATTACTAATGCCTCAAAACACCATTTTAAGGCATTTTTATCACACCGACCAACGGTTCGAGCAGCACTGAGCCGCTAGTCGCGCGCTTGTGTCGTAAAGAGACACAAGTGCGGCACCAAGGTCACGCGACTAAGGCACTTCTATCCTGTTTATTATTATTTCTGTGGTCACACCATAACTCAGTGAGACAATCAAAACACAGTAATATTGTCGAACTGTTTATTTTATTATTATTTTTTAATTTGCACATGGTTCAATCGGCGGCCGCGGCGCCGCTCTATACAAATAAAGACCTTTAAACTCTTCACGTACAATGTTCTCTCGACTATATAATACAACTCATAAATATAACAAATTACATAATAATGTACACAAACATAGCGTACGGTGGTTGCGCGCCGAGGTCCCACCCTCGCTGTCACCGTCGCGACAGATCACAACTCAAAACATTACATTACCCAATAATTTAAGTCGATAACAATACACAAGTTGTTCGTATTTGTGTTTTAAATCTATAAACACAGCGATTGACCCGAAACATACATTTACAGTTGTAACGTTTAATTAAATATTTACAATTTTAAAATAATAGTTATCTACATAGTTACATATTTCAAACAAAACTTAAACATAATTTTATCGATTCCACCGTTTATAGACTATCAGCGGCGTCGTGGGGGCCCACAGCCAACTGCTTACAGCCAGTTTACTTCAAAATATATATAGATATCTTTTACAATTAAGACTTACGTCGATACTGATAACGCCCTTAAATTAAGGCTTTGTCCAACAGAACGTGTATTTAGCGCGCGCTAAGATGACGCCGAGAAGTGTTGTACGGTGGAAATATACGCGGCGTTAGGACGCTTTCAGTGAATGTGTCTTAAAATACTGCATAAGTCCGAAAATTTGATAGAATTTCTTCGATAGAACTTCGTATTGTACAATACGAAGTTAAATTCCTATAAAATATAAAAATTAAGACAAACACATCTGAATCACTCGACATTTCAATAACGAACAAACTTTTCATACTCTGCTATTTATATGCACTACCTTTTGGCGAATGGTACTTTGCATTAAAGAGCGTTTGATAATGTGTGTCACATGAAAAGAGCGCGACGTTAAAACGCGACGCTATAACGCTATTACGCGGCGCTATGTACGCGTTCTGTTTGACAAGGCCTTAAACTTGAAACAATATGCAATATTAGCACCGTCTCTTTTTTTAAACGCAAGAGAGAAAAAGGGAGAGAGGGGGAGAGAGACAGAGACAAAGAGAGAGAGAGAGAAAGAAAGAAAGAGAGAAAGAGACGGCGCCATTCGAAATACCTCGGACGACGCGCAACTTAATTACAAACGAAAACAACAACAAAATGCGCGCCATTATTGCCGCTACGACTCCAACCTATTGAAACATTTAAAAATATACATAATATCTCATTATATACAAACTCTCTTTCACATAATACCAACAAAGGAGAAAGCTGTAGTTTTCTGACATTATATTTATAGTGAACTGACATCGACGGTGACAGTGACAGGCGCGGCGGCAACAGACGCGTTACAACTATAATAATCTCACTGAGTCGAAACAGCATCTCACTGTGCAGCGGCTCCGACACGAGACAAACGATACGTTCGCATTCAATATTGTGGCGTTTTTTAAATAAACTTTTTACAACCCCCTCTACAATTAGATACATTAATTATTGGAAATAAATCTCAATGGTAGCGCGAGAGGTTATTAAAAAAAAGTAACGGTCAAATAAAGCAAAAAAATAATAATAATACAGCTGTCACGATAGCTGGCGACACTTAAACAGGAACAGACGAACATGGCAATACTTTAGACATGTCAACGTCATTTCTTTGGCTGGAGTACGCTTTATTAACAGGTATATTACTCTTTAGTCCTTATCCTCTGAGGTATATTATCTAAATTTAGTAACAATAGGTACCAAAATCAAGTCTTTCTTGAAAGTATTAAATGTCACAACTAAATATAAGTAGTATCTGATAGCTAGTAATTGCCATGTCAAAAAATAGGTTTTTGATGTTAAAATTACAATTTGCATACATAAATTTGCCAAATAGCTACCATAACCCTGATCCTGCTTCCATGTTCATGACATGACGCAGGCGGATTGTACCTATAAACGTATTACAAAACAGCGCGGCGCATTGTAGTCTGTGAGAATTGTTAACCAAATAAAACTAGAATAAAGCTAAAAAAATTGTAAATGTAAAATAATTGGCATTGTTCATAAAATGACAATGTATGTATATTGTGTAATTTAAAATACCTACTTACATTAATTTGACAGCTTTTTTCTTGGTTATTTGTTGTTTAATTTAATTTAAAATCAGTAATAAAAAACAATTTTGCTTGACTAAAAATCTAAAAAGTGAAAAATTACTTTTTAGTATAGAAACTAAATGATGAACGAAAAGTATCTATAATTACTATTTAGAGAAAAGAGTGGGGTGCTCAATTTAATTGTATGTACCTACCGATCGAATATTTTCAAGAACTAATGTCATTGAGCACCCCACGCTTTTTTCTAAATAACAATTATACTTTCCGTTCATCATTTAGGTTCTATACTAAAAAGTTACCTTTCACTTTTTAGTCCGATTTAATATAAAAGCCTGTTTTTTTGAAACTTATATTTTTTGAGATTTCGAGAGACATTTTGTTAAATTAACCATAGTTTTCCATTGATCTTCTTGTTAGCCTTTTGGTACGAAATATTTAATTATCGCTACTAAGTCTGTAGTCACAATACCTTAATTTTTCTGATACTTTCCGAGATCTGGCTGGTGGTCTGTGAGGGTTGAGAAACCACACTTTATTGGGCTATATGTTAAGCCAGTAGTATATTCTATCTCAATATTCTATATAATAATAAATGGTAGGTTCAGGTTATTTTTTTTATGAGCAAGCGAAGTGGAATCATTGTCACTCATTACTCTCACAGACTATAATCCGGCGCGCCGTTTTGTAATACGCCTGCGACATTATATTAAAACAATTTCACAAATCAATTTTATTAGTCTTCTCTCAATTTATATATTTGTGTTTGTCACCGGCCTAACATTTCTCCAACACTGGTAATTATATTCACTCCTAGCTACACTACGGTAATTGACCGACCGACCTCGAGGTCAAAGCTCACTCACAACACGCTTGCCAAAATGTTCTCTAACAGAGAAATTGTTATAAAAGCGATAATGTAAAGTTTATAAGAATAAAGATAAAATTTATTGAACAATCATTTACAGTGCTATAAAAGTAAATCTCGTATTATCATGTCACAGTAAAGTGTACTTAAATACGTCCAGTTTAAGCCTACTTCGTCGTGAAAGTGAGCTATTAACCTCAAGTCTCCGCCCGCAGGCGGCCATCCGATAATCTGAACCCAAATATAATAATCCCTGATTTTAAAGTGCGTAATTTCATTTCCAAATTAAATTATGTAATACAAAATAAAACACTAAACTATTAAATGGAAGGATTCCGAACAGTCGACTGAGCCGAGAGTGACATTGCAACTAGCAGGTTTCATATTGTGCAAGCGTCAAATAATAGTGTCACGCCCGATATGCGGCCGACTGTACGTCACTTGCTCCCATAATATCAACATTGACGGTCCAAGGAGACTTCAATACTTATTCTCAGCGCGAGGATTCTGGAGAGCATCTGACGTCACACTGGCACTACACACGTAATTTTATTACGATTATAACGTCACAAACTCCTAAGAAATTTCATTGATTAGGTCATGTCACTAAAACGTCGAAAACGGGGAAGCCAGATTGTAAATGAATATGTAAATAGTATTTTTGTAGAAACTAGTGGACAAAATCCTTAGATTGCATTGTTGTGATGTTGTTATGAAGCTCTAGGGACATTGAACTCCTAGGGACATTGAACTCTTAAGAATGACAGAACTAATGCGCATAAATCCGACAAATGTACCTCAATTATAGACATTTGAAAACAGATACTATTTAGAGATTTACATGTACACGTCACGACACTAGTCAACAATTATTATTGATTGAAAGTCATAAAAAATTTAACATCAAAATCGATTTGAAGATTTCTTTTTACAATGATCTTCTACAACTAAATGTGCAACAAGTAAAACAAGCGAATTTATAAGAAATATATTTTAATAAATAACAACTTTAAAATTAACAAACAATTACACATCTAGTGCAGATATTTTCGTCGTTATGTCCATAACAAGGTGTTCAACTTCGTCTACGCCCTCCGAATATTGTATGTATGTTAGTATTATCTAGTATCCATAACACAAGCTTTGCTCAATTTGGACTAGATCTGTTATTGAGGAAAAAATATATGTTATAGCACCTTCTTGCAACCAATTTACAAATGAATAACAATGTGGAACCGATTTGATTCGTCAAAACAAATCTCCCTCAGAGGTTGTATTAACGCTGCGTCCAGAATCCTCGCGCTCATACAAAAAACTCTTTATAACATGATTTAAATTTATTTGTTTGCATTTTGAATGCGCTACTTAAACAATATCAACACGACTCCTCGCCCACGCCGCGTCTCGCTCGCACCTACCGCCGACGAAAGGGACAGGTGTACTCGCAACGTGTTAAATTTTAATATCAGAATTAAATATTGTAGTTATTACTTAACGCTTTCTCTATATTTAGGCAATACCGATCACGATTGCTTCGTCAATAGAAGAGGTTCACTTCCGAATCAAGATTTTGTTCAATGGCGTCTGGTCAGAATAATTTTGCTTAATTTTCGTTGCTTTTTGCTAAACGATTAAATAATGATTAAAAATCATTAAAACATAAATAAAGTCCCATCTTTGAATGGGCAAGAAATAATAGGGAATATTTTACAGCATTTTCAATGATTTTAAATCATTTTACAAAATAAATATAAGCTAGTAAAAATAAATAGAAATATTGAAAAAAGTGGCGTCAGAAACGAACAGAAAGTTGGGAGTGGTCTTTGACCTTTAAATACTAAAGTCTTGTGTTGTGTGGCTACTACTTATATTATTGACTCCTTTTCAATATATTAAGTTTTATAGTCTAATAACATAATATAAATATAAATGAAGAAAATAAACAATATATACAATGTAAACAAGTTTCTTATTAATCTCACATAAGACGGTCTCGTGAATTTTTCAAATCGCATTCACAGTCGAGAACTTAAATCATAAAACATTTAATTTGTTTCCAATTTTATTTGCCATAACTTTAAATGTATACCAAATTCAATATAAAACGAAAAACAAGAAAAATAAATACTTTTTAAGTAATTATTTTATTTTTGAAATTATTTTTTTAAAGTTTTTCGTTTTCTATTTTAGTAAAATGTCCAAACAAAAACAAAATAAGAAGTATGAGCCAGTTTACAAGCTCGGCTGTGCCTTTAGACACGTGTCAGTTATTCGAGTGTGTATGGGCACAAAGTGTAGGTACGGCTTGTGGCGCGGCGTGGGCGAGCGATATATCACTGGCGGCCCTACGAGCGCGTGACGGGCACGTGGGGCACATGGGTCACGTGGGGCACATGGGGCACATGTGGCACGTGGGTCACGTGGGGCACATGGGGCACGTGCGCCACGTCGGCGGCGGCCAGTCGCAAGGCAGCGAGCGGCGGCGACGCGTTCACTACGGAGGCTCCTCCGCTACTACTGCTGGCGTGCTCCTCGCGGGGCTCTATCTGTAACAGTGACGGCTTTACTTCATACCTTTGTAGTGGGACGAGCCTCGCCTTCTTGGGGCCAAATTGGGGTAATTAATACGACTGGTGTAACTAGGCGACAAGCTTTAGGTAACATTTGCTTACGCATAAAGCACATGTGGCAGTATGGGCCATGCTGTGCCTCCAAATAGGTCGGCCTATTTGGAGGCACAGCATGGCCCATACTGCCACATGTGCTTTATGCGTAAGCAAATGTTACCTAAAGCTCTGGCTCAGCCCATAGATAAGGAAACTGTAGATCGGCAATGTGAAAGAGACAGAGCATACTAACACGTATATTAGAGCGAGATAGATAGACGAGACCATTTCACGTACACGCAGGTGGCCTGAGTCGGCCTGTCAGTCACGTAGAAAAGACGGCAACTGTCAGACTGCAGTACTATTTTTCACGCACACATGCGCCAAAAAAAATGCACCAATGTGTGAGTAATTCACACATTGGTGCATTTTTTTTTGGTCTCGCCCTAGTCGATTCATTGCCAATATATAAACATCAGTAATCATAAATCTATGGCTCAACCCCTCTTAGGACAATGAGTGTGATCGTATGTTAGTGTGCAGGTAGTGGGAGCGTGTGACGTCACCACGACGTACTGCCTGCGCAGACGAGAGACTTTTTGTCCGTAAAAATAGATCTCTTAGAACTACGTGGCATTACGCATACAAGAGATTAAAAGTATCGCGTGCAAAAAGTCACACAAACAACCGTGGACATCGACCGACTTCAACTAAATTACAACACAGTGTAAAGTTACAATATTAGTTTCCATAACACCCGCTTCACTAAACTTCCCTACGGACACTGTTTCAGCACGTTTCGTCCGCGTCAAGATCTTGGCGGGCATTTTTTGGTTCGAAGATTAAGTTATCCGCGGACAAAGTCCCAAGTCTGCGTAGGCCCTTAGACCACCTGCGTAGAATTCTCTATTGGCCACATAGACTTTGTATCCATAACTTTGTATAATAGGCAAATCATATATTTGACACATAAAATTTCAAGTTTGTTTATTATTATTATTTACCATATATCAATATTAATTTTAGTGTTATTAGTAGTTCTATTTAGTATGAATTCCATTTACGTCCTTACAAGGTAAAACGACTACTCTAAATGTTGTGATCAAATATTTGTGTGCCGCCATCGTCCAGTCCAAAACGTCACAAGATACATGCTCCAACATATAAACCATGCAACATACAGACCCCGGTAAAGATCGGAATAGACAGCATGAATTCAACGATTTAATAAAAGACGGTATGAGAATAATAAATGTTTACTTTTCGCGTTACCATCTATAGGTATTAATCAAATATTTTTATTAGAGATGAAACGGATATCCGGTAACTATCCGGTATCCGGCCTATACGGCCCAAATTTACTATCCGACCGGACACCGGATAGTAACTCAATATCCGACCGGATACAGGATACTAAAAAACTATGACAATTTCCTATAACAACATCATCATCATTTCAGCCGAGAGACGCCCACTGTTGGACATCAAGGGCTCCCCCAAGGACCTCCAAAACGATCGGTCCTGCGCTGCCCGCATCCAGTGGCTTCCCGCGACCTTTACTAGATCGTCAGTCCACCTTGTGGGGGGCCTACCAACGCTGCGTTTCCCGGTACGTGGTCGTCACTCGAGGACCTTTCCGCCCCAACGGCCGTCAGTCCTCCTCGCAATGTGCCCTGCCCACTGCCACTTAAGGTTCGCAATTCTTTAGACTATATCGGTGACCTTGGTTCTCCTGCGGATCTCATCATTTCTGATGTGATCGCGCAGAGAAACTCCGAGCATAGCCATTGCCCTTTCTGTGACTTTGAGCCTTCTTATGAGGCAACAACATGCAATACATTAATCTTTGTGAGGTTAATATCAATAAAAAGGCTTACAGTTATGACGGCTTTTATTTGAAGTCGAAAAGGTTACTAAAAGGCATTAAGACCTTCCAAAAAACCAGAATTTTCTTCTGAGAAATTCACTCTAATGATAAATACATAAATAGTAAATATCTAAACTTAAAGTTTATACTTTAAGTAAAAAATTAGCGAAACCGCCCGAATTGATCTGATCGCGTTCTCTGCACCTGTGCGGCTCTTAACTCGTCACAAAATGCGACGAGACAATGGGCCAAATATCCGGCTGACGGATATCCGGCCTCGCAGGTCGCCGGATATCCGGTATCCGACCAAACTACTATCCGTTTCATCTCTAGTATTTATTTCTTACTTATAATGCATTGAGTTTTCTTAACTTTTATATTACTTCAAAATAATATTCCCACTTGGTCACTTCACCTAACGTGGACATGCCCAATCCATGTACATAGGCATATCCACGTTAGGTTAATGTCATTGTTGGGTAAATCTCACCACTAATCCGATCACTTATCAATATTAGTAAGATTCTGAGGTGACGTGCGCGGAACATGTTTTAAACCATTTAGACATTATCATCAAAACTACCAATCTGATCGTCCAGATGTTGTTAGGGAGGGAGGCAATAATTGAATGGAATCACAAACCTTTTTATTTTGTCTTGTTCTTACTAAGGCGTCATTCATACCTGTAAGAACAACACAACACGTACAAAGGATTGATAAATGGAGCCCGCCATTACATATGGACGATAGCGCCTATGGGACCCTTTCCGCTTTGCACTATCTTAAAAGTATACCTGGATGTAAGTAGCGCAATAATTGTTTTATGCAAGCACATATAACTAATGCATTCATATCCGGCTACATTATCAAAATAACTAAAAAATTCTGTACAGGATACAAATTAAGAAAAAATCGGGACAGCATATGGACAAGGTACAGACGAAAGCAGATCTGGCTACCCAAAAATCTCTAAAAAAAATTCAACCTTATGTCACAGACAGCGTTTAATTCTATTAATGAATATAATTAAATAGGTCTCTAAAATAAATATAAATGAAATTTGATACTTCGTTTTGCCTTCGTCTGTACATTGTAAGCTACGGGAAATCTAACAAAAATAAAAATATTGATGTTATGAAGAAAATCATAAATAAAGAAATAAAGTTATCACGACTACAAATAGTCATTTTATTCCCAGTTGCCCCCGCGGGGATTGGGAAGTCATTGCCCCCACTTCAGTTTAGCTGTAAATTGCTTTTTTCTTGTGAAGAAAACCATTGCGGTCCGCTTGGTCATAAAAAATACAACTCTAACGTACTGATCATTCCATTCTGCCGCTTTGGAGAAAGCAATGTACAGCTAAACTGAAGAGGGGGTAATGACATCCCAGTCACCGTCGGTGGCGACTGGGAATTTTTATTCCCATCTGCGTCTGGTGGCAATCTCTGCGGGGGCGACTGGGAATAGGCCAAATAGTCTCGCAGTTAGCGGGACGGACATCCGGTAGAGCCGCGGGCATTAGAGCTAGTTTAATGACACTCAAGGGCATTAGAGCTAGTCTAGACACTCAAGCATATTAGAAAATGCTTGAGTGTCTCGTAGGTGAGCCAGCAGATGGCGGAGGCAGGCATCTGGTAGAGCACGCGGGCGCGCACTAGACAGTGGTGGGGACAGTACAGTACCGTGGCCAGCGCGTGCTTGAGTGTCTCGTAGGTGAGCCAGCAGATGGCGGCCGCGGGCATCTGGTAGAGCACGCGGGCGCGCACTAGACAGTGGTGGGGACAGTACAGTACCGTGGCCAGCGCGTGCTTGAGTGTCTCGTAGGTGAGCCAGCAGATGGCGGCCGCGGGCATCTGGTAGAGCACGCGGGCGCGCACTAGACAGTGGTGGGGACAGTACAGTACCGTGGCCAGCGCGTGCTTGAGTGTCTCGTAGGTGAGCCAGCAGATGGCGGCCGCGGGCATCTGGTAGAGCACGCGGGCGCGCACTAGACAGTGGTGGGGACAGTACAGTACCGTGGCCAGCGCGTGCTTGAGTGTCTCGTAGGTGAGCCAGCAGATGGCGGCCGCGGGCATCTGGTAGAGCACGCGGGCGCGCACTAGACAGTGGTGGGGACAGTACAGTACCGTGGCCAGCGCGTGCTTGAGTGTCTCGTAGGTGAGCCAGCAGATGGCTGCCGCGGGCATCTGGTAGAGCACGCGGGCGCGCACTAGACAGTGGTGGGGACAGTACAGTACCGTGGCCAGCGCGTGCTTGAGTGTCTCGTAGGTGAGCCAGCAGATGGCGGCCGCGGGCATCTGGTAGAGCACGCGGGCGCGCACTAGACAGTGGTGGGGACAGTACAGTACCGTGGCCAGCGCGTGCTTGAGTGTCTCGTAGGTGAGCCAGCAGATGGCTGCCGCGGGCATCTGGTAGAGCACGCGGGCGCGCAGGCCGCGCACGAAGCCGCGCGGGCCGGCGCCGCGCAGCACGAGCGCCGCGGCCTGCGCCAGTCCCTCGGCGCGCGCGCTCTCCTGCGTGTTGAGGACGGTCTTGCACACGTCCAGCGGCGTGGTGGCGGCGGCGGCCAGCGCGCCGGCCGCGGCGCCGCACAGCGCGTGCGCCCGCGGGTCGTACACTCGCGCCGGGTTCAGCCGCGACTGACACCACTCGTACGTCACGAAGTGCAGCGCCTGACACACACAGACGCTCACGTCAACACGCAACTTAACCTACAACGTGCTATCAAATGTCTTTAATCGATGACATAATAAAGTAAAGGTCTATTGTATATACTGGGGGTAAAATTAGTGTAGCCAAAAATGTCCAGACTTTAACAAAAAATTATTTAGTATTGAGTTGAAAAAAATCCAGCAAACTTTGTCGACCGAACCGAATACATTTTAAAAAAGAACCAGGTCCAAAATACAGGAGACCAGCACCCATATATGAGAACTGTGATGAATGTAAATCTTCTATCTCCTGCCCTGAACCCAATTTATTTGTGGTCGGTGCAGTTTGTCTTGATATCAACCATACTGCTAAAGGATTTGACATTAGATTATTACGTGTGCCTGCCTAACACCAATCCTCTTTGGAAACGACTGCTATCTTTCGACAGCAATCAGGATTACCAGCTTAACGAAAAGCGAAAAAAAATCGATTGAAAATCCTTCGCAAAGCTGCGTAAAGGGATGATCTGTTTCTGTGAAATATTGGAACAGGTGTTGGTGAAGGAAGCCGCGTGTGTTACCTGGAAGGGCACGTTCATGGCGACCTGCGTGGCGTAGGAGCGGTAGAAGGCCCGCAGCCCCTCGGCGCGGTACACGCGGCGCGCACACTCCCACACGCCGCGGTACGGCGAGTTCAACATCTGCAGCCGCTGCTTCACCACTGGCGGACAACGCACAAGATCAATACCTACTGCGCTCACAACCACTACCTACCTTCACGGTGTATATACTACTCCTATCCCTCTAATCCAAAATTCCCTACTTTTTATGTTATTTGGTAGGCAAACAAGCATAATGGCCTGCCTGGTGATGAGGAGTCATTGTAACCTACAGACGCCTTCAACACTGACGTGACACTCACGCGCGCGATAACAGTACTCCAAGTAGGAGCGAACTTGGCCTCGATAAAGGCTTAGGAGCTGCCCAGATATGAAATATCATCTTACCTTATAAAGTATGCCAAGTTTTATGGCAGCGATTTTAGCAATGGACTCGATGCAGCGACCGAACTTGAGGTTAGAAGAGATATCTAGGTATATCCAAAAGCTCGAGATGGTCGTTAATCGACATGGAAACATTTCGGAAACACATTGCCTCCAATGATCGGACATCTGCACCAGACTTCGCATCAGACAAGTACCTCTCAAAGAATGTGCTGTCGTCTGCGTACCCAAATATACCGGGAGCTAAGAGCAGATCGTTGATATGCACCAGGATTAGAGTTGCAGAGAAGACAGAACCCTGGGAGACACCTACCTTTTTTAGGTACAGGTTGGACATTGGAAATCTTCCAAGAGACAACTCAACAACAGTGCACAATTCCGTAGGACAACAGCTGGAATGCCATCGGATTCACAGGCTTTATTCACATCTAGAGCGCTAAGAGTTCCTCTAGTGAGCACCTCTTTCTGGTGTGTGTGAACTTCCACATTGCAGAAGAATACGCTAGTTGCGTGTTGTTCGCGAAGTTACAAGCAAACAAATTTGCTTTCTCTTTAGCGGTGTGAGCTAGTGATCTGTCAGGTTTAATTAAGGGGCGGCAGCGACGACCGGCAAAAATTGGCCTCGAATGCCTTAGCTAGGGACCAGAAGGCTTTGCTCCCGGATGGAAAGGCTGCTAATCTGGCACCAATACGGCCAATGTGCCTTGCGAAGAACACCTTTGCAGGACTTGGCGGCACTGCTGTATAGTAAGCCTTCTTCGGTCTCCGAAGATTCTGCGACTTGCCGTCTCGAGCATCCGCACAGGATTACTAAGCACCTCGTCAGCTTTGGCACATTCCGCGTTAAACCAAGGGCGGGCGCTTAACTAGTGTGGCACGTCAGAATATGGAATAAAGTATTCCATAGCCTGATATATCACATCAGTGATAGCATCCGCGCAGCAGGTCGGGTCGTCCGAAGAACGGCACTTGCGAAGCTAAAGATAAGATGCAAAGAAATGCCGCATCTCATCTCAATCTGCTGAACTTTATCGCCAAACACGCCTAGTTCCGATAGGATCTGAGTCAGAGAGTAAGCAGACAAGGGCTTCGCCAGACAGTGGTCGGAACTCCTTAGTGGAAACAAAATTGCACCTGGTATTGAACCGGGTCCGTTGTACCCAGAAGGTCCAGGGAATTATGTGTGTGTGTAGCCATTCAATGTCGGGTAATCGGGAAGCGACCTTCACCAGCTGGGAGAGACCTAGCGACATTGCAAATGTATGCGCCAATCTCTCGGCATGATCGGTGTTCTGGAACGGGAACAACCACTCATGGTCACACTCACAACCACTCTTTCTCGAATATACCCTCGAAATAATCAAGAACCCACTGATGCTACTAATAAAAAAAATATATGAATTGTTTCCTTTCGACCACATATTTACTGTTTCTCAATTTTATTAAATAGTATCCCCAACTATATAAAAATTATCAATTTCAAACTAATAACCGTTCAGATTGTTTTTAGGACACATAAATGGGATCGATTTAAATGTTTTTGGCTCTATCAAATTCATATAGGTATCCTTCAGCAGATACATCATCCAAGTGCATATCTCGTTCCGTTTGCTGGCCTTGGCCACTTTCGCTTGTTGTGACGAGTTCAGTTAGAAGATAGTGCTATTGTTGAAAAGTCAGTGACCCCGCGGCCCGGTCACGTTGGGTGCGTGACCATCCACTCAGATAAGGTGGCCAATATTGTCACCCACATAGATAGCATGGTCGACGACCACTTTACCTTACGTAGAGTAAATGACCCCGCCGCGAAGCATCTGTAAGTCTTTTTATTCATATAAAGGCAGCAAATGACCCCATTTCATCTGATGGTAAGCAAAATCTGTCAGTTTTTCACGATATCCTACGACGAATGAGACGAAAACTCTTATCATTCCATGGATTCACCGTGCCGGTGCAGGATCCATCGCGTTGCAGAGAGGGGAGCCAGAAGCAGTGCCTGGGACTTGTGACCGCACTTGCCTCTAAGCGTAGAGTAGAGTTCACTTATATGATGATTTACATGATTTACTAATTGACTTTAGGTTTAGATTTTATACTTATTACATTTTGTCTTGCCATTTCAAGCTTATTGTACTCGCCTTTCAACAACAAAATACCGGTAACAAATTAAAAAAGAATGGCCGCAACTCGCAAGTGTTTTTGAAAACAAATATTTTCCATTATTGGATAATAATGGAAATTATCTATTTTCAAAAACACTTGCGAGATATTCTATTACCTACATTCGAATCGGCCAAGGTTATAGAACAGACCCCATTTTCCATATTTATTATAACAATACGTATGTAGTGGGAAAATACATTATACATTATAAACGTGAAGCGACCGCAGCAGCCGACGAGGTGCCCATATGTATTGAGGTGGCGTGCCGGTGGCATTATTCATCAGACGGCATCCTTGGCGACACAGCTCGTGTGAGGACGTCCACGCAGTACACACTACACCAGTATGGCAACCAGGAACCCTCCGTTCACGGTTTGGGAATGCAGGCATCAGTCGCGATCGAAGTTTGCATGTACTTAGAAGATGTTAAAATTACTGGAGCACGAAGCGACTACTCTGATCCCCTCTTAAAACTAATAAAGGAATACAGTTTAGCACAACTACTATTATTTTTCATTCAAGGCAGATTTAAACATAGTAAGAGCAAATTCGAGGAAAGCCAATGTTGGCTTGGGACTGACTGAACTAGAGTAAATTGATTTGGAGTCAGTACAGCGCTGTCCGGTGAGCTTACTTCAATATTCCCGCTTACTGACTGCATGTAAATGGTGTGGTCATTTATCACTTATGTAGATTAACATAATAAGGACCTGTTTCACAGGTTCCAAGTAAGCTCTGATTAGACTTTATCTGTCAGATACTGACAATTTAACTGGCAGATATCTCCTAAATGAGCCTGCGAATCCAGCCCTTAATATAGTAAGGTTTAGGATAGCCTCCTCAAAGGCGCTGTGTAAACAACAGCCGACATTTTGTCCGTCCGTCGTGTTGACTCACAGCTTCCCGTGTTTGGGCCGAGAAGCCGCAGTTCCCACACGGTAATATCTAATATTGACACGGGGGACGGAAGGACGAGGTACCGGCAGTGTGGTCACCAACTTTGACAACCATCGTTGTTTAATAACAGCTGAGAGTAGGGCAGGGTTTACACTGAGCAGACAATAAATGTAAAACGTCAGTCAGGCTACCCACTGTCCAGTTTTCGTAGGACATTATGAACTCTATGGCAATGTACTATTCTGAGCTAGGAATGCCTGTACCTCGAGTTCCGCACACCTCTGCAGTTGCAGCGTACTGCAGGGATGATGCAACTACATTATATATGCCTCTGCGATATAAAACAACGTTATAAAGTCCAGACAAATATATTTATTTCCATGAAATTAATTCCAATCGTCACATAAACCGCTGCGATCGAATGCAGCAGTCACCACATCTTCTGCTTACAATAATAATATTACAGTCAGCAGTGTAGAGCGGAATTAGTACTCTACGTCATGTGGCTCATCTATAGTTGGCCACAGTTTTGCACTCCATGTACTTGGGAAACATCTATGACGCCTTGCGACGTACTACCGCGTGTGTCAGTGCGCAAACTAAGCGAGTTTGAGGGCCATAATACCTTTTTCTATTTTAAAAATTATGCAGTGTTTAGTTATTTCTCTCCTCTTTGAACATAATAATAATAATAATAATAATAAACTTTATTTGATTGCTACAACACACATAAATTAAGCAGGTAGGTAAAAAAGAAATATAATAGTACAAAGAAGAAAATTTTCACAAAATTATGATAATGCACGTGTGCGTGTGTGCTGCAGCAAGCGAAATAGGCGACAGTTCAGCGCAATGTTTGCTCAGGATGCCCATGAACAAACCGCTGTTTTTCAACTGTGACCCTGGTCTTACCAAAACGACAGTCTCCTCGCAAAATCAAATCGCAGACAAGTGCATGTAAAATATGGTATATGGTAGCAGCCTTCGGAATTGACAATACACATATAATTCAACTTATATTGACAAAACATTAAAACAAATACATACTATAATATAATACGAAAAAGTAATAATATGCTATGTTTGTGTGCACTGGTGATATGAGTGAATTTATGTAACATAATGAGCAATGAAAAATAATATAACTGTATTAGGTAAGAAATAATAATACTATTGATTAAATTATACTATGATTATTCAATGATACTAATTCAATAAAATAAAATAAAAAATGTTATAAATAATGCCTACTGATTATAAAAATTATTAAATAAATAAAAACAATTGTAAAATGTCTCCGCTACCTACAAACGAGTTGTGGTACCCAAAATTTGTGTACGAAGAAGATGCATTTTATATTGTTTTTTGAAAATATATTTAGATTTAAGTTGCCTCAAAGGTGGAGGGACATTGTTCCAGCACTTAGTTGCGTGATAGCGGAAACTTCCGGTGAAAGCAACGGTTTTATGTTTTTGATATTTAGGTGGAGCGCAGGTGGACCTAGGTGCCTGATCATTGTATTTAACTTTGTTGAAACTCAATTTTGAGAAAAGATACTCGGGTCTTTTAAATCGAGTGATGTCAAACATTAAGCAGGCCAAATGTAACCTTCTACGTGACTCCATGTTTAGTATGGATTCATTATTGAGAAATGGGGATATATGACTTCTCGGTGGTACATTAAAACAAAATCTAAAGCAAGCGTTTTGCACCCTTTGTACTAAGCGACACGACTTATACAATAGACGCGGACCGTATACAAGATCTGCATAGTTTAGTTTAGACAACACTAACGCCTCAATAACATTGAGACGTGCATCAGGACTTAAAAGATTTCGTATCTTATAAAGAACCTTAAGTCGAAAAAAACACTGCCTGACCAGGTTCTCAATGTGGTGAACGAACCGCAATTCACTGTCAATAAAAACACCCAAATTTTTCGATTGATCAACACGTTCAATATTATGCCCACTAATGGTGAGAACCGGGGATTTATCAATGATTTTCCTGATTTGAGTTTTAGAGCCGAGAATCATAAATTTAGATTTACTTGGGTTGAGCACGAGTCCATTCCTTCCAGACCAATCAGCTATTCTATCTAAATCACTGTTTAGCAAATCTGACGCTTCCAGAATTTTACCCGGAGTTTCAGAAATGTAAAGCTGAACATCATCGGCATAAAAATGGAATTTACTGTGCTTTGGAACATTCGCAAGGTCAGCCGTATATAGTATGAAAAGGAGTGGACCGAGTATTGACCCCTGTGGTACACCACGACTAACCTGTCTTGTTGCTGATACAAGAGTGGATCCGTCATGTTGTCTCAAGACAACGGACTGACGACGATTGTCCAGGTAGCTTTCGAACCACTTCAATGACTGGTCATCTAACCCATAGTAGGCCAATTTAGCGAGCAAGAGTCGTATATCAATACAATCAAATGCGCGTGAAAAATCAAGCAAAGTAAGAATTGTACCTCGCCCAGCATCCATTTCTGCCAGTACATTGTCGGTAACGTCAAGCAAAGCCGTAACCGTACCACGGCCCTTGCGAAAGCCAGACTGAAGAGACGGCAGTATATTATTGCTTTCAATGTACGCAGTCAACTGATCGTATACGATTTTTTCTAGAATTTTTGACAAGAACGGCAGAATGCTTATTGGTCTCAGGTCCTTGTAGTCACTAGGCTGCTCAGATTTAGGCAACGGCTTAACGAGCGCCTGCTTCCACTGAGCAGGAACGACTCTGAGATAAATGGACTGGTTTAGTATAAATGTTATTATGGAAAGTGTTACAGGAAGTGTGAGAAGCACCATATCCCTTGTGATATTATCATGCCCCATGGCGTTAGATTTAACTGACATTATACATTTCATTACGGACTGCTCGCTAACCGGCCGAAGACTAAACGTCGAATCAGAGTAACCCCCCTTAGGAAATGATTCAAACTCTGAGAGTGGGACATTGCAAATACCAGGAACATCCAAAAAGTGATTATTGATGGAATCGGGGTCTCCAAAACACGATGGCAATGAGCCATCACCCTTACTGGGATCAATTAAAATGTTTCGTTTTAAATTATGCCAAAATTTTTTACTATTCTTAATGTTACAGTTAATGCAATGATTAAAAAAAGCATTTTTTTCGTTTTTTATACTTGATGCGACTAATTTTTTTAAATCATTATAGTAATGTTTATGTCTATCTAGCTTGGTCCTTTTATAGTTTATATGAGCTTCATTACGCAAACCTATCATATACCTAATATTGTCCGTAATCCAGGGCAGGACTTTATTGCCATTTAGGCGCAAAGATTTAACGGGTGCATGTCTGTCAAAGAGCTGTAAGAGTAGGAAATTGAGTTGATCTACCATGGCATCCACACTTGGCATGCCGGCAATGGAGTCCCAGTCAAACGTGGTTAAATCCTTGTTGAAATTATCTAAGTGCATGTCTTTAAGAGGTCTGTAAGTAATGTGTTTAGGGGGCAATTTAGCTTTCTTTAAGGTGAAAGTAACGTTGATCATGGAATGACCCAACGAGCCCGTGATATTTGTGACCGTGACATCACGTACCGGGCAGTTAGTACAAACGATATCTATCAGAGACTCGGAGTCAGCCGTTGAATGAGTACATTCAGTCACCACCTGTTCGAGATTCATGCATCGTAGGAAATTTTTTAACTTAACAGTCTTCCCGTCGATTGTGTCATTCATATTGACATTAAAATCCCCCATCAAAATCAAATAATCGAACTGTGAGAACTTAGACACTGAATCAGTAAGAGCGTCCAAGAACACGTCAACATTAAGCCATGGTGGTCTGTAAGCCGTCCCCACTGCCAATACAAATCCATTAGTGCGTGTGGTTAACCACATCTGTTCGATGGAATCATCCAATCCTTTTACTTAGCTTGTGGTTGTAATTGAATTCCCGCCACAATCTACACTTATCAATTATGTTTCTTCCTATTGAAGCATTCTAGACAATAATGAGAATAAACATAATTTTGCTTATTTTCTTATTAAATAGTTGTTCAATATATTTTAAGATATAGAGAATCCCAAAATAAAAAGGACATAACCAGAATACGTCTACACTATGGTTTAATTTTAAAATAATATGAATCATTTTTCATTTATCATATTATGCCAGTAACATAATTGCACTATTTGTTAAGCTATGAGCAACATGTTAAAGTTAGCAAACCTATAATGTAATATTATGCAATCGGTCACACGATGAATGAATGTATTTTACTTTAGATTTAGAGAGTCCTTCCTTGTTACTTCAAGTAGGCAATAATAATAAAAGGTAATAAAATAATAGTATTATTACGTCCAAAGGCCACAACCTACACGTGGCTGCTCAAACCACAAACCAACATACCTACTGCCACTGACAAGTGTTTCAATGAAAATTAACAATAATAGTAGTTTATGCAACTGTCATATAATGAAGGGTATTAAAACACGAGTGTGAGTTTATGAAACGAGCGCAGCGAGTTTCATAATAGTAACGAGTGTTTTAATACCCGTGTTATATGCAGTTGCATACACTACTTTATCTACACTCATACATAAATTCAAATAAAACAACAGAAAAGACAAATGTATGGGTTAGATCCCTTTGCCTTCCCGAGTATTTAAGAAAAATAACTGTATCATAATGAGTCGAACCGGTGTTATAATGGGGTCATTATGTTACAGGTTTTTTTTTTAATTTTAATTTTGATTATCTGTATTAAAAAGTATGTCATTTTATGTTCACCTTTGATATCGTAATTCGAATATTATGACATGAGTGTAGATAAAAAATATTATTCGAATAATTACAAGTACATTATTCACGCATTGTGCTTTACTATAGGTGTCGCGAATGCCAATATTTATATTATAATGAGACATACTGCTGATTTGAATCACACATTTTCCGTAAATAGAACAAAATGCAATCGGTTTAAATTTATGGTCCTTGGAGCCGGATTATTCTGTAAATCAACATTGCAATATTAAAACCATATTTTGTATTTATTTACACTTCTACAGCGTTGGTAATGACCGTTTAGTATTTAGAAACTACGATTTCACGCGCATGCGCCGCTTCAAACGTTTCCGCTGGCAGTAGTTTCGCAACCAACAAGTCATTATCGACACATCATGTAATGGGCATCATTAAATTATGATGATGTACACTACACCTTAGATTTACTTGCCCTTGGAATTATGTACATGGTTGTAGCCCAAATAATGAGGGGCTGGTGCCTGAAATAGGTTTCAGAGTGAAACCTGTGCCACAGGTCACCAGGCCACACCCTTAGACCGCAATATGCATAAGCGACAGAGAAGTGAAAAAGTGACGGTATTATAACTAAAATATTTTTTATATTAGTAAGTACTAGGTAACATAAACATAAAAAGATTCAATTAAATGATTTACAGAGAGTTGTGTAAAAAGTTACGTGTGTAAGTGTAGGTGTGAATGTATGTGGGTGTACGCTTATATGTGCTTGCATGTGTTTTTGGGTGATTTCTATATGGTAGGTATGTAATAATAGATGAACTATTTTAGATTTGTAGCGGCCCGGAAACGCCGACAAACGAATTTTACTTATAAGTTGAAATACATTAGAAGACCAAACTGTGTAAAATGGGTGAATCACATCATGTGGAGCGGCGGCCGTACGCGCATCGTTAGTTAGCCAGCGCACGTGTTCGCTCGAGGAAAAACAGATTTTCTATGAGTGTCATTGATAACTACACTGCAGTTAAGAAGAAGGGTAGTAGAACTAAATGGGTAAAAAATATCGAATATTTGTCAGAGTTCTAGCAGCTGATGACCATCACCATGCTACTCGTCCAAAACATAAATTCAATCCCCATCGCCATCTCACAGAATTTCTGCATCGCACAATTAAGTTGTGAAATCACTTTGTACAGCAGTTATCTGAAGAGATTTAAATAAGATAAGATACAGTTTCCATTAGAAAAAAAACTCATTCCTTACTTGACGGCAGACAACGCAATTGCAATTTGTATAGTGTTGTTATGTCACATAATAATTTACATACTTAATTTTTAAGAAGAAGTAAAAAGTCCATCTGCACAAACATGACGCTACATCGCCAACAACGACTCTGACTGAATTAGTTAATAAAATATTCCAAGATTCTTTTATCAATATTTGTTCTGAGGCTGGCCTTGGACAGGCCGGTACTGGCGCGCAAAAACATTATAATACAATTGATATTGCAATAATTGCAGACAACTCCTCCATTACGGGAACATGTACAGAACGATCTCTGCACGGCATTAGCTCTACCAGAGTAATATTTGCTAGACAATCTGTAAATGTTGAGGATTTTCAAGTTACAATTGATAAGCAGGTACTCCTAAGTCTAGATAGCTCTTATAATTCCTCGGTCAAATGTAACAAAGACACCATAGCGGGATCTATATCAGTATTCTCAATTATATATGAGCACTGCGTATATGGTTTATCATTGTAATAACAGGCGACGAATTAATAATAAACCTTATATTATTCAAGGTATTAATTCAACGTTATCTTGACGTCATCGGCACTACTAACATGAATCGGAAAATTAAACGAACTTTGTATCTGATTGTATCAACTTTAAGAGAAAATACTATAGACATTGCCATTCGCTGTAATTATACCAAGAGTACCAAAGCTATATTTTTGTTTACAAAGCGCATGTTCCTCATGCCCTCTCTTTCTCCTGCACTCGGATCGAGTATACCAACAATTGAACAGTTATTGCTAGAGATAACGGACAGAAGGATAAAAAGAATTATGACTGTAATTTTGTGATTCAAAGTTAAACTATATTCATTACTGTGACAAAAAGATTGGACGGTGTTGATCGAGGTAACTTTTAAAAAAGATGGGGCAAACAAGACAATATTTTTTGCAGTTAATTGCAGAACAATACACAAAAATTTAGCCATATGATGCCGGCAGAGTAGAATAGCATCACCCCATATCCTCCAATGGGTGTTGTAGAAGGCGACTAATGGATCAGCAAAGGGGTATAGATCACCTTATACTCTTTCCACCAATCTGCATTGGGTAAGCGTGGTGGACTACTACCTAAACCTCCTTCGATCACAAGATGAAGCCTTGTGTCTCAGCAGTTGGTTGAATTATAAAGGCCGTTATAATGATGATGATAGAAAAATAATCTAAACGCATATACTTATCAAAACTATATAATCACTGAGTAAAAGAAACACACACATCTCGTGATAAATATATTCAAGAAGACTGCAAACACGCGGCTTTGGGTCAAAATACATTTTGCATTGAAATTCAAATGAGATACGCAGATGTACCGATGCACGCTTCGCTCGCCCATGAATGACGCGTAATAGGCTTGGGTGAATTTAGTTTGGTAATGAACAATATTGAACGTGGCACTTTTGTTGTATAACAATTCAGATTGGGGAAAACGTCGAATTTGATTCCGTTCCAATAAGAAGCTTCATTTAGATCACATTGATACTAGGAAACTCTCAACCAAAATTTTTAAATTCGACCTTACACCGCGCTTTGATAAGCTTCGGAAGATGACATTAGTAAAACAATTTCACGTCAGACGCTACAAATACCACTTGTAAAACTGTGGCAAGCTCTCCTCAATAAGGAGGAGTCCTGTCGTATATTAACAATATTACTCTTTGATTTTCAGGATTCATTTTTTTGCTGTTAGCGGTAGATTTTCAATATCAATACCTAAAATAAGATTCGTGATATTTGTAACAGTGTAATCAGTGGTGTGGTTCAAGAAATATCGATAAAAGGAATAGAATAATGTTTCACAATAACTCCTAAAAAAATATTGTTAAGTCATTTAGGAGCTGATAAATATTATTCATTTGATATTGTACTGTCTTGGCATGACATAGCAAAAATATTAGTAGTTTGTATACTATCAAACGTTCGAGAGACGTCAAGTATAGAAGGATTTTCGTCTTATTACCTTTCTTCGTTGATTGATTGTTGGCAGAAATCTTTACACCGTCAACAGACTTTTAAAAGGCTAATATTTTAGTGGGAACTCTCCGACATGTATCTCCGGCAAGGGGTCTTTACAGGATTCGAATCGAAAAGGAGCGGAAGACTGACGTTACAAGAGAGCTTTTAATCACTTATTGTACTTTTAGTGTTCGATATTGAAGTAAAGATTATACTAGTACCCGGAGTGCTGCGATGACTTTGAGTGTAACATCTGTCCTGGTCGTTGGCTTCAGTTGGTTTGTTTGCTGAAGGATTGTTAATTTTTGGTTTTGTGCCCCTTTTGTGTAGGCGACAGGCTGGCAACCTGTCACTATTTTGGGGGGTACTGGGTCATAACCCATACTGCCAGATGTGACTTTCTGTGTAACTGAATGTTACCTGAAGCTCTGCTCGACCGCTTTTGGCATTGTGATTATATGTATGTGCCTATGTATTATACTACTATCTACTGTTATGATATAAAAATTCACCTTCAGCAGGATTTGAGACAGCATCGTGTACCAGCGACGCCACACACCCGGACAACCCTGCAACATTAACAACAAACATATATATATGACAATGTAGTATAGATGCCATGGTCATACGCAACCCAACCTTCACACTCAGTTCTTTTTTAAATTATACCAATTTTATAAAAGTGGAAAATAATTGCGTTGCGACAAAACTAATAGGATACAACAATGTAGCATTACCGCACAACACATAATTCTAAATTGAACTTAGAAGCTAAAGCCGATTCGAGGTTTTACATGGACAAAAACTTCTTTTAACTTTGGACAGGTAAGCCTGACCTTCATCCTACCTGGTGGTGACGATAATGCCGGAGATGTAATCGAGCTTCTCCCCGAACCATCAATCACAGAGGGACTGGATATCTTATCATTGATGCTCGGAACAGAATAATGATGTTAACATTATTATTATGGAGACAGGTTTTGATAAAGATGGTGGACGGACTTGAAAAAGTCCTACAACCAACCAAAGCGAGTACAAATGATTGGTCCGGATTATCTCAGAATAATCTTACATCGCGTACAGTCGCGTCGCGTAGTGTCATCTTCGATCGTGGCCGATAACTGACTACTGAACAGAAGCACCGACAGTCGATTAAAATCCGGGCCAACAGCCGACAAGGGTGAGCGAGATCTGAGGGTACATGTAAGACGTGCCATTACATCGTCTTAAGGGGAACACCCTCGAGATTACAATGGGTCATGTCCACAGATATATCAATCTAAGGAGATCGGTCGAATCGCCGAGTTCATAGGAAGACCGAGTGTCGCGATCAGCGGCCGTACTACATAACATGGTTCTAGTTGAGCATGCCGTAATATACACTATTCATTGCGCGCGTCTTAAGGACTGCAAAGCGATGAAAGCTAAGCACAGCCGCAAAGGAGATCGGTCGAATCGCTGAGTTACGTATTCACCTGACTTTATCGGACGGCGAAGTGGCGGAAATGTATGCCCACAGGGTATGCCCTGTGGGCATACATTTCTGCCACTTCTATAACTTGCGACAAGTGTATGCACTTGTCGCAAGTTAAACGCTGGCTTGGCCTATCTCCTTGTATTATTAAATCTGTGGTCATGTCCGTCGGCAAGGAGCGTGTGGTGTGTGGTATACTGACCGTGTGTGAGGTGGTCGTGGCGATGCCTGGTGAGGTGGGACAGCGTGTGCTTGCAGTGCTCGTACGTGGCGAAGAAGCAGGCGTGCGCCGGACCCGCGCCCAGCACCACCGCAGACATGCCGCGGATGGGCCTGCCAGATACGCAACAACACATCTATACACCGTGACACATACAATTTACCTACAAAGCATTAAAACACTTATTCACTACCAACACTGCTATACAATATCATTTACGCAAAATACAATGACTGTATATGTCATAGTTGACTTCACATTATTATTATGTGTAATGACACACGTTGAAACTTTCATGGTCACTCCACTAAAATCATAGCGATTAGCAGCGATACGGGATTATTTGCGTGTGCACTCGGCTGCACATCACACTACCACAAACAAAAATTTTGAAAATAATACCTAAATACGATACCTAGAAGGTAAAACATTGAACAATCAGTTGCTGCCAGTTACCATGAGTTGGAGGTTGTCTCCACTCTTTCTGGCAATATATCTGAAGTACTCCGTAATAAAAATAAAAGCTTGTAAAAATAAACGATAGATTTTCCATGGTTTGAAAATTGCTCCATTGCTAATTAATTGTTTCTACTGGTGTGTACGTACGTGGACCGATTTTCGTCTTGTTAGACTACTTATATTTTGAGTTACGACCAACGCCAGGCTGCGAAGTGCTCATAAAAAGGACGGATCGCAAACATCAATACATTACAAGAAAGGCCATAAGTCGATTTTTTAGTTTTAGTTGCTGGCTGTTGTCGCACGCATGACCGTAAATAAAGGAATAGTAGGAACGTATCAACTGGACACCTAGACACATTTTAAACATTATTCATTGGGAGATAAGCAGCAGATACAAACGGATAGTCTTTTTTCGTGACTCAGTGAGCCAACTTAACACTGCCAACATCTAAACTCCGAGCACCTAGTCTAATGACAATGACAATACAATCTGCTTTATAATTAATATTGGATTTGCACTTAGGAAAATATTGAAAATAATTGCAATGTCTTTTTAAATGAAGGAGTGGCCAACTACGACGTGTATCGACATTACCATTAAACAAAGTCTTCACACAGTCTAATATGGGTTAGATCATTAATTTACACAGAAAATGATAGTGTCAATAATCAACTCATCGCTATAGCAGTATTTGTCCGAACAGCACCCGAGGCTCATCAAACAGTCGACGAGCCGCGACAATACGAAGGATCACATCACTGACAATACTCTTAATATGAGTACACTTTATTGATAACTACATTAACTACACGCGATAGTCGTCTTAAACAGGCAATAACTGGTACTTTATAAAATTAATTAATCTAGGGCTATATCGATAAACGTCTTTCGCCGTAAGTTAAGTAAGATGGCGATGTACTTATACCTGTGCATGGCAATATATGTGTATATACATTTGTGTTGAGTTGTATATGTGTGTATGTGTATGTAATATGTATATGTGTATGTATATGTATGTACGTAATGTATTAGTCTGTTGGCCAGCACACATACATCATACATAGGCCCCCACAGAATACCAGCGTTGCAGGTGTTGTGCATGCTGCAACATAATGCTGAGTGGCGGCCTTTTTGGTTTCAATTTATCTGTATTTTTTAACTATATGTATTAATTGTTTAATTGTTTAATGAAGCCAAATAAATTTATTTTGATTTGATTTGATTTGATTTGATCTTTCAAATGCTCTAACTAAAGTCATCATGCACCATCATAAAAGCCTTTATAATTCGGACACTAGGCCTCTCCTTGTCATCGAAAAAGGTTTAGGCAATATGACAGACGTCTCCACACCTTTCTTTACAATTAACATAAAGCTGTTTAATTATAGTAACACTGTAAATCACAAGTGGAGATGTATGAGATGTGCACATATTAGTCACGACACAACTTTAATAGTCAATAATCACAACATTGTAGAGATAGTTCTATTAAAGAATAGGTATAGATCCAATACAATTCTTAGTAAAATGATTACTCTACAAGTGGGCTAGCAACTGTAATTCCGTAGTCAGCCAAAGTTAGTCGCAAAGACATCCACCAAATAAAATCCAATAAGATTTAAGATATTATTCTATTTATAAGCCACATTATATCTAATCGACAAACTAAACAATCAGAGAGTCATTGCGCAATATTACGTTTTCATTTTGCAACATTATCGAGTTGATTTTTGTATTAATTATTTAATAGACGCCTTTGCTTTGGTATCACTCTATTTATGACAAAATCGTAGCTAGGCGAAGACGTTGAGACAGTATTGCCTGTCCATAGCGCTCAATTATTTTATTCACATTCATATATGATATGATACGATTCATATATATATGATACGAGACATACTTAATAACATATCACAGAATAATATAAATTAAAAATTATGTAACTTGTTTACAAAATTTTGCAAATGAAGCATCCGAATTAAAAACAGCTCTCTTTCAAAAACAAAATCTCTATTTATGCAGATAAACCGTCGAATTTAGACATTAGGCGCAGTGACGTAACTGCATTAACATTGAACACGGACGTTGACTATGCTGCCGAGAATAAGGATAAAAAAAAACTCCTAAAAAACAGAGCCTTCGAAGGCCGCGTGGAGACTTCTTTATTATAGAACGCGATGACGACCACACGAGGGGAGGGAACGTTCTCGAAATATTACTGTTAGGTGTTCTATTTATACGGATTGATTGTGCTTTACTACGCCCAAAGGTCGAATAGAAGTATTTGGAAATCAAATAAGCCCTAATTATTTCATAGTAAAGCTGCTACTAACTAATCATAGGAAAATGTTGAACCGCTCCCAAAATCCATGAGTATCCCTAAATGTTTATTCGGTCGGGTTTTGTTTTAAGAAGACACAACATTACAAGCAATAGTTAAAGGAAGACCGAAGAAAACAGGGATAGACTGTGAGAAAGATGTTACGGCAAAGAAGTGTTGATATTAAAATGACAACTGATCGATTAGTATGTACAGAAGAGTAAAACATAATAGGACGACGACCAATAACATTGGGAACAGAACTACTAGAAGATGATAACATCCAACCTAAGACAGTTCTAGAAGGTTTATCATAAAATGAGTTTAGAAGCAATTTCCGTGATAGCAAGCTCGCATTAGCAGGAACAACAGCCGGCGACAGCAGACAGCCGACATTTTGACGGCCTTGGGGCGGCCAAGGACGCGCCTCGGTTTACTTATTGAACTTCCAATTATGGGCCAATCGTTACTGACAAAGGTTGTATTAGCTTCGCGATCATCAACTAAACATTCATTTTTATATCTCAAATTCACGACAAATTGCTCAGCAATATGTACTGGGCATGCGTTTGCCGTGAATTGAAGATATAAAAATATCCGTCCATATGTGGATCGTCATAGATAGTTGACATAACACAGTAATCATTTATCTATTACTTACATCATTTTATGAATATTTGCTGATGTATTCAAACAAAATTATAGATTGATTCTTCAGATAGAGGCTAGTACGACGAGCACGGGTCTCTATTAAAATTTTAGAGTTTTTTTGATATCGAATTTCATTTCACAGAAAAATATCCAATGATTTTTATATTTTCTTGATTGCTCGAATAGCAAATCATGACCGTTTCAAAATTAGACACACGTCAAAGCTTTATTTTAATGGAACAAGACAGCACCTTATAATATAATTTAATGACTAGCTGATAGATATGTTGTGCCGACAGAGTAGAATAGCAACAACCTATAGGTTGTTCCTCCAATGGGTGTCGTAGAAGGCGACTAATGGACCAGCAAAGGGGTATTGATCACCTTATACTCCGTCCACCAATCCGCATTGGGTTAGCGTGCTGCCTAAACTTTCTTCGATAACAAGGAGAGGCCTCGTGCAGCAGTGGATCGAATCAAAAAGGCTGATATGATGATGATGATGATAGGTCATGTGTCCTCATAAAAGAAAACCTTTGAAGCCGTTGTGATGACTCAAATTGAGGATGTGACTATTGTGACTGATACTTAGTTTTAAAACTAGAAAAAATACACTGAAAAAATTGACCTGCCCCAGGCGGGAATCGAACCCAGCATCAATATTTTCAAAACTACAAAAAGTTCTAGTTTTAAAAATATTTATGCGTTTGTAAGCGCAAAAATGATTCCATAATACTTATTTTGATCCAGATTCACAAGCTGCATATGAATAAGTATAGCTGCACATGGCTGCAAAAGTCTAAACGTTAACTGTCTACAGAGGCCACGTGTACAGTGACGTAAAATATAAAATTAATATTCAAAGTCCATGAAATTATAAATTTGCTAAAAAGTTCAAGAGTCAAGTATATTTTTGGTAAGATAATAAAATATCATCGACATGGAATTGATTCGATGTTAACTTATCGTTTATCGCAGACGCGATATTCCCGATTTAGGCATGTCCAGTAATCATGGACACCATAACTATAACTTTGCTATCAATACAAGCAAAATAAAACAAAACTACTTTAAAGTGGCTTATTTAATTCTTTGGTCGGCATATTGACTTATGTGCTTTAGTCTGCCGACCCAAGAATTATTAATTACATTATGAATACATAATATTATATGTGTTCAAAATGTAATGTGTGTAAAGAATTGTTTTGAGATTTCTTAGCGAGGACAGTCGCCGAGAGAGAGATCTCGATTATCGTTCAGATCGATCGGAGTCAAGTATCTAAAGAAGGTAATCTTGAACTCACGTGATACAATGCCTAAGGGCTAAACAGCTTACAAATAGTCAAGACCAAAACGCGTACCTACCTACCTAGTAGGTATGTGTAAAAAGTTATAAGGGAGGGAGGACTTGATTGGAATGTCCCAAGTGATTCTGAGTAATATAAAAAAGCCGTGTCTTATGTTAGCAGGCAGAAATGTCCGTGGTACAAAGGTGCTCCTTGGAAGAGACTCGTTAGCCTTGCCCCGCTAGCGCTCGCAGCCTAATGACAGCTGAGTTACTTTTATTTGAGCGTGTTTAGACTAGTTATGTTGTGATTTATATTTCTGTTGTACCGCGTCTTCCGAATCTATAGAACTTTTGATGACTGCCACATACTCGTATTTCCTTACCATTTTCAAAACGGCAAGTGTGCAGCTCCGCGGTCTTTGCAAAGAAAGTTACAACAGCACTGTGTCTCTCGCACTCTGCTTACCTTACGCTACCATCGATTCCGAGAAGCTCCGGAAACCTTACTAACACACGATGTATTCCATAGACAAATCAATATATAAAATGAGACGTAAAGGAGCAACTTGCAAGGCAAAAATAGTTAGTGTATCATCCGTTGCTCTAGCACTATAACATTTTATATGAAAACTCCAAGTTGTACAATTGTTTGATACCTAAGCACGATCACTTCTAGGTAACCTTTTAGATGGACAGACAGGACTGCAATAACTACTACATGTGGTGGTGGTGTATCCTGTTGTAACATAGGAATTCTTTACCTGCCATCCAATTTCGAACAGCTATATAATTTGCATCATCATTTCATATTTACTAATAGAATCTCACCGCGGTAGAATAATACCTATGCGTATAAAAAAAGAGTCAATATTTGGTCAAGCATTTTGATAACAATTTATTGTAATTGTGATAATTAGTGTGTGTGGCGCATGTGCAGGCTGCGGTTAGAGCAAACGAGTGTCGTCACGAGCGATAAACAGCAATTGTTTATAGTGTTTACATTACAGCGAGCGCCAGTCACTGTCGCCCGACAGACGCCACTGGAGGAGGAATTGATAAAAATAGGATCCTCGGCCAAGAAACAGGTATAGGTACCTAACTACCTACGCTAAGACTATTTGTAACTATTATGATGGCGACTATTATACAGACAAGCGACAGAAAGAAGTTTCAACAACTTCTATGGTCTGGTGTTTGACCCGGCTATTACCCTCAAACATCTCTGTTGGGGATAGTTGGACCTCCTTCAGAGGTATAATTTATGTTTGTCAGTTGAGTTATAAAAAAAAGAAAAGGTTTGTTTGTGATTAATTAATTGTTTTTTGATTGTCATGGTAACGTATTTTTTGCAGTACCTAATATAATTTTTATTTTTTCACATTTTACGCTACCTTTTTTTCCTTTACTCTCTTTCCTGCACTCCATCGCGGCACTATCTACAACATCTGGCGACCGTGACAGGACGTGATGGAGAAAGCCAAGGCAGAGAGGGCTCTCTTTTTCAGACGCTTTGCGCGATCTGCGGAGCGCCTAGAGGGTCATCTCTTGAGTAAAGAAAGGACAGCTTTATCGGCGGAGTTTGAGCACTTTAAAGTGATATATGAAAAACTCGCAGTCGCTCAGAATAAGTATTTCAGTTTGTGGCTCGATTTGTCTGATCAAAAGGACTCTTCAGACGAGGTGGATATAGACGCATCGGAAGAGTATGATATTAGATTTTTCACACTGAAACAACAGGTAAAAGATTTTCTTGAATTGACGACATCACCTCTCTCTAGCCATAGTACAGTCACTGTCAAAAGTAACATGAAAGACAAGTCAAGTATTGGTTCTAAAAGTAAAGATGACGATAACGTGTCTCAATTGACGAGGTCTAATGTTTCATATCAGCGAGAGAAGTCTGTTAAGGAACGCCGTAGATATAGATTGCCTTACTTGGAGTTACCGAAGTTTAACGGAGAAGTGAGTAAGTGGATTTCTTTTTGGTCTCAATTCCGCAAAATTCACATAGATGAAACGATCGACGATGATGACAAATTTCATTATTTATTACAAGCTATGGAATTAGGTTCATGTGCACGTGAATTTGTCGAAAGTTTTCCGCCTATTGGCTCAAACTACCATGTAGTGGTAGAACAGCTGACACAAAGATATGGCCGTAGCGAATTGATCATACAGCATTATGTTAGAGAGTTAGTTCAACTAGCAATACGTCAATCAAAAGAATCGCAGAAAGTTCCGATGAGAACTCTATACGACAAGATATCATGTCAGCTTCTTGCTTTGGAAACTTTAAATGTCCCTCAGGAGAATTGCTCTACCTTTTTATATCCGTTGATTGAATCAGCTTTGTCCGAAGATTTATTGCGTGTATGGAACAGAATTCGTGATGATACCGACTGTAAGACCAATCCACTCTCCGAGCTATTGAAATTTTTAAGAAAGGAGGTGGAATCTGAGGAACGGATTCGGTTGGGACGTTCAGGATTGTATGAGAACTGTTCTTCTGCTCCAGCTTCTGCGACATGTTTTACTACAACGGAAAAGCAAAGCTATAACAAACAAAAACCAACAACTAGTTTGACTAATGTCAAGCCTGAGAAGAGCTGTATATGGTGCGAGAAGACGTTTCACACGAGCTCTGAATGTGTACTTGCTACTAAAAAATCATTGGATGAACGTAAAGAGTTTTTAAAAAGTAAGAACGCTTGTACGATCTGTTTAAATATCGGTCACTTTTGGAGAAAGTGCAGAAAGCATCCGGTCTGTATTATTTGTGGTAAGAGACATTTTCCTATAATGTGCAGTAATGTTAATGCTACCAAAGGGCAAGATGACAATAAGGACGTTGTGAATCAAGCTGCCTCTCCGTCTAGTAATAAGACTGTATTACTACAAACTATAAAGGTAAATTTAATCCATAGTAATGGTCTTTTTAAGATTAGGGCTCTTTTAGACTCGGGTGCACAATGTTCATTTATTAGATCTGATGTTGTTAAGAATTTAAAACTACAACCTATAGGTTCACGAGAACTCAGCCATAATTTGTTCGGTGGTACTGTATTAGAAAAACAGACTTATAGACTTTTTAACTTAAATGTTTGTAGTTTAGATGGAAGTCGAGTTTGTAATGTTGAAGCCTTAGAGCATAGAACTATATGTGGTAACTTACCTCGACTACAACAAAATAGTAAACTTTCTACACGTTTAAGATCTTTAGGTATTGATATTTCTGACTGTACTGATAATATTTCTGATATTAGTATGTTAATTGGTTGTGACTTTTTAGGTTCCTTGTACACCGGGCGGTCAACGCGCGTAGACAATAATCTGTTGGCAGTCGAAACTTTGTTTGGTTGGACAATACAAGGGCCTATGGTTGGTGTGTGTTGCTCTGTAAGTAACATTAGCACATTTTCATGTACATTTAATATTGAGGATTTTTGGAAGCTTGAAACAATTGGTATTAGGGATGAAAGTGAGGTTAAAAATACGAAACACTTAGAATTAGAAGTTATGAATTTTTTTGAGAAGACCGTGAGAATCGATAGTGAAAATAGATACGAAGTAAGGTTACCATGGAAAGACGTGTCATTTTCTCTTAGATCTAATTATGCCATGGCCCTAAAACGTTTAATGTCAACTACTTCTCGGTTAACTCACTTAGGTATTCTTAATGAATATAACGATGTTTTTGTAGAGTGGTTGAGTACCGGTGTCATCGAGGAAGTAGTATGTGATGACCCGGATAGTGGTTTTTACCTTCCACACCACGCAGTGGTAAAAGAAAGCAGTCTTACCACCAAAATTAGGCCAGTTTTCGACGCTTCGTCCAAGGACCGAAATGGCTTATCCCTTAATGTTTGTTTAGAGAAAGGTAAAAATCTCATTGAGCTCATACCACGTCTGTTAATAGGTTTTAGGAAGAACGCAATAGGTATAACCTCAGATATTAAAAAAGCATTTCTGCAAATATCATTACATCCTGATGATCGTGAATATTTAAAATTTTTATGGTGGCACGATGTCAAGGACAAAAATAAGGTGCTGAAGGTTTTCAGACATCGACGGGTGGTTTTTGGTATTACTGCTAGCCCCTTCCTACTTTCTGCAACTATCCTTCACCATCTTAACAAATTTAATTCGGACACGGCTACATTATTGTCAAAATCCTTTTACGTCGACAATTCTGTCGTCAGTGTAAAAAATGAAATCGAAATGAATAAATTTATATCTGAAGCTAAAGCCATTATGCAAGAGGGTATGTTTGAGTTACGTTGTTGGGTTTCTGGTCCTGTGATGGTTGACGAAGAAATAGAAACCACGTCAGTATTAGGACTTATGTGGAATCCGCGACTAGATGAAATCTACTGTAAAAGACCATATTTTAAAAATGATTTAGAGGATAATCTAACCAAAAGAACTGTTTTATCGTTAGCCCAGGCTATTTTTGACCCAATTGGCTTTATGGCACCAACAATTTTAATTCTTAAGCTCGTTGTACAACAGTGTTGGATTTTGAATATAGACTGGGATCAACAGATTCCAGATACTTTAAGACGAGTTATGGTTTCATGGTTACGTGAGGTAGAAGCAATTGAGCTGTGTCGAATCACAAGAAGGTTTAGCAGCTTCGATTTAGATACTTGTGTGAATTCCTTACATATTTTCTGTGACGCTAGTCAGTCTGCGTATGCGTGTTGCATATTTCTTCGCTCTGAAAGTCATGACAGTGTGTGTCTTCAGCTAGTTTTAGCCAAATCAAGGCTAGCCCCTACCAAGTCAGTCACTATGCCAAGGCTTGAACTCTTAGCGGCTTTAATGGGTACTAGATTAGCTTCAGAGGCTAAGGAAGGGTTACAGCTCAACTGTAAAGAGTTTTACTGGACAGATTCAAGTATTGTACTTGCTTGGATAAAGAGGAAGAGCGGTTTGAATGTGTTCGTTCATAATCGTATATCTGAGATACTACTGCGTACTAATGCTGAGGATTGGCATCACATACCTGGTAACATGAACCCCGCTGATCTACCATCACGAGGGTGTAATCCGGAGAAGCTTCGCCAGAACAGATGGTGGAATGGACCTGATTGGCTTAGGAAAACTCCTGCTGAATGGCCGCTGTCAGTTGAAGTTCCAGATCAAGCTGAAGTAGAAAGAGAGGTGAAAAAGAGCTGTTTGACTATTACCGTGACAGGGGCACCTTTTTCACAACGTCTGACTTACTTCAGCAAATTTTCAAAAATAGTACGCATGATTGGTTGGTGTCTGAGGTTGGCTAATAGAAATTTGAAATCTCGAGGGCACGATCTGACAGCGGAAGAATACATAGGAGCAGAGAAGCGGTTATTGCTTGCTCTTCAGAAAGAAGACACATCTATACTGAATTTTAATATGCATACTTTTAAGGATAAAGATGATCTTCTTCGTGTGAAGACTCGGCTTACAGTTAGCCGTAATGCAGAAGATTTTATTAGTCCTATTCTTCTTTCAGCAAAGAATATAATTGTTGAACGACTCGTCCGTCAAAGACATATAGATCTTCTACATGCCGGTTCCCAAACATTAATCAGTAATCTTCGTGAAACTTACTGGATTATTGGGATAAGAAGATTAGTCAAAAGGATTGTTAGAGAGTGTATTATTTGTAGGAGATTCACAGCTAAAGCATGTAGTGTTCCAGTAGCACCATTACCCGATGATCGCATTAGCTGCAGTTCTCCTTTCGAAGCCACTGGGATAGATCTGGCGGGCCCCTTATTCTTGAAAAACGGTACGAAATGTTGGATTGTTTTATTTACCTGTGCGACATTTCGAGCTGTACATTTAGAACTTTGCACGTCTTTGTCTACTGAAGATTTTATGTTATCACTAAGAAGATTTTTAGCCAGAAGAGGAAAAGTCAGAGCTATTTATAGCGATAACGGCACTAATCTACGCGGGGCTAGTAATGTTCTTGATAGCGTTAATTGGGAAGAGGTTGCAAGAAAGATTTCAGTTCAGAAGATTGCTTGGCATTTTATTCCACCTTCAGCGCCTTGGTGGGGAGGATTCTGGGAAAGGATGGTAAGGACACTGAAAGGAATTTTACGACGTGTATTAGGTAAAGCTTGTTTACATTTTTGTGAATTGGAAACTGTCATATGTGAAGCTGAAGCGGTTATCAATTCAAGGCCTTTAACTTACATAGTTGATAGTACGGAGAACTTGGTTCCATTGTCACCGTCAATGTTTTTAAACGTTAGTGGTTATGAGCACAATATTGGTTTTATGGATCATGTCGATGGTCATGTGTTAACATCTCGATGGCGTTATTTAAATAAGCTAAGTTTAGACTTAAAGCAACGTTTTAGGAGCGAGTACTTATCCCTGCTAGTCGAGTGTAAGAAGGGTAAACCAGACGAGCTTTTTAAAGTCGGAGATGTGGTTCTTATTGGTTCGGATGACATTAAACGTATTAACTGGCCATTAGGTATCATCTTAGAGATTTACCAGGGAGTTGATGGCGCATCGAGAGTGGCCAAAATTAAAACTGTGAGTGGGGAGCGTGTAAGAGCCTTGCAGCGACTTTACCGCCTAGAAGTTTCTTGTGCAGATAAATTAGTTAAAGCCACACACACCAATCCCATCCCTTCTACTTCAGAGACGCCACCAGTTGTTGTCACACGCAGTGGCCGTTGCGTTAAAGTACCGAACAGGTTGATGTATTAATTTGTTTAATTTTATGTTCCTTTTCTTTGCCGGGGGAGGATGTTGGGGATAGTTGGACCTCCTTCAGAGGTATAATTTATGTTTGTCAGTTGAGTTATAAAAAAAAGAAAAGGTTTGTTTGTGATTAATTAATTGTTTTTTGATTGTCATGGTAACGTATTTTTTTCAATAATATAATTTTTATTTTTACATTTTACGCTACCTTTTTTCCCTTTACTCTCTTTCCTGCACTCCATCGCGGCACTATCTACAACAATCTCTGACCTGTCGCGGGAAGCCGCTGGATGCGGGCAGCGCAGGATCGTTCTGGTTGGAAATCCTTGGGGGACGCCTATGTCCTACAACGGACGTCTCTCGGTTGATATGATGATGATCTCTGACCTAAAGGTTCCAAGCTTAGCTTGATCTCCAGTAGACCACTAATTGATGTTCAGTTTGGTTCGCTTTAGATTTTGTTCCAGTCCGCCTAACTACCACCAAGTCACCTAAATCTTCCGCCACAACAACAAATATAATTGCTGTATTGCGTCTTTTAGACATAAGATCCCCTAAAGAGGCTGTAAAGTGCGCTTCCATTTTCCAGTATCCTTAAGATCCAACAATCCCGAATACGCTCACACCAATTTAACCAACCGAAATTAAGTATTATTAAACACTTTAGGGATATGAGATAAACAACACATAACAAAGAAAATATAATTATGTATTCCGATGAGATAGGCAAAAATATGGGGCACATAATGGAACAGTATACAGGGCAACTGGTGACTAATTTTTGTATGCCTGGTGCCAGTTATTCTCAAATATTTGACAAAATTAAATGTAATAATTACTCTCCTAACACTACAATCATTGTTTTTATTGGTAGGAGGGGAAACACAAATATAAATAATTTGAGACAATTATTTGAATGCCTGTGTGACCTAAATGTAAAAAAAATTATTCTTCTTGCTTTACCGTACAGTGAGTCATTGACAAAAGGTGAAAATTACTACAGGCACAAGTTTAATATGAAATTACAAAGTATGACATATTATAACAGTAAATTTGATTTTATTGACACTAATGTATTCATTAGGAAATTTTATTTGACCAAAGATAATTATTATCTATCGTTTATTTCCAAAAAACAGATAGCAACCTCGCTATCATATTTTATTTCAAACATAGCCAATTCTTTGGCTAATAATTATACTGTCTTTATTGGGCAGGAAAATACTTTGACATGTGGTGACCATTTGGAATGTGAACCAATGCATTTAAATTAAAACTTAAGACAAAAGAGACACTCTCTGGCAACCAAATTGCTACATCTTCTATTGTAAGTTATGCTGGACACTCACCTCAATTTACAAATGATGATTATGTAATAAATCAGAAAACTATAAGTTATAAAGGTATTAACCTGGTCCATCAAAATATTCAAGGATTGTTGGGTAAAGACTTAGAACTGGAATTATTTATGAATTGTAACAGTATTGACATTTTATGTATTACTGAACATTGGCTGAAAAATCATCAACTAATGTTCAACTTTAATAATCACCAGGTTGTCAGCTCGTTCTGCAGATCAAACTTGAATCATGGCGGCTCTTTAATAATAACTAAGAAAAATATAAAGTCCAAAGAAAGAATTGACCTTGTGAGCCTATCTGTTGAGCGAGTTACGGAAATTGCATGTATCGAGTTTGAGCATTTCATTGTTATGAGTGTGTACAAACCTCCATGTGCGGCTTACGAGAATTTCCAAAACATTATGGAGGATGCTTTACTTAAAATTAGTGGTAGCCATAAAACAATTCTTATCTGTGGAGATTTTAATATTAATATTTTAGAGAAGAATTCATTAACCAACAACTTTTTAAACTTATTTAAGTCTTATGATTTACACAATTGTTTCTACGAACCTACAAGAATTACTGCCACAAGTGCTACCTGCATTGATAATATTTTTTCTAATATGAAGCCTAATCAGAAATCCATAATTAATTTACTACATTCTGATCACTGCGGTCAATTAATTTCATTTTCTAGGAAAAAAGCTGCTCCTCAGAAAACTAAAATCAATTTTATTCCCATGAGTGTAAGCAGACTAGAAAAGTTTAAATTAAATTTGAGTCAGAAACTGCCACAGTTACCTTATCATGACTGTACTGAATACCTATATAATGCTCTTTTTAATCTTATTAGCAATGAATTTAATACACACTTCAAAACTAAAACAGTAACAATCAGTGACCGTCTATCTTTTAGTGAGTGGGCCACCGCTGGCATTTACAAAAGTCGGAACAAATTGTATGAACTATATGGTGAAAAATCCTGTAATTTTAACCCCGCATTCATCAATTATGTTAAAAATTACTCAAAAATCTTTAAACGAGCTTGTTCCACTGCAAAATCTATTTATTTAAAAAATAAGATAACTAGATCTCAGAATAAAATTAAAGAAACGTGGAATATTATTAATAGTGAAACTGGTAGAGCTCGAGCACGCGCACGTGATTTCGTCTTGAATGTAAATAATGTAGATATCAAAGATGAGTTAAAAATTGCATACGAATTTGAAAGATTTTTTACAGATATTCCTTTCATGACAACTAAAACGCTTGATTCATCTTCGATATCAGCTGAAATGATTCTTAAGGAAAGTGTTTCTGAATGCGATGTTAGTTTTGAATTCTCAACGGTTAACTCCAGAGATATCGTAAATACATTTAAAACTATTGATGTTAAAAAAACTATGGACCTCTGGGGACTTTCTGTAAATACTATTTCATCTATAATACACGTAATTGCCCCTTACTTGGCCATCGTGTTTAATAGCTGTATAGCTTCGGGTGTGTTTCCTGACTTGATGAAACATAGCAAAGTAATACCTTTATTTAAGTCTGGAGATACTTCTGACCCCACGAATTTTCGACCGATATCTATATTACCAACGCTAAGTAAAATCTTTGAAAAGGTAATGCTTAATCAACTCCTCGTTCACTTTCAAAAATATAGTTTATTACATAAAAACCAATTCGGTTTTACGAAGGGCCGTTCAACCACAGATGCAGGAGTTGAATTACTAAAAAATATATATTCAGCCTGGGAGAATTCACGAGATGCTTTGGGAGTATTTTGTGATTTATCCAGGGCTTTCGACTGTGTAAATCATGATACTCTTGTCAGGAAATTACATCACTATGGCGTTAGGAATAAAGCTCTCAACCTTTTGACTTCTTACTTGACTAATAGAATACAAAAGGTTGATATACATGGTCAAAGATCTTCTGGAGCTGCGGTCACAATAGGGGTTCCGCAGGGTTCAATCCTTGGTCCTTTTCTATTTTTAATATATATTAATGATCTACCTTACTGTATAAAGGACAGTCATGACATAGTGTTGTTTGCAGATGATACATCTCTGATTTTTAAAATAAATAGACAAATGACTAATTATGACGAAGTAAACAATGCACTATCTAAAGTAGTAGATTGGTTTAACATTAATAATTTGCTATTAAATGAAAATAAAACCAAACTAATTAAGTTTTGCACACCCAATGTCAAACGGGTTGAAACAATGGTACAAATAAATGGGATTGGATTGGAACCTGTTGAATCTACTATTTTCTTGGGCATAGTGTTGGATGCTAAATTGCAATGGGGTCCACACATTGAGAGAATATCTGGTAAGTTAAGTTCAGCTGCATATGCAGTTAAAACTATCAGACGACTTACCGATGTAGACACAGCCAGAATTGTGTACTTTAGTTATTTCCATAGTATTATGTCTTATGGAATTCTTCTCTGGGGTAATGCTGCGGATATTAACACCATATTTGTTTTGCAAAAACGAGCAGTACGAGCTATTTACCAATTAGGTCCTCGGGTTTCACTTAGGGAAAAGTTCAAAGAAATAAATATTCTAACAGTGGCATCACAATATATATTTGAAAATTTAATGTACGTACGAAAAAACATAACAAATTTTTCTGAAAAGTGTGACATTCATAATGTTAATACGAGGAACAAACATAATCTTGTGGTACATGCTACTCGTCTCCACAGAATAAGCAATTCTTTTATGGGACAATGTATACGCTTCTATAACAAACTCCCAAATAATATTCGAAGCCTACCTATTAATAAATTCAAAACTGCTATTAAAAATAAACTGTATACTAAAGCATACTATAAGGTGTCTGATTACATAAATGATTCTAACGCATGGGGGTGAATTTGCTCGAGGTCCATGCATTTTAAATATGTTTATTAATTATGCATATAATCTATAATGTGTCTTATAGTTGACTCGGAAGCATAACTTTAGTTTAAATTTGTTTTAGTTAATAGTCAAGAAGCATGTGTATGTCATTCTCACTAAAAAGGTCTTGTGGCGGTGTCGTCTTGCGTCGGGTCGTTACGTTCCCTAAAATATGGTTGAGCGAAGCGATGGCTGATTCTTGCGTCATGCCTGTGAACAGGTGCCGCCAGCGGGGCCTGGTCATCTCATGTTTTCTTGATTGATGTAAACGTAGGTCTTATAATTAGTTGTTATCTTTAGATGGACAATTGTATGACACATGCAATAATAATATGTAATAATTGTTTTTTTTTTGTACAATGTGTGGACATTGTATTCTTATAACATTGTTAACCGGATCTTAAATGTATGCTTACCACTTATATTGAAAGGAATATCTGTAAGTACCTAACTAACAATAACATAAAATGGTGGTGGATATCAAAATTTAAATTGCTTAGTTCAATAATAATTATGATTAATTAAATTATATAGAAAAGCTTTTCACAAGATAAATAATCCAAATGCGTGGGAGTAATGACTACCCAAACTTTACGCATGTTAAAATGTAACTTAAATTATATTGATAATTATTTATTGACTTGTATTGATGTTTTGAAATCATTACGAAATTGTAAGCTGTGGAGTTTCTTTCGCCATTTCTTCTCCATATCAGCATAATAATAATTATTCGTCCCGAAATGGTGGTAGGGTTTTGACGATTTAAAAGTACTTAGCAAAGTCCATTTAAATAAAGAGCTTTTTCATTTTCATTTTCATTTTCATTTTCAACAATCTGATAAGTGAAAAAATATGCACACAAGCAGTCTCTATCGGCTGGCGGAATATCAATAAATACGACTGGGCAAAGAGAAGAAGCCAGAGCAGTGGTAAATGTGATGCACAATAAGGGGTCCCTTAAAACCTACACTTCGTAACTCCCAGGCACTGCTCCTGGCTCACCTCTCTGCAACCCGGCACCCGCACGATGAATCCATGGAATGCTTGATAGAGTTAAGACCTCATTCGAATCAAGAACCTCTCGATGATACGCCTAAAACCTTATATTATAAAACTACGAGTTTTTCTTAGTAAAATATATAAATGTCAAAAATCTCAAATTTCAAGTAAAAGCTAAATTTTCAGCATTTTTGGAACTGATCGTTGATTCAGCGAGGAAAATTTTAAACGTTGTATTTTCCACATCTTAAGTTAAATTTAAAATTAACCGGAACATTATTGGATGCCGGTGACTTTCAGCTGTCGAGGGAAAACCCGGTGAGTCTGGGAGAAAATAGACATTCACCCGCGCCACTGATACAAATAGTTGCCAAATACTTTGTGCATTTTGAAAAATTGTGCATACATTTACTCAATACTCAGCCAGGATGAAGGTATTCTTCCAGTTTTTCCAATGAGATTTTCCTATTACGATTACTGCCTCTGTTCCAGCAGAAGGTTCAGCAGTACACAAAAAAAGAATGATAATTGTGTTGTTTCAATCATCTGGATCGAAGCCACCTTAATTACTGCTCTTTGAAACGAAGATGTATTGTGTCCTACCCCTCTATATAGCACTAATAAATTACCCTGCTAACAAATCAAAAGAAAATATATAAGAGAACTATCAAAACAGGTAAAATAAACCTTTTTTTTTGTTGACGGGGATGTCAAACGCATTTACACATCGTCCCTGCGCGGGGTGGTGCCAACCGCAGGGGATATGTGGGACTCGAGGTAAAGGCGTTCCCTCCATACCCACTAAACATCCTCCCTGGCCTGACCTCCAGTGCGCTATTGCGGGACGGCTCGGTATCTGCGCAAGTGAGCGCAACTACACCGAGCCCGTCCCAACGCTGCCCGTCTAGGCACTCCTTGTGCACCAATTAGTGGCCAACAACCCACAGGGGCGACCGACTAAAGCCAGCCCCTGTGGGCCGCTAGCTGACGCCGGCCTTATAGGCCACCTCCTCACCGACGGCTGCTCAACCTGGCGCGTCCTCCTGACGAGGACACCGGGAGCAGCCATCGGACCGTACCCGAGAGACTTCGGGCGCGGTCGTGGCCCTGAAAAGGGCCGTTTGAAACCAGCCGTGATGGGAGAACAAAAACAACTCGACGATGGCATATGATTTCGAATGATAAGGGGACTTGACATCAAAAGCCACACACTCGCTGAGAAAGTTTCCCCACCACATTACCAGAGTCCGCCACGAGGAGGCTTCCGGACGACGACCCCAGGTAAAATAAACCTACCACTTATCAAAGCCATATCAGCAACCAGCATTGAACCAATTAATACTCTAAGGGCACCTCTTATCTGAGTCAACTGTATCAAAAACTATTCCATGGCGCCTGATGCACTCACAGCGGAAAACTGACACATCGCTGCGATTAACTGATTACTGTCGAATATCTTAGATAAGTGTTATCTAAGATCCAACCGAAAAATGTGTAGCCTAAACGGCTTATTTATAATAAAAACATCATGTTACGTCTAGTTGGCGCCTAACTATCTGTTCACAGTCTTGTCACATGAGTATGACTGGCTTGACATATATATCCAATTGAATATGACTGTAAACTAAGTATCTCTAATTGTAAAACATTATTATCATCTGCCTATTTTTCTGTAACAAATTAGCGCATTTATACGAAAACTCTGTTCCGCTAAAAACTTTATTCAACGCCCTGGGTTTTGTAGCGGATGTGTCAAAATAATTTCAGGGAAATTCAGAAACCAATACAATAGTTTAGGTGCGTGCATTCAAGTCGAATTACAAAAGCTGTCGGATAATAATGAGTTATGGGTGTTATTATAAATATTATCCATCTCTAAAACTACTTGTTATTACTTATCATGAATGGCAGTTTTATTTATACGAGAACTAGCTTTTGCTCGCGACTTTGTCCCCGTGAAATAGTTACTTTGAGGAGCATTTTAATTTTTGGTACCTATTTTTTGTACTAATAATACACAGATTTCCAATATACGACAGTAAACATAGATAGATTTGTTCGGATTTTCATTACCTTTTATCCCCTATTTTAAACCCCTACGGGTATGATTTCTTCTGAAATCTACATCTTTCTTTATTTTTGATTGAAAGTTCATATACCAATTTTTATGGGGTTTACTTTAAAAATGACGGATTTCCATACAAAGCTTCATCCCCTATGGAGTTGAATTTTGAAAAATACATCTTTCTTAATTTTTAACAATTTTTGTGGGTTTTACTTTAAAATGATGGATATCCATACAAACTTTCATCCCCAACTCCCCACGTGTGTCTAAATTTCAAAAATGCTACAATAAATACATAATTGTTTCTCATCAAGTGCCTAAATTCAAAGTTTTGTGGTTTTACCTTCGATAGTGACGAAAAAATACCCATACCGTGACTTTCGAGACATTTCAATTTATTTTAAAGAATATTTGCTTATGTGTGAGTTCAACCTTTTTTGAATAAAATCCTATAAAATCTGAATGAGGTTTCAAACAGTGTCAAAATAAAATGTAATAAAAGCACTAAGGAGTAACTATTGATATCAACTTCGAAGCAAATCACCGCCAAAATAACTTTCTATCCCTTTTTAACCCCATTAAGGGATGAATTTCAATAAAATACGAAACACTTCTATCAATTCAGTTAAAAGGTTAATGCAAAATTTTAATTGGACCAAGAAATCACGTTGTCCCATACAAATTCTGTCCCCTTTTCACCCCCTTAGGAGTAGAATTTCGGAAATTCCTTTCTTATCGGATGCCTACGTCATACGAAGAACACACCCGCCAAGTTTAGGGTCTTTACGATCAGGGGTTTAGGGTAGGCATTTATCCGCCAGTCGGTCATTTAGGACAAAGCATTTTATATGTATAGATAGTGTGGCAAAAAAAAATCCAATAACTAAGATATACAATATAAAATTTATAAAGTGGCGAAAAGTGATCAGCAAGTTGCAAACAAGCACACACCAATTAGGGGAAGTTTACAATCACTCAGTAGTATCGCCGCATATCAAGCATCGTAACATATGATAAATTAGGAATGCATTTTACATCTCAGGAGATTTTAACTTAATGTAATTATAATTTTAAGCTGACACAAATCGTAAAGTTGAAGGTATAAATCATCACAAAAAACGAGTAGTACGAGGAAAATATAAATGTAATATAGACCCCACTATTCATAACACTCCCTTGATTCATCATCATCGTTTCAACCCAGACGCCCACTGTTGGACATAGGTCTCGCCCAAGGATCTCCAAACCAGTCGGTCCTACGCTATTCGCATCAGTGGCTTCCCTCGCCCTTTACTAGATCGTCGACTCACCATTGATTAAAAAGACGATATTGCCTTCATAATATTTATTGTTCTGACTGCCTAACACAAATTGTCGAAGTGTTCATTTTTGCTTGATCAGAAAGACTGCCTCATTGACAATTACCCTTGCAAAAATATCTCAGTAGCTATGCAATACTGCAATCAGATAGTTGTTGATCAAATATCAAATAGGAATAATGATAAGGAATACGTGAGACACTGATACGAGCCCATGGCGCTGTTTGAAAACAACTAGTTTGATCAATGTAAATACAAACAAGTTTAATACAGCACTCACTAAATACATTGTTGCGTATTTACTAATTTAATTAAAATTATGTACTGTATTTAAACTTCCACTTTCATTTTAATTATAACACCTCTTGGCAACTTATAACATTTGCTTTGGAATGTATCCCAACTGGCATTTTATGTTGGGTCGACCTAATCTGAAATAGATACCATCTTTTTCACAATTATCTGTCATCGTAAATTGTAAAAAACATACGATTATCACATTTTATAATCACGTGAAATAATCTTACAGTACTGAAAATTATACGATGACAAATGCACTGAATAAATAGTTGGTAGATAATGCATCTGCAAGTAATCTGTTAAATGGAGAATAAACCTAAATCCAGTTATGAAGGCTCTGACTCCCAAGCTAGACTAAATGCCTGTATCTCAAGAGTAAGTGGTTTTCCCTATTTTTAGCAACACAAGTGTCAAGAAAGGGCAATTAAAAAAAGTGTGAGTGTGCAATTCACACGCGGCAGAAGTGAAACTTTTAGAAAAGTAGCAAAAGTGATTTCAGAAGCAACAGATGTTTATATATTAGTTGTCAAAATGTTGAACAACAAACCTCTACGCATCGAAAACATTTTGGTATCGCTTTCTCGTTTCATAGAATTTTCAAATGACAACGGTGTTAGAGAAGTTTCACTTCACGAACAAGGAAACATAAGAAAGAGACAATGCTACGAATATACGTCGTATGAACGTCTTTCCGCAAAATTTCATTGAGTCAGAGCATTGAGTAAATATCCGACTCATGTGCTAGTAGTGTGGGGCACACCCGCGCACTCTGAGGAGTTGTTGACGCGTAGATCTAGTTTTATTAATTTACGACGTGTAATTCAGGTCCACGCAGGGTGACAAACCCCATTCAAGCGTTTAATGGCACAACACAATCAGACGTTCATGTTGGAGATCCTTGGGGGAAGCTTATGTACAACAGTGGACGTCTCTCGGCTGATATGATAATGATGATGTATACGGCGCTCACTTTATTAATAAACGCTAAATACATCCATATTTTTTTTATATATAAGACACGCCAATTACAGACCGAATACGAAAGATGTTTCTCTGAAGAATTAGTATTTATCAGAACTGTATTTACAATCGCGTCGCGAATGGGGACATCGAACTCTTCAACTAGACGTTGTTTATGCAAAATCGACTAGTTCTGATAACAATTGAGAATAATTACAACTCGCTATAAACAATTAATGGAAAAATTGGTATCAATTGCAGGATGTGCGTTGGAATATCGCAGCACGGCTGATTACATACAAGTAGTCACTTTGAAGGCGCTGTGAACACTTTTCCGAGGGAAGTTGAGTATTACTGTAATAAAGTTACTGGTGTAGTGGTCACACCGGCTGCAGAACTGTAATTAGCTCTCTCCAGTTTTAATCATAATCACATATTAACGGTAATGGTCAAGCAAGACAGTGTTAAAATGTTAAATCTTTGATTATAAATACAATAGTTCAAAAATGATCCAATAAACAATAAAGAGAAAAATAATCAAGAATATGGGCTGAAGTTATGCGGTCATTGTAAATTATGGACGTTTGGAACATTATAAGGTGCCATTAGCGCACTACCAACTCCTCTACCCCCTACCCTGAGGAGCTGTGGATACCAAACTCAACGACAGAAACTCTACACTCATTAGTGTAGAGTTTCTGTCGTTGAGTTTGGTATAGTGACTGAGCACTTCTAGTGTAGTGAATGAGCACTTCTACTTTAATATAATCTATAATCCATTTTACCTATATCTCCTTCATCAAGAGTAGCATTTATTTTCCGGTTAATAGAAATAATTACCTGTTTCTATAGATATTTAGTCAAAGAACCAGATAAGGCACACTATCAAAACGTTTGAACAGTTTCAAGGGTTATCAATAACAATATCATGTGTATTGCACAATCTAGAGGGTGCGAATACTATAGTTATCAGCTACGTGGTGATAAGCCCGCTATTTTAGCTGACTTTGAAAATTACATGTCTACTTTTGCTTCGCTCTTTTGATCACATGTTGATGACATATTTTGGTCGATAACATAAAAGATTTCCTCTAATACATCAACTTCAAGTGTGATTAATAATTTACATACAATAATCTATCGGAAGTCTAAAAGGAATCGATTATTTGAGAAATGATAATAAATCAATAGGACAATCTAAATCGTATCCAAGAAATTGCTAGAAAAACAGTCATTATGAAAACAAACATAGTCTTGAATTAGAGATGGACAACGCATCGGTAATACCAGAACACATTAATAATTGAAAGCGTGAATGAGCTCCAAATGTGGTGCAATAAATTATCTCGGAGCAGAAGGGAAAACCCGACGCTGAAGTCATCCATGCACATTGTCAACAGGAAGCCGATGCATGCCGCACCGCGCTACCACTATTTTATCTCAAAGTTTAATAGACAACTTGACATAGATGATTGCAACCTGTTTCACGCACTAGATGCATTAAAAGAATCTGACATCTAACCCAAATGAAACATTAGAAAATGTTATTCATTTCATTTTAAAAACATAAATTGAAATTACTATCTGTTGCACATTGCGACAAGAAACCAAAAAATAACTAGTTATAAATAGGATGTCATGTAATTGACCTCAGGAATAACACTGGCGTGTTATTTATTCCTGTGGCGGCAACCACGGGACGTGAAGTAACTTAGTAAAGGTGAGCCGCCACAACACCGAAGAACTGGCATGGCACTACCATAACATTCTGCCTACATGTAATAATTACAGTACTAACTTGTGACTAAATGTTAAACATGACAATAAGCTTGCTCCTCGAATGCTACAGACATTAAAGCAATATAAAAAAATCGTGTTGTCTCAATAAACCCAAACTCACGCCAAAGGCATGTGCCAAATAGGCACGATTTAGCAGTAAATCGTAAACACGTTGGTTAAACATTTTTACGACAAAACGTCCAACTTATAATAATAGATCGATTACCCTTTATCACCTGATAGTGTAAGTGTAGATGTTTAAATGTGACCGCTATCGCAGACCTTGGAACCGCGCGGGCCCAAACATGAATCAGATAGCGAACCTATCACACTGACATACTTACGGCTGCGTGTAATTTACAATTACAATTTATATCGGGTAAATGATAAACAAGTGACTGCCATCGTTGTAAAGTGTTTATAAAATAGAATTGATAAGGTTTGATGAACTTCGCTTACAACAATAAATGGATGGTAATAAAACTTATTTGGTGGGCAACCAGCTTTAGATTGGAAGGTCTTTAAAAACTATCACACTCGACCCAAGAAGTGTTAAGTAACCTAGTCATTTCTGTCAAAACAATCAATAATATAAATCAGCCATTTAGCCAACCATCTACAAAAGTTTTACATTGCTGCAATAAAATGGTTGACAAAATGTTTATATATTGTGCTCATTTATCACGTCTGAGGATCATTTTGAAACGGACTAGGTAAAATGGTGTATCCCAAAATAGAGATAATTCTGTAGAATTTTGTTATTTTTGATTTGACAGTCCTGGTTGTTGACATATAGTAATGGATGAGTGCACACAGACATATAGGCAGTCCTACGGATACCCTGACCGCGAAGCGAGGGTAGTTAAAGGACAACTGATATCGGCTTCAAAATAACGGCTTTATTTGCTTCTCAAATTCATACCATTCATTAGGTATTGAGGTCTTCTAAGGCTTAATTAGATGTATTTAGTTGCAAATATTGGATCATAATATGGTATCTTGCTAAATTATGTATGACATAATGCGAACGAACATAAAATCTATTTTTATTAAAGTTGAGCAATATTCCTAGTAATAAAGCCATTTAAAACAAAAAGAGTTCTTCCAGGAAATTATGTGGAAGAAACGGAAGTTTAAGTAGCTTTAAAAAGAATTCATGGAAACGATGTTATATCACTAGCAATAAAAGTTACAAGAATGTGAAGCTGAGCCGGAACGGTATTTACAATGCAATGAAAATATAGAGCTACGTAGAATGACAAACACTAGCCTCTTCTTCCACTCATGGCTGATACGTAATGCGACAATCTCCTAAAGCCGAAGGATGAAAAAACACAAGAAGTGCACCGTTTAGTGGGGAGAAGAGCGGCGCCGCAGCCAATAGCAGCCGCCGCTGCGCTAACAGCGACACTTGCAGAGGTCACTACATCGTGTCTCACACCACACGCCTGCCACGGCCAATTATCAACGAATTAGGAATTTCCTAATTCGTTGCCTATTACGCGTAGTATCTATTAGCCGCGCACGCTTACAATATTATACATTGGATAAATAAATTAGTCTCGCCTTCGAAAAATTATTACTTATGAATTATAAAGCAACATAATATGGGTGCCGCCGTTGCAATCATTGAAATCAACCCCGTCAATTTAGCACCACAAAAAAATCATCATCATATTTCTACAAGAGACGCATACTCTAACAGTATGAGAGAGATCTCCTACAAGGATCTCTAAACCGGTCGGTCCTGCGCTGCCGGCGCTGAAGATCGCTTCACCAGATCGTCGGTCCACCTTGTGGGAGTTGTCCAGGGGAGAGTGAATGCCTCAAGATTCAGGGTGTGCTGCCCCCTGCGATGGACTGACCAAATAACACCTCGTATAGTCGGCCCTAAATATGTGTGTACGAAATGCGTCGGATAGAGAGATGGCGGCAGACAGTGAAGAAGGTCGTGCTGTGACCATAAGTATAACCACTATTAAGAAGATGAGTCCCATTGTAAGCGACCAAGTCTCGGTTATAGGTCATCACTGGCAACACACACGAATTAAAAACTTTCGAGACTTGAGACACTGCGGTAGATATAAAAATTATAGTCATAATATTAATTTACTTATTGTTTGGCATCCTGTTATGTCTAACATGGAAACCTTCGAAACATTTTATTATAGCTACAGCATGGAATCCAAGCAAACTCGTCTGATGATAAACGGCAATTGTTGTTTTTGAAGCTAAAGTAGCTAATAGATGATCCTAATTTCTGCAAAGCTCTACAAACCTATCAGAAGCACACGCTACGATAAGGGAATGTCATTTTACTAGAATTCTAAGTGGGAGTTACTTTCCCATAAGTTGACCGACTAATCCGCAAATACTACATCTCTTAAGGGCGTATACATAAAGAAAGCTACATACAGAATACCGGCGCTTTTCATAACTGGTTTGCGCTGGTAGTCAGCGCAGGTCAGTGCTGGTGTTCTGTATACTTTTGTGGAGAACGCGCCGATAAGTTCCGAATGTCGCTGCCAAGTGCCGGCCTGCGCCGATCAACGCTGTTTTTCCAGGCTACTTTAGACAAGTAGCCCCGGCGTAAGTCAGCTGCTTGCTGTAGCGGTTCTTTCTATATGAATACGCATTATGATGCACTTCTTTGTATGCCTTTATCCCGCCGTTCAGTTGTGATCAGATCAGGCAGAAAGCTGTTATATAACCATAGTAATGAAAATATTAATTTCGATTTTTTCGCGGAACTCATTGATTCTAGAAATGAGCTGATAGTATGCGATGATCGTAAGTGAATAAATCCGCAGTATACAGTACACAAAAGCATATCAATAAAACACTTCCCGCCGCAGCGCGCCCTCGCAACACCGACAGATGGCGGGGTTATTGTTGGCTCTCTGGATTCTATTCTCAATAATTGAGATCGCATTCATGGATGTGTGGAGCCAATTGATGACGAGCTGGCCGATAGCTTTGAGAAGTTAGGAACTGTACAATTATGCTATGCAGAAATATAACTTTTATCCTCGACTTCAATTTACCGCTTAACCTCATTTGTTCAGACTACAACGGAAACTAAATACGTCACTCAAATAGCACAACATTAAAAATAGCTGTTTTATTTTCTTGGATGCTTTCTCGAAACAATTGCAATTTTACCGCACATAAGCTGCAGAACTAAGAGTAACAGATCTTAAGTTATCTTACACTTCAAATTCTAATTGCTAAGTTTTTTTTTTCATATATAAGTAGAGTAGAAAAGCACAATAAAAGATAAGTTAGGCATCAAGCAAGAATGATAATCATATTATGTACTCCAGAAGTGAGTTGAGGCTTACCTATAATTTTTTAAAGTATCACAGGTTAGCTGGCATAGTGTCTCTTTTGCAATTAAGTAGTAGAATGTGTTAACACAGCAATTCTTTTTCACGTGGACCTTACATTACCAGATTAGCCGTGTGATGCCGGCAGAGTAGAATAGCATCACCCCATATCCTCCAATGGGTGTCGTAGAAGGCGACTAATGAATCAGAAAAGGGATATTGATCACCTTATACTCCGTCCACCAATCCGCATTGGGCAAGCGTGGTGGACTACTGCCTAAGCCTCCTTCGATGACAAGGAGAGGCGTTGTGTCCCAGCAGTGGGTCTAATGATTAAGGCTGTTATGATGATATGATGAAGTTTTTTGATATAAAAACGTAACTATTTTAAGTGCGTTAAGAGCTTAATTTATAATCCGCTAGGGGCGCTATTCACGTTTCCTATACAAATTGAGTTCTTAACCCAACTAAAATAGTTACGTATATTACAGTAAAAAAATTGTACAACGGGTATTGATCCCATTGAAGCCCAAGCCTAACATTGTATTACTCACAGAACATAGATATAAGAGGTATCTATGTTCTGTGGTATTACTGCATAAACAGAGTTAAGTTCGTTACTGGCAATATATATCAGGCGTAGTCTCCCTGATTGCACTCTGGTTGTAAAAAACACTATAAATAAAATAAGTATAGAACATGACAGTGTGAGTGAGTTACCTGAAGAGCCCCTCCCGCTTCACCATGTACCGGAAGGTTTCTGTGATGGTGGTGTTGTGCAGCGTCCGGAGCGACTGCATCCGCGTCTGCAACAATGACACCGGGTCAGACCGTCTCCGACATACGTTATAAATTATCAGAAAAAGAAGGATGTATTCTAGTATTAATAGGTATACTAAATAACGCAAATATACTGAGATAAAAGATCAATGCGAAATCTCCTTCTAGATTTGTGTCCAAGTTGGTTTGTGTTCAAAGGTGATTGTGATAACCTAAGGCACTACTCTTCGTATTTTCGGATCTATTCGTCTTTTTCAACCATATCTTAATTTCAGAGTGAGTGAGAGCGATAGATATAGGCGAACATACGGGAAGCGACAGAGTAGGCCCTAAGACGGGTGGTCGCTTGAAATAAGCGTACTACGAAAATCTCAGTCGGAAAGCTCGGATTTCTTCGAGATGATGAATTACTTCCAACATTCGCAGGAGCATTCGAGGAGGTTCGCAGGATAACTTAATGTACCTACGACATTAGTTCTAAGAATGTCCAAACTTATAAGTAGCAATGGGCAGAGAACATGGCTCAATGAATAGATATGGCTGATGGAGCCGACAATATCTAAACCGCGTATACGTATTATTATGTAGGTAGATTATGATTGTAGGGGGGTTGAGGGGGGAGATATGATATTTAGAAATAGTCCATTTATTAACTGGGGCGGTAAAACAAAAAAAATCTCAATCCGCAGGTATTTGACGCCAGAGCTGAAGACGAGGGCAATTAATATGTGATACGAGGCTTTCTACTTTTACCGCACAAGGTAAGTACATTTTATGTCACCGCCGACCAGGATCTGGTCAGGTGTGGCATACAATATTTTACCAAAGTTTTCTACCTCTATTTCATGCCTGTCTATGCCGAAAATACTCGTTTAACAGCATTGAGAATTTAACTAATAATTTAAGATAATAGCTTTATTCAATTGCAATCGCTGTAATCGTAGATGTATTACTATGCTAAAAATCGCTAAAACGTTCTGTTAATATGCTGTTTGTGTAAAGAATCAAAGTGAGGCCGGCAGTTATGTGTTTAGGTGACACCTCAAAACACAATTCGACACAAACCACTACTTCAAACCTGCAATCTTTATGGATGATAAAAAAATGCGGGCACGTTATGCATGCCGTCGAGCGTGTAATTTTTTCAGATGACTCCACGTTATCACAGAAAAATTACAGTTTACACAAGGAACACAAAACACACTGGCGACGGACAAACGAGCGTTTTAATCATGGGATTCGTCGGTGGAGTGTGTTATTTAGGCGTCAAGCCGAGGTATGTGATCAGGGGCGAGCCTGGCATTGAGAGATTGATATATAAGGTGGTGACGGAGGGTGTCATACAGACTGCGGCGAGATGTGGCGCGGCGGGTTGGTTCTGCTGGCGGCGCTAGCGGCAGCGGGCGCTATGGACGAGGAGATGGCCGAACTGGCCAAGATGCTGCATGACAATTGCGGCGCGGAAACCGGCGCTGACCTCTCGCTTGTGGACAAGGTCAATGCGGGCACTGACTTGGACCAACTGCCCGACGCCAAGTTCAAGTGCTACATCAAGTGCCTGATGGAGACGGCCGGCATGCTGACGGACGGCGTGGTGGATGTGGACGCGGTGCTGGCGCTGCTGCCGGATGCCCTCCGTGATAAGAACGCGGCTGCCCTGAGCGCGTGCGGCACGCAGCCTGGCGCCGACCACTGCGACATCGCCTTCCAGACGCAGGTCTGCTGGCAGAAGGCTAACAAGGCAGACTACTTCCTCATCTAGGCTCCTACTCCCGTCTGTATCATGTTCCCGTACAATAAACCTTTTAGTGATAAGGTACCGTTTGGTTTTCATTTACCTACTTCATTCTATTCTTAAAATAATGGCGTCGCGGTATATTTAAGTTTGCGTATTTTGCTAATGCCCACTGGAAATGTATCTAAAGTAACAATCAGTAAATTGTACGGTAGATTGAAATAGTCTCTCAACACATGTTATTACAACAAGAACTCGGGAGAAACTCTAGTTACTTCTTTATAACATTGATCTCTTATGCCAGGTTTCAAAGAAAACTACCGTCAGTTCCGCTCGGTAACGGTAGTGTTTTCATAGTATTTGAGGATATCTGTGACACTGACGGGGTCGAGGAAGTTCCCGCAAGAGTTCCCATGGTCGGTCCCGTCTGGCGATACATTCTTCTCGTCTGATAACGGAGGAGGTCGTAGATTGCTGTGGTTGATGTTTTCGCGCCATAGTTGAGTTTTGCGCTGGCCCTGGCTTCCGTAGGGATAGTCTCACACAACGTTCACAGGCGTGATGTATGTGTAACGTATTTCCCAACGTAAAAAAAAAGGATATCCGTCAAAATCTTATGCCTAGTAAGCAAAAGTGTTGTAAGTAAAATATTGAAACCCAGTATTAATCGTCTAACAAATATTACTTCATTATGTAAGGCATGTGTTTTTTCTATGTTTTGAACAAGTCATATAAACAACTTCTGCGCATTATATTTATTTTTGTTTTAAGTGCCTGTGTACTGATAATGTATTCATTCTAAAAAGACCTTCACTATATTTAAACAGATAGTTTAATTAACAGTCTGAGCAATGACCTCATTCATTGTCAATATGCGATCGAAGATTTGTTGCACTACTTTTGCCTGCGCTGTGGGGCAGGAAGAATTCATTGCCCACTTTCAGAAGGATCTTCCTCTATTTACTTCTTTGAAATTTTATGTTCATGGTAAAATTGTATATGACATATAATATAATTATGTTATAAACTTATTTCTATTTTGACTTTGCAATTTGACTCTGAATTTGCAACTTTGCGATTCCTCCTTTTTAGTTCTGGCAAAGTTATCAGAAAAACTTCGAGCTTATAATTTTAATTATAAAAAAAAAAATATATAACAAAAACAAAACAGAATAATAGTTCATTTAAATATGTGCTTGGTTTTCTGAGCATAGCTCCTCAATACGGCGCTCAAGTTTGGAAATCGCGCGTCTCATATCTTTCTCTACATTTACTTTCGCTCGACTCGCTCGCATCACACAATTACACAAACAGTCATTCTATATGGATCGCCTCACGACGACGCCCGCCCCTGGGATATTGCCGCGACGTACAGTTTAGAAACCCTGATTTGGCACAAACCCTGATCTAGATATTAGACAATTTTAATATACATAATAATTTGGATATTTTTATAAATAAACTTTAATAAATAATAGACCTATACAAGCATGAGTCATCCACAAATATTGAGACGTGTGTTAAGATGTTTCAGAGTAAACATCTGACAGTTGCCTGCTCTTGTTTGATGGTTCGCTGAAGGTTTGGTTATTGAGTGTGATTATTGTATCTATCAATGGTCATATCAATGGAAAAAGTAAAGCCAATAACATGTTGTGAATGAGTCAAGGCTATAATACTCAAGGAGTTATAACATTGAGCTGTGGCAACCCTGCTTCAGATTCCACCAGAAATATACAAAACAAATATTATGTAGTCATCAATCACTGTATATCAGAACATGTAATCGGTGTCTTCAAAAACATTTCCGAATTGATAATTTTTACCGAATATATGCTTAAATTGGTAATAGAAATATACATTCAGTGCGTATACATAATAAAGCTGGTTACCAGTGCAGACTAACCGTCCGCGCTGGTGGTCGGCGCAGGTCAGCAGTGGTGTTTTTTATATATTTTAGCGGGGGGGAACGCACCGATCGGCGGCGCTGGAAAGTGCCAATGGCCGACGTATACTATGCTCTAAGGCAGGTATTACGTAGGTGATCTTATCTCTTCCAGGCAATGCTAGACTTATACTTTAAATAGAATGACTGCATTTAAAGTGCACTCCATCCAGGCGGCATGGTAGGTTGGCATTGAAGTAGTGATAACTGCAATCAAAATGTAATTTGGCAGTTGCAGTACAATTGAAACTCATTCTGTTTGTTTAAAGCTTAATGGTGAGTGACAGTTTATCTTCTATACTAATATTATAAAGCTGAAGAGCTTGGTTGGTTGTTTGATCACACTTACATCAGGAACTACTGATTCAAATTGAAAAATTCTTTTTGTGTTGGATAGTCTAAAATAAAGTAATGTTACCTAAGGCCCTGCTCAACCCATTCATGGGATTACAAGTGTGATTGTATGTATGAGCACAGTGGCGTAGCTACATAGGGTCAAGCCAGACCTTGACCAATAACCTTGTATTGATCGTTGTGGTGGAGTGGTCAGTAACGCTGCCTACACATCAAGCGGTCCGGGTTCGAGTCCTGGTAGGAGCAAATGTTAGTGTGATGAACATGAACATTTGTTCACGAGTCATGGTTGTTTATGTATTTATTTAAGTTTATTTATGATAATATGTATACTATTATGTATATTAAAGTGCTTTATCTAGTACTTATCCATAACACAAGTTCTTAATTTGGGCTAGATAATTGGTGTGAGCGTGGAAATATATCATTATTATTATTATTGATAAAATTGGTAATTTAAAATGCGTGCAAAAATAGGTACCTACTTCATTTTGGCATTTGGTTAACTGGCTAACCTCTACATAAACAAACATTCTTTCAATAATTCAAAGAATAAACAGTGACAAGAATTGAGAGAGGGATGATCAAATGGTTCGATCACGTAGAATAGAGGTGTCTAAGTGGATTTTGAAAAAGATTATATGAATTGGAAGTGAATGGAGATGCAGGAAGGGATAAGCCTGGGCAAATGTTTATTGATCACATTTTGTCATAGGACCAGGTCAAGTACTGCCCTGTAATAAAACTATGACACTCAACCTGGCAAGTTGAGTCATCTGTGTTGGACGGCTCAAAAGATATCCCACAGCTTGTTAATCAAGGATATTTAGGATTTGGGATATAAGATAGGAAGCAATTTTAATGTCAAGTTTATGTCAACAAGGTGCCAATGAGCCACACCGGGGTCATGCGGACAGCCAAACTATCTAATAAGAAATTCTAATATCAACCATCAATCTAATGCAATACAAAAGTCTATACTATTTATAATATCATTAAAGTAACTAAAACTAAATTTCTTTATTCATTTAGGTACAATTTGTACACTTATGAAAGTCAAGTTTGATGCTATCGGTTCAAGAATCTAGCATGAATTGATTTGGCAACGGTTCAATGCTTGTAGTCTCTTATTTTTAACCGACTTCAAACAAAAAAAGGAGGAGGTTCTCTATTCGACTGTATGTTTTTTTTTTTTTTTTTTTTTTTTTTTTTTTTTTTTTTTTTTTTTGTATGTATGTTCCGCGATTACTCCGTCAATTATGAATCGATTTTGAAGATTCTTTTTTCGTTAGGAAGGACATACTCAAAAGGTGGTCCCGTATAAATTATACCGAAATTGGTTCAGTACTTTTTTGTTGAAATGATAATTTCATTGGGGATGAAACAATGATATCGTCCACGAACACAAAAATAATGACATTTTTTTTCTTTAACTTGCTATTACCTAATATGCAATATTGAAATTCTGGTTAGTAGGTCCAATAGTCAACACATAAACTATGACAAATTAATTTATGAACTTAAGTAAACAACTAGTTTTTCTTCAAGTTTCATAGTTCATTAACTTACCATTAAAACTATACCATTCATGGCATTTGTAATGAGCTATAGGTCTGAAACGTGATATAATTTGTTAACCGACTTAAAAAAAGAGGAAGTTCTCTATGCGACTGTATTTTTTGTGTTTGTTACCTGATACTCCGTCAATTATGAGTATTACGACTCGATTTTAGTGATTCTTTTTTTAGGTACGTCAAGATGGCCTGTATAAATTGTATCGATATAAATTCGATCCTTTATGAACAAATCATTAATAACCAAAAAAAAATGTTGTTTACGTTTCCGTTAAGTTTTAATGAGCGCCTATCCATTTATCCAGTAGGCCTATCCATTTTCAATAAAATATACTTAACTAGCGACCCGCACCGGCTTCGCACGGGTGCAATGCTTATGTGAATATGCATGTATTATACATATAAACCTTCCTTAAGAATCACTCTATCTATTTAAAAAAAACGCTTCAAAATCCGTTGCGTAGTTTTAAAGATCTAAGTATACATAGGGACAGACAGACGGCGGATAGAGACTTTGTTTTATACGATGTAGTGATTTCCACTAAAAATAATAAAATAAAATATTTTTAGCAAAAAAATAGGAAAACCGACTTCAATGCGTACAAATTTAAACTAAAAAGTAAGAAATAAATAATATTTTTATGAAGTAGTTGAAAAGAGCGTCGTAGAAAACCAAGGAAAGTATTGATACACATTTATAATTCTTTATTTATAATTCATACTCCGATATATTTGGAGTCGGTGCCAGCCTAAGCAAAATAAACTTACCTAATAGATACGAACTTGATTAATCCATTACCTATACATAATAAAGATGAGAAATAATTCGCCGCTCCGTGAAGTTCGAAAATTGCAAACACTATCCTCCTTGGCTAGCTGGCACCGGCTCCAAATATATCGGAGTATGAATTATAAATAAAGAATTATAAATGTGTATCAATACTTTCCTTGGTTTTCTACGACGCTCTTTTCAACTACTTCATAAAAATATTATTTATTTCTTACTTTTTAGTTTAAATTTGTACGCATTGAAGTCGGTTTTCCTATTTTTTTGCTAAAAATATTTTATATCTAGTTTCTTAGTACAAAAAATTTATAAAAATAAAAAATTCACTTGGTCTTTTAACTTCCTTATAATAATTTTATGATGAGTTTTAAGCAATAATGATTTTAAGCCGCATGTTGGTGGACCGCTAATCCTTTTTTTATCATTATCAACATATTATTTTTATTTGTATTCTGAATTTATTTTATTTACTTAGCGGTCCCCCAATGTGGCGACGGTCATATTAAAAACATTAATAGGTTCTTTCAACGAAGTGAAAATTTTTTATTTTTATTTTTTAGAGTTTATTTCAGTGGGGAGTTACTACTTACTACTACTTTACTACAGCTAAAATTTATAATTTTATTAAGATGAAAAACTTTGATATTATTAAAATTTTCATCTAGACATGAGAATTCTAATAATCACAAAATCATAAACATGTTGATGTTATAAGAGATTCATTTTGCAATGTGATGTGTCAACATAATTAGGGTTACAATCTAGCCCATATGCTATTTATTATTATTTATGTAGGTAGTAAGTAAGTTTTATGAATACTTTTGATTGTTGTTCAAATAGTAGAATCAATCAATATTATTTGTAAACAAAGGATGATTTTTATCAAAGTTAAATTTAAGTTACCATGTAAAGTAAACATATTTAAATGAAGTCCCATAATAAAACATAATTGGTATATGTATATAATATATTTAACCCAAACAAAATTCTTCTTCATAATCCTAGAGTGACAAACACTTGAAGAGGTTGTCAAAGAAATAAAAAGTGACAAGATATAGGATTGCTCAAAGTTCAGAACAAACAATAATCACTATAAAATAAACAATAACCAGTTATGCTTTGTAAGCACAAATTAACAAAATAATAGTTCACAAAACTTAAATGAGAATGACACAAAAAGATCCCCACAAATGGTGCTTCAAGGTCATGCCTCTTGTCAGTGAACACAACAACAACATTGGACCACATGTTTCTGTGCTATCAAGATTTTGATATCTTCAACAATATTAATTGATTCTGATATAAAATGCAGTACTAATTGTATTTCAGACAAATATTTATAAACGGGAAAAATATCAAAAGTAATGTACTTTTACTATGGAAATACCAAGTTCTAGTCCCCTACAAGCATCTTATGGGATCCATACTTATGGATTCCTTCAATAATTTACTGTTCCAAATACTGATATGATTGATATATTTAGATAGGTGCGTAATTACTTCAACAAATCTTCACAACTGATATGAATATTATGGAAGGACGAATAAGAAAAGATAAAAAGTATTGTAATATTTTTAATTGTAAATTATAGATCTAGTATGCACCTGGCATATGATAATTTTCTATTCGAGACTCGAGTTGTTCTTTTTACATAACCTCAGCTACAAATTGGTGGCGTAATAGGCCACTCGTCGGAACTGTCACAGACTTGATTAGGTTAGGTTCATGAGACGGAAACGAAGCGGTTATTGGATTGGAGCCGTAGTTACCTTCACGGAATCCAGAGGATACATGACGCAGTGCTCCATCACCCCTGCCACCGCTCCGGCGGTCATGTGTGCGGCGAAATTTTGATTGTTCGGAAGGGATTCATAGTCGTCAAAGTTCATAATACTCACTGAATACTGACACTTAGCACAAAAAAAGACACTGAATATCGAATTTGATGAAGGTTTCGCCCGAAATTTACCGAATTAATAATATCATTTTCACTGCACTATTTTCGTCACAAGTCATTTGTTGAAATTTAGAACAATCAAAATTATTTCCATAGGTGCGACAGCGCGACTTGCAAGCACGCGCGACAATCTGCAACAATCCACAGATAATCAAGAAATTATACCACATAAGCCCCCCAACCACAAGCATTTATTTCTACCGGAATGTCCAATCTATAAGGAATGAATTCTAGTGGATGAGGAAAACGCGAAAGAACGACGGTGTTAAAATGTTTTTGTCCCTCCCGTCCCGTAGCGCATGCTTGACGCTACAACCTTGACTTAGTTACATAGAAAGTCGCAGGAAAGCATGAAGAGATGATATTATGTGGCCTCAACGGTTTTATTTATCCCCACTACAGTCTTTTCTCTACGATGATTATCTACAGTTTATCCATGAGGACAAATTAAGGGACAAATGATACGGAATATACCTAAGGGAATAAACGCTAGTGGATGGGGGGCTATTCTTTCTAATCTGTGCACAAGCAGCACCGACCGGCCGTCAACAATCCGGAATTAATATTTCAATGATTTTGAAATAAAATTCCACATGAGGTGTAAGTTTTTGTTATAATTTTGGAAAATAATGATATCAAAATTTCATAATACAATACATTTAAATAGTTAGCATAAAATTTAAAATTATCTTTATTATTAGGAAGAGGCAAAGGGATCTGGCCTATACAGCCATATCTTCAGTATTCATCAGGTACAAATTACAATCTCCTTTCTTAAGCTGTGGGTCATTAATAAATCTAGACAAAATTGTTTTTATTTGTCTCGCGGTAGATACCTACCGAGGGTTTTACACACTGATGAGTAAACACATAGTAAACAACACACAATAGAACTTTGTATTTGTTGTGCGAGGGTAGTTTTCCTAAAGCTTCTTTCTTTTCCGATCCCGTTCCATTCATTCCTACAGACTATTATTCGCTAACTTCTTATGACAGTTGAAACCTACAACCTTCTTTGTTGAAAGTGATGATCACCGAGTGAATTACATTTCCATTGCTGATTTATACAACACGCTGTTCTGGCACTTGTCGTGTAAAAACAGCAATGGATATTTATGTAACTCACTCGGTAATCATCTGTTTCATCTCGTAAATAAAACAACTTTTACAGATTTAACTCGCGTGTAATTAGATTTTACATATTGTTATTATTGCCCGACGTTTCGTAACACTTTTCAGCGTTCGTGGTTGTTGCGGGCTCCGTAGTTAATTAATAACACCACGGTTAATGTATTGGAGTATAATTTCTGACTAGTTTTAATAACTAAAAATACAGGTATATATATTAATCTATAAACAAAGAAATTAGTGGGGGAGATCTGCTGACTGCAGAAAGTGGGGGAGATCTACTGACTGAAAAAAGAAAAGCTAACGGAACAGAGGCTTTAGACATGCTTTAGACAACATGCATTTCGACAATCGCTCTCGCTATCGCTAAGTAAAAAAATGTATGGGATTGACATAAGCAATCGAAAAGTGATCGATTGCTTATGTCAATCAGAACAGCGTGTTGTAGTCGAAATGCATGTTGTCTAAAGCCTCAGGTACTTATGATATTTTCTCATTACATCACGTTATTAACTATTTATCACGAATGTTACGTGCGATGAATATTGTGCTGACGGCACAGTAGTCACGGACGTAGTCTCTCTTAGTGATCTGTGGGTCACGGGATGACTAAAGATGTAGGTTGTCATATTTTATGAAATAGTTAAATCTACCGACACTTTAATTATTCATTTGGAATGTTCCGATTTACGCAAATGGTGCTCACGGTGTCTGTCATTTGGTCTTGCTGTGTGGTGGTTTGCTTGAGTTTTAATAATTTTAATTACAAGTGACATTTATGCTGATAAGAGCTGATTGGATTTGAAACTGTTAATTAATACGAGAGTACCTATGTATTTATGTAGATATTACATACCTTTTAACTTATCACATCTGATATCTAAATAGGTAACTAATAAGCGTGACCAAAGTGGTGAGGTGATCATTGTGCAGTGGGTATTGAGTCGGAAGACAATTAACAGCTTAGCCGTTAGCAATGAAGTCGATATTTAGCTTGTATTTTATAGGTTTTATATACAACCTTTACAGTAAGTATCCATTCACTGTTATTTTTTTAAAAGTTGTCTAACTCCACTCGTAACGCAGAGCGTCCACGTGAACTAGCTAAAAACACCGATCCCCATGTTGCCCTAAACTCAGTTAAGTATCAAATATTTTATCAGTACCTATAGCAAATAAATCTGGCTGCTCAGATTACTGTCACAACCTCCCAATCGGCACACTTTAATTATTCATGTATCTAAATATCTTTCGGTGTCTTCCCAAGGTACTAAAGAGAGTACTGTTAGTACCCTATTTAAGCAGGGTCATAAAAATTGCTTACTATAGGCCAATATCGGTCCTGCCAGTTCTTTCGAAGGTCTTGGAAGAAATATTAAACAATGATCTTGTCAAATTCTTAGAAAAATACAACTTGATGGCGAAAAATTAATTCGGTCCTAGATCTGGTATATCCACTGAAGATGCAGTTGCTAGCTTATTACACTGAAGTAGTGGATAAAATTGACAGTAAAAATATATGTTTCAGAGCTTTTCTTGATCTTTCCAAAGCCTTTGATACGGTCTCAATCCCCATCCTAATCAACAAGTTAAAGTGCCATGACATTCGTGGTCGGGAGCTGAACCTTTTCCGGAGTTATCTTCTGCACAGGAAACAGTGCATTAAGATTGGCCCGTACATAGTGACATACAGTCTATTGACTACGGCGTCCCACAAGGCAGCATACTGGTGCCAGCCCTCTTGCAGTTATACTATACCTATGCCAACGAAATGTGCCGAACTGTAGTATGTTTACTTACTTACGTAGACGACACTGCACTTCTGGTATATGGCAATGACTGGAGGAGTGCTTGAAGCAACACCCTCAAGACGCTCTAAAAATTGTGGTGAACTGGCTCTCAACAAATCCCTCACCTTGGATTTAAATAAGACGCAGATCCTCCCTTTAATGTTTCCAATGCGTCCTCTCCACCATTCGATGACTACACAATATTGTCGTGCATTCGCCTGTATTTTACAATCAACATGTGGCTGCCACCCTCTTAAAAATAAAAATATCTCGGGGTCATTATTGATTCCAACTTAAAATAACGTCCACAAATTGAAGCTTTGAATGGCAGGATGCATAATTAAAATATTTAAGACAATAAGGCACTTCGTCGTCCAAGAAACAGTTAAACTGTGTTGCGATGTGGTGGGAGCTGACAGCACTGTGAGGCTGAATTCTGACCGGGCACAGACTCACAAACATAACTTGTCATACTTGGAGTGCCGGGTTTAACCAAGAAATTCTTGGGTTTAACAGTCCGGCAACTACACAGATTAGAAAGAATATGGGGCAACTATATAGGCAAACATTCTTCGAAGTGTATTGCGAAGAGACGCCTCTCTCCTCTCTCACACGCCTCATGAAAGTATCATCAATCATCGACGGACCTCAACCCACTTATGTCCTATTATTAATCTTTATTATGGCTCCGCATTAGGCATTAAGCCAATTTCGAGTGAAAATAGTTATTCTACACTAAATTGTATGTACAGTAGATTGAATTAACAATGGAGTCTCTCATCACGTGTTTTTACAACAAGAACTCGGGAGAAACTCCCTACAGTACCTACATACAATGCCGAACAGTTTTTAGCTAAACGTCAGTAGGTATGCAGCATGCATAGGTATATTGATGGTAGTTTTAAAATTTTTGTCCATCATAGTAACATGCAGGCATGACAATAACAATGATTTGACCTCTCAGACCAATGATTATTTGACCTTATATATATTAATCTATGGATTTGACATATTATTTAATTCTATGCAGTCGGAGGCATGTTTCATCTTCTTCTTAGCATAATTCCATCCTTACAGTTTACACCAATACGATAGAAAAGCATTACATAACTAAATATTAATAACATAAAATTAACAATGTTATCGTTGTAAATTCGTTCAACGAACAGGAAAAAATATCCACTTTCTCAGCTATTCGGTTGAAGGTTCGCAGCGCTCGCGTTAGTGGAGCGTTTTGTTATAGTTTGGTGCGAGCCCTGGGCATGTATAGCAACGGCGGCCGCCGGCGGCGCCCCACATATCCGTCAGGAACATTTACTTTTATCAAACTAAGTAACTCCGGGTTGTGAGTTTTTCCACGAATGAGCTTTAAAATGTATAAAACTAGGGCTAAGTCTCTTCGCACACTCAGTTGAATATATCCCACCATGCCAGCAACAAATAAGGTAGGATACATCAAAGGGTAATAAGGATAGACACCATAGAGCCTCATGTATAAATATCTCATAAATTTATTCTGAATACGCTCCAGCATGAGACTATATTTAATTTCATGTGGAGCCCAAATGACTGAGTTACCTTCTAGATGGCTTCTGACTAAAGCGTTATATAATGATGTTATAGCTTTAATATTTTTAAAGCCATGTGCCCTGCGGAGAATAAACCCCAAGTTTCTGAAAGCCTTTTTAACGATGTCAACGATGTGACTCCTAAATGACAGTTCGGCTGTAAAGTTAACACCTAAATCTTTCACCTCCGTCACTTTCCGCATACACACGTCCTCTACCCTATAATCGAATTCAATAGGTTTACGACTTTTTGTAAATGTTATTGTGACACATTTAGACGTGTTAATGTTGTTATGACCACTAAAAAAGTCATTGGTCTGAGGACCACTGCTAAAAATATTGCTTGTGGTTAGGCGTCTTTTTATATATACATATTTATTATTTATATATTTTCACATCAACAATACTGGCATTTTAGTTTGGTGGATGTGCTCGCCGACGCCATCTGGTGTGGAGTCTCTGATTCGGACAGATGGCTCAAAAGGCGCGATTCCGTGCCACCATTTTGTCATATTAAGAAAAAACTGTTCCCGCGCATTCCTCTTCTTTTTTCGCTACGCCGCAATTAACATATGTATATTGAAAACATTCGCTGTGATCGCATTTTAACTTGATTATTACGTCAAGTGCTTATTATAATAATTTCTTACTACGCCCGCGAGAAGATATTAGTGACTTTCGCATATTTTGTTTGGTGCAACTGGTGGACTGGAGTACCTATAATCGCAGGACTGGTGCGAGCAGTGGCTGTGCCTATATTCTTCAGGTCTGAAGGCTGATGATCGGTGAAGCATTGGGTGAGTCGTGCATTACATTTATCCGACCTATTTTGCCAGATTGTTGATGTTTTGTCTATAGCCGTTGTTAGTCATTAAGTTTCGCCGTTCCACCAGGAATTGCCCAAATTCGCCCCATATTATTTATAGATGGTAGCTATTTACACGCTTCACCATCTCTTATGGTCCATTTCGAGCCTGAATGCTACCTATTTTCCGCTATTTAATTATTAACCTTCATAATATATTATTAGATTAATACAATCTACCTGCAGACGCAAATATTAATCCCGCTAAATTACATTCACTTTACGTAATTTTTGGTAAAGTGACGCTTTATTCTCTTATTAATCATATATACATTGTTTTAATATAACAGTTCATCATAAAAACCCGCATAAGATTAACTTAATTTATTTTTTATTAACACAAAGTGCCGCATTTACACCGTACGTAATTGTTGCACGGTTTATTCGCTGGCCGCTATTACACCGTTCACAGATTACTATTTTACATTGAAATACTTTTTTTATAATTTGGTTATTTTTTGCCTAAAATAATGGCTACATCGCATTCTTTAACGATTTCTGAGGCTAAATTATTGTCTTTGATTTCTAAGAAGGAAACCATTTTTGAAAGGATTAATCGTTTGTATGGTTTGTCGAAAAATATTTCATCATTTGATTCACGCGCGAATGAAAACTTTTTACGTGAAACTGAAAGTATCAGTGAATTGCATACAAAATTTGAATCGATACTTGATCAAATTAATGAATTAGGATTAGAGAATGAACCTAATTATAAACTTGATTATAGTAGTTTGAGTTCTTTTGAAGATTTATATTCAAGTATTAAATATGCTCGTTGTGGGGACAATACATGTTAACCTATATTTTCACTAGCATAAGCACTGTGTTGTTAAACAATATTTCTAGCGGCAGTCGTCTCGCGCCACCAGTAAAGAAACACGTTCGGTAACTAATCTTTTATTTAATGAAATGAAATGAAATGAAATGAAATGAAATGAAATGAAAAAGCTCTTTATTTAAATGGACTTTGCTAAGTACTTTTAAATCGTCAAAAGCCCTACCACCATTTCGACGAAATAATTATTTTACTTAAATAATTATTATTATGCTGAGACGGAGAAGAAATGGCGAAAGAAACTCCGCAGCTTACAATTTCGTAATGATTTCAAAACATCATTACATGTCCATAGATATATCAATATGAATAAATTACAATTTTAAATGCGTAAATTTGGGCAGATTTTACTCCCACGCATTTGGATCATTTAAATAATCATTTAACTTGTAATAAGCTTTTTTATATAATTTAGATTTAACAGTTTTTTTAAATTTATTAATAGGCAAGTCTCTAATATTCTTCGGAAGCTTATTGTAAAAACGTATACATTGGCCCATAAAGGAATTGCTTATTCTGTGGAGACGAGTTTTATATACAACCAAATCGTGTTTCTTCCTAGTATTTACATTGTGCGTATGACATTTCTCGGAAAAATTCACAATATTTTTCTTTACATATAGTAAGTTTTCCAGTATTGTGATGACACAGTTAGAATATTTATCTCCTTGAACCTTTCTCTGAGGGAGTCACGCGGACCTAGTTGATAGATTGCTCTAACAGCCCGTTTTTGCAGAACAAAGATGGTATTAATATCTGCAGCACTCCCCCAGAGAAGAATTCCATAAGACATTATGCTGTGAAAATAACTGAAATAAACCATTCTAGCAGTATCTATATCAGTTAGCCGCCTAATAGTTTTAACTGCATATGCCGCAGAACTTAGTTTACCTGAAAGTTTTACAATATGTGGACCCCATTGCAATTTAGAGTCTAACATTACTCCTAAGAAAGTTGTTGTTTCTACAGGTTTCAATTCTACTCGATTTATTTGTACATTAGTTTCTACACATCTCACATTCGGTGTAGTAAACTTAACTAATTTGGTTTTTTTTTCATTCAGCAACAAGTTATTAATATCAAACCAATTAACTACTTTCGCAAGTGCATTGTTCACTTCGTCATAATTATCTAATTTTCTATTTATTTTGAAAATCAAAGAAGTGTCATCCGCAAACAACACAATGTCATGATTGTCCCTTATGTAGTAAGGCAAGTCATTTATGTACACTAGAAAGAGAAATGGACCAAGAATTGAGCCCTGCGGAACACCTATTGTGACTAGAGAACCTGGAGATCTTTTACCATTTATATCAACTTTCTGTATTCTATTGCTCAGGTATGAAGTCATAAGGTTGAGAGCCTTGTTCCTAACGCCGTAATGGTGTAATTTCCTGACCAGAGTATCATGATTAACACAGTCGAAAGCTTTAGATAAATCACAGAAAACCCCAAGGGCGTCGCGTGATTCTTCCCAAGCAGCAAATACCTCCTTTAACAACTCAACTCCCGCATCAATGGTGGAGCGACCCCGAGTGAACCCGAATTGCTTTTGATGAAATATGTTGTATTTATTGAAATGCTTTAATAGTTGATTGAGCATTAGTCTTTCAAAGATCTTACTTAAAGTCGGTAGAATAGAAACAGGCCGAAAATTGGTGGGATCTGAGGTTTCGCCAGATTTAAATAACGGTATAATTTTACTATGTTTCATCAAGTCAGGAAATACACCAGAGTCAATACAATTGTTAAATACGACTACTAAATAAGGAGCTATTATGAGTTATAATGGATGAGATTGTCCTGACTGACAGTCCCCAAAGATCCATAGATTTTTTCAGGTCTAGAGTTTTAAACGTATTTATAATATCTTTATAATTAACAGCTGTAAATTCAAAGTTACTATCACATGATGATACATTTTGTTTAAGCAGCTGTTCAGCTGAGGTGGAAGACGACTGAAGTGATTTAGTAGTCTGTATGGGAACATCTGAGAAAAACCTTTCAAATTCCATCGCTACTTCCAAATCAGCTTTAACATTTACATTATTAATCTTTAAGTTAATATTACGGAAGCGTGTTTGACTCCTACCAGTTTCACTGTTAATAATATTCCAGGTTTCTTTAATCTTATTTGTAGAATTCTTAATTTTGTTTTTTAAGTAAACTGACTTGGCAGTGGAACAGGCTCTTTTGAAAACTTTGGAGTAGTCTCTTACATAATTAACAAATACTGGATCAAAATTAAATGATTTTTGACCATACAAATTGTACAACTTATTCCTGCTATTGTAGATACCAGGCGTTGCCCATTCACTAAAGGTTAGATGATCACAGATCGTCTTTACTTTTGGCACAAAAGTGTTGGTAAATTCATCATTTATTAAATTAAATAAAGAACTGTATAGCTTATCCGGACAATCATTATAAGGCAAACATGGTAGCTTCACAATTAATTTCGATTTAAATTTTTCAACACACACGCACTTACATTGGTGACCCCGAACGTTTTAATTTTGGACAGTATAAATTAAAAAACCTAAGTGAATTAGTGAATTTAAAGTTATTTAAAGTTAAAAAATGTATTCCGATGAACAATTATCCGGACTTGCCGCCGGTAGTGTTACGACGCCGCCACACGACGTCATGGCAGTATCCGTCTTGTCACGGATTCCTGATTTTTGGGCAGACCAGCCGCGAGTCTGGTTCATTAGAACTGAAGCAGTTTTGGCGCCACAAAAACTGGGAGACGACTCACGCTTCGATCTGGTAGTTTCAAAACTACCAAAAGAAGTCATCACGCAGTTGAGCGATTTCTTAGCCAGACCGCCCGAGACTAATAAATACGACGCGTTGAAGACAAAGCTTTTGGCGCTATACGAAGACTCGAAGACCAGGCAGATCGAGAAGCTCATTGGCGAAATGGAGCTCGGGGACCAAAAGCCCTCGCAGCTCCTTCACCGTATGAAAAACCTGGCTCGAGATAAAATCCCGGACGACACTCTACGTGTGCTCTGGCAAGGTCATTTGCCATCTACAGTTCGAGCAGTTCTCGCCGTCACCGACACAACGGACCTAGACCGTTTAGCAGCGGTAGCAGACAACGTCGCAGAGGTAGCCCGCCCAGGTCAAGTCGCCGAAGTATCCCGTCCTAGCTCATCGAGTGATACAGCACTCATCATGGCGGAGATCGCAAAGCTAAGCGTCCGCCTGATGAATTTAGAGCGCGCTAGACCGAGCCACAGGAAATGGAACCGACATCGTCGTCCACGATCACGCTCATCGAGCTCGCATAGGAGCATGTCAGCGCAGCGCTCGCAGCGTGATACCAGCTCTGGCAGATTGTGTTTTTACCACCGCAAATTCCAAGACAATGCGTACAAATGCCTGCAGCCTTGTGCTTGGAAGCAATCACAATCACAACCCCAGGAAAACTGAAGGGCGAGGCACAGCAATCGGCGGAAGTTTGTGCCGTTTCGCCCTGTAACCGCCTTTGTGTCACGGACATTAATAGTGGTCTTAGGTTTTTAGTTGACACAGGGGCCAACGTTTCCGTTTTGCCTGTTACGCGTAAAAAGTGTGACGATTATAAACTATTCGCCGCGAACGGTACGGAAATTAAAACTTATGGTGTTAAGACGCTCGAGCTGAACTTAAAATTGCGTAGGCCATACCGTTGGGACTTTGTGATAGCCGACGTGAAGCAGCCGATCTTAGGAGCAGACTTTCTTACATACCATAAGTTGGTTGTGGACCTCAGTGCGCGTCAACTTCGAGACCAGGTGACAGACTTAAATATTATTGGTTCGGTAGTCAGTGTTAACCAATCCAGTATTAAAACAATTAGTGATGTGCATCCATATAGTAAGCTATTAAATAAGTTTAAGGAGATTACGAAACTAATGTCATTCCAGGAAACTACGACACCGCATAATGTATTGCATTATATTGAGACGTCAGGTCCTCCGGTGCACGCCCGGGCGCGCCCTTTGCCGCCCGACAGATATAAATTAGCTAAAAATGAATTCCGCATCATGCAAGACGCTGGTATATGTCGTCCTTCTAATAGCCCTTGGGCTAGTCCACTCCACTTAGTCCCAAAGAAAAATGGCGACATTAGGCCGTGTGGAGACTATCGGCAATTAAATTATATTACAAAGCCGGATAGGTGCCCAATCCCGCGCTTGCATGATTTTACATATATTTTGGCCGGAAAAAAGATATTTTCAAAAATCGACATAAATAGAGCGTACCATTGTATACCCATAGCACCAGAGGATATTTCGAAAACAGCGATAATTACGCCATTTGGCTTGTTTGAATTTCCTAGAATGATATTCGGTTTACGTAATGCAGCACAAACATTTCAGCGATTCATGAATAACGTGTTACAAGGCTTAGATTTCGTTTATTGTTACTTAGACGATGTGATTTTGGCAAGTGATGATCAAAATCAAGATAAAATCAACTTAGAATTAGTATTTCAACGTTTTAAAAAATTTGGATTAACCATTAATCTTTCTAAGTGCTCTTTTGGCCAAACTAAAGTAGAATTTTTGGGTCACGAAGTCAGCGCCGAGGGTATAAAACCCCTGCAAGACAAAGTAGACGCCATTGTAAATTATCCTAAACCTAAAACAGTGCAAGAATTACGACGCTTCTTAGGTATGGTCAACTTTTATCGCTCCCATTTGCCTAACACCGCGTACTATCAATCAGAACTTAACAAATATTTAATCAATACAAAGAAAAAAGATAAAACTATAATCGCATGGGACGAAAAAGCTGACCATGCGTTCGAGCTGTGTAAAACAGCACTTCAAAACGCTGTTACATTATCGCACCCTTATTCTAATGCGACCTTGGCCTTGATGACGGACGCATCGGATAATTGTGTCGGCGCCGTCTTGCAACAAAAAACAGGTACTTCATGGCAACCGTTAGGGTACTATTCTAAAAAATTGACTGAAGCACAACAGAAGTACAGCACTTACGATCGTGAGTTATTAGCCATTTATATGTCAATAAAACACTTTCGTAAGTTGCACGAAGGTCGACCTCTGACCGTGTATACAGACCATAAACCATTATGTCACGCTTTTAGTAAATCTGGTAAAGATGATAAGGAAACTCCTAGACGTACAAGACAGTTACTTTTCATCAGCGAATTTACGACCGACATACAGCATATTAGCGGCTCTAATAATATTGTAGCCGATACGTTATCTCGCGTGGAAACAGTTTACTGCCCGACTGTACTCAATTACGATAAGCTTGCTGACTCGCAAGCGAAAGATGAGAACTTGTTGCTGTTGGTTAGTATAAACAACAGTCAGGCACGTCTAAAGAAACTTTTCGTTCCCACGGGAAACAAATCTGTTTACTGTGAGGTTTCTACTAATGAAATAAGACCCTATCTGACCGACGAATTTCGAAAGCTTGCATTTTTCAGTATCCATAATTTAAGTCATCCCGGAGTACGAACAACAAGAAAATTAATTTGTAAGAAGTTCTTTTGGCCCGGAATGAATAAGGATGTAGGACAATGGGCTAAGGCGTGTATACAATGTCAGAAGTCGAAAATCAGTAGACATACAATTTCGCAACTTGGTCAATTCCCGGCAGCAAACCGTTTTGAGCACATCCACGTGGATATAGTTGGGCCGCTACCCACTTCTCCACAAGGATATAGATATTGCTTAACTGTCATAGACAGATGTACACGGTGGCCGGAAGCTTTTCCTCTCAAGGAAATTTCTGCTGATGTTGTGGCTAAGACAATTTATGACGAATGGATTTCGCGTTACGGCTTACCGGTGAAGCTTACTAGCGACCAAGGACGCCAGTTCGAAAGCAGCCTTTTTACGAACTTAATGAAATTATTAGGGGTTAATAAAATACGCACTACGCCATATCACCCCCAAAGTAACGGCGCTGTCGAACGGTGGCACCGGTCGCTGAAAGCATCATTGATGGCACGCTTGGATAATAATTGCTGGGTCGACGAATTGTCTACCGCGTTGTTAGGACTGCGCGCTGCTTGTCGCAGCGATAGCGGAGTGAGCGCGGCTGAGTTGACTTTCGGGCGAACTTTACGTTTGCCTGGAGAATTTTATGATGTCACTCAAGAACGCGACCCCAGTGATCCAGTTAGTCTAGTATGTAAAATCCGCGAAACAATTAATCGCTATGCTCCATGTAACCAGAATTCACGCTGTTCGCGAAAATTCTTCGTACATCCTAATTTAGAGAAATGTGATTACGTTTTCATTAGGGATGATACGGTGCATAAATCATTAAAGCCACCGTACGATGGTCCATATAAAGTTCTAGACCGAGATCCTAAAACATTTTTAGTTCAATTACCTAACCGTCAAGTTCGCATTTCAATAGATAGATTGAAGCCAGCTTACGTGTTAAATGAACAAGATTGTAATGCATATAAGATTAGCCAAAATGTGGACAATTCTCTTCCTATGCAATTATCGGACGAGTGCAGCCGTAACGTAAACGACAACCCTAGCGATTCTCATGCGAGGAACTTTGTAACACGTTATGGCCGGATGATCAAACCACCAGTGCGCTTTAGAGAAAATTAGCGTAAGCATATGAGGTGGGTTGGCAAGGTGAACATAAATAATTAAATCGATCTAGATAATATATTGTCATTATCAATCGTTTAAAAATTTGTAAAATTAATGTAAGACATTTCCTGATTTTTATGTAAGAAGCCTAGATAAATACTCATTCGATTTAAGCCAACCCATCTACAGTCGTGGTCAACAAGATAGAGACCGTGCCGGGCCCAGCAGCCCGCCGCACCAGCATCAGCACAGACACCCGCGCACAATTACATGTGTCAAAGAAAGTTTGTGCTATAGATAAGCTACATTTAATTATATAAGGTAATACTAGTTATTTTTATGAGTTTTTCTCCCAAGTTCTTGTTATAAAGACACGTACTGTTGTGAGACTCCATTTTTAACTCTAATTAATCGTACAATTTTTGTTACTTTAATTATATTTTCGCTTAACATTGTCAAAATGCGTACGTATAAGTATCGTGACGCCTTTAATTAAGAATAGAATAGTTGTTTTTGTATTTTTTTATTGTTTAACTTAAAAACATATCTATTAAAGAAATGCTCGTAATAACTCGTACTCTCTATATTTTTTTATACATATTTTACTTTAGTAGATAGATACCTATTATACATTTTATATACACACTTTTTTTTCGATTTGTAATTTTTTGTATTTCAATTGTAATTTTTTGAAATTGATTTTTTTCTCACAGGGGAGGAATGATGTGGGGACAATACATGTTAACCTATATTTTCACTAGCATAAGCACAGTGTTGTTAAACAATATTTCTAGCGGCAGTCGTCTCGCGCCACCAGTAAAGAAACACGTTCGGTAACTAATCTTTTATTTAATCCCGACACACACGCACTTACACTCGTAATAAATTGTTATCGCCTAAACGCATGAATGAGGACTCCAAAACCGCTTCGTCTTCTTCTTGTGAGTCGAGTAAAATTAAACTTCCGCCTATTGAATTACCCAGCTTTGACGGAAAAACAGAAAACTGGCCTATTTTTTATGAAATATTTCGCAATAATATACATTTAAATAAACAATTGACTGACTCGCAGCGTGTGCAATATTTAATGGGTAAACTAACCCACGGTGCACTTAAGATGACCGCAGGGATCGTGCCTACAGGCGAAACGTATAATATTATTTGGAATAGTCTGGTCAAAAAATATCAAGACACACGCAGTTTGGGTGATCATTTCATTATTCATTAGTTCATTAGTCATTATTTATCAAAATTTGTCATTGATGTAATGTATTTGTAATGTATACTAACACTAGAATTAAGTATAAAATTGTTACTAACACTATATGGGCTTTGCCTGAAATAAATTTATTATTATTATTATTATTATTAACAATATTTTAGATATAAAAAATTGCGCAGCAACATCTGTAAGCTTAAATACATTTATTGAAAAATATTCGTCTTCATTAGCTGCTTTAAAGCAGTTAGATATTCCCGACTTGACGGATTTCATAATTTTACAATGCGGTTTACGTAAAATTGATTCGCAAACATTACAAAACTTTGAGGCTTCAATCAGCTCTAAAGATATGCCTACTTGTAATGATTTTATTTCTTTTATTCAAGACCACGTGAAGGTCCTTGAACGTTCGCGTAGCAATAATTCACAGACGGAACCGCGAGCGAACGCTAGTATTAATCGTAAGAGTATGTCTCGCGATTCTGCCTTTAATAATAACACATTTAAGTCGTTTGTTTCTAGTAATGACAAATCGACCGCGCATGTTTCTATGCAAACCCATCGTTGTCTGTTATGTAATGACGCGGAGCATAACAGCTTGTATTCTTGCCCGAAATTTAAAATAATTAGTAATCCCATTAAACGTTTTGAGATAATTAAGCTAGGAATGGTTGTGTAAATTGCCTTAGCTTATTGCATACGGTTAGTAGGTGTCAATCTAAAAATTTTTGTTTGCATTGTAAAGGTAGACATCATACTTCGTTACATTTTAATCGTGATAATAACGATCGTACTTCGCATAATATTGTTCCCACCTATTGGTAATTATCGAGAAAAACACAGAGGATAAAGCTGCAAGGTATATATTATAAGAGTGGCATGACATGAGAGAAAAGAATGAGTGATGTACAAACTGACATACAAAAATATAATATTTATAAAATTTAAATGTATGTCAAAAGACGGCCAGGGTGTTAATATTAAATAGATACAAAAAAGGTTTGGTCGAACACCTCCCCGTAATATAAACACCCTGTATATATGTACATACTATATACAAGATCAACATAACAAAAAACAAACTCATATAAAAGTAAAAACAAACACACTATACACACATCTTAAATCTAACACTCGAAAAACATAACTAGCCTAATAGCCCTACTTATACAATTATGCTAAACCTAAACTATTTACACATTTAGTGTGCTTTATGTTTGGCAAGGCTTTAGTAAGGACATCGGCGACCATGCTACCAGTGGGAATATATTTAATAGAGATGTCATGACTGGCGATGGAACTTCGAATGAAATGATGTCGGATGTCGATGTGTTTTGTGCGTGAATGATGAGTGTTGTTTTTTGTTAGCTGTAATGCACTTTGATTGTCGCTGTATAAGGTGATTGGATGATCATAATCAAAGACATCTCGTACCAGAAACTTTAAATATATGGCTTCCTTAGTGGCTTCACCAAGGGCCATATATTCAGCTTCGGTGGTCGAGAGAGCGACAGTGCGTTGTTTTCTTGACTCCCAGGATATGGCGGAGCCACTTAATGTGAAAACAAATCCAGTGTAGGATTTGCGGTCAATCAGATTAGACCCATAGTCTGCGTCAACGTAGCCTATAATGTCGTCGCTACCTTTGGTGTACAGAAGCTTTTTGTGCTTCGTGGACTTGAGATATCTGAGCACCCGTTTAGCAGCTCTCCAATGTACCTCCCCGTAATGTGCATTGAATTGGCTCAAGACCGACACAGCGTGTGCTATATCAGGTCTTGTGCCAATGGAGATGTACATTAGAGAACCGATCAGCTGCTGATAAGGTAAGTCCGGTTGCTCATCATCTTTCTCAGGTAATACCAACTTAAGTCCAGGTTCCAAAGGTGTTGTTACTGGAATGGCGTCTCTTAAATTAAATTTATCAACCAGTGTCTCTATATACTTGGTTTGGTCGAGACTGATGCTGCCATCTGTACTTTTGGTAACTCGCATACCCAAACAATCTTTGACAAGTCCTAAATCTTTGACTGAAAAGGTTTGTTTAAGGCCTGTTTTAAAGGAATTTGCCAGTATGTCGCTGTTACTCAAAATAAAAAAGTCGTCCACAAAAACGGCTACTACCAAAAGTTTGTCGTTTTGGCGCTTGTAATAAATACAGTGTTCGGACTCGGCTCGAGTTAGTGACAGTTTTGCCATGGATTCGCAGACTTTAATATTCCACTGTCTGGGTGCTTGTTTGAGTCCGTAAAGGGACTTCTTCAAAAGGCAGACTTTTTTCTTATCGGTAACGAAACCTTCAGGTTGCTCCATATAGATCTCTTCTTCTAGATCGCCGTTAAGGAACGCTGTTTCCACGTCCAAGTGTTCAACGCTAAGATTCAACTTAGCGGCGAAAGCTAGAAGAAGTCTAATGGAAGACAACCGCGCAACAGGAGAAAAGGTTTCTCCGTAGTCTACGCCATAGACTTGTGTGAACCCTTTAGCCACAAGTCTGGCTTTGTATTTGACAATCTCCCCATTGGTGTTTTTCTTAATTTTGTACACCCACTTACATTTGACAGGCTTCCTGTCATTAGGCCTGTCAACCAAGACCCAGGTGCCATGCTTGATTAATGAGTCGTATTCCGACTGCATAGCATTGAGCCAGTCCTCCTTGTGTACGTCATCGATTACCTGTTTGTAGGTTTCAGGCTCGGTGTCAGGAGACACAAGGTAGGCGCCTGCGTCATACCGTTCTGGCGGCTTATGGACGCGGCGAGGGTAGCGGGGTTGGTTGACATCTTCAACTGGAATGCGAGAAGGTTCAGGGGCAATTTCAATGGGTTCAGGAGAGGGCGGGTCAATTTCGATAGGTTCAGAAGATGGTGGGTCAGGCGGCTGGGATTCCGGTATCTCATCAATAACTGTTGTAGGAGAAGCAACGGAATCGGAAGGAAGATCGGGTGTGGAAATCTCGATTGTAGTCGTTAGTGGTTGTTCAGCATGATTTGTGGGTTGAGATGTCGCACTATTTTCTACAACCTTATTTTCTATAAAAACTACGTCCCGAGCAATTATAATTTTCCTTGGGTTGTTCGGGTCAACTAATCTATAACCCTTGCAGTCGTCTGAGTATCCTACAAAGATACATGGTTGAGTTTTGGATTCTAGCTTAGTCCTTTTTTCTTTTGGAACTAATGCGTGGGCCTCACATCCAAAAACTCTTAAATGAGAAAGGTTGACCTGTTTCCCGGTCCAAACTTCCTCGGGAATTTTAAAATTCAAACCATGCGTAGGCGTACGATTTTTTAAATAAATTGCTGTATTAACAGCTTCGGCCCAATAAGCCTTAGGAAGATTGGCATCCTGTAACATACACCTTGCCTTCTCAACAACGGTTCGGTTGACCCTTTCCGATACACCGTTTTGTTGAGGATTGTATGGTACAGATAATTGTTGTATGATGCCATTTTCCTTAAGAAATGTGGTCATTGCTCTATTTACAAATTCACGACCGTTGTCAGATCGGAGTGCCTTTATTTTTAAGCCTGTTTGATTTTCAACAAGGTGCTTAAATTCTACAAACTTCGTAAAAACTTCGCTTTTGTTTTTTAATAAATAGCCAAAAGTTTTACGAGAGAAGTCATCGGTAAATGTAAGTAGGTAAAGACAACCGCCCCATGATTGTGAACTCATTGGTCCACAGAGGTCAGTGTGAATCAGCTCTAATTTGTGATTAGACCTACTTTTTGAACTTTTGAAAGGCTTTTTTGACAACTTGCCTTGTAAGCACGGAACGCAACTTTGACTGTGATGTAATCCGTCAGTGAAATTAATGCCGATTTGTTTATCTTTTAGAATTTTGAGATATTTTTGGTTTAAATGACCTAAACGGCGGTGCCAAAGCAAAACGGGCTCGCTATTGTAAGCTTGGTATGCCTGATTAGTGGAAGTAGTATTAAGTTTGTACATGCCACCAAAATTGGAAGCAGTACCCACCAGTGTACCAGACACCTTACAGCTTTTCTGCCACAAAATCGTCGCGCCTTTAGGTGAAAAAATAACTACAAAACCCTTACTAACTAATTCCCTAACAGATAATAAATTTGTCGAAAGTTGAGGCACATATAAAACATTCGAAATCCTAACTACACTATCACTAATATTTACAAGAACAGATCCTTTACCTTCACTATATACAACATCTTTATTTGCTACAGTAACTGGTTGCCGGAGAGGTTTGTAGTCAATAAACCAATCCCTGCGACAACTCATGTGCCCTGTGGCTCCTGAGTCTATGAACCAATCCTGGGATAAAGAAGTGGAGTGTTGGCCTGTAAATGAAGTGAAAGATGATGTAGTGTCAGATATATAATTTACTTTAGTGTCACCGATGCCCTTTTGACTTTTAGAATCGCGAAAACGTTTCCGGCACTTTGACACACGGTGTCCCATCTTCCCACAGTAAGAACACACACTACTGGAACGGGATGTGGCAGGAACGTTATTGCTGGTGACCGTGGTATTACAGCGACGATGATATAGAGGCGTTGTAGGGACACTGCTCTGCGCATATGTTTTCCATAGCGCATTCCACATGGCTTCGGCAGTATCGCACTCCATGACGATGGGGTAGATGGCCTCGGAGATCTGAAGGCATATTATTGTCCTCGCACGCTGATCGCGGCGCATAAAATCTTCTTGTGTAAGTTTGCCAGCACACGATGATGGTTGCGATACTACATCCCATAGATCCTCGTCAATGAGCTTTATTTTTATCGCAAAGCTCCACAAGTTGTAATTGATTTGTCCGGTTAGCTTTGTAAAGGAATTTACACACTTTACGTTCACGACATGGTCACGGCTTGAAGAACTCTCCATTGTAGCTTGTTTTACGCACTCTGGGCCCATAACCTATTGGTAATTATCGAGAAAAACACAGAGGATAAAGCTGCAAGGTATATATTATAAGAGTGGCATGACATGAGAGAAAAGAATGAGTGATGTACAAACTGACATACAAAAATATAATATTTATAAAATTTAAATGTATGTCAAAAGACGGCCAGGGTGTTAATATTAAATAGATACAAAAAAGGTTTGGTCGAACACCACCGATTCGGGCGAGCTTCTAGCACACCTCTTCTTCGCCCGCGCTTTCTCACCACGTGACATTAGCGCCCGCGCCACAGAGCATTGAAACTAGCAGTAACTATACTCCGCAACTTAACAATAATATTGCTTCAGTTTTACTTGCTTCAGAGTTGAAACCTAGTAGCACTATATTATTATCGACGACCCAAGTTTACGCTAAGTGTTATAATAGTAATGATAAATTAATTATCCGCTGTTTATTAGATAATGGGTCACAAAATAATCTAATAACGATAGATTGTTGCAAACGCCTAAATTTCCCTGTTATAAAATTACGTAACGCTTTTTTGCAAGGCGTTGGTATGACCTCGCGACCAGTTCACGGTTACATAAATTTTAATATTGAATCACGCGTCAATCCCAACACTAAGTACTTCATTCACGCTCTTGTAGTCGACTGTATTACTGATCGACTGCCCGCTAAACACATTGAGATATACGAAGATTTTTCTTATTTAAATAATTTACCGCTCGCAGATTTAACTTGGAATATACCAGGCGACATAGATGTGTTACTGGGAGCACAACTATTTCCTTATATTTACTTGGGTGAACGGATAGACTCGGGTAATAGCGCACCGCCCGCTTTACTTACTAGCTTTTTTTTTTTTTTTTTTTTTTTTTTTTTTTTTTTTTTTTTTTTTTACTTATATGGGTATGTAAACATAGAAGGGCGCTTTCGGTCTACGCCCAATCTATATTCCATGATTTTGTATGTTCTCTATAATCTGTGTTTGTATATTTGGTTAGTTTGAAATGTTTCTGATATTTGATACTTTTGGGGTAATATAAAGTTTGGGATTAGGAATTGTTGAAATTTTTAAGATTTTTGACTATGTGTTTTATGTAAATAATAAATGAGTTCTTTGTTGTATCTTTCTTAATAATGTTTTCCAAGGAATGTGGGTCAGTTGCGTGAAAGTTACAGTTGTTAAAGTGCGAATTCCTGCCACTTGAAAATCGGATGCATGATGAGTAGAGATGATCAAATGTCTGTATGGTTTGGTTGTCACATGGGCAGAAAGGGTCAGGGGCCCTTTTGAATCGATGCAAATATTGCTTAGTGTATCCATGTCCCGTAAGAAATTGTGTGATTTCGAAGTCTGGTTGAATGTTTTTAATGAATATAGAAATGTCATTGTATGTAGGTGCTAGTTGCTTCGTATATAGGCAGTGTCCTGTCTGGTTATAATATTTTTCTTTAGATGCCTCCAATTTTTCTTTGATTATTGATTTAACATAGCTTATTGGAAAATATTTGTAATGTATTTTAGATTGAGATAAGGCTGCTGATTTTGCTGCTTCGTCAGCGAGCTCATTTCCAGTAATTCCGACATGCGCTTTAACCCACACGAAAATAATGCTGTGCCCATTTTGTTCTATTTTGTTTATTAGTTTTAGGGTTTTAACTGTATGAGAATTGTGATTGAAGATATTTTGCAAGTCAGTCAACGTGGATCGGCTATCAGATATTATTATTGCGGAGGAATTTAATGAATCAGCCCATGTGCAAGCTTCCACAATAGCGAGCTGTTCGGCCTGGTAAATAGAGCAGGAATGATGCAACTTGAATGTCCTTACTTCGGTAGCAACGTCATGACCCTGTAACGCAACAGCAGCACCCACGGACCCGTCCTGCTTACTGCCGTCAGTGTAGAAGTGATGTTTAATGTTCCTTTGACTTTGAAATATGCGGTTCAGTTCTTCCTGGGTGGCTGCTTCAAAGAATGGAATAGGTTTTCTTTTTGCGGGATGTAAAAGATCTTTTGTTCTCATTGGGATCTCCAATTTTATGTTATCTGCAAGATGATCTGTATGTTTTAAGAATTTTGTTGTTTCTATTTCATGTATTGCTAAAATTTTGTCCGGTAGTGGCGGTAGGTCAGCGAGGATTATTGATATCGGTGTGTTTACAGTTTTAAAACTACGGTTTATGTTTATACAAAAGGATCTTTGTAAGGATAGAAATTTGTTACGTATATATTTATATTTTAAGGCTGAGCACCATATTGATGCCCCATAGCAAATAATTGGTTCTATGACCTGGTTGTAAATTATTCTTATATTTTGTGAATGTACTCCCCAAGTGGCTCTAACGAATACTTGCAGTTTATTATATATAGATTTAACTTTTTCTATTGTTTTCAAGCAGTGTGTGGTGAAGCGAAGCTTGTTATCTATTTGTATTCCAAGATATCTGATGTGTTTAGTGAATTTTATCGGTAAGTTATTCATGTTTAAATTTAGTTTAGACGATTTTTTAGTGAAACCTATAGCATTGGTTTTAGAGGGGCTGAAAGTAAGTTTAGATCTTTCTCCCCAAGCATGGATGAAATTTAATGTCCTGTTTATTTTTGCTTCCAAATTAATAGGGGTGGAGTCTTCGGCGATCAAGAGGATGTCATCGGCGTACGCTTGCAGGTAAGTGCCTTCAGGCAGAGGGCTAGTCAAAAGATCGTCAAGTATGAGGTTCCACATAATTGGTCCGCATACCGAACCCTGTATGCATCCTCTGGTCAGTATTTTAGACTGTTCACTGTCCGCGAATCTGATGACTACCTCTCTGTCTGTTAAGTAGTTTTGTAAAATTGTGTATATATTTTTCGGGCAGTTTGTTTTATGGAGGCGGTGTAGGATAAAGGGCCACCATGCATTGTCAAAAGCAGCTTTGATATCAAGTGACACCGCAGCTACTTGCCTATGTTTGCTTTTTGCTTCAGTTATGATTTTAATGGCATGTGCTATTGCATGTGTGGTGGAAGTTTGTTCCTTGAACCCGTATTGGTTATTGGACATTTTGTCGTTTGAATGTAGGTGATATGTTAGTCTATTTGTTATTAATTTTTCAAGCAGTTTTCCAAACACTGGTATAAGTCCAATAGGGCGGAAGGAGGATAACTCATCATACACGAGTTTTCCGGGTTTGGGTATGATTTTGGAAACAGTTTTCTTCCATGTTTTGGGGAAGTAGCTAATTTGGAGGCATCGGTTAATTATGTTTAATATTATGTCTGGGAATAATTCGGCAAAACGGAGGCAGATGTCAGAAGTTAGATGGTCATGTCCAGGAGCTTTCTTAGGGTTCATGTTTTTCAGGTTTTCCAGTACTTCATCAATGGTGAATGGTGGTTCATGCGCTGTATTTGGAGGTGAGTGAGTTTTTTCTCTTATTTGTACATGTATTTGCATATCAGGTGTATCGTCTGGAAAAAGTCTTTTAATAAGTAGCTGAGAGGTTTCTGTAGCATCAGCAGTGTGGTTACCGTTATCTAGCTTTAAAGTTGATGGTGGTTGTGTAATTGGGTGTGTCTTGATTATTCTGTTTGTAATGGACCATACGTTTTCTTTGGTTTGTTTATTGCAGAACTCCCTGAAGTGCGTCGATGAGGTCTCTTGTATGGCGTCAGCATATTTCTTTTTTAAGTTTTCTTTCTCTGCTAGGATTTCATCGAGTGGTAAGTTTCTGTGAACCGCTTTACTCAACTTTCTATGGTTAGTAATTACTTTCCGTTTTAGTTCATCAAGTTGGGGACTCCACCATGGTGGGCGACATGGTGGACCCTTGGATCTAGGTAAGATTTTATCGCATGTTTTTTGTATGTATGAAGTTATTTTTAGTATGTAGTTTTCTATTTCATCGGAGTTCATGGTACTTATATTTATATTTCTGTTAATGTGTTTACTGAGTTCATTTTTAAAGTCATTTTTCGTTCCTTCCCAGGCCAATTTGTTTGAGATATTATATTTCCATGTGGATAATTTTATATTTTTAGTAAGTTTGGTTTTTCCCAATAATATATTAAATGTGATTGGGTTGTGGTCAGATGCGGTAATGATTTCTGGGTCGACCTTCCAGTTGGTGATTTCAACATAATTATTGTTGCTAATGAGGGTGATGTCTACTCTAGATCTTTTGATACCATGTCTACCGATGACTTCAAATGTAGGAGTGTTTCCTTGGTTACATATAACAAGGTTGTTTGCAATGATCATATTAGACATAATTTCTCCTCTTTGGTCATTACGGGCAGATCCCCATGTTGTGTGCCATGCATTGGCATCCCCGCAGATTAGATGTGTTTCTGTTGGATGTTCTTGAAGAAACTGTCTTAGTTTTTGCAGAGTATTGAAAGTGTCATTTTTGGGTTCGATGTAAATAGAGATGAGATTGATTTTTTTATTATTTTTATCACGGATTTGGACTATTGAAATATTTGCATCAGAGTGACAATTTTTGCCTATTGCACTAAATTTATTATCTTTAATTAAAATGACAGCTTTTACCGTTCTTTCTAGGGTTGCTGAGGATTCCTCTTCCGCTTCCACATAATGCGGAAGTTCCGCAATATTTTGAGTTCCTCAACTGTTACCGCATCCTAATAAATAAACATAAAAAATTCCTCTTCCGCTATCGCTTCCTCAAAATTTTAAAGGAATTTAAGAGGAATTACACTGCGCATGCGCGTATCCATGGCAACGCACACGCCGCAGCACGATGCCGTGCCGGGCCGAACGGTCAGCGAGCGCGCCACCCTCGCTTTTCGTTGGTTGGACTCTTCGATCATCTACAACCGTGGATAATGCACGGCAATAGCGTCGGTGGCACACTTCAAACTCCGCTAAAACGCAGCCGTAGCGGACTTTGCATTCAGTGATGCATGATTTGTCAAACGGTAAACATGTCAAAATGCTCCGTAAAAGATTGTAAAAATCACTCCTAAATTCTAGTTAAAAAACATGGTGTGACTTACCACCAGTAAGTTAGTATTTTTAATAAAATTTGAGACTGAACTTATGCTAAAACTAGCTTGAAATACGCTTTGGTTAGTGAAAATTATAAAATAATTTCATAAAACAACGGCCCTTAGCCATCCCTTTCACACTCATAGCCAAAGTGAGACAAAATACATAATAAAATCGGAACATAGTCAAGTTTTTAGGAATGGAGTTCCTATATATTCGTATAGCTATTCATATATATTTTTAAATTAGTGTAGTAAATTAAAATGATCTATTTTCAGCTTTCAATCAATTTCATCATGTCTATCATCTGACGAAAGCCATTATCGAAAAATATGTCGATTTAAGACTTCACTATATTTCCAGGCAAGAAAATTTAGAAAAAAAACGTAAATCTAAAAGACAAGTTTGGAACAAGATAAATTTATTTCAAGGCACGTAATCTACAATAAAATAAATAGTGCAGACCCTAGTATTGGGTTATCTTATTTAAATAATAATAAGTCATTTAAAAATCTTACTTGTTTTTTTATCATGATAAAATCACACACTTCACAACACTAAAATTTTGAAAAGAACCGTAACTCCAAAAGGCAAGTTTGAAACAAGATTAATTTATTTCAAGGCAAGTAATTAAGCCTGAAATAAATACCGCAGACCTCAGTAAAAATACTTTATACACACAGCTACTTATTCAACTTAATATTTTTTCAAGTTTTATTTAAATAAATCTTTATCAAGTATTCAAAACTATACGTCGTTCACATGACGACTCGGCTTGATTAAAAGTCATCGACTTTTATCTACTAATAATAATGAATTTAATTAGAATGCATAATATCTAAAGAGTAGAAAATAAATACGAAGAAAACTAAATATATTTTTTAGATAAATAAAAAATAACAGCTCGTTGCTACTCCTCTGCACTTTTTGTTCGTTTCAGCTTCAAAAATTACCTTAGGTAGCTTCAAGTGACTGTTTTTTTACATTACTGTGTAATGACTGAAGACATTTTAAAGGACTGAGGTGTCTGCGGCAATGTATGGACAAAGCCAGTAGAAGCATAATATGGTGAATTTTTCACATGTGCCAAGTTTCAGCTTTGTTATTGTATGACGTGCTGTATCCACGGTTGTAGATGATCGAAGGTTGGACTTGATATAGCGTTGTTTTGCGCGCGTACGCATCGCAAACGTAATAATTTGTCTCTAACCCATTCAAAAACATTGTTTTATCGAAAATCGAAATGAGACCGAAGTGTAGTGCTATATGGACGTACTTTATTGAAGTAGATGAAGAGACTGTGAGTTGTAAGTTGTTCAGTCAAACTTATTCAAGGAAAGGGCGCGGGACTTCTGGGCTACGAAGTTTTGTTTTACAAAGAACTTTTGAGCCGTCGATCATTAAAGTTAAGCAACCAAGTGCGCGGTCGGTACTCGGGTGACCAAAATTTAACACGCATATATGACATCAAAATATAAGATTTCTATCAACCTTTGAGTCGATTCCGGTATACGAGAAAGTCAAGGGAAGACCACTCCCGATTTTTACTTTCTCGTATACGTAGTAAATTAAATAATCAACACCCTAAATACAGGTGGTTGGGGATCGTCTTCGGAGTCAATATTTAAAAAAAAAAGTTAAAAAAAAAACAAAAAAAGAAAAAAAAATGTACCCAGAAAATATTGTAAGTAAAACATTTTCTGGGTACTTTATTTATTTAAAAAAAAAAAGTTTTTTTTTTAATTTTTGAAATCAACTCAAAAGCCGATCACAAACCACCTGTATGCAGGATGTTGTTTTGTATGTGTTCCAGGAGATTCGTGAATGGTTTAGCTTCACAATGTAAAATAAATACTAGCGGACCCGACAGACGTTGTCCTGTACACACTCAAAAATTAATTAGAAGAACATTTTGCAGTGGACCATATATATTATATATTTCATATCATCCTCTTCCGCTTCCTCATCCGCATCCTCTTCTTCAAAAAATATCCTCATCCTCATCCGCATCCTCTAAATTTGTGCTTGATACTTCCTCTTCCTCCTCCTCTTCCTCATAATCACTTCCTCAACAACCCTAGTTCTTTCGGCTGATATTTGAAAGGTTGTATATCCAGGGATAGTTTTTGAAGTTTTTGTGTTACCGGTGTATGGTTCTGTAAGGAAAAGTATATCAAACTTTATTTCGTCATTTAATTTTATTAATTCTTGTCGAGCATTTCTGCCACGTCCTAAATTTACTTGTATGCAAGATAGTTGATTTAGATTTTGTGTGGTTGTTGATCTATCTGTGTTAGGCTTATCCGTAGTCAATACGATTACGAATATTATTGAACATTATTGTGGCTTTAGGACAGCTTTTCGACGTGGCACTATGTTTTGTGGGGTTATTTATTTTATATTTGTTATTGTTTTCTGTGCAGTTGAAGCATTGCGCTTTCTCTGCATTATTTTTGTTGGGACAGTCTTTGAAGAGGTGTTCGTTCGAGGCGCAATGGGAACATGCTATCGTCCCGCTGCTACAGCGCTTACGCGTATGTCCATATTGAAGACAACTATAGCACTGCAACAGAGGTACATAGTCCTCCACTGCTACTTTTTGATGATCAATATTAATCTTTTCCATTTTCGTTATTATCTTCCAAAGAGTGGGATTAGTTATAATTATTGCATTGTATAAATTTTTATTTTTATTGTTTCTTATGAATTTTAGTGTAATGTCTGATTGGTCTTTAATGTTTTCTAAAATGGATTCATTTTGATTAATAATTGTTTGACAGAGTTCGTCAGTTGTGATATTCCGTGATATTCCTTTTATAATTACCATTGGCTTGAGAAGCTTGGATTCCTCTGCCTGTATTGGGCTATTAGGTTTATTTACTTTGGTTAGAGTGGTTTGTCTTTGTTCGTCAGTTTCGAATTCCACTCGGATTTTATTATTTGAAATGTATTTTACTGTAGAGGGAGCAAATTTTGTATCTTTGAAAGAAACGGCTTGTTTCCATATTTGTAGCGTCTCCGCAGAGCTTTTAACATTGTTTTTTGGAATGATTATTAAAGATGGTTTGGTCTTAGAAGGCGAAGGAGGTGTATGGTTTTTAGTGAGGCTTTTTGTAGTTTTTGCTATGCTTGAAAATGTTGGTGTTGGAGGGCTAATTTTTGCATCTTGAATAGCAGAATTGACTGTTTCTTTTATAGCATTAATTGTATTCGGGCAAAGTTGGATGATCTTCGGCGTAACAGCATTTCCGGAATCGGTTTCAATACGGCTTATTAAAGTTTCTGCAATATTTTTAATAGTTTCAGAGTATGTTATAACTTCCTGTTTATTATTTTTAGTGACGGTTCTTCCTTCATTCAATTTATGAGGTATTGCTAATGCATGGGTAATGATTTTACGTAGAGCATCTACTGTAGAGGTATTATTGTCTGGCTCTAGTACTGTTTCGAGTAAAAAGTCTTGTGTATCGTCTTTGTCGTTGCTATCTATATTCTTTGTGTGCTCAGTTTCGGTGTCCGTTGTACTTGCTTGAGGTCGGTTGTAGAAAAGGGTTAAAAGCGTTTGTGTTTTTGGGTTTTTACTATCAATGTCCATGTAAGTCCCACGAGTAGGGCCGATATATTGGGTAACGCTCTCGGGTGACGCCCATTCCAAGAGAGTGGCTATATACTGTAAAGGTCGCCAGATATTCACAGGGTTTCACGAGTTTTCTCTCGGGTTTTATAGATTTTTCCTTATCACGAGTCGGCTGGTTAAGGCAAGCTCTCCGTTCTATTCATGACCAACGACGTATCCCCATAGACACCTCGGATGGGGGTCTTTGACGAAGGTAGAATAGGTTACGGACTGAAGGACTGGTGTAAGGTCCTTTGAGAGTAACTCTTTCAAGTCACCGTAAAGAGGGTGTGGAGCTGTTGGTAAGAGGAAGGAAACGCCGTTGTTGTTGGCAGCCGGCTGTTTACTTACTAGCTTTGGCTACGTACTTATGGGTGACGTCCCATGCGATGTTAGCCCACGCACGCAACAACGGCAGCCTTCTGCTTCTTTTACCGCGCTCGCGCATACTGACATTGAGTCAAGTTTGCAGTAATTCTTCGAATTAGTAGAAATACCCTCTAAACACTTTCTAAGTCCTGACGAGGTTGAGTGTGAAAATATTTTTAATTCGACGGTCGCTTGTCGGGATGATAAATATTATGTGGACTTACCTTTTTGCAAGGATCCGTCCGAATTAGGTAACTCGCGCGCAGTAGCTCTTCGTCGCTATTTTACATTGGAGGGTGAATTTCCCGGGACCAAAAATTGTGTGGCATCGATGAAATCAGTATTAAAAAACAAAGCTATAACGTTCTTATTTTTTTTATAGATAAATGAAATAGTTATCTATGTGGGGCACTAAATATTTTAATAATAGGAATAATAGGTACTTCAAAAAAAATTATTAAACCTCGAAATCTTTCATTGCCGTGTTTGTCCACACGTCACCTTGATGTATATTATACCTCATTGCTAAAAATCTATTGATTATTTATATTGAAATTTAGTTTTATTTGATGCGTGAATAGTTAAAGTATTGTTACGGAATACATTTATTCAAATTATTAAACTATACAACGAATGGTTATTCTAAATGCATTTGTCCCAGAACAAACTTTCATCGCCATGTCCTAAACATTTTTAAGAATATTGTTTTATCTAACAACTTGCGGCCCCCTCCTTGTGCGCTAAGCGTTGCATATTAGTGTCGCCTAAGTACTCGACGCGGAAGGACGAACACAAGTGCATGCGTTTTTGTGCTATAAATAAAAGTATTCCATTTTTTATGTTGTCGTCATTTTTTCTTTCATCGCCGTGGATAGGTATAACTTCTATATGAATAAGTTTGTCCTCATGATTGAGTTTTCAATAGAATGCCATTTCTCATCTGTTTATTTGTGAAGTGTTTATTACCTCGAATAACTAATAGCTTTTTTGTTATTTTATATTTTTGCCTTGATTTTCATCGCCATGCTTTCATTGCTGTGGTTTCCGTGGCCAAAATTTGCTATGGCAATGAAAAAAAAGACACGGAAATGAAAAAAATTTCATTGCCATGCCTTGTAACACAATTTAGTTTCATTGCCGTGGCCAGGTGTTTCATTTCCGTGGCCAGGTGTTTCATTTCCGTGACTTATGTTTTTATTGTCATGATAAGATAAGGCAAAAAATACATCTTTACCTGTAAGTAATACAGGTAGTGCCGAGTATTGACCGCAACAATATACATATGTATATGAAAATAAACTCAAAATTGAAGTTATACGCCTCTGCCCCACATACAATGTTGATAAAAATATATAACCATATCCCAAAAATAAATTAAAAATACTGAAAAATTAATCAGTTTTGAGAATCACCAAAACAGTTTTTAATTACAAAAAGTTATAATGGCATTAAAGAATTTTTTGATAATGAAACTGAATACCAAATGCTGGCTTTTCTCCTGCAGCTGCGCTTGCGTGGGTCGGTGTAAGGGATAACCTATATTTCTTAAAGTCTAATCCATGTATATTCCAAATTTTATCAAAATAGGTTCGGTGATTTAAGCGTGAAAGCATAACAGACAGAAGGAGTTACTTTCAAAATGATGACGATAATACTCAAGTAAGTACATATATATATAAAACTAGCTTTTGCCCGCGTGCTAGACTTCGTCAGCGTGGAATAGTTACTTTGGGTAGCATTTTTATTTTTTTGGGCACTTATTTTGCAAAAGATACCCATACAAACTGCTGTGCATTACTGTAAATAGATTATAATACATTTTTACAAACTACCTTTTTTGTTTTTCCATCCTTTGCTAACTTTCATGCGACCTTCCATCCCCTATTTCATCCCCACATGGGTCAATATTTCAAAAAACGCTAAAACAAATATCTGCATATTTTTTGCGTGCTATTTAAAATTTCATGGTCTTATCTTTGGTAATGAGGAATCTCATAAAAATATTTAATCTCTTATTTCAACCCCTTCATTCCCTTTTTTACAAAAAAGTAGCTTTTATTCAATTTCGAGGTTTAGTCTATTTTTGTACCAAATTTTACCAACCAGATTGTACCAAACCAGAGTCGGTTCGGGAGTATGGCGTAAAAGCGATTAAGTTAATAAGTAGCGTCCAACATCTTGCATCTCAAAATGGATGTTGTGTTCCCGAAAACTAAGAAAATGATCGATTTTATATCCAAAAGGCGTATCCGCCATCTTGGATCTCGAAATAAAAGTTGTATTCGGAATCAAGACCGCCGAAAACCTCAAAAATTATACTTATATTGCTTTTGAGTAAAAAGTCACGTCCGCCATCTTGGATATCAAAATAGATGTTGTACTCGGAGTCAGAACCTCCAAAAACCACCAAATAGATACCCATATTGATATTAAATTAAAAAGTCGCGTCCGCCATCTTGGTTCTCAGAATGGATGTTGTATTGGGAATCGGGACCCCGAAAACCATAAAAATAATACCCATTTCGATTTTATATTAAAAAGTCGCAACCGCCATCTTAGATCTCGAAATAGATGTCGTATTCGGAATCGGGACCCCCGAAAACCACGAAAATGATACCCATATTGACATTTTGTCAAAAAGTCGCGTCTGCCATCTTTGATCTCGAAATAGATGTTTTATTCGTAAACCGGACCCACAAAAACCACGAAAATGATACCAATATTGACATTATGTTAAAAAGTCGCGTCCGCCATCTTGGGTCTCAAAATGGATGTTGTATTGGGAATCGGGACCCCCCGAATACCATAAAAATGATACCTATATTGATCTTATATTTAAAAGTCGCAACCGCCATCTTGGATCTCGAAATAGATTTCGTATTCGGAATCGGGTCCCCCGAAAATCATGAAAATGATACCCATATTGACATTTTGTCAAAAAGTTGCGTCCGCCATCTTAGATCTCGAAATAGATGCTTTTTTCGTAATCCGGACCCACAGAAACCACGAAAACGATACCAATATTGACATTGTTTAAAAGTCGCGCCCGCCATCTTGGATCTCAAATGGGTGTTGTATTGGGAATCGGGACCCCCAAAAACCATTAAAATTATACCCATATCGATCTTATATTAAAAAGTCGCAACCGCCATCTTGGATCTCGAAATACATTTATTCGTAATCCGGACCCACAATAACCACGAAACCGATACCCATATTGACAATGTTTAGTGTGTGGTGTGTTAGACGTGAATGTGTGACTTTGTTTTTATTTCCTTACGAACTTTCATCCCCACATGGGTAAATACAGGGTGAAATTGAAAACGTTGGCATCCTTTTAAAATAAGATTCTACCCATGGTTAATAGTGCATACACCGCATATTAGCAAAATCAAAAGAAGTAAAATTTCAATATCAAAAACCTAGAAAAACCATTTTAGTTTCTTAAGAATAGCTTAATAGTGCAAATAAACAATAAAAATATTAATAAAATAAATAAATATTAATATGCTGTTATCCAAACAATTTCAAAAATATCAAGTTGAATAGGTCCGCTTGAAACGACGCGACACTCTGCCGCTCGGCGCGTGCGTATTTTCCCACTACGAATTCATTCATAAAACCAAAAAACTTATTCGTAAATCATTAAAGGAAGACCGCGCGCGCAGCCGTCCTTTGTACCCCTTTGACATCGCGCCGCCACCGCGCACCGTCACCTTTCGGCTTGCGCCGACGACGCCTCTCGCCGCCCGCCGCTCGCCCCGCCCGCTTCAGTCGGCGCAAGCGCAAAATACTATGTACCTATTTTATTTATTAGTACGGCTTTACGCTTATTTGTTTATGCACGTATTACTTTGCTCGGTCTCGGGAACTTGTCGTCGCACACGCGTTAAGGATTGCAGTGGCTGTTTTATGGTAGTATTGTTATCGTATCGTAATGCCTCGACCACGTAATGTGCAAGGACGGTACACAAACCAACAGTACATACAAACAAATTAACATGTGTGAACTCGCGTAAATCAAATCCCGTAATCAAACCGGTTTTATGGCACGCACAATATCATGCCATCCGAGTAATCGTATGAGAGTGAAAGTGAAACGAGAGACGAACTCAAAAACAAAATAATCTTAGCCTTTGAAGCTGTAAAATTGCAAGGCTCTGTATTGAACAGAGTGAAAGACAATCATATTAAACAATTGTTAAAATATTTGTGAGCAAAAGTGATAGGTAATAAGTAAATCATGATTTGAAAATTCTTATTAACGTGAATACTTTAATTTCGCCTTTTGAAATACGCCAAAAACTTTAAAAGTGTTAATTGTGTGTTATGTTATTCATGAGTTTGTTCTTATTTCATCTGCCTGTTGCCGAAGTTTTAATCGTCCTAAGCTGGAAAAAATAGGTATGAAGTTTAGCGTTCATTATCCATTGTTATTGTACCTACAAGGTAGATCAGCTGTTCTCGCGGATCGCGAGAGAGCGACGCCCCCGACTACGTGTAGGTATCGACGCTTCGCTGTGTCGCACTAAGCATGTTGCTATCTCGAAAGAAAATGATACTTTATCAATTTCTCATTTATTTTGTAGTTTCTTTAAAGTTGATTTTTTTTTATTCGGATACGCATAAAAATAATCCCTAATTTAAGTACAATGGTAGACTGAATTGATGCCAATGACTTCAAATTCACCCTGTATATCAAAAACGCTAGAACAAATATTTATTTATTTCTTATCAAGTGCCTACATGCAAAGTTTCATGGTTTCGTCTTTAACAATGACGAATTCCATACAAACTTTCATCCCCCATTTCACCCCCTAACAGGTCAAAATTTCAAAAATTTTTGATCAAATATTCATTTTTTTCATAAGAAGTGCCTAAATTCAAAGTTTAATGGTTCTATCTTCGAAAATGACGAACTGCCATACAAACTTTCATCCCCTATTTCAACCCCTTCAAGCCAAAGTAGCCAAGTTCTTCCCCGAGCTCTAGTCTATATGTTAACAAATTTCATTCAAATCGGTTCAGTGGTTTAGATGTAAAAGCTATAATTATTAGTAGGGATTTTATGTTGAATATAGATTTTCATTTCCGTGGATGCGTTCATTCCCGTGGCATAGTTCTTTCATTGCCGTGGAGGCTTGTTTCATTGCCGAGCACGCATGTTTCATCGCCGTGGCACGAAATTTTTAATCTTGTATATCTCGTTTGTTTTTTATGTTATCTGCTAGATATTGAGGAAGAATACATACATTATCAAAAACTTTAAAACCCGCAATTTAGTTTTTAAAAAAACTTTAAGATAAAAAAGTCCACGGAAATGAGATTTTTTTTGGACCTGTTGAAATTCACCCTGGAACGCAAATTTAAATATTAAAGGTACCCAAAGAGCGATAGTTGTATTCTTTCAGGCTATTCAGGTGAGCTGATGATGGAAGGAGAAACTCCATAACGATTAAGATTTGGATGATAATTCTTTAAATATTAAAGGCCTACCTTTAATATCTACCTAAAGACCGATAGTTGTAATCTTTCAGCTTGTTAGGTGAGCTGATGATTGAAGGCAAAACACCGTAATACTTAGTATTTAGATGTTAAACTTGTACAAAACTGTAACATTTTCTCACACATAAAACCACCTCTGGCAGTATGGACCATGCAGTGCCTCCAAATAGTGACAGGTTGCCAGCCTGTCGCCTACATAAAAGGGGCACAAAACCCAAAAAGTAATCCCCCGAATGGCAACGCACTTCTAATGTTAAGTAATTTATCCTTAATATTGCAGGTGTCTATAGGCGACGGAACCACTTAACGCCAAGTGGGCCAAAAGTTTGTTGGCCATCTCGTAATATATATAAAAAAGCAACAATTATTCTACATAAAACACTAAAAATAGAAAAATAAACAACTTTTCAAAAAAAAGTCCAACCGACTTCAAAAAGCATAAAAATAACATATTATTAAAATGTGTGCTAGGTACCTGCAGTACTGTGTGAAGTCGGTGCCAAGCCAACTAGGTATTCTATAGGTCCGCCTGCCACATCAGACTCATTGATCACACCATCCCGCGATTGCGACCGACCGAACGCGCCAGCTTAGGTGATGAGGGGCTCGTGGTGCTGAACGATTGGCATGGCTTGGCACCGGGTTCAAACAGGACAGCAGGTACCTAGCACACATTTTAATAATATGTTATTTTTATGCTTTTTGAAGTCGGTTGGACTTTTTTTTAAGTTGTTTATAATTGATATTTTTTTATTCGCTATGTATGTTTATGGTAGGTATTGGTCGTAATGCGCATAGGTCCAGTTTTTCACAGGGGCTTTCTCGTAGTAAAGGCATTTAAGCACTTGCCTACCTCAATATATTACTCATACACTACTATAGACTGTACGTCCTTCCTACCAACAAAATAATGCAACCTATGGGCTTCAGACGGGCTGCGTGTAACGTATACACATACCTACGCGCCAATATGCGCGGTAAGCACTAGTTTCATTTCATCTGCTTGTAAACATCACACACACTACAATATTTTTTACTTGTTCAGAAACACACAACGATTGACAGTATTAAACGACAAGATGGAAATATTATAACTAGCAGGTATTATAACTAGGAAAGTGACATTCTCAATTTAGCCGTATTAAGTAGGCTGACCTACTCGACCGACTGTGATTATCAATTTGATATTGTATAGGATGCCGATTAATTTATAGGATTATTTTAAAATACATTCATCAATAAATAATGAATTACGAAATTTAAGTACCTAACCTTTCGTCGCATAAAATACTAGGAATAAATTTTATTAAATAGAAGTATTCGCAAGATTATTCTCCAGTACTCCCTAGGTAGCGCTTAGTGTCTGTGAATAAGAGCAAAGCAAGTAGTTTGAATCGTAATATTTACTTAAGATCTTTTTAACTAATTTGAATTGTAAAATTCTTTTTATATATTTTTATTTCACTTCACTGTTATAAAACACACCTTGACGTGATTAACTTATAAAAGTAAGGAAATAGTTTTAAAATGAATGAATACGCCAGCGCCAGCCATTTTTTGTAATCCAAATCTTTAGGACTGTCATGTCACTCAAACGCGCGAATGTTAAATACTTTTTTAGTGCAAATCTTAATTTCTTTACAATATTTATCTACTTAAAAGTGTTTTTATGGTGTTGTGTTGTATCGCATTTACGACGATGGAAAAATTGCAGTGTTCCCAATGTTCTGATCATTCAATTTGCTTAGAAAAACTGCGTAAGAAACCCAGATTTCATAGGTAAGATTTTCTTATTTAAAGATAGGTAGTTATTTTTATGTGAAACTATTACACATATAACAACCTGAAATATATTGTTGTAAGGTTGTAAGTACTTAATTGTTTTTAAGATTTTATTTTAAACTAGCGGTTGCCAGCGAGTTCGATCGCGTGGACTTTAGAATTTTTACCAACCTGTAATAACTATGCATGGTACTATACATGTAAACCTTGTTATTAAATCACTCTATCTATAAGTATTGAAAATTACATTAACATCTGTTGCGTAGAAAAGATTTAAGCTTAGGTAGGTACAGGACGCGGGTGCGACTTTATTTTATACTAGTTAGGTAAAGATTTCCGCGTAGCGTTTCAGATTGAGTTTTAGAGACTTCGGTCTAAATGCCTACCTAATGTATAAATTAATGCACGCCACTGGTTTTTTCAAATCAAATCAAATCAAATATCTTTATTGCGTATCACATAACATTAACAAGGGTCTTATATTAGGTTGGGGAAAAAGTCTTTTCGCATTATAGTATGTATAAACTTGTAATAAAATCTCTTTGGCTATACTATTTGTATCTGGCTGGTTTTGGTATCATTGAAAGTTAAAATTTTAAAGAACATAATTCCAAATTCAAATTAGAAAAATATGTGATTTTCATTTGTTTTTCGTACCGACAAGATGAGTGAATCTAATGAAGAAATTCGATACATTTTAAAATGTTACTACAAAAAAAGTAAAAATGCAACGCAAGCCGCGAAAAAAATTTGCGATGTTTATGGACCTAGTGCAGTGTCTGTGAGAGTAGCACAAATTTGGTTTAAGCGTTTTCAATCCGGAAATTTTGATGTCAAAGATGCACGTCGCTCTGGTCGCCCTATTACAGATAAAATGGATGCCATTTTTGAAAAAGTGGAGCAAGATCGGCATGTCAGTAGTTACGACGTAGCTGAAGAACTGGGAATTGACCACAAAACAGTTTTGGCGCATTTGAAAAAAAACTGGGTACACAAAAAAGCTCGACATTTGGGTACCTCACGAGCTCACTGAAAGAAACCTAATGAACCGTGTAGGTACTCATTTGTGATTCTTTATTACGACGTAATGAAACCGAACCATTTTTGAAGAAGCTGATAACTGGTGATGAAAAGTGGATCACGTACGACAAGAACGTGCGAAAAAGGTCGTGGTCAAAGGCCGGTCAGGCTTCACAGACTGTGGCGAAACCCGGGTTAACTCGCAACAAGGTGATGCTGTGTGTGTGGTGGGATTGGAAGGGCATTATTCATTATGAGCTGTTACCACCAGGCAGGACCATCGATTCTGAACTCTACTGCGAACAACTGATGAGATTAAAGCAAGAAGTTGAGAGAAAGCGGCCGGAATTAATCAACAGAAGGGGTGTGGTTTTTCATCATGATAACGCTAGACCTCACACATCTTTAGCCACTCAGCAAAAATTAAGAGAGTTTGGCTGGGAGGTGTTAATGCATCCGCCGTATAGTCCTGACCTTGCACCTTCAGATTTCCACCTGTTTCGGTCTCTTTAGAATTCTTTAGGCAGTGTCAGGTTAACATCACGAGAGGACTGCCAAAACCACTTGTCGCGGTATTTTGACCAGAAGTCCCAAAATTTCTATAGCAATGGGATCATGTCCCTACCTACAAGATGGCAAAAAGTTATCGAACAAAATGGTACCTACATACTTTAGTTAAATGTAAATAAACTATATTAAAAAATGTATTGAATTTTCTTAAAAAATGCGAAGAAACTTTTTCCCCAACCTATTACATAGGCTGTAGTTCCTTTTTCGTATTCTTTGATACAGTTTTTTGCGTCTCATAGAATTCCTAAGCGTACCTATACACCGAACTGTTATACCTAACTACTCCGTGAAATAGCGCTAAGTCCTAGCTGCAAGACGCAAGAGTCTTGCGGGATTAGTCTTGTTCTTGCTCAAGTCTTGCACGGTCAGTCTTGGTCTTGGTCTTGCTAAAAATACGCGGTCTTGTTCTTGGTCTTGGTCTTGCATTTTTGCAAGACCAAGACCAAGACTGCAAGACCAAGACTGAATTTGGGCAACACTAGTAGTAGGTAAACAACTTTTGACATACGAGGAATTGTTAACACTCTTAATACAAATAGAATGTATTTTAAATTCGCGCCCGCTCACTGTTATTTCATCTGATTCGCATCCAGACGTACTTACACCTGCGCATTTTCTTGTCCACCCCAATACGCTATTTACCTTCTATGGAATTAACCGAGGAGCATATTCCGTTAACTAAACGCAAAGAACTTTTAGACCAGCTAGTCCTATCTTACTGGAACAAGTGGCGCACGGAATATTTGCATACGCTGCAAGTACGTCAAAAGTGGTGTACTCTAGAACGGTTGATTGAAATTGGTACCGTAGTTATAGTCGGTAATGATAACACACCGCCCTTATATTGGCCTTTGGGTGTCATCATTGAAGTTTTCCCTGGCTCAGATGGTGTAGTTAGAGTTGCTTCTGTAAAGACTAGTACTGCTACATACAAACGTGCAGTGAATAATATAATAAAGAAACTAAATGATATAATATAATATAATAATATAATATATAATATATTTCCACGCTCACACCAATTATCTAGCCCGAATAAGTATCATTAAGAACTTGTGTTACGGATACTAGATAACGGACATTTTTTTTTTAAATATACATGATAATTTTAGATATTTTTATAAATAAACTTAAATAAATGTATAAACAACCATGACTCGCAAACAAACATTCGTGTTCGTCACACAAACATTTGCCGCTACCGGGATTCGAACCCGGACCGCTTGATGTGAAGCCAGCTATACTGACCACTCCACCACGACGGCGCCAGTAACTAAATTATATCCGCTTTCTACACAGTAACTAATATTAAAATTTAATTTCATCTTAATAAAACGCAACAAACTTATTTAAAACCTACGCTAGTCGCGAAGCACTCCCCCTGCCAGACGGCCAAGGGAGTCGAGAAGGATGGCTGTATTGTTTGCCATGCCCTTCCAGGGCGTCACATGTAAACCTCTTGTATGTGTATGCACCACCAAAAATTTGTAATGAGACATGCAATAAATAAATGATGATGATAAGTGTATGGCCACGACTTCATGATAGCGACTTATTCCAATTTACAACATTACATTTTTTAATAGTATTTTTTATTATATCAATGGAAAATAGACAAATACTCAACACATATTCTTTAATTTTCATTCTAAGTATTATATGCTCGATGGCAGATAGCAGAGCAAATAATCACAGCCCGACCAGTTGCTGTATTTTCAAACTGACCAGGCCGTACATGCAATCTATCTTGCTCTAATATACGCTTCTCATTGCCGATCTAGTTTTTAAACCTATGGTTATCTCTTTCTTTCCTTTGATCTCAGTAGTTCCTAGGAGGAACTTGTTTCTGTGGGTGAGTAGGTAAGGTGCTTGGAGCCCCACGAGGTAGTGGATGGGGTCACGACATGTACAGTCAACAGCAGGTCATGCTCAATGTTCTCCACTCGATTTTCAACTTCAAAAACTTGATTAGGAATATTTGACAGGTAGCGGCTGTTGACCTTACTCTTATTGCGTAAAAGTGAGTCCAGTGGCCCAATTCACGTAAATACATTCGATCTAAAAATCGTTGTAGTTTAGAAATCGTTCGATCGTAGTCCTATCCAATTTTGGTATTCACGTGTTACTCAGCTACATCTCGATAGGACGACAACTCAATAAGATCGGAACTAAAGCACATCTGAACGACTTGTCAAGGAAACAAAAAAGATGCCCGTAAAATGATTTGATTTTCTACTAAAAGGTTCAAATATACTTTATACTTCAAATACAGTGATTTACGATAAATTAATCAAATTAAATCAATCAATATCGATAATATTTAACATAGAACGTGATACGAAAATATTTTAGCTGAATACCTCTCAGTTGACATTTCGGTGCGATTTTAAAACGATTTATTAGCTGAATACGGGTAGACGATGGTTCAACGACATTGCGATCGAGCTACTTCAAAATCGGTTCATTTGACGTACGTGAATACGAAAAAGCGTTTAAACGACTAAATCGCTACGATATCCCAACGGTTTTAATAATTTGATCAAACGCATACTTATTTAAAACGCATTCACTAATAATTTCACATATCGCTATTTAACGCAATTAAAGATATTTTTTTAACGCTTCTATGGACTATTAATGCTTTCTATAATAGAAATTCCAACACTTAATTTCCATATCTCCCTTAAGAGCCCTGGTGCTTCCTTTAATTTATTTATTTCTTTTGAAAGTTCTAAGAACTTCCAAGGCGGGGAGCATGGTTAGGCGTCTTTTTATATATACATATTTATTATTTATATATTTTCACATCAACAATACTGGCATTTTAGTTTGGTAGATGTGCTCGCCGACGCCATCTGGTGTGGAGTCTGTGATTCGGACAGATGGCTCAAAAGGCGCGATTCCGTGCCACCATTTTGTCATATTAAGAAAAAACTGTTCCCGCGCATTCCTCTTCTTTTTTCGCTACGCCGCAATTAACATATGTATATTGAAAACTTTCGCTGTGATCGCATTTTAACTTGATTATTACGTCAAGTGCTTATTATAATAATTTCTTACTACGCCCGCGAGAAGATATTAGTGACTTTCGCATATTTTGTTTGGTGCAACTGGTGGACTGGAGTACCTATAATCGCAGGACTGGTGCGAGCAGTGGCTGTGCCTATATTCTTCAGGTCTGAAGGCTGATGATCGGTGAAGCATTGGGTGAGTCGTGCATTACATTTATCCGACCTATTTTGCCAGATTGTTGATGTTTTGTCTATAGCCGTTGTTAGTCATTAAGTTTCGCCGTTCCACCAGGAATTGCCCAAATTCGCCCCATATTATTTACAGATGGTAGGGCGCGCCTCGACCGCCGGCCTCGGTACTGCACTCGCCAAAGGATCTTTTGTAATCTCATGAATGATGATTGTATGTGCTGAAACGGATAAGACTACTTTCTTACTAGGTCATTTATAAATTTATAAATTTACACGCTTCACCAGCTTGTGTTTTGAGGAAGTCTTATTTAGATACCTACCTATTGCAATTTCCTTAGATAATAGCAGACAAGGTACTTCATAAATATAAAAAATATGTAGGTAGGTACCTATATAAATATAAACCACACACACGCATTGCACTCACGCACGCAAGAATTTCTTGGCCTTCAGCTCTCCTAACTAATAAAAATCCTAGTTACAAATAATAAAAGTAATAATAAAACATGTGCAATTCGAATTTTCTAAATACAAAATTAAATTCGGCAGTGTTACGTCACGACGCGAGGGCGCAGTACTTTCAGCAGCCGGGGAAATACTTCGAGAACATGACTTTTGACATGGACACCCGCGGCAGCTACAACATCAGCTTCTGCATCGAGGAACTCATCAACTGCTGGGAGATCGTCAAGTAACTATCCTCATTACTGTTTGCACTCTACGCAGGGTAGCTGGAAACTGGAGCGAAGATGCAGTAATGAAATTAGTACCGTGTCCTCATAGGCTCACAATGAGCGGTAAACTAGGGTTAGATAAATAAATGTTCTGAGACGAGTGATTGTGTTTGACGCCCTCAGATCTTGATCTGAGTTGACGTCATGAATATTCTCTATAGAGGCGTAGTGAACGAACAGTACCCGTAGTGTTAGTTTTTTAGTATAAAAAACGTTTCTACTTGCGTTAAGAGCTCGATTTAAATGGGAAACATGATTTACGCTTCTTCCCGCTGGGGCGCTATGCACGTTTCCTATACCTACTCATTAGTTTCTTAACGCAAATACAATAGTAAAGTTTATTATAATATAAAACTTACGCTACGGGTACTGAACCGCCGACTGCGAGCATCGGTCGCTACGAATACAGCTACTCTTCTTCCTTCTTATAATTGGATGGCGTTCGCGACACAGATTATGCATTTCGCCAATGTCAAGTGAAAATTTACAAGTAACAGAAAATTGTACGGTAGTACGTAGTACGGTAGAATGAGTTAAAAATTAAGTCTCTGAACACGTGTTTTTACAAGAACTCGTGATAAACTCACTGTCAACTCCGTCTGGCTAGCTTTTTTTTGTGTTCCGACAATTATCTAATGCTAAGATATCCAGTCCCTCTGTGGTTGATGGTTCCAGGTGAAGCTCGATTACATCTTCAGCATTATCGTCACTACCACCAAGTCAGGTGAAGGCCAAAGGTCAAGAATAAAAAAATAGTACCTACGCGCTGTATGAAGTGTGATGGACACGGTAGACGAACTAGAGGCAAACAGCTAGTTGTTAGTCGCACACTGTAAGACTATTAATTAAATCTCCGTTATTTAAGTGTTGTACTATATACTAGAAAAATGCACTGAAAAAATAGACTTGCCTCAGGCGGGACTCGAACCCGCATCTTCCGCAATCCGGGCGGCTGCGTTGACCATTACGCCACCGAGACACTGCTTTTCGCTGTCGAAATTTGTCAGTGCTTGGTGCATAAGTTTTTATGGTCAACATTGTTTCAAATCTTTGAAATTTGCACTTCTAAGACCCGAACGAAATAATTTTGCAAATATTTGACGCCCAGTTAAGATGATTTTTTTCAGTGCATTTTTCTAGTATTAATATTTGCGCGTTTGTAAACGCAAAAATAAAATTATTCCATGTTGTACTACTTATATTATAATTATGCACTTTTATTTTTTTTCTATTAAATAAATTTTAAAAAAGCAAAATTTGATGTGAAATGAAATCCGCAGCAGGATTTTCTCTATTCTCTATATTGTCAGATATTGCTTGCAAATCTGTGAACAATCTAAGAGGAATTAAAATGGTAACAAGCCATCACAAACAGCGCTTCTGATTTTTGTACTTTTATAACGATGGTGTCCGCTGCGTGTACCACGGACCACGGCCCCTAAACGCAATATTATAACAATCAATAGTAGTTTGTTGTGCGCAGGCCGGAGACGATCTGCTTATATGCTCATTACTTTGGGGCGATCTGCACGCTCATGCGCGACACCTGCACTGACTTCTACGGCTTAGAGGAGGGTGAGTATCACATCGCGCCACTGCACCTCACTCTGTCATCAAATCAAATTAAGTTGTAACAACGTTTAAAGGGTGTAAGTAGTAAATAACTTATTTAGTTAGAGAACTTTAACAATCTGATGGAATACGCCTACCTATACAATGAATAGAATAATGATTAACCATTATAAAACATATATATATGACTACAAGTTGTAAAACTCTATAATTTTACGACTTCTTTGCTAGTTGGGAAGAAGTTCCCGATGGCGGAGGGCTGGTGCTACAACGGGGGCCAGCTGTCCATGACCTAGCCGCAATACAGGGACACAGCTCCGAGGGCTCCTTGCCTACTACTTCGACACTATTCCTCCCACATAACCTAGTAGATACTTTATAAATTAATTTCTAAAATCTTTTATTGTATTTGTTTGTATGTAGGACTGTATATACCTAATCGTCGTTAAAAGGCGGTCTGGTTCAAAATGAACTAAGTTTTTAAGGCCCACTTGAAAAACTCACTGTATACCTACACTGCGCTGTGCTAGCTATGTAGAGATGAAACGGATATCCGGTAACTATCCGGTATCCAGCCTAAATTTACTATTATACCGGATAGTAACTTAATGTCGGGCCGGATACCGGATATTAAAAAATACGAAAATTTCCTATAATAAAATGCAATACTTTTTAATCTTTGTGCGGTAAATAGCTTACAAATAAGCTTTTTAAAAAACCAAAATTTTTTTCTGACATATTCCCTCCAATGATAAATATATAAAAAGTAAATATCTAAGCAATTTTTTTTAGAAAAAACTTAGTGACACCGCCCGAATTGATCTGATTGCGTTAGCGGCGCTAAACTCGTCACGACATACAACGAGACAATGGTCCAAATATCCGGCCATCCAGCCTCGCAGCTCGCCGGTTATCCGGTGTCCGGCCAAACACAACTATCCGTTTCATCTCTAGTGCTATGCGCTATTTCGAATCGATCCTTTATTTAAAGTATAATAAAGAAATAAACAAAACTCGCTGCGCTATGCTTTGTTTACAATATTAACGTAGTTGAGCACAGCTCAATGGTGATTGGTTGACCTGAGCAGATAGTCCGAGAGCTCGTAGACATATTTGAATAGGTGTGCAATAAGAAGTGATGTTTTCCTTGTTATTGCAGGTGTTAATGAGCGACGGTTTCCACTTGACACCAAGTGTTTTTCATATAGTTGTATAATATAAACACAGAACTGCAAACCTAGCTGGGAAGTAGTGGGGCTAAGGCAGCCCTTACATCTACAAAATTGATAATATTTTATTGTACTTGAGGTCATCTGAAATGTTTATACCTTTAAATTTAATAAAATAAAGTCAAAGGACCACCTAAATAAACTTCATTTAAAGTTTTACTCTTTAAATATTCAATTTAAAGGTTAAAGAATTTCAGACAAGGACATTTTTGAAAACAAAATTTATTTGGAGATATGGGGCTGACTTAGTCCCACTAGTTCCCAGCCAGGCCAAGCCAAGCTCTGTGTTAGAGGAGAGGTGTACATGACAGGTTGCCTCAAGCACCTACTCAAATAATTAAATATATGTACCAGCTCCCGGAATAACACGGGGACAAATAACACACCCAACTCGAAATGCAAGTATTTATTACTTCAAAAGCATAGTCTTCACTTTAAAAATCACTGATTAAATTCCTTTCACTCGACTCCCAAATTGCCATATAAATTTATATATATTTATATATTATAATATATGCGCCGGCGAGGCGGCCCGTATTATCCTCTGTCGTACATAAGCATATTACAAAATAATCTCTATATACATCTACGTAGTTACTATATAAATAAAGTTGATCACGTGCACACCACGTGATCAGAGTTGCCATATTCATTAAATTATTACGCTTACAACGATTTTGAAGAATTATTTAAAAAAGTTGTTGACCTCAAGAGTTCCCTATCACTATTACAAGTTTAACGGCACAATATCTGTATGTGGGTGTAAATATCTATATTCTGGGTTTATGGATCTAATATAAATATGTACATTCAATTCAGCATAGATCGGTATTTTTATGAGAGGAGGCATTTGTATATAATTAAATGTAGGTAATACATATTAGAATAATTGGTGTTGCCTTTACAAGTGTACCACGTTAACCAACACATTAACCGTCCTCTTCTCATAGAAATATACATAGATTTGACGAAAAGAAAACGGGCATGGCTACTAAATTGACACAAACTACGTCACTCCACTCACAAGGGCCCGAAAATGAATGAAAGAAAGAAACATTTATTGAAACAATACAACACACAAACGAAAATATCAAATATAATAATGAAGGAAGATAACTTCAGCATTGGTGATTGTATCAATACTCGGGGGAAATTAGCATGTATTTAATTACCTAGTAATCCGGGAATTCCAACTTCTTTGATTCCCCATACAAGTTAGTGACTAGGTAAATCATGCTTTACTCTCCTTATAACGTTATATGGAAGGGAAAAAATGACTTACACAGTAGCTTCTATGGGGAGACGAAGGTTTTGTTGGATCATCGTACATTGACACCTTCCTTCTTAATCTGGGACCTAGTCGAAGTGAGCTAGTTTGTATGAAATTAGTAGGGATGCCTGTTTTTGTTTGCAAATCGGTTTAACATAAATAATTATACTATTTATAGTAGTAGGTAGTGCGGAGAGGGCGCGTCATAAGGCTATCGTTAGATCAACATCACTAATGGTAACGAGTTAGGCGTCAATTGTCCGTAAGCTAACTAACCTTAGAGGTACACACTTAACTATTACACGAGGGCGCAGCAAGCCTTGCGAACAGAAACTATCGCTCACGACCCGTCCACCCGTTGGACTTTCCCACTGGTGGGTGCACCGATAATTCACGAGTACCCCCTCCACCAACTACGCTAGTGTAAACCTATTAAGTAATCGATTAATTTTAAATTCAATAAATTTCATTTTTTTTTGCTTTCATAGTAGGTAATAAACACATCTGGTAAATAAAAATGTGAGATCTCTTGTTATATCATGTAGGTAATCTTAGTACGTTATTTTTCCAAAAGAGGAAGCAAAATCTACTGGATGGAGTAATTTTTTGTTTAGAATTCTTCTAGTATTTTTTTTTTTCATTCAGGAATTTGCAAAACAAATCTAACAACAAATATTTTCATTATTAAAATTTTATAATTGTTGTGTTTCTTGTTATGAGAACAAAATAAATGTTTGAAATTTACGACGACTTCTTAAATTAATCGGTTCATACTAGCAGCGTAGGGTGGACGGGTCGTGAGCAAAAACTATGTTACGGCCTACCGTCGTACATTGCAGCCATCGTGCGCTGCGCCGACAATAACATTAAAAACAACGCACACACACGCACGCACTCACACACGCGCGGACCACGCACACACCTAGCACCCCGGGACCCGCGTCACCGGCGCCGGCCGTGACCGACGCATGTCGTGACCGGCGCCGGCTGTGACCGACGCCTGTCGTGACCGACGCATGTCGTGACCGACGCCTGTCGTGACCGACGCATGTCGTGACCGACGCCTGTCGTGACCGACGCATGTCGTGACCGACGCCTGTCGTTACCGACACCGTCGCGGGTCCGCGATGACCGACGCGACCGGGCCCAACTTAATCCTAACGCAAAATAACGTCCCTTACGAATCGTAATATATTTGGTTCTCACTAAAATAAATCAACTTTACACGCAAATCACAATGTATATATTATTATATCAATTTATAATCGAAGGCATCGACAGTGTAATTGTACGTAAGGTCGCCGCGGCTCGGTGACGTCACCGGCGCGGAGTGGCGGCACTGTGGGGCCGCGTGACGTCACGTCCGCCGCGGCTCAGTTCTATGAACTAGACGACACACCGCGCACGCGCTAGTTAAAATAAATATATTATTATTATGTGAAGTTATTATAATATCATCACTAATTATTACTACTCTTATTTAAATAAAATAATAATAAAAAACATAAGTTAGTGCAGCTGCTCTATGCAACGTTAAACCGTTTTAAATATAAATAAAAGTCACAGTGTAAAATGTAGCGAATTCGTGCGATTTGGTACGACGAGACGCGACCGATACGTTCTACGAGACGACACTGATCGCGTCTCCTCGGCCCGCCTCGTATCATAACAATTAAAACGCGGTATCTAACTAGTTGCCATAACCATTAGTTTACGTAGAAGCTGCCATCCGGGTCGGAGGACCAGCCACGTGTTGTACAATCAAATAACATTTTAATCTTCATACCGAGTAGATTACAGTTACTATAGTACGAGGTGCTGCGAGCCTGCTAGCTGACTCGCGCGGACACTGAACGTGCACCCAATAGAGACAAAAGCGCGTTAATCACTTTTAACATGAAACTATTTGCAGTGCTTTGTATTGGACATTCATGTTCGTGAAATGAATTATAAAAAACACTCCAATTAAGCTAAGGTGCCTTATATAGTCGAAACGAGGATCGAAATTCTGGAGGCATCTAGCATTAAAATTAAGTTTTCACGATTATAATTATGAATAACTTCGGTCCGAATTTTCACAAACTATATAAAGTCCACACCTGCCGTCTGTATTTAATTAATAACTGTTTTTGCTGAAAATAAATAAATAAATAATCTTTAAGATTTTTCCCCAGCTATCCTAGCCATATCATCAAATTATTGTTACAAGAAACTTTCGCTTGTCAATGTTTTGTAAATTCCATTTCCTTTAATTATTCCATTCCATTCCTTCCATTAATTAGATAGAGCGTATTAAATATAGAAGTGCGTCCAATACAATAGCAATGCGTGAATGGTCAGTAGAGTCCCGTGGTGTCTCCTGGTGTCGGGTCGTGTGCGGGCAGCCCTAGAAGAGCCTGGCGCGCCGCTTGAGCTCGTTGCGGCGCCACTGCGGCAGGCGGTAGAAGTCGGGCCGCGCGATCTGCAGGATCGCCTCGAACTCGGCGTCCGCCAGGTGCCGCTGTGCACACATCACATTGGACACACCACTCATACAACCACAAATATTAACGTAATTGTATCGACAACTTTACAAAACTACTAAATATAAATCAATATCTAAATCTAAACCAGATTTTTTTTATTTCTTATTACGTATGTGTTTATACTTTAATATAACTTCCCAAGTAATGTTAAATACTAATTTAGACTTTATTTTTCATAATTTTAGTACGTCCTCGATACGATAACGAATGTTTCAAATATTCGTGCTTGTGCCACAGGAATAGGGCAGTGCTTATTTAGCTATCTGTATTTAAAATCTAATGCCCTTTTCTTGAATATTAAAAAGCCTTTTGTTCCCGGCTCCGTGTAATACTGAGCTCGGAGGCCGGGAAGGAGAGTTTATTTTCAATATTAACGCGTCATGTTTGCCCCTCCCAGATTTCATTAAATTTATAATACAAAGTTACAAAATAATGCATGCAAGGACTGCTCTGGACTCATACATTATTTACGGTGCTTTTCCTCGAAGTATCTAAAATCAACAAATTGTGAACTCGATAGTTCGCTACTTGCGTGAACAAGTTAAGTATCTCAGAGAGAGAAAATCAAATGTAGGTGGTATATTATTAACTAAGTTTCTACATATTTGTATGATCGATAGATTCAAGGTTATTTCTTTACGAGCAAACGTGATCAACCTTTGAGGGAGTCTAATGTAGCGACATAACATCTTCTCGCATTGGATCCGTCGAGCTTATGTTATTCGAGATTTAGATGCATCGATGTAGTGAACTATCGAGTTCATTATTTTTCGATTTGATAGTGCATCAAGGAAAGATTTTCGAGTATATGATATTCGAGCAAAGGGAGTTTAATATCAAATAGGAAACCTGCTTATTTCCATGTAATACGACTGTGTAAGCAACATTTCTTTGGATTTATCTAGAGGGTAAATTGTAAAGCAATGCATGTGAGCGTGTGTTGGTAAAGGAAAAGTAGCATTGGTAGGCCCCTACAAGGTAGACTGACGATCTAGTAAAGGTCGCGGGAAGACGCTGGATGCGGGCAGCGCAGGACCAATTGGGTTGGAGATCCTTGGGGGGAGGCCTATGTCCAACAGTGGGCGTCTCTCGGTTGATATGATGATGTAGTGTGACTGTGTGGCGGTACCTCGAGGTCGGGTGATATAATGAGGTAGTGTGAGTGTGTGGGTACCTCTAGGTTGAGCCGGTCGACGTCTGGCGGCAGGCGGTAGTTGGTGATGAGCAGCAGGTGGTAGGGGTAGAGCTTTGCGGGCTCGTGCAGCAGACGCGACGTCGCCATGTTGGGCAGCGAGCGCCGCACGCCGCCCCCCAGCGCGCCGCTCACCAGCCCCCCGCCCCCCAGCGCCCCGCGCGCCCCCAGCGTGCTGCCCCCGCGGATCACCACGCCGCCGTCCGTCGTCGTCTGGAACCACGGCACCAATCCACTCACACTTCTCTCTCACATAGATAATAGAAGAGAAATAAATGAGAAGAAAACTCTTAGTAGGTATTCCATCAACGCGTTGCAGATGGAAGCCAAGAATAGTGACTTATGACCAGTAGGTGTAAAAGACCTCATTATGATGCATAAGCAACTGACCTTCCCTACCTCGGCTTCTCTCTCTGCCTAGCCATAATTGGTACGATTCCGCGAGAGCCACTCTGTACCAGGGATGTTACGGAGCTTCGACTCCGGTTCCGTTAAGTCGGAACTTCCGATTATTATTACACCTTCGGTTCCGACTTCGGCTCCGACACTTTTAAATCGGAGGTTTTAATCGGAGGTCGAAGCATAACATAGCGGCGACGGCGGCCTGTGTCGACTGTTATGAACAGTTTTGTTCATTTAATATAATGTGTGTTCTTGTTTATTTGTAAATAATATGCTAATTTTTTTTCGTTGTTTGTGTTTTATTTTATAATTTAAAAAAAATTATTAAAGAATGTTTTATTTGTCTGTAAATAAAAATTCTTTCTCATGCCACCACTTGTGACCCTGCCTCCGACTCCGATTCCGACTCCGATTCCGGTTCCGATAAATCAAATTTAAAAACTCCGACTCCGACTTCGGTTCCGATAAAACTACCTCCGTTACATCCCTGCTCTGTACGGTTTAGCAACCGCACAATTCGGTCAAGTCAATGTGTGCATTCCTGCGCATCAGCATATTCCGTGACAATGTCATTTTTTATTTCGTATTATATTCAGTTAAGCGTAATGTCACCAACAAACAAACATTATACTGTAACTTTTAACAAATAAAACTATAACTAAAACTTCGAGGTCGTTTACCTCAAAACAAACTATCTCTAAAGGTGTGATAATCCTATACACTCTATTATCTCTATTTTCTGTCTCGCTCGCACGTTATCTTGAGATAGCTGACGATTTGAGTGACGTTTATAAATACGGTCTACTACGTTTTTCACGAGCAGAGTAAATAGTGACGTTAATACCCAAACCTATTTAGGAAATAAATACAAACAGTTCACTAATTAGACTTATGTGGCAACTGGCACGCTCAGAATCTGGCACTAGTGCGACCTCACTACTTTTGTAATAGTTTATGGTAACGTGGCACGAGGCAAGTTTTTGCTTCATGCCACTTTACTATTTTCATAATATACGGTGGTGAACTCACCCGAATTTCTTCTAAGACCATAAACGCTGTATGCATATGCATATATGTATATATTTTATTTTTGATTCGATTTTATGCTTTTTTTTGTATATAGGTATTGCTTAGGTATGTATTATTTTAGACCGGGTACAACAAAGTATTACAAAAAAAAGTAGTAAGGTCGCACTAGCGTCAGAATCTGAGCGTGCCATTTGCCACCTAAGCAAAAACTTAACAGGCAGAGCCACTTCAATAGTCAATAATATGATACCGTATCGTGAAGCATTTAAAACTAATTGTCAAAAAAAGCAAAAATTGGGTCAAATCATTTGATTAATAACGGGTGTAAAAAGAGTTATGACAAAGCCGAGAATTACGTATTCTACTCATCATTAGGACCATTTTTTCCCTCTAGACTATACCTGGACAATTAATAATTATGAAGCTATTCAATATGTAGCTTCATAATTATTAATTTCCAAGTTAAAATGGTCAAATGGCCAAGGACAATTTTTTTTTTTTAATTTTTATTAATAAAATAGACCACTTACCACTGCACTTCGATCCACATCAGTTATAGAGCCGGCAGATACTGGAATGGAGACGATAAAGTCGTTGTTACTTCTGAACATATTCCAACATACAAGTTACAAGAAAATTCACACTACTTTGAACCTTGCAAGATTATTTTTTCATCGTCACAATATTTTGCGTTCAACAATAGGACAACACAAACTAAATTTAAAATCTCTAAAATAGCAGTGAATATTAATATAGAATAACATTATAATCAAATTATAACTAATAATTATTAGAACGATACTTGGATAATAGACTGTGTGAAATAATTTAAAAATATTTATACGTATGGTAGACATTCTAAACATAAAAAACCTCAAAATATGTGGGTACTTTTGAAGTGGGAAAAAAAATCTAGTGTTCTCCGTATTTACACCTCAACTATTTTTGTAACCTTTTTAAGAATGTAAAAAAAATATCTAAATACTCTGTAATGATCCATTTAATCTATCCAGCGAGATGTCATGCTGTGAGTGAACCAATCAATAGGATTGAACAACAAAATAAATGTTGAGGAGTTGCTTGCAGAGGTACACAAATATCTACAGTATCATGACATTCATGGGTAGCAAATCATAGAGCGCTGTAACTAGTGATGCCACTCGTTGGCTCACATCGATAGTCTATCGATAGTATGGCATTAGTCGAAATATCGGTAGTATCGATAGTGCAATCCGAATATTTGACACTATCAATACTTAGTTTATTGGTGCCACCTATAGTTTCTGCGCGTTATGTATTGAAATTTGAAATATATTTTTCCTGTTCCTTATCATCAAATAGACCAATAATTTCAAGCAATATACTATCGTAAATTACACTGTTGTTAATTATGATTAAAACTAACGAGAATAAGCTAGTTTATCAGACTAGTGTGGGTACCGGGACATGTAGGGATTGAAGGTAATGAAAATGCTGACAAAATAGCAAGAAAAGGATCGGCTAATAAGAAGAAAATGAGGTCTTGACCTCAATGGGCCCGAGCCTTTTGTAGGATTATCTAGAAGTACCATTAAAATGGCACTAAAGGAGTATTGTCAAAAGAGGTACCTCAGGGAATGGTTGTCCACTCCCCGACTGACACACTCAAAGAAATTTTTAGGATCCTCACACACAGGCTACCTTAAAAGAATAGGAAGAATCAGCGGGAGCCAAACCCGCTGCCTCACAGGTGCTCTCACTGGCCACTAAAAGACACCTGTGTACAATAGGCAAATCTGAAGACCCCATCTGTAGAATGTGTGGTGAGGAGGAAGAAAGCATGGAGCACATACTGTGTGACTGCGATGCATTAGCTAATAGGCGACTCAAGGTCGTAAGGTCTAGGTTACCCTAAAAGATCCCATAGGGTCGAAGTGCTCTGAAACACAGCCTCGGCCCCTTGCATAAGAATAGAGTAGAATAGAAGCTAGTTTGGAACGAAAAGAGTATTGATAGAGGAATCTCCTCTAGAGACAGAGTCATTATACTCTCAATACTATTGCAAGTCATCGATACTATTATGATATTTTGCACTATCGATACCATCGATATCCTAACTGTTTTTCGATGTGAACTATCGATATCGGGCATCACTAGCTGTAACACAAACAGGCGACACGGCTTCAGTTTGTCGTGAGGAGGTGAGTGCGGTGTGTCCGTAGACAGAGAAACCTATAGACAGCTAATAAGCGTGTCGCTAAAAGGGACAGGAAAAAAAGTACATACTAGATTTAGAGTTGCCAGGTAAGGATAAATTTACCCCATACTCTCTGTTCCCTTTTTGTATACAAAAAACTGACATGCTAATACTTAGTAGGTAATATTACATGTTAAAAATATTACTAGGAAACTTTTTAATCCATTATTACAACTGACAAATACATACCTAGTTCCAAAACATCGGAGATATATCTTGTGAATTGAATACGTGCGGATGCTAACGTGAGGATATAACTAGTAGTATTAAGTAAATATATATTTGGAGAACTGACAAATTGTTTTATTATTTTAGATAATTTACATTGCACAGTGACATGACTTAATCAACAACCCGCTGCCTAGCAACCAGTAATAAGGCTATATGCCTTAATGTTTTATTTAGTAATGTAAGTCATGGTAGGTACTGATTAATATCTGTTCGTGGATAACTATAATTGGCTTACAAAATGTAATAATTACTTGTTGTAATATGCTGTTGTTATCCCAAATAAAGAAAATAAAATAAATAATAAATAAATAAATATATGTACTCCAAGATAACATGCATTTTTCAAAGGAATACCTAATTCTGCTAAGTATTCGCCAGTGAACATGGAAATAAACATAGAAGAAAGGAAAAACTACAAATAAATATAAAAAAAATCGAAAGTGATCTCCCTCGACTTTCTCGTAGGTATACCAAAAACGACTCAAAAGTTGATAGAAACCTTATATTTTGATGTCATACACGTATGTTAAATTTGGATGCAATAAGTTAAAGCATACTCGAGTTATCGTGCTAACGCACAGACAACATAATTTCAAAACCAGTATTTTTGGACTCGGGGAGGTCCAAAACGTATAAATCCGTCAAAATCTCGAGGTCTAATTTTTTGACGATTACAAGACTTCCTCTTTACTACGTACGAGAAAGTAATAATGAAAAGGCTGTCTCTTTAAAACTGCCCGTAAAGTAAAGAAGTATTGTTGGAAATAAAATAAAAGCAATCGAAAATATAATAGGATATTTTTATTATATTCACTAATTACAATTTACAAACACTAACAAGTAACTTTTCATACAAAATAAGTAATTTATAAGTTATCCCTTTTTGCTTAGCCTAAGACATTGCCAAATTAGATATGTATTTATTACAAAATATTAGATGCTGGAAATATTTTATTTTTTGTATGTTTGTAACGAATAAACACAAAGTATTGGTTCGTTTTCAAAAATTCTTTCACCATTAGAATGCTACATTATAATTGAGTGACACATACTAGAAAAATGCACTGAAAAAAAAAATCGACTTTCCTCAGGCGGGACTCGAACCCGCACCTTCCACAATCCGGGTGGACGCGTTGACCAATTTTTTTTTCAGTGCATTTTTCTAGTATTATACAGGGTGTAAAAGACATGAGCAGTCAAACGAGAACCATGTATTCTGCTCACCGTCATAACATTTTTCTTCCTTTAGACTATACCTGGGAAATTGATAGTTACGATTTTATTGAAGGTCAAAGTCATAATTTTTTTTTCATTTTTTTATGAAAACGTATTCTATACATTATTTCTTAATTATTGTCCAAAGAAACATTATCATTTTTTTTAGTATTTCGTAACAAAACATGGCTTCAAAACATTAGCGTTCAATGTACCTCACTCGATGCGCACGCACACTAACGAACGGGGCCGCCGTCAAGCAAAATTATCGCGGTTTTGCGAGTTGCGTGCGAGTTGAGCCCTTTACATTGCGCGTTACAATTTGCAATTTTTTGTAACACCAAAAAATAAAAATCATTTCCCAGCAATATTTTTTTTGAAATATGCCTTATTTTGATGTATAGAATACGTGGTTTTCGTTTGACTGTTCATGTCTTTTACACCCAGTATTTACGCGTTTGTAAACGCAAAAATAAAATTATTCCATGAGTGAAACATTTTACTCCGATGAAACTGCAGGGTGGAAAAGCATGTATATGATAGTATATGATATTTTTACCCAACTGCCCCCGAAGGAGGGTTATGTTATTTGAGTGTATGTTTGTAAATTTTTATATTCCCTGCTACAGCCTGAATGCCTTGAAGGATTTTACATACGAGGTGTCGTTAGATTAGTCTTGATAGCGCGACTGACACTGAGTACATAAAAATATAGAAAACAAAGTGGCGGATTTTAGACGCCAAACCTGCAGTGATTTAAAACATATTATAAAGTATCTGTAATACATTAAAATATATTTGTTGTGTATGTAGGTATCAAATAAAATATAATACACGGTGCATACATTTCACAATAAATCATGGAGCTTGTTTTTCACTTTTGAGTGGTAATTTCATGCAGTCGACTTTTTTTTTATAATTGGTATTTTACTAACAAAAGTTTCTCAGATGTTTTTTGTTCAGTTTTCCATTTTCTTTTTAATTTTCGCAGGGTATAGTCAGGAGATGAACTCTAAAAATAAAAATATTGATTAGTTCCATGAAACTTACTTGATAACAATTATTATTGCTGAGTATAAATTGATTATCTATTCATCATCAACAACAGATTAGGAGCATTTATATTTGTTTGAGAAGAAAAATACTGAACATTCTTATGTGAATGATGAGATTTCTTACAGTCTTAACTGCTCCAGGTGTATTTTGAGTATTTAAAGCACTTGAATCTTTTTTCACCACCGAAGATACAGATGTTGCTTGCTGTAATACTTGCTACATAAGATTCGTCCATCTAAAAATTAAAATACATTAATATGTATATTTATTTGTAGAGAAAAATAGTGATCATATTTTTGTGAATGAAGAGATTACTTACAATCTTAACTGCTCCTGGTGAATTTTGAGTATTTGAAACTCTCAAACCTTTTTTCACCATTGATGACACAGATGTGCTTGCTGTGCAACTGATAACATCAGATTCATTCTGGTAAAAAATAAAATGTATATAAACATTAAAAATAATTATGAGACAAATTTAATGTGTGTAAAATTTCATTACTTACACAATCTGTAATTGGAATTTCATGACACATGATTTCACAATTTTCCACTTCCATCGGCTGAGCAATATTGGGATGTGCAAAATCTGTAAGGTGATAGACATGTTTCTTTAACAATATACTTTATAAATAAATAGCGAATTGTTTTGAACTGTGATTGAGGATGGACAAACAACTTAAGCATAAACTGAGTAACTCTACCGGTTACTCAGTTTATTCTTAAATTGTATATTAATTGTTAAGAAATCATTAAGTTTTTTTTTAACTGAATACATTATTACCATATTAGGAACAGCGACAGGATTGAGATATGTTCTATTCCCATTCTTCCATAGTAGTTTTTTATCAAAGTGTTCACTACATATTTTTGAACTAGGTTTTGGGATCCAATCTGTTCTTCTGGTAGCCGCAATCCACAAACTTTTCAGCTCAGGATCACCAAGAAATCTAAAAATGACAATACAAGATACCCTTAAATCGACAATTAAGAATATTGCCTTATTTTAGGGAAATTTTCTACCAAAAACTAGCAGTACTGACTTGAGAGGTTATGTTAACAAAAATATTTAAAATCTCACGTATTAACAAAAACATGATGAGTTTTGATATCATTTGTTAAAAATAAAGTAAAATTAGGATGTTTAACTATGATAAATAAGTAAAATAGTCGGGAATAATGTCTACTTACGAATGAAAAGACAACCCACTAATTTTTCTCGAACTATCACTTTTACATCCTATTATGCTGCACCGCACCATTTTCTAAAGATGCACTCTGTACATAACCACCTTCAGGCACATAAATAGCACAAAATAGTTATTTGTATTTGAAGAAACAAACCAAAAACGTAATAATTAGTTTGTCACCCGTAAGAAACGTCAAAGTTTGTTTAGCAACTGAGTTGCTGGCCTTGAAAAAACCGGCCACGCAGTGAGGGACAAAAAATGATTCTCTTTGTCTCTTTTTTTCATCAGCCACGCGTATATGAGCATCCTTTTCTAGTGTAAGTGAAATAAAGAATGTCCAGCAGTCTATAGTTTTCTCTGTCTACGGGTGTGTCGGACTGTGTGTGGTTCAGCCAAGCTACGACACAAGGAAGCCCTCACTTCGGGTCAAATCATAGAGGGGTAACAAACAACCAACTATGGATAGATTGACAGAATAATAAGCGTTCGTCGGCGGCCGCTGACTCGCTATGTCGCTTTATATCTTTGTTATTTCATCGAAAAAAAAAATCTTTAGTGTTCTGTACACTAAAGATTTTTTTATAGATTTAATTTACATGCTAAACTAATTATCTATATTAAGACCAGTTATATTACTATAAATTTTAATGTCTAATTCAATAGTTGAATGTTCGTAATACATGGCTATGTTAGATCGTTATAACCATTTGATTTGGTCAAGTAAAGCAAGTTCCGATGAGATAACACGGTGTGGTGGCGCAAGCGGGAAGCGAAGCGGCTACTTACTGCACAGCTCCGTCCGCACTGACGCACAAACCAACAGGACACACTCACTCACGGAACACACTCACGGTACACTGGGTACCACTCACGTGGTTTACAGTTACGAATAGGTACATTTACAGATAAGACAGTAGTATAAGTAATTTTAACTATGATACTAGTAAATTTTAGGGGGATATACTCATGATATTTACTGAAGATTAAATTCTGAAATACAAATTAAAATTATAAGTATTGGCGAAAGTAAAAGTTTTAAATTAAATAATAGGAATCATTTGAAATCTTTCTAATCAGGTACTAATATATTATGCAACGTGTAGTCTAATCATGTATATATACACCACGAAGTCCCTACCATATTATAAGCAGAACACTTACTATCTGACTTGCCGCTACTGAAGTCTGTGCTGTGGTGTGTGTCCCCCATGCCGCTGAATGTGAAATCACCCTACATGCCGAGAAATAACTTTTAAAATCATAATTAATATAATTAAATGAGAGTTAATACTATAAACAAGCAGTTTAACTGTATAAACAATAACTAAACAACTCTCCTTAAAATATTAAAAAAATATATATTAACAAAACTAATTTCGACGCTTGCATTTTTTAAGCACCGTTTAGTTTAAAAATTAAACTGTACTAGGAGGGTCTTCAATTGTCGATTAAATATTTAATACCGTTTATTGAATTTACAGTTAAGGTAAGAGTAGAAATTCTTTGTATTATCTAAAGTTGTGTTAAAGCTTTCTGAATTCATATCCGACAAAGTTTTAGGACAAGTTGTTGAGCTACACGCTATGTTTTTGCGAATCTGCAAGCGTCAGTATCTTTTAGTCTCATGTTATAGACATGTCTGTTCAGCTTGCAGTGGCCAGTCAAAGCCCTAATCAACACGCTCAGATTACCACTGTGAGCTTCAGTAGCTGACGCTTACAAGAGTATGGTTCGATTAGTGCCTTTGCGTGTGTTAACCCAAGCGTTCTTTGCTAGTCCGCTTTTGAGTGTGTTAATTCAGGCGTTCTTTGCCAGTCACGTTTTGAGTGTGTTAACCTAGGAGTTCTTTGCTAGTCCACTTTTGAGTGTATTAGCCCAGCCGGCCTATTCGCTAACTTTTTTAACAGATGAAAGTGATAATCATCTAGTGATTTACTTATCCATTGCTGTTTCTATGCGACTAGTGCCATAATAGCGTGTCGTTTAGAACAGCAATGGATATGTAATTCACACGGTGATTATCACTTTCATCTGTCAAAAAAAGTTAGCGAAGGCCTACAGGTGTTCTTCTTCCAGTCCACTTTTGCCTCTTCTAGGACTTATACAGTAAAATATATTTTCGTCGTACGTATTCGTATCCCGGACTCAGTTTGTTTACCCTGACTGCTGGAGATAATTTTGAGTGTAACATCTGTCCTGGCTGTTGGCTTTTCTTTGTTTACTGAAGTATTGTTAATTTTTGTGTTTAGTGCCCCTTTTATGCAGGCGTTAGGCTGGCACCCTGTCACTATTGTGACAGGCAGACTGCTAGATATGACTTGGTGTAACGTAATTTTACCTAAGGCTCTGCTCATCTATCTGAGTGATTATATGTATACAGAGTGACTGGGAAGCAATTGATCTATAAAATGAGCTGTTCCATACATTTTGGAGGCATATGTTTGTATGGAACGTAAAAACTATAAATCACGAGTCGATTTCGAGTCGTCGATACATGTTAATGTTAAAGCCCGTATATTGGTAAATCTTAGGTTTTACTAGTAAATTTTAGGATTTACGAACGTGAGTCGGTAAATGAAAGAATTTTATAAAAAAGACATGTTATTGACGCTTTTACTCTTAGGTAGGCGTCGTCCTAATGAGTGTCCTGATTGGTTTGTTAAGTCATCGTGCGACCACAGGAATATTACTATCATCGCGCGATGAAAACGCATCGTGTCGTCGTACGATCGATGCCAATTAGCACGACGCGTTAGAGTTCGAGACATGTTAACTTTAACCAATGACGATTGGTAATATTGGTTATTGGCCGTGTTTTTGGAATAAAACAGTCTAATGTGCTATGAACCTACACGGCTGAGTGATAGGTAGGTTCAGGGTTATATCTTTATGACCAGGCGGTGTGCAATGTTTTGCGAGAGTACCACTTTGTGGTTTTGTTTTGTGACAAATGTTTTGATATCTCTATTTTCAACATTTACCGTGTCGTTGAGGTACATCGAGGATTTGCGGAGTGTTTAATAGTATTAGTTTGAAACGTGCGATGATCACAATATAGTTTGGATTTTTGCCATTAACAGTTTGTAAATCTCAGAATTTACTGGCAAATCTTAAGATTTATGTAGGACGGGCTTTTAAAGTAAAATAAATTTTCTTAGTACTATGGCGGACACACGTGCTTGAGCACCCATAAGATCAAAATCCTTGGCGTAGTAAAATACTATAGTCGATCAGTTTAGGCGTCAAAGGAAACTCGTTTTGAACTGCTTAAGCACGGAAGTCCGCCAGTGTAGGTGTGCGTGTGAAAGTAAGATTCGGCTCGTCAACTCACGGCGGTGCTGGAGGAGAAGGTATGCGACCTGTTGGCGAGACCGTAGCCGGGCCGCGGCGCCGCGCGCAGCGAGGACACCACTGCAACACGAGCCGCTGCCCTACACTGCCCTACTGCTGCCCTACTGCCCTACGCTGCCCTACCAGACACTACACTAGCGCGCGCCGCCGACACCAACTCTACTCGGCTTCAGGAATACATATCTGACTAGCACCGAACTATACCTCCACCGTGTTCCATATGCAATCATATGGAAAAAAGTTTCGTGTGTGCAATTCGGAAGAAAGGAAACATCAGAAAAGTAGCAAAAGTGATTTTAGCAGCAACAGATATTTGTATTGGTTGTCAAAATGTTAAACAACAAACTAAGACTCTCAACTTTTTGGTGTCGCAATTCCTTTGAATTTTCAAATCTAAACGATTCTAAAGAAAAATATAGCTTTTACTAAAAATATCATACAAAGGAAGTAGTGCAGTCAACACCACATCAGATTACCACAAACTGTTAAATTTTCGGAAGGTTGGTTTTAAAAATATGTTCAATCTGAATAATCGCGCAATTTTATCTGTGCATGTGTTTTACAACTGCCACCATCCCGGGCGGACTAATTTTTATTTCTAATTTTATTTACTTTAATTTGATTGCACAGTGTAAATGTTCCTTTATTTGTGTTATGTTGACATTTAGTGCATATCACTCCATTTAAACTAATTATTACAGTTGCCTAATCTGTAAAGAGTAATACAGATTAGGTAGTTCACGTTCAAGCATCTGTTTGTGTAAAAATGAAAATGAAATTTTAACGAAAGCTGATCAATGTAATGGCCTGAATAACAAGCAAATTTAATGCATATTATTTAGGAACACGGTGTATATCTCAGTAGCAAATAACAATATATAATATCCCGAGCGTCGTTGAATGTAACTGTCGGCGTCGCGTCAGTACTTACGCTAGCTTACACTACTTACTCTAGACGAGGACGCGTCGGGGCGACGGCATCATGTAACCTCCTTTCTAAAATTGGCCAACAGGCAAAATGGAATGGTTCCCAAGGCAGGGACAACCAAGAGCATTATCTCGCCGTTTACCGCGTACCAATCAAATCCGAAACGCTTCCGTTTTCATACATTTTGTCAGCTGTCAGATGTCAAAACATATGGGAATGCTTACGCGCTATGGAGACAGAGTAACTTAAGTTGAAGTAACTATCAACTTAATTGAACTAACTATTAACTTAGAAAAAGTTTCATCAACGAAAAGGTCCAGTTTATTGTTGCCGCGTTTCTAAATAAACTTTTCTAATCCGTGGTTAACATTCAGTGTGACTATGGATCACTTGACACAACTAGTGCAAATTCGAGTCGCCAGCTGCGTCAATTTGAAACTGACTCTCTCCTCCAGTCCTTCTTTGAGTTAAATGTAAAGAGCTGGGTGTTGCCGCAATACGATCAATGGTCTGTGTACAGAGCGCCTAAGCATTTGGATTTGGTTGGTAGGGTGGCAAGAGCGCACTAATGCCGTGGCCCCGGGGTGTGGTGTACTCACGTTGGCGGTGTGTGGCGGCGGCAGCGTGTGGCAGCGCGCGGACGGCGGCCGACTGGCGCCCGCTGCGGACACACGGACCAACTACGCTATACACACGCCGACACAGGACCTACCGCTCGCTATGTACTCTGACCCACTGCATGCCCCATATTGATACGTGTGGCTTTACGTCTAACCGAATGTTACCTAAGGCTTTGCGCAATCCCTTTTGGGATTATCAGCGCGATCGCATGTATCTATGTTTCAAACGATAATTCAGCTATTAATAGCTGGCGCCACAAAGCAATTTGGATTTGAATTTAAGACATCTTCCACACAATTTTTAATATTATAAATCTACATTATTCCTTATAAAGAATAAATTCTATATTTTAAATTGAATGTTGAATTAAGAAAGCAAAATTAATAAAAAAATTGAATTATTATACTTATCAAAATTCATTAGTAAGGAGTTCGATCCCGTAGCAGCGTGGGTCAACATACAACTTCGACTAAACGACATCGCATAATTTCCTTTTTTTTACATTACACTTTCAATGTATTATGGAAATTATGCAATATCAAAACATGCCGACTAAATCACAACACTGCGGCAACATAAAATAATAAAATTTATAAATATGTATTCAAAATAGACGTAATATAAAAATAAGTACTGAAATAGAGGCTGTACACTGTAGAGTAGTCATCCAAGTACCATTTATATAAAGCCTTTTAGTAAATGTAGTACAGAAACATGCAATATAATGGTTTTAAGTATATTAAACGATATAAATATGTGATAATAACATAATATATAACAATTATAAGAATAACTTCAAAAAGCCCAAAGCACCAAAAAGTAAGATCAAACCAACAAAAGCGAAAAACGACGCCGCTGAAATCTAATTTTAAATATTCCAACTTTTATTTAGGTACAATGAACGTACTCCAAAAACATTTAGATTTAGAATAAATAGTTAACGCAATATTATGAAATAAAATAATTTCGATTTTAATATCAGGTTTTATTTCAAATACTAAAAGTATTAGAGAAAATATAACATGAAATCTTCAAAACTCTGACGTCTGTCTGAAGCTAAGTAGTTATTATTAAAACTTATTAAGTCGTAGCGGCGTCGTACCCTGTAGACCAAAGCAGTGTTTGAAAATGAAATATTACCTTTAGCTCCCGATCAAGTCTCGTCCGAACCTCGTGACCACACCGCTATGTCACTTCACTCATGCAATCATTACTATCATTGTCTAATTCAGTATAAAATCTCAAGTCAATTGTATGTAGTTCAGTAGTAAATTATTATTGTAGTCAACTTAAAATTAAAAAATAATGATTGCTTGAGTAAGGCCTATATCGAATGACAGCATCGTCGAGATACATAATTAGTAAATTAATTAAAGGCGAAATGTTAAAATATGACAGCCGATGAAAGACAAAGCGTAGATGGATCGATCTGTCCGAACTACAGTTTAATAAAGAAAAATAATATAAATTATACTGCTATTTATGGCAAATAAGGATTTTAATGAGATCACGGAACGGTCAAAGGCCGAAGGCAGGTCCACTCACCGCCATCAATGTAATACGTTTGAACTGTGGACATTAAATGCGATGTAGCATCTATGCTCTGACTTTCATAGATCATCAGACACTAGTTCACAGTAAGGCTAAAATATGTATGAACATACAAAATAAATAATTGAATGAAATTGTTTATTCTAATTAATTTTAAGAGAATTGACTGATGAGGATAGTAATATTTTAGCCTTATATATTTTCGGATATTCTTATTTATGCCAAAACAGATTCAGTTTTCAAATTTGTTGTGATTATTAAGTTGAATTAGTAAATTAGTTTAATTTTCAGAATTTGAATCTATTTTGTCAACATTAATATTTTGTAAATGTTAAAATTGAGATTTCCTACTAGAAGAGCTGTTAGTATCAATGGTCACAAAGTATTTTCAGAGAAAATATTTCGAGACCAAGTGCAGTTACAACAGTTTAGAATAAAAATTGCTTATTAATCCGCAGATTAGCAGACTTATTTATTATTAAATATTAATATGTATTAATTGTAATGTAATATACTAATGAGATAAACAATACATAGGTATAGCAATATTGTCAATGTTAGTAAGTCTATCTGACAAGGAAAAGTGGGGTGGGATATGTGTATAATAGTGTCAACAAATGAGGGAATGTGAAGAGGTGGGCACATGTGTCGGCGCAGGGTCGGGGCCGGTGAGTGTGGCACTGACCGTGGTAGGAGGGCGGCAGGCTGGGCGTGGGCGTGGGCGTGTGGCAGGCGCGGTGCTCCAGCGAGCGCGACGGCGAGGCGCCCACCGGCGACGAGTACCGCAGGCGCGCGCCCGCCTCCCGTGCCGCGCTCGGCGTCCTGACACACCACGGATCACGGTTACTCGATGCTTGCCACAGGTTGCGTCTTTGAGCGCAGTCTACCGTCTGTACAATGGCGAGTGCTCTGAGGAGCTTCTTTCCCTAATCCCACCATCTCCCTTCCTTTTAAGGACTACGCGTGCTGGCTTACGTTACCACGGACAAACTGTGGATACAATTCCAACGTGAACTAAGAAATTTGGAAACTCATTTGTATGTCGCACGATCAAGAAATGGAATTCACTGCCAGCATACGTGTTCCCTCCTAACAATCTTGGTCAGGAGTGAAGAAGCACTTTGCAGGTCAGCAAGACAAGGGCATCTAACGCGGCGGTTTATCTCTCGCACTAGCTCGTTCGCTTTCATTTATTCGACCTTCTCATAAAATAAAATACTGGTATATTTTCATCTTACGACCACAATAGACCCTCGACTATGAACTACTCTATCAAGAAAGTACCGGGAAAAGATCAATAATACACAAAATGTTAGTTATTCATCCAAATCTATTATATCATCTTCAAAGTATGCTCCTTCAGAAACGATTTCCTTCACTTACGTCAACGAATAATAAATACATTTTTTAAACGTTGTTTCCGGAATTGAGTTCAGTTCTCGCCGCGAATTCTCCTTTATGTCTTCTATCGATTGAAAACGGGTGCCACGAAGTGGTAATTTGAGTTTAGGAAAATTAAAGAAGTCGAATTTGCTTTCTTGAGCGTTCAAATAATATTCTTTATTTACCGTTTGACCTTCCGGCAAGAATTCCGAGTACACAACACCGCGAGAGTCAAAGAAAACAGTCAACATGACTTTGACTTTTGATCGACTTTCGCGTGGTTTTTTCGGTTTCGGTTCGGTGGAAGGCGCCACTCCGAAGCTAGCTAACTAGTTCGCATGTCAAACTCGTAAACCCACGTCTCGTCACCAGTAACAATGCGTTTCATGAATGTTGGGTCGGAATTGACTCCTTCTAGCATGTCCTCAGCGACTCCCATGCGATTGAGTATTTGAAGAAGATTTTCATACCCAAGTGCGACCGCGCTCCATACATTTGCGATGTTAACTTTAGTTGCAGATGTTGATGGCCTACCGAGCGAGGCAAATCTTCCATCACATCTCGAACGCTTTTAACGCTTTGTACCACTCATAAGCACGTGTTTTTGATAAAGTCGATTCACTGTAAGCCTTCTGTAACATTTTCAGTGACTCCGAACACGAAATTCTATTGGCGATGAAAAATTTTAAGACAAACTCTTTGTTTGATGTTTTTGTCCAATATGTAATAAATTCGCAATACACACTAGATATATAACTAAAAAGAGCACTGTATTTAATTTAAAATAAATAACAGTTGTGCCAATCTAACAACAACAACAAAAAAACAAAAAAAATAATTTGGAACCTCAAACAAATCATCCATTTCCGATACTTTTTTGACTGAATGTATACATGTTCTGTGCGTTAGTGCGGGATCGCTCAGTGCCAGCACTGACAGAATGTGAATGTAGAATGTAGGTATCTCACCATACACTCATGAATCATCCATAAAATACTATTGCACTCCTACATATGTACCTCAACTTGACTAGAACAATAGCGTAAAAGATCTCGTCGTAGTAACCAAATTTTAAAGTGCCATTTACGAGAAGACAGTTGGTTTCATTGAAATCTATTTAACTACCGCATACAATAAAAATGCATCCCCGATCAATTACAATTATTTTTGTTGAACTCTACACGTTAAAGAATAAAAATGTAAAAAAGTCGTACCTGCTCGCATTTCTCGGGTCTAGGTTCTGCTTTTTCCACTGTTGCAGTTTTTCTCGTTCTTTAACTTCTTTAAGGAATACCTGAAATAAAAAAAAACCAGTTTTAAAATAACTCATTACACATTATTTTAATAAATAAAAAAGTTAATCCATTTAAGGAGCCACAGATCATCCACATAACGAGTATCAAAAAGCAGTCATAATTTTACAATATTAATAATTTTACTGACGTGTGAAATTACATTAATAAGTATTTTCTATCTCATCATCATCATCATTAGCTCATATAACGTCCCCACCTCAGGCTCGAGCCTACCCCACATTAGGGGAGATTAGGCCTTAGTCAACCACGCTGGCCAAGTGCGGGTTGGTCCATTTCACACACAACCTAAGAATTTCTTCATAGGTGTGTGCAGGTTTCCTCACGATGTTTTCCTTCACCGTAAAAGCGTCGATTAAACGTACATATGAATACAAAATTTGAAAACACATTGGTACGTGGCGGGGATTGAACCAGTGCCTCCTGGGTGGGAGACCACGCTCTTACGCACTACGCCACCGACGCTACCTATACTAACAATATAAAGGTGAAGAGTTTGTTTGTTTGAACGCGGTAATCTCGGGAGCTACTAATCGAAATTGAAAAATTCTTTTTGTTTTGGATAGTCTATTTAATAATGAAGGCTATGTAACATCATAACACGCGAACAAAGTCGCGGGCACAGCTAGTTACTAATATGAGGAAAAACTGAAAGTTGACCTGCGCGATGTCCGAGTCAATCTTGGCGAATCCTGCCACTTGAGGCAGTCCCCGTGGTGTGTACAGTGTGTAGTGTAGTGTAGTGTACCTGCGCGATGCCGGTGTCTATCTTGGCCAGCTCCTGCTCCTCCCGCTTGAGCCGGTCTCCGTGTCCGTTGAGTCGCCCGTCTCCGTCGGTCTCGGAGTCTGACTCGACCCCGGCGTATGTGCCGGACCAGCGCCGCCGCCGCTCTGCAACATCACCGCACTACACTGCACGCCTCCCCGAGGTACCCCCGTCCTCATACCGACTACGCTGGACTAGCGAGCTACCTTCAACAACCCCTGTCCGTTATAGCTACAATATACCGAGCGGTACCTTAAGCAATCCCATCTACCCCACGTAACAAACCTATGTCTAAGCCTATGTACAAAATAAAACAATCGACTCCACATCATACCTTACAGAGCCTTTGATTTGATCAATCATAATATAGATTTAGTAAGTGAAGAGTAATCTATATTGCTTGATCTGATCAAAAGTATTAATTAATACCACTATTAAACATAATTTACCAGCATTCTTTAAATTTATCTTTTAGGAATCCTAGCTATTTAGAAAATTGTATATCACAAATAATTACGAAGTAATATATGGATCTAGTATTGTACCTTGAAGAATCCCACTTCAAAATATTTTTTATTGATATTTAATGTAAATATTTCATATAAAGATGTTTAATATTCTTTATATTAAAACAAATTAATAACAAGGAATTAATTACGTTGAAAATATGATTCAAAAGATGTTTTTTTAGCATAGTGCATGTTATCTAACGCATATGAAAAGCCATATGAGGCCCATTCTCATGCCATAAAATTTACCACATTGAAATTGGTTTCAAGGCAGAAAAGCATTAACTAAATACTTAAACCATTACAGTAATAAAACAAATGTGCTGTCAAAAGATAATAATTTAATATCACACCTCATAAAGAATGGTTCTAAATTAGACAACGTTAAATTTAGGTGCAATCAAACTGGGAACGATTTGCTGCTACGATACCAAAAGATCTTTAGCAAGCTATTTCCTTGAATGAAAATAAAGTTTGGGACCAGATACCAGGGTCGGTGTAGAAGGGCGACACTTACCGGGGTCGGTGTAGGGGTAGGGCGGCGCGGGGAAGTCGTCTCTCTCTATCTTGGGCTGCGTGCCGGGCGCCGGCTTGAACGCCGACGGGTAGTGCGACAGCTCGATGGGCTCCTGTAACCGACAGCCGCTACAGATACCACTGCACTAGTATTTAATCAAGGTGTTAAGGTATTTTGCAAGCTGGTACACATTTGGGTAGGTAAGGTAGAGGCAAGCTGAAAACTTGTTATATACCTCTCCTATAACACCCTAACACAGAGCTGCAGACCTGGCTGGGAAGTAGTGGACCCATTCACACGCATGCTTTCGGTCTGTCAGCGTGTTTATGACGTTATCACATAAATTATCGTTCGTAAACCGACTTCAAAGACAATCAATTTCTTTTTTTTATACCTATTTTTTCTGTTTATCAATTTGCCACAAGGAGATTTTTGGCAAAAAAAAATCTTTAAAGAGATAAGGTTTGATCTTGTCCAACTACTTCCCAGTCAAGTCTGAAGCTTTGTGTTAGGGTATTATAATAAGAGAGTTACACGACAGATCTTCAGCTTTCCTCAAACACCTGTTCAAAAATGTCTACCAGCTCTCGGACTATATATTTTGTACGTTATAATAATTTACAAAAATAAGTTTACTTAATGGAATGGGTATTGTAATGGGATGTGTTAAAAATTATGGGATATATTATAAGGTTATTTACATTATTTTATCAGTGGTCAAAAGAAGCCATTATTTTTATGTTTTGTCTAAATATTGACAAAAGTTAAAACAATCTTAGTTAACCTTAGTTAAGAAAAAGTACACTTGTTTTGGGTGAGTAACGCGAGTGAGCCACGACTGTGTGAGAGATGTAGACGCACAGTGACCTGCCCTGACGCCCGTACCTCGTTGTTCATGTGCGGCGACTTGGGGCGGGGCGCGTCGGCCATGGAGTCGACGAGCACGGTCATGCCGGGCCGCGGCGACACCGACGACTTGCTGCCCGCGCGGGACGACGCACGCGTCGACGCGCTTGCTGCAACACAACAACATAACAGTCATTACTCTGCTAACTCCTGACTGCACACATAAGTAACCCCTACGGTGTCGCCGCCATCTTGTCACATTTTGCGTATGTGTCAATTACTTTCGGACTTCCGAAGCGTGTTAAAAAAATGCGAAAAGTCAAAAAATTTGGAATAAAACTATGAGTAACAGTGTGCACCATAGATAACATTTATTTTTAAACGCCTTTGCGTTGCCGTATTCTGTAAATGTGTTATACTTATGAGCGGGTAGTATCGTCGCTGCAGTGAGGGGTGAGCGATGTCCCGTCAGCCGTAAGGATACCTGCGATGGGCGGGCGGCACACTCACAGTGGGGGCGGTGGAAGTGCGGCGAGGCGGGCGGGGCGGGCTGCAGCGGTCGCCGCAGCGGCGCGGGCGCACATGAGGTGCGAGTACGTCATGTAGGGCGGGCGGCACACTCACAGTGGGGGCGGTGGAAGTGCGGCGAGGCGGGCGGGGCGGGCTGCAGCGGTCGCCGCAGCGGCGCGGGCGCACATGAGGTGCGAGTACGTCATGTAGGGCGGGCGGCACACTCACAGTGGGGGCGGTGGAAGTGCGGCGAGGCGGGCGGGGCGGGCTGCAGCGGTCGCCGCAGCGGCGCGGGCGCGCACATGAGGTGCGAGTACGTCATGTAGGGCGGGCGGCACACTCACAGTGGGGGCGGTGGAAGTGCGGCGAGGCGGGCGGGGCGGGCTGCAGCGGTCGCCGCAGCGGCGCGGGCGCACATGAGGTGCGAGTACGTCATGTAGGGCGGGCGGCACACTCACAGTGGGGGCGGTGGAAGTGCGGCGAGGCGGGCGGGGCGGGCTGCAGCGGTCGCCGCAGCGGCGCGGGCGCGCACATGAGGTGCGAGTACGTCATGTAGGGCGGGCGGCACACTCACAGTGGGGGCGGTGGAAGTGCGGCGAGGCGGGCGGGGCGGGCTGCAGCGGTCGCCGCAGCGGCGCGGGCGCACATGAGGTGCGAGTACGTCATGTAGGGCGGGCGGCACACTCACAGTGGGGGCGGTGGAAGTGCGGCGAGGCGGGCGGGGCGGGCTGCAGCGGTCGCCGCAGCGGCGCGGGCGCACACATGAGGTACGAGTACGTGGTGATGCGCGCGGGCGCCGCCCACCGCTCCTCGCGCAGGGTCAGCCCCGGAGACACCGACGACGTGCGGTACCCGTACTGACAACACACAACCGATATACTCTCACCCACTGGTGCTGAGAGACTATTCACACGAGCCCAATGACTGAGACAGTTAGTAACAGTCCGAGAACTAATACAATCGCGTTCGTTCAATCGCGTCGTGGACACTTGTAGCTTGTAAAATTATAGTATCATATACATTTTTGGTTAGGTGTTTGAGGCAAACTGAAAACCTGTCATATACCTCTCCTATAATACCTTAACACAGCTGCAGACCTAGCTGGGAAGTAGTGGGGCTACATCAACAATTATATCCCTAAAGTTGGAAGTTTCATTATAATTCATTCTTTTTTAAAAGTAGCTATAGTATAACATTCCAAATGTAATATTTACTCCAAAATTCATTGGTAGGTAGGTAGTTTCAAGTTACTATAATATCGTCAAGAAACACGAATACTCATATTATATGAAACTTCTATAGAACAAATGAAAAATTGTGAAAATGAGTTAAACATGCCAAAATGTTTCAATAACCCAAAATACGTAAAATAAATATTTGCAATAAAAATTTGACTTTGAATAGATTAGACATTCGATCTCTCACACTACAACCATTTACAACTTACGTATAAAACTACTCGATCAGACTCTCGATCACCTTGCAGGTAGAACGTCCCATCTAAATAATCTGTGTTTTTTATTTAAAATATATTTTTTTAATCACAAATAATATCCTATTAAAACTTCAACATGCCTCAAAAAATTAAAAAAAATATATTTCATCTTTGGAGATATAAAGGTTGAGGTAGCCCCTCTATTTCCCAACCAGGTCTGCAGCTCTGTGTTAGGTTGTTACACAACCAGGTTTTTAGCTTGTCTCAAACACCTAACCTAAAATGTCTACTAGCTCTCGGACTATAATATATTTTGACGATACTATAATTTACAAGCTACAAGTGTCAACGACGTGACTACCTCCCCAATATTAATACACTTATTCCTGTCTGTGTATTTTATTCATATATTAATTCCACTACAAGTCACAATCTAGACTGAAAAGAATGCCATTGTTTCAAAGTGCGAAATACCTTCATTAAAGTTGAAAAACTCAACATTCATTAATGCCCGAATATTAAAAACAATGTGTATAATTTCTATACGTTATTAAACAATGCCCAGATATATGTGCACATAGTATACTATTTTGTTTAAATTTAATTCAGTTCAATGCGGTATAATTGATTCTGAATTGCAATTCCTTTATCTTTACAAGAACTAAAAAAACAATATTAGAAGTGGTGATGTAAGGGCAACACAATCCGTTAACGACCATGAAAATTAGCCCAGTTCCGTCAAAGTTATTATACCGGCAACGATTGCGATATAACAAAGCAATTTTAACTTTACGTTTATTTTTCCTCAACGATATAAAACAAACAATATTGCTGATAGTATAAGCAGTCACCATTGGCTCGTGTTGTAAGATAAAATGCTTACCAAGGACAACAGTCTTTTTTAGTAATTAATACAGAGCAGACAGTGAACTTCCAATTCTTGTATTTGTATGTGTACTTACGTTACTTTAATACAATTGGGCACTATTATAATGTATCCCAAGCTATCAGTTTATCTTGCAGTGAACTCTGATCCACTGGTGTTTATATTTTATATTTATTTTTAACAATGTCAAAGACTACAAAAAAGAAACAAATTTCTTTAATAAATTTTCAAACTTACACCATGGATGTAAAATTCTAAATGTACTGAGGAAATTAAACTTAATGAATAAAGATTTAAAATATTTAAAAGCACACAATAATTCTAACTACGACTACAATGTGAAATTAGTCAACACATTCACATGCTCGGTGCTCGAGAGAAACGTAAAAAAAAATATAAAAATAAAACAACTGAAAGAAACTTAATCATAAACAAAATAAGGTTGTAAATGTGTCAACTGAAAATATGGTCATGTAGAGTTTGCTTTGGAAATACAACCAAAACTATATTATTAGTGAATATCAATAAAAAAATATAAATAATTTACTAAATATTTCCCGATGGCTGTAGTTCAAAGGCATTGTGGTTACAGCGTAAAATCTATTCTTGAAGAAGACGGGACTTTTTTGAAGCAATTAAAAATGCTAAAAGGAAACGAAATTTTTTAATGAACACGCGACCTTTATACTGAAAATTGTATCAATAATATAGCAATGTTAGAGCGGTTATCTTATGAGATGACCTTAATAACAGTATCGCAATTTTTGGACAACATCATATTTAATTCCGTCTCCATCAAGAATACACTGTATAGAGTGGAATTAAACACTTGACGTATTTTATTTATTTTGCAACTTGGAAACTGGTTCTGATGATATGAAAATGAGAATCCAAAGCAACTTCTTAAATATTTATTCAAAAAGTGATTCAAAAAATAGTGGCCGTTTCATATAAGTATTATGGCTTGTAGACTAGTTACGTCAACCAAATTCAGTTACGTACACTAATTTAATTTGCAGATTTTCAAGTTTGAATTCATCAAACGCTTTTTACTATTCATATAGGTAGCGGCAGAGTTTGATGAGACGGTGGCAGATACCCTAGGCGTACTACCAACTAAAACCAGTTTCCAGTCGAGTGATCCAGGGGCCATATCACGTCGTCGTGTAAAATTAAAACCAAATCGTTAATGTCACTAGTTTTGACATCTGACAGCTGTCAAGCTGTTGTCAAAATTGATTTTGTTTCTAATTTTATTTGCCATAATTTTAAATATTTTTTAGACTTGGTTAATACGCGGTAAGAGTGCGACAAGGCCCTAGTATGTGTAGAGTGTAGTGTAGTGTGGTGTCGTGTGTAGTGACGGACCTTCCTGGAGAGCGAGCTGTAGGGGCTGCAGTAGGAGCCGTTGACGCTGGGAGTGCGCGACCGCAGCGAGAACTGTACACACACACAACTCTTAGGACTCCACCCTGGGACTTAGGACTTAACCCTTCCAGGGTACATAGCGACTTCGCTTACAACTTCTCCTTGGAACTTTTTCAAAGAGCCACAACTGACTGTCATACTGTTTCGAAATAACGCAGGCGGAGTTAATACTCACACCTTACAAGGTAGATCTTAGAGGGCAGTGCTCACTGGCGCTATACTTGGAACCTTTCATTAAAATATCCGGAGAAAGTGCTGACAGTTTTACTGTTTGGAAATAACGAAGGGGGATTCGATTTTATGTGGCTTTTAGAACTCTATACTAGTAACTATGAGCAGTTGCGCCAATCTAAGCACTGCAACTTTCCTTTTAGGACAAAAGAGAACTGGATTTTTCTCTTTGGTTTACTCGAAGTGAGAAACTGGTGGTCTAATGCCACATAAATGAGAGGGATTGACTGAAAAATTCTTATAATTTACCAGAGTGTAAATGTGAATAGTTTTGAAAAGAGTTTCTAAATAATAATCTACGCTAAATCTTTATTGTAATAATGAAGGATTACAGTACAGATAAAACGTACAAGTTTAGTTGGAATTAGGAAGGAAGTCCTTAAAAGGGAGAAACTCAGCAGTAGGGATTGGTCCTCGTTGCACAAACAAAAGTAAACAAAAAAAATGCAAAATTAAAATATAAAATTAATTATGAAAGCTTCACTTGTTCGTTCACGCAGTAAAGTACAAGTAGGGTTATTCCAAAAAAAATATAAAAATATTCGATTTTATTCATTATTATGACATTTATCAATTAATATATACACGTGAACAAACATGTAGTATGTACCACAGCATCCTGCATATGACAACATCTAGTTAAATTGTGGATCTACGACACATCAAACAAGCCATATCGCTACAGACTACTACACGTGGTCACATGCAAGGAGGCGGTTGTAGGGTGCCCAAACAACTATGTAAAAATAGTCCCAACGGTTATAGGTACATATTATAAATTGAATTGAAAATTTAACAAAATTAATATTAATAAATGCTATTTACTGCACCTTTATAACAAAAGGAATAGAATTAATTTGTTATGAAAACTAAAACAACATTTTACATAATAATGTTCAGGCACTAAACAAAAAAACGAACATGTTTTATCAATATGCTCTGCTAAAAAGCAGAGCTGATAAAATGTATTTGCTTTAACACAATAAAATAACATAAGAAATAACAAAATTAAAGAATCAGTATCAAATTCTACGTGACTTCAGTAATAAGTTTTTAATATCTAATAGTAAAATTAGCATAAATATAAAGGCAGCTAATTTGACTACTAAATATGTGTGGGTATTACGAGCACTACATACACTACTCTACATTAACTGTGTAACAAATAAAAACAACACAACATCTACATTTACAGTGGTGGATTATAGTGAGAGGTGTGTTATTAAATTGTAATTAATTTGAGAACCAGCGTAGAAACACCCTGTCGTGTTGTGAGTAGCGCACTACGATCATACAATTAGTTGTTTGTGCGCGAGTTTGGTGTAAATTATTTATAAATAAATAATTTCATTTCACTAATCTTGAAGAGATAATTTACAGCCGATGATTGTCATATAGAAATGTATATTTTTTTAGGTATTTACAGAATGTTTGGTGTAGCTAGACTTCATTCTGAATGCATTGTTTACGAGACAAATCATTTGTAGCTTTACTCCAAATTTTTTTTTTTTTTTAATCTTCGATTAAGCATCAAATTGTCACAGAAATGTAAGATAGTGTATGTCTGTGATTAAGTATAACGCTGGTGTGAGTGTTGGTGTTTGGTGGAAGGTCTTTGGGAAAGGACAATGAGTCATAGGATAGGATTAGAGATTAGGAACCATCAGTTTCCTAGTTTGCAAAGATTTAGTAGTAATTAGAGGGGGTGTCTGGGAGAAGTAGAAATTTCGAGATTTAAGGATCAATGGGATACAAGAGGTATTTGGTGAGTTGTGTCACTTTTTTTCATGTCACTAGAAATGGCTTTCTTACAACAGCAGTTAAATAATGGAATTTAGAATAGTATATTTTTCATGTGTCAGAGAAACTATTTGTATTAATATACGGATTAACCCAACTGCGAAATATTCAAATCAGTGCAATCTATTGGTAAGTTTAGCAAACTAGATGTTAGTATTTACTATTGACTTTAAATCATTTTAGCTACATTAATAGAAAGACGAAGTATACATGTGATTTACTTACTTATTAAAATAAAATCTATGATTTCTAATAGGATAAGTTTTGGGAAGGGGCATGATTGATGAGAGTGATGTGTCGGTAGTTGGTCGGAGGAGGTCCGAGTGTACCTGGTCGGTGGGCGGCAGGTCGGGGTCGTGCGGCGCGGGCCCGCAGCGCGGATGCCAGATGGCGGCGCCCTGCAGGAACATCTCCTCGCCGTCGCCGAACGGGTCCCCGCACTTGCTGCAGCGCGCGCACGTCGGGTGGAAGTGGTGGTTCTCGCCCGCCTGACACACACACACACGCCACCTTACTCACTCTCACAGTTACGGGACGGCAAAAAGATCTAGCCTTACAACCATGTCTTTTTAACATCTTAATGTTCGCATTAAAATGTGGGCGTCACACATTCAGGGAGAGCTTGACAAGAATTCTATGGCATCAAACCTGATGATCGTAAGGTGCAAATCCCACTATAAATTTCTCAACGTCATACACACCACAAAACCTTTATTTCAACGATTCTTCATAATAACTACTATGCTTGTGCATCAAAATAACACCACTTTCACTACACAAAATCCACTCTACTCCGAACAATTTTCCACACAATATGAAAACAATTTGTCGCTAGTGTTTAAACTCAAGAGTCTCCCAATACCAACATAATGTCGATCGATCGGGATTGGTTCAAGAGTAAACCTACTATGCCTGAGCTGAGCTCTCCTCTACGGAATGACTCTGCACGCTCTACTGTACAATCGACAAACTTCACGGTGTACCACTTGCAAGCGATAATCGCGTTGCACCGATTTGTCTCATTAACAGCGAACCATCCCCCAATACTAGTTGAGCCAATAAGAGCAGACATGTCGTCGCCACGATAGAGCGACTGCGCAGTAACGCCACATTATGTTAACGTTCTATTGGCCGGAGTAAACAGGAGCCGTTTAAACGATTCTATTTGTTGACTCTACGTCCTCTTCTCTTACTCCTCGTGACTCTCCCAAGTACTATAACTAGCGTCCCTCCCGCTAGACTAGCTTCATTCGTCAATACTCTTCTTTTATTTCTATTGTGTTCTCTAAATGGCTGCGTAACCTTGCGTTAATAAACCTATAGTCGCATTGTCGATATCAAGACATACTACACCGACCCCAAATAACTTAGAAGCAGGGTAGTAGACAACGAAGATCCTGCCTATCATGTTGCTAACAATGGTTGCATAAAAAGATATGGATGGTAGTGAGTAATGCAATTTAACAAAAGTTATCTTAATCACATCATTAAATAAGTATGATATAAGCGTCAAACAAACAGACGCGCGCTATATTTAGCGACTGAGTCAGCGCACACAATGCAGCCCTCGGTCCATATGACTTACTATGGCACTAATAATCGTACTAAAAAGGTAGAGAATAACTTTGACAAACAATTTTCTACTTGTATAAAAAAAATAATGCAATATTTGATTTACAAAACAATTCATAATGGCAACTTTAGCTAAATTTTTCATGTCGTAGGCCTTCCTAACAAATTATTAGTTCATAAATCTACTGAAGACACATTATGGTTAAAATTAGCAAAATTAGTTCAATGATCAAACTAGAATTTCACAAATCCTTAGGAGATAGCAGTAAAATTGGCCCTAAAAAGGATTTGTCGTGACCGTGTCTGTTAAGAATGAGTCATATCGCAGCGAAAGCTAAAGCTTGAGCCTAAGACGCCAGTGAGGTCCGTCGAAGACTCGAAGTGTGGGTGGGTAGTGGAGGGTGTGTGGCGTGCATGGGCGGGCGTGTTACCTGCAGCACCTTCCCGGCGATGTAGCGCTCGCAGTAGTTGCAGCGCACGCCGTAGAGCCGCTGGTAGTCGCGCTCGCAGTAGGGCGTGCCGCCGCGGCCCATGTACTCGCCGGCCAGCACCACGCCGCACTCGCCGCACGAGAAGCACCACGTGTGCCACTGCCTGCAAAGTCACGTCACGTGGGCTCACACCATTTCGAGGCGCATTGAGCGCGTTCAAATGATGGATAGTCACTTTTAGCGATTTTCAGACCGCGGCCAAACACAACACACTTTATGACGCTTTTCTACGCGTAATAAAGCCAACGAAAAACAAACGTATACCGTTATGTACTATTTGCTGACCACCCTTCGATCTACTACAATTAAATGACACAAGCGTTTCTATTCCATTAATCATTAATTTCCACTTTTTCAATACAGATGGTTCTCACATTCAGATGTACCGGTCTAAAGCTAGGAGGTATAAATTTGTGATGCCTAGATTTTGTTGGTTACCTACCAGCATCTTAACAAAGTCTACCAGACAGTTAATTATAAGCAGACTCTAAGTGTTTGAGTGTAGCCAAGTTAAAGAAAAATCCGGCTCAAATCATTACATGGTCCATTGAGTCGGATTTTACTTTACTGTCTACAAATTAACTGCTATATAGATGATCCTTGGCTGAATTGAAATAAATTGAAATTTTGTATTAAATCGAAGAGCAGACTGTACTTGTAAACAACACATAAAATACTAGTTGCATAGTAAAATCTCCAATGTTTTGGCTGGCACAAGTCTAGTGCCTGTCTAGATCCACGAGTGGTATTCGTTATATCAGACTGGTGCTATCATTTCATGTAATATTTGTGATCTAAACACTTGAGAATATTGAATTGGTTGTATAAATACACTCTTACTTCTGTGTATTTAACAAGTCATGTATTTAAATAAAACAATCAAAGTCAAAGTACTTTACCAAAAAACACAATTCTTCCTTGCATTAAGAATTATCATCTAGAATTATTGACGCCACAATTTCCCGTAGTCAACTAACTGAAATGGCAGCTTAAAAATCTAATTCTAAAAATTGTTAGATATGTTTCATACTAATTTGTTGTGTAAGTAATCTAGTTTAATAAGGATATTTTTTTAAAATTTATCTCTTATTGTTAACGGGTGACGATCATTTGAAAATTCGACTGTAATCCCTTATCGCCCCTTACGTGTATCAAGTTGTCAATGTCGTCGGTCGATCGTATAATTGGGCCTATCGAGATCTACCTGAACTTACCGATCACACATATATGTAGGTAGCATAAGACATTACAATTTCCTACGAACAATCTACCCCGCTTGGTCATAAAAAAGTGGAAATAATAAATCGAGCAACAAAAACAACACTTCCTCTATACTACGTACGAGAAAGTAAAAATTCAGAATGAGCGATTTAAAATACTAAATGGGCAACTAATCATTTGTTAGTCGCCGATTAATGATTTTTTTGTCGCCCACTTAGTATTTGCATAGGTTTAGGTTAGTTAGGTTAATCTGCTGACCCGTGGACTGCGTGGCCGTGTGATGTCAGCAAGGTAGAATAACATTACCCCATATCCTTCAATGGATGTCGTAGAAGGCGACTAATAGATCAGCAAAATAGGATTCATAAAAAAATAACCCTTAACCTACTGATCACTCCTGACTCCTAAAATTTTTAGAAAATGGGCTACCCGACCAGTGGTCGGCTAAGCCGAAATTGATGTGTTTGCATTTTAAGATCTGGCCAATTATACGAACGACCGGCGACAAATATAAATTAGTGGTGTCAGTGTTCTCACCTGTCCAAGGCGACCAGCGCCTGACCCTCTGACAGCTCCTGGCCACATCCCGCGCACTCTGCACACACAACACAGAGTATAGAATGACGTGGCGGCCCTTCACGGGGATCATTACATCGCAATTGAAGGAGCTGCTCGTATATTAGAATGCGGGAACGAATCATTCGTCCTCATCACGAGACATCCTGTTGCGTACAATATGCGACCATACCATTACATCTCTAAGATTTATAAAGTTAATTAGCTTAAACTATTAGTTATTAGTTATTAAATTAAATATAACATTTTTATTTTAAATATAACTTTTTTTTTGTTGACGGGGAGGTCAAATACATTTACGCATCGAACCTGCGGGATGGTGCTAACCGCAGGGGATATGTGGGACTCGAGATAAAGACGTTCTCTCCATCCTCACTAAACATCCTCCCCGGCCTGACCTCCAGTGCGCTATTACTGGACGGCTCGGGATCTGCGCACGTGAGTACAACTACACCGAGGTTTTCCCAACGCTGCCGTCTAGGCACTCCTTGCACCAATTAGTGGCCAGCAGCCATTCTTAATTGTTTAAGACCTTTTAAAATGTACAACATGGAATGCAATAAAGATATTGACGGCTGCTCGACCTGGCGCGTCCTTCTGACGAAGACATCGGGAGCAGCCATCGGACCGCACCCGGGGGACTTCAGGCGCGCTCGTGGCCCTGAAAAGGGCCGTCCGGAACTAGCCTTGGTGGAAAAACAAAAACAACTCGAAGATAGCATGTGGTTTCAAATGCCAAGGGGACACATCAAAAGCCATACACCCGCCGAGAAACTTTCCCCACCACGTTACCAGGGTCCACCACGAGGAGGCTTCGAACGTGGACCCCAACCACCTAGTACCACCGTAGTAACGTTATTGGGTCGGGCAGTTGACAGTCGAGGCGTACACGGCTGTGAGGATTACGATGGTTTTTAGTAGGCATGCCCGGGAACTCTAGGCGAGTCCCATACACGCCGCGCTGTCTACCCTACATGGGGGAGAAGGCCGTGAGACTTACCGTTGGGGTCGTGGTGTCCGTTATCTGTGACGCGGTGGTTGTCTGGGGCGGGCGCGGGGGCGGGCGCGGGGGCGGCGGGGGGCGGGGCGGCGGCGGCGCGCGCCGTGTGTCTCTGCGGCGACACGCACGACGAGCACACCACCTCCGCGCCCGTGTACGTCACCTTCTCGCCAGACGGGAACGCGCGTCTGCACCCACCAACACACACCGTGTACACACACTCTTTACAAGTTCAGCTCATCATCTCCATCATTCAAAAAAAGCAATAAATTATTTATTTAAATGGACTTTGCCAAGTACTTTTTTAGCTTATGCGTTATACTTCAAACAGTGCTATGGGTGTTGATGTCCAAGTACTGGTAAGTTACAACTAATGAACAGCGAGAAGTAGGTACATGTCGAAGCACTGAGAAGAGTCTGCCGAGCTGGTTGCCACCATTTTGCTAAGTTAAAGTAAAGTGTCGCCATAATGCATTCCAACAATTAGCGATAAAGTTGTTGGATATTTGGGTGAAGTTCAATGCCATCTTCGATCTTGTCATCATTTACCGTCAGGTGATATAAGTAAAGGTCAAGAATTTAAAAAAAACTACTATGCAGACGCGTCTTAAATTAAAAAAAAAAAATAATATAATGTATAATAATCACGCTTTAAATCCCAAAGAGGGTTGAGCAGAGCCCTAGGTAACGTAATTACACATAAAGCCACATCTGGCATTATGAGTGAATCAGCAGGACAGGCGTTACACTCTAAATTATCTCAGCAGTCCGAGTTTTTAACACACAGTTTATAAAAATAAAAAGTAATCTCAAATAAGCAAGGATTCGCGTCCGGTGTTTCAGCAGCAGCAGTAGCTGCTTTAAGCGGCACGTACTTGCATCGCGCGCAGGTGAAGCACCGCTGGTGGTAGGTGTTCCCCAGAGCCGCCACCACCTCCCCCTCCACGTACTGGCCGCACGCCGCGCACCGAGTGCCGAACGACCGCTGGTAGTCCTGACAACACATACAACCACATCTTATTATTTACTAGTTTCGGGTCTACTTACGCCACTGCCTCCTATAAAGAGCTATTATGATTCCAGTGAAGCCTCCAAGAGCTATTGAGGCCTTACAACTACTCCTTTAGCTAGACACTGCCTAAACGATAAGACAGCTTGGATTTTTTTATATCGTCTGGGTCGAGAATGTATCTCCGCAAATGTCGGTTTATGTTGTGACTGAAAGGTCCGCAAAAGCACAGGAGGTACATTGGTGTTTCACTCTCCTGTTCCATAATCTGCAAGCATCGTTACATAACATACACTATCGCTACATCTTGGCAATTGTGCTTCAATTCTTCGGACACGTAGCCAGAGGAATTGGGAGTTTAGAAAAACTTATGATTCTTATAAAAACTTATGTGGAAGAGAGAAGTGCAGTAGAGCACCTTTAGGTGGATTGACTTTTAAGGTTCAATCCAATATAGACGTCAAACTGTCTTTGTATTTGGATTCCACTTCTGCTTACCGTCAGGTGAAATAGACTTGACCTTTTTATAAAAAAAAACACCTGAGAAGAGCACAAGATAGAACCACCTGGAAAGAACTAGTGAGGAATGTTTTTGATGATCAGTTCCTCGGTAATGAGGTGTCGACTAAGGAGAGAGACATCTAGTCACTATACAATGTATAGCCGATATAACGCACACCCTAAAAGACACACCTAAGTATATCGATTTACATTAAAAAAAATCCTAATCAAATACGACCCCTCCGTATCAGAAGGTCTACCTAGAGAATTGACGTTGTTGGCAAAACGTCGACCAGTTAAAGTCTATATGGTGATAATGTGCTTTAGTGCATAACGACCTACTAGTAAAACGTCTAAAATTTTAAAACGTCATGAATTTGAAGTACAGTTGTGATCAATAACAATTAACTCCTTTTGAGTTTTTTAATACCACTTGAGACAAATAATCCTTTGTAATTTTAAGCATACTGGCTCAAGGGGCTGACCACTTTAAATTCCACCTTATGAAACTAACCTTTATTAAATGTCATTTTCCCCATGCATGTCATTGTCGTAGTAAAACCAAAGGTTGGAACAGAAGGTATAAACGCCAGAGTAGGCAAAAAAGGTTTAACATAATTTTTATATGCGTTGCGAAAAGAGGCAAAACGGCAAGATTAATTTGTCGCACCTTTTTTGATGGCCAAAATGATGTCATTTTCGAGCAAAAATAGATGAAAGAAGTTGATAAGATGAATAATCAGGAGATCACATCGTTAGTATTTCTACAAAGACTGTCTCATATAAAACGGATTATCTTTGGAGACTGATAATTTAATTATTTTCTTCTTCTGAAAGAAGAAAATATCTTTTCTTCTTTCTGAAGAAGAAAATATCTTTTCTTCTTTCTGATAATAAAATATGATAATTAATCTACAAAGACTGTCTTATATAAAACGGATTCATAATTCATTTATTTATTGTTTCATGTGGTTGTGGATTGTCTTTGGAGACTGATAATTTACTTGTTTTCTTCTTCTGAAAGAAGAAAATATATTTTCTTCAAAAAATAAATAAAATATATTTTCTTCTTTCAGATAATAAAATAAGATTATATAAATGAAAAGAAATGTTTTCTTTTTATTTATTTTTACAACTGTGCCTGACTTTTTGTATGATAGATGTTTTAAAATTTTGGACGTTTTACTAGTAGGTCGTTTTGCCGTAACAGACATTATCACCTTATAGACGTTTTAACATGTCGACGTTTCGCCAACACAGTCATTTCTCTAGGTAGACCTTCTGATTCGGAGGGACCCATTCGATCAACAGTGTAAACATAAAATATTTTTAGCAAAAAAATAGGAAAACCGACTTCAATGCGTACAAATTTAAACTAAAAAGTAAGAAATAAATAATATTTTTATGAAGTAGTTGAAAAGAGCGTCATAGAAAACCAAGGAAAGTATTGATTCACATTTATAATTCTTTATTTATAATTCATACTCCGATATATTTGGAGCCGGTGCCAGCTAGCCAAGGGGGATAGTGTTTGCAATTTTCGAACTTCACGGAGCGGCGGATTATTTCTCATCTTTATTATGCATTCATTATTATGTATAGTTAATGGATTAATCAAGTTCGTATCTATTAGGTAAGTTTATTTTGCTTAGGCTGGCACCGACTCCAAATATATCGGAGTATGAATTATAAATAAAGAATTATAAATGTGTATCAATACTTTCCTTGGTTTTCTATGACGCTCTTTTCAACTACTTCATAAAAATATTATTTATTTCTTACTTTTTAGTTTAAATTTGTACGCATTGAAGTCGGTTTTCCTATTTTTTTACTAAAAATATTTTATTTTATTATTTTTAGTGGAAATCACTACATAGTATAAAACAAAGTCGCTATCCGCCGTCTGTCTGTCCCTGTGTATGCTTAGATCTTTAAAACTACGCAACGGATTTTGATGCGGTTTGTTTTTTATAGATAGAGTGGTTCTTAAGGAAGGTTTATATGTATATACATGCATATCCACATAAGCATTGCACCCGTGCGAAGTCGGGGCGGGTCGCTAGTTAAGTATATTTTATTGAAAATGGATAGGCCTACTGGATAAATGCATAGACGCTCATTAAAACTTAACGGAAACGTAAACAATTTTTTTTTGTTATTAATGATCTGTTCATAAAGGGTCGAATTTATATCGATACAATTTATACGGGCCATCTCTGATCTTGACGTACCTAAATAAAGAATCACTAAAATCGAGTCGTAATACTCATAATTGACGGAGTATCAGGAAACAAACACAAAAAAACAGTCGGATAGAGAACTTCCTCTTTTTTTTAAGTCGGTTAACAAATAATATCACGTCTCTATACAATAGCTCATTACAAATGCCTACCATTCATTCAGAATGAATGGTATAGTTTTAATGCTAAGTTAATGAAACTTGAAGAGAAACTAGTTATTTATCTTAAGTTCATAAAATAATTTGTCATAGTTTATGTGTTGACTATTGGACCTACTAACCAAAATTTCACTATGGCATATTAGGTAATAGCAAGTAAAAAAAAAAATTGTCATTATTTTTGTGTTCGTGGACGATATTATTGTTTCATCCCCAATGAAATTATCATTTCAACAAAAAAGTACTGAACCAATTTCGGTACGATTCATTATTGACGAAGTAATCGCGGAACATACATACAAAAAAAAAAAAAAAAAACATACAGTCGAATAGAGAACCTCCTCCTTTTTTTGTTTGAAGTCGGTTAAAAAGCAGACTACTTTCAGAGTGTGCGTTATTTCAGTCACACGTTGTATAAAAGAAGAACAGAAGGTAAATTGCTTGTGTATCATTCTTATTTGTGTGTAGTTGTTATGAACGACTTGTTGCTCTCATCGTTCACTTCTCATGCATTTATGCAATTGACCATGACATCAATTTTTTCTCATCACATAATGTTAAAAATATAGCTCACCTAAGCTCTTGGTTTTGAACCTTCCACTGTTGAGACTATTTAAATGTGTTCTACTTTAATGTAGTAGTGAGTGGTCAAAGTTCTCATTTACGTAAGCCCAACTGCCCCAAACAAAATTGACAAAATAACTCCACAAAGCTTAAAACGTATAAAGCTCACCTTGCAAACTTTCTTTATTTGAAACGGAAAGAGGTAATTGCTTGACACCAAAACACATTTCGGAATTGACAAAGAACTTAATATCTAATAATCTAAAGAAATTGTGACCGGTATTTAGTTATGGCATAACATGGCTGATATCACTAAGTACTACTCGTACGTACTAGCTTTCGGCTACCTTTCAATGATAAGGTATTCGTCACTCATTATTAAAATAGTTTAAAAAAAATACTACCTCTACACACAAGACTTAATATTTTTTGTGCTGTGAATTAAAGTGTCGAGACCATGATTTCCGCTATAATTTTTTCTAGTCATATTCCAGTTCTCAGACAAATTAGGCTACATATTGAGAATTTGTAGAAAAAAGGGTAGTTACCTCTAGAGTTAATAAATAAGAGCAAGGATACGTAGAGTTGACCAGAATTTTAGAATTGCAGCTTTTAACCGTTTAACAATTTCAATTTTTACTAGGTGGTAGACCCATATGTAGGGTCGTCTGGGTATTAGGTACCACCGCCTTTCTTATTTCTGCCGTGAAGCAGTTCGCTGTGTTTCGGATTGAAGGGAAAGGTAGCCAGTGTAATTACTGGGCACGGAGGGCATATCATCTTAGTCCCCAGGATGGTAAACGCACTTGCGGTCTTAAGTGATTTAAACTTAATATTGCAAGTGTCTATAGGCGGCGGTGACCACTTAACATGAGGTGGGTCGCAAGCTTGTTTGCCATCTCGTAACATAAAAAAATTCTAGTGGTTATCCGGCCAATGAGCTGTAAGTATAGGTACTTATTTACAAACTGGCGGACAAGCTATCTACAATGCTAATCGCACTTTCCGCGCGGCTCACTGACCCCTTAAACATCACCTGTTCAATGTGTTACTACACCTTTACTTTAATTTACTTAAATAGCTCGCTTCAGTTTCCACAATAGAACTGTTTCAAGAGAATCATTGTTTATTTCCTAACATAGCTGCACATTGTAATATGTACTCGTATACCTACTCGAGATTTAAGGTAGCTGGTTATACATTACGGAGGTACTTATATTTATCAGACAAGACTGTATGTTACGCTCAAAGACCGGAACCATGTGGCTGAGTGATGGGTAGGTCAGGGTTGATTTTTATTATGACTAGGCAGAGTGTACTTTTTTGTGACCACAATGCGTTCCGAACTATTTTTTCGCTCAATGTAACATAATATATACTTAAATGAGTATTGGCTGAACTAACATTTACAATACGATTATGAAATGCGATACAGTGTATCTATCCGAAGCATTTGTTAGTTTATTCGTCTGTCCAATTATACTTATTTTTTTTATTATATGAATAGTAAAATTTGCATTAGCTTTAATTAAAATCATCAATGTATTACGATTTTGTCATTCTTCACTGTGCATACCATTGATAGACAGTAACGATTACATATTTACTAATATTATAAGCTGAAGAGTTTATTTGGTTGGTTGAACACTCCGATCCATTTCAAAGAAGGCTATAGGCGATATAACATCACCCTACGACCAATAAAAGCTGAGCATCAATGAAAAATGTTGCAAAAACGGGAAAGCCACGCGAACGAAGTAGCGGGCACAGCTAGTATGTACTTTATAATTATAACTACGATATTTATGAACACCAGTAACAATATCTTTCAGTGTTCCTTCAGTATAACCTAGTTGAGCGCGGGCAGGCGTCGGCGGGCGCCCTGATATCCACCTGCCCCACTTCTGCTTCCTGCACCACGCGATGTTACTAGCACACAGACCGAAATAACATTAGTGTTATTACACTTTTCTATTACATTTCGTATTGTGCAATGTAATACGTGCTCAGCGTGAAAGGCGTTTGGATAATCTATTGATTGGCGCGCTCCAAATTCGATTAAAGTAAATGTTCGGCCACTTCTTTCAAGTTAGTTAAAATTAATGGAAGGAGGGAACAAAAACACAGTTTGTAATCCTAGCACGTAAGTCTGTCAAGGTCATTGTCGCACAGATAACTGTGAAGATAAAAATCTCACGTTGCTTTTTGCATTAAAAACACATGTTGCTCTAGCTAGGTGAAGTGAGATTTAGTAATACGGTAATCTTTGCGAATGGCCAAACATACAGCTACTTATAGTGGTCTATGAAACAATGTCAGAAAGAGGAATTACTGGAAGGATACCAGTTGCTGTCTTATTGGAACAACAACATTTTACAGGCAATAATCTCAGACCAATAAAAATAGGCTCCTCTCTCAGTACTCGGTGAAAATGTAATGTGATGATGGACAAGATAGAATTGGATAAGGGCGGAACGTAACAGGAAATGAAATGTTTTTAAAAACATGATGATTGCATACACATTGATTTACGTAATAATACCATATAATACTCTAGTATAAAACCAGTATACGGTACATTAATCAATTGTAATCAATATTCTAAATTGAACGTAGGTAATCCTGTTCTTCAATTACAGTCCAGCGCATAAGATACATAACACTAATTAATAGAACTTTTTTTGAAGTCCATAATTTTAATTTGTATCCACTAGAACCAGTTTGTGGGTCAGTCTATTTATTTCGACACTAATGATCGATAAACTTCTGAACATTTTTTTCAGTTGTTAATCATAGTTAATGAGAGCCGGTCGTGAGACAGTGTGCGAATCATTACTAGGAGTATTTTCTGTACTTTCTTCATCTTGTCATTTAGTTGTTTTTTTTTCTTGCTAATTATTTCCGGGGCGTGAGCAAAATATTAGCTGATAATATATCATCCTTCAAATTCGCGTGATTCAGGCAAATTATTTTCATGAAGTCGAGAGTCTTCGCAGCAAAAAGTTTAAAAGCTGCAATGTGTGAGATCATTTGTCATTAGTGCAGTAAAAGTGTGCGAATGAAGTTCTTCATAATAATGAAACTGATTTAGTTCCGTTTCAAGTTTCAACATATCAATATCAATTGGATGCTATAGTGTAACTTCTACCTAAAGTATCATTCTTCCAAAACACAAGGTATAATTTACGAATCGGTAATTTCAAATGTCTTTTAGGCAATGAAACGTTGCCAGTATCGATTCTATTACAAAGCTCTGTCATTAATAACTTACTTAAAAGGTTAGAGCAATATAAATTGTGTATACATAAGAGTAAGCCTTCTTTATTACTATTGATATATTTGCTCGAGATCAGCCACGCCCCGACAAAGTTTCCCAAATCAGACTCCAAAGAATACGAAATGTGAATGTATTTACGGTGTAGTTTCAGAAAGTTCAACTTGATACCTAATACTATGAATGTATTGTTATTTCACTGCTGCAAAGTTTCTTCTACAACTTCCCTGCAGTTTAGGTGCTCTAAATTCAAGCGGTTAATCTGTTATGCTATGATGGGTGTTACTTATGCGCAGAGAATATCATGTCATAATTTCAAAGATTTAAAGATGAAGTATGTTTATATTGAATTGGGGGGTATTATGTCTGAAACGACCAAACTGATTTCTATTACAGATTAAATGTCATTAAGATCTTTTCCTTTGCGTGTATAGTTTACGGTGACTGTTTATCGTCAGGCGGCATCATTGTTAAAACCAAGTAGTAAATGAGTTTAATTAGGCAAATGTGTGTTAGTGTGTGTGTGTGTGTGTGTGTGTGTGTGTGTGTGTGTGTGTGTCTGACCTGCGGGCAGTAGTAGTGTCCGTCCTTGCAGAAGAAGCCGCCCTTGGCGAGCGAGGCGGCGCAGGCGCGGCAGGTGAAGCAGGCCGTGTGGAAGTACTTGTCGGTGACGCGCAGCACCTCGCCGCTGCACTTGCCGCCGCACGCGCCGCACACCACCTTGCCTGCCACAACACACACACCTCTTAGCTTCGCACTACCTCCAATTATATCCAGTCTAGTACATACATTTAATACCGAAGAGGATTAATGCAGTTCTAATTTGACCCAATGAACTTACTATACTATAGCTTCAGAAGTTCTGACAAACTGAAATCCTACGACAGATCTTGAATCTTAGTGACATGATTCCTTGAGAACTTTACAATACGTCACACATAAGTATTTAACCTATTCGGAAGTAATCACTACTAATATTATAAATGCGAAAGTAACTCTGTCTGTCGGCCTGTGTAAGCTTTCACGTCTAAACCACTAAACAGATTTTGATTAAAATTTGGTACATATACATATAGATTAGAGCTCGGAAATGGACATAGGCTACTTCTTATTGCAAAGGGCTTGATCGGGTTGAAATAGGGGATGAAATTTTATATGGAAGTTCGTCATTGTTGAAGATAAAACCGTGAGACTTCCCGTGAAGTCCCAAGTTACGCTTTCGCGCTAAACACTTGAACTGATTTTGATGAAATTTGGCATAAAAATAGACTAGACCTTGAGACAGGAGACGCTACCTTTTGTTGTAAAAGAGGTCATGAAGAGGTTGAAATAAGGGATGAAAGTTTGTATGCGATTCCTCAATATTGAAGATAAAACCATGAAACTTTGTATTTAGGCACTTGATAAGAAGTACATAAACATGTCTTCTAGCGTTTTATATTTTGATGTGTGTGGGGATGGAATAGAGGATGAAAGGTCTTAAAGAAGCCCAAACCAATTTTGATAAAATTTGGTACAAAAATAGATTAGACCTTGAGATAGAATAAAAGATAAATTTTGTTGTAAAAAGGGCATGAAGGGGTTGAAATAAGTAATAATAATGTAGTAATTATAGTTTATGTAACCTCATATTATAAATGCGAAAGTAACTCTAAAGCTAAAACATTCTAAAGACCTGACCTAGGTCAAAAGTACCTACGATGGCAGAGTAGAATAGCCGCGTGATACCGGCAGAGTAGAATAATATCACCCCATATCCTCCATTGGGTGTCGTAGAAGGCGATTAATGGGTCAGCAAAGGGGAATTGATCGCCTTGTACTCCGTCCGAAATCCACATTGGGCAAGCGTGGTTGACTACTGCCTAAACCTCCTTTGACAGCAAAGAGAGGCCTTGTGTCCCAGCAGTGGGTCGAATTATAAAGGCTGTTATGATGCAATAGAAATATGTAAGGATCGTAGCAAGTGGAAACAAGTGCTCTACCTACACCTATAATGGGAGAAAGAAATGACTTTATGTATGTCTGTCTTCCAATTCAAATTGTTTTAACGAAATGTAATGTAGTTTAGTGGAATGGTGAGCTGGTTGTGATCCCTGGCTCTTCGATTTCGGTTTGACCGGTGCTGCAGGCGCACGGGTCACGCTCACCCCGCACTACGGGCTGCTATCGATTCTAACGCCACAATGCAGATTTTCAGCAACACTACAGGAATTTAAGTAGGCCACAATTTACACGTACGTTACTCACTGAATATATTCCTCATTTTTAACGGTCATTTCTATCCTAAAATCCTAGCGACTTTGCTCTTACAGTGTTCAATCAAGTGTCTAATATCCAAGTATCGACGTGGTCCGCTTTGAGCCGGATTTAAGCATCAAATTAGTCGTTTTTTACTAACTAGAATCAAAGAATTAAATCAAAGAAAAAAAGTCAAATATTAAATTGGTAAGGTATCAAGAATCAACGTAGAAGTAGATACCGATAATAGCTTGACTTGTAGATTGATAATAATTACGAACAAGGCAGTTTGATTGGATAACGTGCTTCGTCGTAGGTACAAGTAAACAGGCTGACTCGCGTCCCGCACGGCTAGTGGTCCCAGTCAATGATGAAGAGGAAATTGCAATGATTATCATATAAAATTTTATGGTATCACTAACGCAATGAATATTTTAAAGGTAAGTAGAGCTGTTTGAAATCTCAGTTACGTCGTCGATATTTCTTATTGGACGTGGAAACTTTTACACTTCAACTGAGTGATCGTAAGGTGGAAGCGGGGAAGCGAGCTAGAACCCTCGGCCAATGATGGCCTGGCTATTTTATTGTCACCGAGGTTTTAGAGAGACACAAAACTTGGTGAGTCTTAACTTTGAAGATTGCTAAATTGATGTCTTCCAACTAGGGGTAAAATAGTATTTTTATTTTCAAGTCTCCTCTTCAGGGCGACATTTGTCACCATTTCTAACTCCGCGTAGTAAAGTTTTGGATTTTTGCCGACAACTCGAGCTAATGCGTCCAGCACATAGTTGTTTAACTTTTGCGATGTAATTACCTATTATACAATAGCAATAGGTATTGCGGAAAACAAATGCCGCGGTGGGTCGCTAGATTATTATAATAATAACTCTACTATGTATGACACATTAAGAAGACATTGTATATTTAAACTGTAATCTTAATTGCTTTGTTATCTATACACCTTGCGCACTAAAAGCAATATAATGTATCTGTTCTGAGAATGTCTTGGACCGTTTTAGTTTTATGATCGATCTCAGGCTTGCAGCATTAACTGTAGCAGCCGCCCAGTTGACCCACTAATAGATCATTATTGATCTTAAATTGTTACATGAACCGGATTAACAAGTATTTGATGGATACAATACCATTCATATAGCGAGCATCATTGGTGTATACTCAAAAGTAACTTTGGAGATATAGTATATCCATTACTGTCTCCAGCAGTTAATTATTAATAGATATGTTCAGTCTATGTCCAGCATTGGCCGTCTTTTGGCTTATATGATGATAATGTTCAGTTTAATGCGATCGTATAATGAAAAATCTTAAAGGATTCAATAAAAATTTTTCATTGCAATTTATTGTAAATAAACTGGTAAATCATCTCTTAGGTACTGACTTTGCGGAATTAGGGATATGACAATACGATACCTACTGATAAAAAATCTTATCCAAAATCATACATATACACATACATAAGATCACATTAGTAATCTTGTGAGGGATTGAGCAGTGCCTTAGATAACACTTTTCTACACATAAAGGCACTTCTGGCTTTTTTAAAATAGATACAAAACAGCGAAGATGGTAGACGAAACGAAAACGTAGCTTAAAATAAAAAATGAAGCTATCTATTTGGATAAGAAAAGGAAAAACGTTCAAATGAATTCAAGCGAGTCAAAAATACAAAAGATACTCGTAATGATCACAAAGCAATGCATCGCAAATGGTTCGAGAGGGCCGTCAGCGGAGGGAGCAGCCAGGGTCGGTGCTGCAGCGACCTCCCAATTCATCAACTCAATCAAGTTCACACAAATCACCACTTGGCCCGCGCTGCGCGAGGTTAACTCTCACAGCGCACTCACTATTAATTTAATAAATTAATAACTTGCATCGCTCTGGCCACAGAGGGGCAAGAATTTAACACGGCGGTCAATTACGTGTGTCGAAAAATGATGAATTTGTGACGCTTGATAATTGTCGCTTTCAATAATCTGGAAGTATTGAAGGAATATTGCTGATATCATAATATATTATTTGAATTCAAACTAAAAAAAAACTCTTTCGGTTATGAAGCCATAAATTAAAGTAAAAATTGTTAGATAAAAACCAAACTTATAAATATGTATAAATCATCTAAAACTCACTACATCATTTTGTAAAATAACCGTAGCAATAATTTTATTAAAGTTATTTCTTGTTCATTACCACAGTAGGAATAAGTCACAGTTGTATATTATTTCAATCCCAATGCGATAATAAAACTAGCGAGTTCAATTACGCCGAGATGTGTGTCGTCCAGTTACCTGGAGGCGGCAAACCCGTCCCCTTATCGCGCCTCGTGATCCAACAACTGTAAAAACCGCAGCAGTTTACCGTGGACAAAGTGAGACATTCTCGTGCACATAAATCGTGCTCCCGTCTCTTCCAAGACGATCGGATCCAGCTGCTAAACTACGGAATCGATACAGACTCGATAAGGTCAGCGTATTCCTTTCAACTCTATTGGACGAGTGCATTCACCCGAGAACATTTGAATTGGAAGTGGGCGACCACTACTCCAAATTGTACTAATGACACATTTTTGCCCCGTAATAGACGGCTGTAGCGTCCATCAGGATTTGATTGCACTGGACTCAAATAGTCTGCAAACAGTTGCTACCAATTAACTTTACTGACACGTTGTTTTCAACACGCCACTTTGGTTTTTGCTTAGTTAGATTTACAATTGTCTACATTCCTCCGCAGTATCATTGGTGGTTTTACTTTAGGGAACAATATAGATAATATTCAGGAGAAGTATTAATAATTTGTTACTATTCTTTGCAAATCTAACAATCATTAACTTAAGGATGGAGATATATCCTTGAAACCAATCTCCTGTGAAAGATGGCAAATACATACAAATTGGAATCTTTAACTCAGTTAATAACACGCCGGTTAGAATTTTACCGCGAAAACTAATAATTTCCCATTGGAACCACTTGGAAATTGTAACTAACATCAGTTGTCCATTCCATATGAAAATGAACAACACAAACTCAGATTTATCCATTTATTTATTGTTATACTATTTGTTGTCCATAATAGAAGGGAAGTGATCTAAATAAAATGTTCTAGAAATAACAAGTCCATATGTATCCCATGTCGGGGCTGCGACAGTGGAGGATCCCCTCGCGTTTGTCGGCGGCCCCTCGCATCTATTCTGCGTTATAGCACGTGCGCTGCTTTATACCGCGACAGATAGACGCAGTTGTTTTCAGTTAATTCTCCAATGGAATTGAGTACACTTGGATATTACTTGAACCTGTTCACTGAGCAGCATCTAAGATCTCAATTTGGCACATTTCATCATCAAACACGTACAGATCTAGGTCAATTAGTTTCCTTGATTAATTGGCATGGTGTGTTGGATTCGTGTGTCTTACGCATTACACTTTACAAAGGAGACATTTTGTACATCAGAAACTGGAGTCAAAAATGGCAAAAGTTGATCGTAATTTAGTTCTACTTCCGAATCCGAAAGCTGATACAGTCTCTTCAACACACAGAGAACTATTATGGCATATATAAGGGATATTTTCGCTCATCAGCACTCTACAAAGCCAATGATAATCGGCATGAATGGAGCGGCTGTTTCCCTTTCGCTGCACGCTGACCGGATCAACATGTGGTGCGCTCGCGCACGCGAGCCTGCGGTAATCTAATTGCTGAATCACGCCCGTGCCGGCACCCTCGAGCGGAATACCGGATTAGGGTAATGTGCAACACATTATCAACGCATACGTGAGGAATACATGTTGTGTTTCTGTTTAGTAAAGAATTCGTTTAAGGGCAAGGGAAAGATTTAAGGTGGTCTTCTGAGGTCCTTTGAGGTCTTTTGAGGTCCGCAATCATTATCATGACACATTTCAAACGATTGTTATCAATAACGTTGAGGCAGGAACAACGTGGCCTAACAACTATTTGCAAAATATACTTAGTTATAGTTTATACTTAGTTGAGTATATATTAAGACAAACTTGAGGAAGGAGGGATAAATAGCATCGAGCAATCGGGGTCACAATTGCCGCAAAGAAACGTGACTGGGAGTAGCCAATAGGAATAATGTATTAACCTGATATCTTAGGTATAATCGATTGTGATTCTGCGTTGTATAGTTTCAATTGTAATTATTCTAACAATCATGATGTGCATTCCCTATTCCCAATTTTATTCAAGGTCATCGCAATACGCTCTCTTCAAGTGTTTATATCTACATACGATGCAACCGGTGGGCATCTAGTTGTTAAATACTTTCATAGTTTGTAATGATAAACATAGGATTACACAAAAGCACGTTTACGTCCCTCTGAACATTAACGTCTATCAATTAAGTGATAAACCACGATCAATGAGCAAAATGGTGTCAGTGCAGAGTGAAGTGCAGCCAAAATCAATATCGGCGATCTGGCAGCGGATGAGACCGCTCTTTTGAAAGTGTAGAGGAAGCATTGTTACGATTCTCGGAAATTATAGCACACTTTTCTATTTGTAAACAGGGTAATGTAAAGTTTTCTACTTAGGCGTATGAATCACAGAATGCTTCTACATCGGTCGTTGCGTTTACTTTGGCAAACTTCTTAGTCTTGAAGTTCTAACTCTATTGCAAATAATACATAAAAGAGAGCACTTCTTCCTTATATATTTCTTTCGCATCATATGCTTCGATTTGGTCGATTATCCTTTCCCCTAGCTAGGTCTTCCCCATCTTCAATCACTTCCGGTTCATTTACATCAATGTACTTTCACTAATTATTCCTACATGATCATCAATAACCAATCCATTTGAGCATCCCTTTCTCAATTCTTGTCACTACCATTACCTCTGTCTTGTTTCAAACTATTACCTCTCTTAATTATTAATGGGAAATTTCTGTTAAAAGAACGCCAACATCAACAGTCACTCCTAAAGACTTTCTATTACGTATATGTAATAAAAAACTTGGGAAGTTTAAATCAACGACACCCTGATCCCATGCGGATTTGTCAAAAGAAAATATTACAAAGTAAAAAGTGAAGAAGTAAAGGAGAGTAGTAAAAGATAAGTGACATTAACTACAAATATCATCAATATAATGGACTACTTACATCTTTAGTCGTTTTAAAATCTGCCATTTTTAGCTGCTCTCTTTGATCAGAACAGTTTTGATTGTTGTTATCATTGGTATCGGTTTTTATTTTCATTATCACGGTAATAACTTTGCTGCGATTACATTAATTAAAATACTTAAGTTTTCACTTACTAGGTATACTTAGATTATTGTCAAATTGGATATATAGATACGCTTTCTGTTTACTGTTAGCGAATATTTGTAACTAATAAATAATATTTTAGGAAGTATAATTAAAGCTAACAGTTACAAGATGGAAACGGAAAACGTCACAGCGACCCTGACCCTGAATTCAAAGATAATTAATGTGTTTTTAAGTGGCCTATACGGAGCTGTTCCTGTGAACGCGTCGGTGCAGTTTAGTGTCCCTATAAAGCGTTATGTGGAGGAGACGGAATGCGAGCTAAAATAATCTTGAGTTTGGCGGCGCGCCAACCTGGAGCCGCGGCGACACCGACGCGCACAGACAACACCACTCAGCGGTGACAACTGCGTTGCGACAATCATCGAGAGCATTCTTTTTAGAAAAAATATATACTTAATTTTTAACTAAAGAAAAACCTCTAGTGACATGGGATGAAATAGGGCGAGTATGCGATTGCCCTTTCAACATTTGTTGAGTTAATTAAAATTTACTCTTCACTAACTGGCTTTTGCAAATGAGATTAGGCAATGAACTATGGACTGCACAAAGGTAAAATGAATGGAAAGAAGAAGAAACATTTATTGGCCGCGCCAGGACAGAAGAATAAAATAATAATAGGTACCTAGACAACTTAAGTAAGTACATACTTAAATAACGTACTATGCGAGGTCAAAATGGTAAAGCATGTATCATATACTTACGTGAAAACTGCATCTGTTTGTACCAAGCTAACGTGTTGTTACTAGGTGTTCACGTAGTTACAGTAACGGGAGACGAGGGACCCGAGAAGAGAGGTAGAGTGCAACTAATTTGAAGTATTAATAGTTCCACTATAAGAACACTGCCAAAGAACACTAAAGTTACCACATTGATTACTTTGTCGGCAAGTAATCTTACCACCAGGTGCATCGTATGTTTGTTTCTCATAATTAATCATTATGAAGAAGGGAGTTTTCCTATTGAATCATTGTATGTATATACAATCAAGTATAAAAGCTCCCGTGACACGCAGTGTAGTGTCGGCGCCATCGTCACCAATATAGGTTGGCTACGAATAAACCATATGGAGCGCGAATACCAGACGGTGGATTCTTCGGCGAGTACCTCATCAGAAATAGACCTGGAATCTCACGCAGCTATTTCCTCATTGCTTCGAGAAACATTTTAGTGTGAAAGTGTTTCGATTCATTGATTTATAATAATAATAATACTTTATTGCACAAAACTTAAGTAGAATACATATACGACACTTACATTACAATTTTTGTTTTCCATCAGAAGAATGTTGCTTTTGATTTGAAAATGAAAATGAAAAAGCTCTTTATTTAAATGGACTTTGCTAAGTACTTTTAAATCGTCAAAAGCCCTACCACCATTTCGACGAAATAATTATTATTATGCTGAGATGGAGAAGAAATGGCGAAAGAAACTCTACAGCTTACAATTTCATAATGATTTCAAAACATGATTACAAGTCAATAAATAATAATTATTTATGTAATATTAATGTAACTTAAATTATATTGATAATTATTATCAATATAATTTAAGTTACATTTTAACATGCGTAAAGTTTGGGTAGTTATTACTCCCACGCATTTGGATTATTTATCATGTGAAAAGCTTTTCTATATAATTCAATTAATCATATTATTGAACTAAGCAATTTAAATTTTGATACCCACCACCATTTTATGTTATTGTTAGATAGGTACTTACAGATATTCCTTTCAATTTAAGTGCTAAGCATACATTTAAGATCCTGCGGTTAGCAATGTTATAAGAATACAATGTGTGGTATACAAAAAAAATCCAATAATGCATTAATGCATTTGACAGAGGATCCCAAACTAGGCAGAGCCTGTATCTTGGACAACCAATCAAACATGAAATAGAAAAAAAATCAATACTACTTAGGTAAAGTAATGCAGTTAATCGAAATATTATCAAAAGAGTATAATAATAAGGTGACTCAACAAACTTATGAAGCTAAACATATACACTTTGTAATGTCATAAAAAGATAAAATGCGGGAATACGTAAGGTGAAATTGTTATAGTATATTGCTATTGTTTATAATAATCGTGCATTATCAATGAAGGTTTTCCCAAACAATTGCCCAAAGTTCAATTTATTTGTAAATAAATATAAAAAATTTACCAAATTGAAAAAGGAGGTTGTCAATTCAACAATTCAAGTAATATTATAGGAACTGCAAAATATTCGTATATCGTTTATAAGTTAGTTTGGAGCTTTCAATTCTGTAGGTGTAAGTATATACGTCTTATCTACCAAAAATGAAAATGTTTTAATGATAACAATAAAGTAACATATTAACATATCTTCTTCACAAATCTTCGATTTATTGTTATTATTGTTGGATTAAAATTTGAGCTGGTGCTTTTGCTTCAGGTGTGGGTACGCAATATTTTGGTCCAGAATGAAGATAAGAATACAAGCTGAGTTAACGATAAATGAAACTCTGATTTCATTAATCTCGAAAGTAATATTAGAAAACTAATATGATTTCCAATTTCTCTAGTTCTTGCTGTTCATCTATATTTTTTTGTCATCAAACAAACTGAAAAAGAAGCGTCAAACCAGAATGATTTAAATTCCGTAAAAGGTGTACCTAAATATTGTAACATTGAATAAACTAAACTATTGCTTTAAGTCTTCTCAAGCAAACACTGTAACTGATAAGGAAAAAAAAAGACACGAATACGCGAAGTTATTTTAAACTACAACAAATAAGGCAAGATAAGCGCGAACGAGGTGATGATTACTCAATTTTGAAATTCCCGGCATCGAGTCGATTTGCAACAATTACGAAGATGGCAGCATCGATCACGGAAACCGAACGACGCAAAAAACGTTCGGTAAAAAGTTGTCTAAGTTGCGCGTGAGTCACTGCCTCGGTTACCGACACCAGCTATTAAGCAAGACGAACCTTATGTAACAGCGTTTAATTCAGACATGATTCATTTGAAGCTAGATAACCACACGATAACAATGATGACGACATGCGCAACCAATATAGCATGTTTGATTTGCTGGCTGATATATTAGGTTGGGGAAAAAGTCTTTTCGCATTATAGTATGTATAAACTTGTAATAAAATCTCTTTGGCTATACTATTTGTATCTGGCTGGTTTTGGTATCATTGAAAGTTTAAATTTTAAAGAACATAATTCCAAATTCAAATTAGGAAAATGTGTGATTTTCATTTGTTTTTCGTACCGCCAAGATGAGTGAATCTAATGAAGAAATTCGATACATTTTAAAATTTTACTACAAAAAAGGTAAAAACGCAAGCCGCGAAAAAAATTTGCGATGTTTATGGACCTAGTGCAGTGTCTGTGAGAGTAGCACAAATTTGGTTTAAGCGTTTTCAATCCGGAAATTTTGATGTCAAAGATGCACGTCGCTCTGGTCGCCCTATTACAGATAAAATGGATGCCATTTTTGAAAAAGTGGAGCAAGATCGGCATGTCAGTAGTTACGACGTAGCTGAAGAACTGGGAATTGACCACAAAACAGTTTTGGCGCATTTGAAAAAAACTGGGTACACAAAAAAGCTCGACATTTGGGTACCTCACGAGCTCACTGAAAGAAACCTAATGAACCGTGTACTCATTTGTCATTCTTTATTACGACGTAATGAAACCGAACCATTTTTGAAGAAGCTGATAACTGGTGATGAGTGGATCACGTACGACAAGAACGTGCGAAAAAGGTCGTGGTCAAAGGCCGGTCAGGCTTCACAGACTGTGGCGAAACCCGGGTTAACTCGCAACAAGGTGATGCTGTGTGTGTGGTGGGATTGGAAGGGCATTATTCATTATGAGCTATTACCACCAGGCCGGACCATCGATTCTGAACTCTACTGCGAACAACTGATGAGATTAAAGCAAGAAGTTGAGAGAAAGCGGCCGGAATTAATCAACAGAAGGGGTGTGGTTTTTCATCATGATAACGCTAGACCTCACACATCTTTAGCCACTCAGCAAAAATTAAGAGAGTTTGGCTGGGAGGTGTTAATGCATCCGCCGTATAGTCCTGACCTTGCACCTTCAGATTTCCACCTGTTTCGGTCTCTTCAGAATTCTTTAGGCAGTGTCAGGTTAACATCACGAGAGGACTGCCAAAACCACTTGTCGCGGTATTTTGACCAGAAGTCCCAAAATTTCTATAGCAATGGGATCATGTCCCTACCTACAAGATGGCAAAAAGTTATCGAACAAAATGGTACCTACATACTTTAGTCAAATGTAAATAAACTATATTAAAAAATGTTTTGAATTTTCTTAAAAAATGCGAAGAAACTTTTTCCCCAACCTATTATTTTAGTGATATTTCTAATATTTTATCTACCAATTCAAGGATTTATTGAGCCGGAATATCTTGGAATAACTTCTGCAGCTCTCGGGGTAAATCATTCCATGCATATATTTATGGCACAAGAATTACCAAATACAATATCTTTTAAACATTCTGTTCCATCTGTACGCAAAAGTAGAAATTTTAACAATATTCTAAGGTATATTTTGGAGACACTGTGCCTTCATAAAGTTCTCAAGCGTCTGTGATGTGGCGCGTAAAATCAAATGAAGTACAATACCCTTGTCAAATACAATCAGTATTAGAGTTTCGTCCAACCCAAGAGACACTAGTTACAGAACATTCGCAACACAACCCTCCTGAGACCTTTGGTCATGCCCATGTTTAACCTTGGTTGCTTAAGATATCGTGTTTCTACTGTCTGACACGTATTTCATACATGAATTAGGTTAGCAATTGATTTAGTCGTAGGCCCCAACAGTGTGAACCTAAATTACAAGTCAAGTGAACCTACATTTTTGGTTCATTCAATTTCCTGTCGCAGTCGATTGAATAATGTAGAAGTGGTTTGCGTCGTGCAGTCATTGCTGATTGTAAGCCGCGGGAAAATAAATAGACTGAGAAGTTCACATAACACTCATTCCGCAGTTAATAACCCAAAATCTAATGATAACTTTACTTGTATTACTCAGTTTATTAATGTTGTATTATGTGCCGGCGTTGTTAATAAACAAAGACATACCAAGGTTGCTCATGCCGTAATCGAATAATCATGCATTATCGATAGCCATATCAGATCAGTAATAGACTTGCACGCAATTAACTTGAGCTCGGGTTAATGTTCCTATAGGCTCTTCAGGTTGGTAATTTCATGCGATTGTTATAAATTTAGGATACGTGCTAAACCTCCACATTAAAATACGTGATGTGTCTTTGGTATTTAAAAACGTTTCTAATAACGTAAGAAAAGTGAAAATAATGCATAGAATAGTTCTACTTCGTAAATAGGTAATGAAACTACAGCCAGCTATTCTCATTAATTAAGTGGTTGAGACAGCTAAATAGCGGTTAAGTTTTCACTTCCATTTAAAAGCAGGATTATGGCATGCCGCGGATGATTCCCAATAACCATTAGCGTCAGCGAGTCACTTTCCAGACATCGTCACGGCTGCCATTCCTTCACGACGAAATCGAAGATCAGAAATACTGGGTCCAGCATCCGCTTGTAACTGGCAATAGTGAAAAGATCATCAAGATACCGAAGCGATAATCGTGATCCGCCCATCAGTAGGGTATTATTGGGCATTCTGGCACACTTTTTTAGCACTCCATTGATCTCACTATCGTTCGATCAATTTCGTAAAAAAGTGTGCCAGGATGCCCAATAACAGTAGTGAAAATCACGAAGTGGTCTTAAGTTTTGCAGTTTTGCATCACATTGTTCTGTGTAGGTGATTTACTAAAAGGCTGATTTAAAATGCGAAGTGAATTAGACACTCCAATGAAATATTAAATTGAAAGTTATAAATCATCGATCAATGTCGTAAAAAAGTGTGCCAGGATGTCCAATAATAGTAGTGAAAATCATGAAGAAGTTTTAATTTTTGCGAAGTGGCTTGTCGTATTTTATAACATTAGGTATCAACTATAAATCATAATTGTTATATCGAAGGACAACAATATTGTGTGTTTCGATCATCATTAAGTTAGCATACTTGATTTCAGTCTACTGAACACGTTTTCATGGTCTTCAACCTCCGGCTATTAGGCATTTAACTAGGTATAGCAGTGCAATAATGATCACAGAACTTAACAACTTGGGGCTCCCTGGCTTCCAGGACTTTATCCCCGGCTAAGTACCTATCTGTGTCAATATACACTCTAACCTCGATAAATGTGAATCCTCAACCCAAAGGAAAATACTTGTGTGGTTTGACCGAAAGCGGTGTACATTTACATGTTTGATTGCAATTTACTAAACACATTTTCAAGATTTTCTATCCTAAGCTATGGAGGCATTTAACTCGGTATAGCAGTGCAATAATGATCACAGAACTTAACATCTTGAGGCTCCCTGGCTTTCAGGACTTTATCCCCGGCTAAGTACCTTTCTGTGTCAATATACACTCTAACCTCGATAAATGTGAATCCTCAACCCAAAGGAAAATACTTGTGTGGTTTGACCGAAAGCGGTGTACATTAACATGTTTGATTGCAATTTACTAAACACATTTTCAAGATTTTCTATCCTAAGCTATGGAGGCATTTAACTCGGTATAGCAGTGCAATAATGATCACAGAACTTAACATCTTGAGGCTCCCTGGCTTTCAGGACTTTATCCCCGGCTAAGTACCTTTCTGTGTCAATATACACTCTAACCTCGTCAAACTTAAGCCCCCAATGCAGAGGAAAACACTTGTGTGGTTCGATCGCAAACTTCATAAGTCAGCATACCTGATTTCAGTCTACTAAACACGTTTTCAAGGTCTTCAACCTCGGGCTATTGAGGCATTTAACTAGGTATAGCAGTGCAATAATGATCACAGAACTTAACAACTTGGGGCTCCCTGGCTTCCAGGACTTTATCCCCGGCTAAGTATCTATCTGTGTCAATATACACTCTAACCTCGATAAATGTGAATCCTCAACCCAAAGGAAAACACTTGTGTAGTTTGACCGAAAGCGGTATACATTAACATGATTGATTGCAATTTACTAAACACATTTTCAAGATTTTCTATCTCAGGCTATGGAGACATTTAACTCGGTATAGCAGTGCAATAATGATCACAGAACTTAACATCTCGGGGCTCCCTGGCTATCAGGACTTTATCCCGGCTAAGTATCTGTGTCAATATACACTCTAACCTCGTCAAACTTAAGCCCCCAGTGCAGAGGAAAACACTTGTGTGGTTCGATCGCAAACTTCATAAGTTAGCATACCTGATTTCAGTCTACTAAACACGTTTTCAAGGTCTTCAACCTCGGGCTATTGAGGCATTTAACTAGGTATAGCAGTGCAATAATGATCACAGAACTTAACAACTTGGGGCTCCCTGGCTTCCAGGACTTTATCCCCGGCTAAGTATTTATCTGTGTCAATATACACTCTAACCTCGATAAATGTGAATCCTCAACCCAAAGGAAAACACTTGTGTAGTTTGACCGAAAGCGGTATACATTAACATGATTGATTGCAATTTACTAAACACATTTTCAAGATTTTCTATCTCAGGCTATGGAGGCATTTAACTCGGTATAGCAGTGCAATAATGATCACAGAACTTAACATCTTGGGGCTCCCTGGCTATCAGGACTTTATCCCCGGCTAAGTATCTGTGTCAATATACACTCTAACCTCGTCAAACTTAAGCCCCCAATGCAGAGGAAAACACTTGTGTGGTTCGATCGCAAACTTCATAAGTTAGCATACCTGATTTCGGTCTACTAAACACGTTTTCAAGGTCTTCAACCTCGGGCTATTGAGGCATTTAACTAGGTATAGCAGTGCAATAATGATCACAGAACTTAACAACTTGGGGCTCCCTAGCTTCCAGGACTTTATCCCCGGCCAAGTATCTGTGTCAATATACACTCTAACCTTGTCAAACGTGAATCCTCAACCCAAAGGAAAACACTTGTGTGGTTTGACCGAAAGCGGTATACATTAGCATGTTTGATTGCAATTTACTAAACACATTTTCAAGGTTTTCTATCTCAGGCTATGGAGGCATTTAACTAGGTATAGCAGCGCAATAATGATCACAGAACTTAACAACTTGGGGCTTCCTGGCTTCCAGGACTTTATCCCCGGCTAAATAACTGTGTCAAAATACACTCTAACGTCGTCAAACGTGAACCCTCGAGCCAGAGGAAAACACTTGTGTTTTTCGATCACTGTCAAGACATGCTCTGAATTACTGATAAATAATCACGGCTTTTATATATTATTTAGCCAATCAGTTTTCAAAGCATTCCCATGAAAATTCACTTATCAGCAATAACAAATATGAAATGAATTATATTAAATTTAATAAAATTGATCAGGTCTCCGATTACGAGTTCAGTTTAAATAATAAGGCTTCGTACTCACGTTATAATAACTATGATTTAATATGTGAATAAAGATATTGTTATTTAATAGGCTTCCAAGATAAATTGTTATGAAAATAAACTCATAGTTTATGTATAGGTAATCATCCTGATTGTTATGTTATACATACATTGTTAATACCGTAATCTTGGTAATACAGCAAACCTATTTATTGTTTGTAACTTTCAAATACTCTGATCAACAAAGAGTATTGATCACCATATACTCCATCCACCAATCCGCATTGGGCAAGCAGCGTGGCGGACTATGATCTAAAAAACCTCCTTTGTTGACAAGAAGAGACCATGTGTCCCAAGGCTGTTGTGATTATTATGAATCGCTGATAAACGTTTATAAACGAGAAAGTTTGTATGTTTGTTACTCGTTCACGCAAAAACTACTGAATGTATTATAACCTCATAGCTCATACATCAGAATAACATAAAAGCTATAATTATACTAATCCTACGCATACGAAGTCACGGGCTAAAACTAGTATTAAATAATTTTCATTCTTATGAAATAGTCTTTATGTTGCATGTGATGCTTAGAGTCAGCAATTAGACACACGTTCACACGCTCACAGGCATTAGATTAGCACATTCGGTGTCATTTTTAATAATTAATTTAACAAAACAAAATTGATGACATATTGTAATATTATAAGTGCTAATTGGCATCTTTTGTCAGCAAATATAACGGATGCACATAATATAAATGCATACTTCTATTATGGTGAATAAAAATACTCGTTCCATGTCTATTTACATGAACACAAAATTACTTACAGTAGTGTTTTTAATAATACTAATCGGTTTTATATAGAATGGATAATTATAAATAATAAGAAAGGTTGGTCACTCCTGTTCAATTATTGCTAGTTTTGCAGTTTACTTGTAATAAAAAGCGGTAAAATGGTAGTCACCTCACCAGTGCTCCAAGGTGCTTTCTAAGTCACTACTCACCGATAATAGTGCTAACGTAGTACCTACCCACTACTACCTGAAGAACCAGCGAGATTCAAATCTACATCGGAAAAACAAATCGACCCAAACAATGTTCGTAAGTTTTTATCGTCTTTCCACTTTGTTTAAATTTAACTTGCTTCGCTGAATGTTTGTTATAATATGTTGTGTTTGCCAGGAAATTATTTTCCACACATAAAATCTTATCTTAATACAGTATTGGTATTCTTCACATTTCAGGTCTGAAGCCAAGTATACCAAGCGCGCTGCTAAGAACCAGTCAAGCCTTTTCTTTGACACTGACGAAGAAGTCGTAAGGTGACTTTAATTTTCTATTACTTATTAGTTCGCTATTTTACGTCTACGAAATGTAGATGTTAAACTACAATAATTATAAATTATGTTTTCAATTCCTCTAGCTCCAAGAAGAAAAGTAAGACGAAGTCGGTGCCTTCCAAGCAACAGGTGGCATCCTCCTCTTCGACCGAAGCTTCCGAGTGGTTGTTCGACACAGAGTCGGACGAAGAGGTTCCAGTCCGCAACCCAAGTAAAGTCGAGAGCGTCTTGACGCGTCGAGTACCTGGCGGCGTGACTCGTCGCACGGCGCAGCTCAACGGTGGGTTGGTGGCGGAGTTACGACTCTACAGCACGGAAGAGGTACGCGACCTTGCTGGTTTGGAGAAGTGCGACAAGGCAATCGTTTGGTTACGATTGCAGGGTGACTCGGAGTCTGAGGAATTCCTTGCATTGAAGCAATTCGTTAAAATTGCTAAAACAAAATTTACTGAGGAGGGAACATTTTATAATCACAAAAAGAAAATGTAAGTAATTGATTATATTAAGCTGGGTACCTAACTAGTTAATGTTCCTTCCACAGTAAATTATATTTTGGTCAATTAATATTCGTTTTACTTTTTTTCATATACTTAACTTCTTAGTTTACCATTAGTTTATATACGGTGTATTTACCTACATTAGTCACTTCATCGGCTAACACAGTGAAAACAAATTCATTATGTCGAAGACTATATTCTGTTCAGTGTGTAACATATCCATTAAAAATAGGGCTTTCTCTGCTCACTTAAAAAGTATTTTACACAAAGACAATAGTTCGGTTGTTGAAAGTGAAGGCATTGAAAAAGTTCATAGCGCTTTCCGCAGTCGTATAGCGTCATATCGAATTCGATGCGATGGTGTTGCTCGCAATAGCGAGGTACCTGAACAACCGGTTCGTGTGTACACACCCGTTGAATTTTTGTCTCATTTGCGCGGACGAGTAAGTCTGTTACTATCATCACGAATTCAAAGTCATACTAATCTGAAAGTGAATTTCGAGTTGTTTTGTCAATTTTTTTTGCATAAAAATGAGTCAGTTGCCGTTAAATCTTTTGCCACCGAAAACATTATTTTGCACCAAAATTATGACTTTCTTGATTTATTTTCAAATATAACTAGTTTGTTGTGTAAAAAAGTCGAAGAATTTGAAGAAAGAGATAGCGGTTGGGCTTATTTGAAAAGTCTATACCTGGAAGTAAACATAAATAAATACAACCCTATGAGAGCCTCAAGTTATATAGATTTACCTAAGACAATAAAACACAAAAAAGCATGCGTCAATATTCAAAATTTTGACGATTATTGTTTTTTATGGTGTGTCGTGGCTTCACTTTTTCCTGTAAAAAATAATGCGCAGCGAACTTCAGCCTATCCACATTTTGAAAGTGTACTCAATGTTAGAGATATTTCGTTTCCGGTGGGGTTTTCAGATATTAAAATTTTTGAAAAAAATAATCCTCGTATTAGTGTTAACATTTATGGTCTCAAAAATAACAGTCAAGTTGTCGGACCACTATACAAAAGTGAATTTCGAAAAAAACACCACGTTAACATGCTTTTTCTTGAGAATGGAAAACGTACTCATTACTGTCTAATCAAAGATTTATCTAAATTACTTCGCAAACAATTGACTAAACACCATTCTAAAATATATTTGTGCGAAGATTGTATGCTATTTTTTGATGACAATGATAAATTAGAATCTCATCTTTGTAGTGGTGTAGCAACAATTTTACCAAAAAAGGGAAATCTACTACAATTTGAACATTTCGAACGAATGCAAAATATACCTTTTGTTATTTACGCAGATTTCGAATCATTGTTAATACCATCTGAGTCAAACTATGGAGACTGCACATCGTCGTTGCAAAAACATGTGCCTGCTGCATTTGGATACTACATTGTATGTTCCTATGATAGCTCACGCAACAAGTACGTTTCTTATCGCGGTCCCTCCTGTGTAGAAAAGTTCTTAGAACATTTATTAGCGGATGTAGTTATTATTTATAATATTTTACAGTCGCCACTACCAAAGTCTTTAACAGATCAAGACAAAGTTCATTTTACTAACTCATCAAAATGTTTTCTTTGCGATCAAATATTATTTGACGATAAAGTCAGAGATCACTGTCATCTTACAGGACGTTACCGCGGTGCAGCTCATTCATATTGCAATATCAAGTTCCGTTTGCCAAAATTTATTCCTATATTCTTTCATAATTTGGCAGGTTATGATAGTCATCTTTTTATACGACAATTAGGTGAGTTACCAGGTAGAATACAAGTGATAGCAAAGACTAAAGAAAATTATATATCGTTTACTAAACTTTTTCAAATTAATGACAAGGATATCGTACCTGTTCGTTTTGTTGATTCTTTTAAATTTTTGGGGACAAGCTTAGAGAAACTGGTTGCTAGCTTGAATGATAGTGATTTCAAACACCTCCATCGATTTTTCCCATCTCAGAAGCATTTTGACTTGTTACGACGTAAAGGTGTATATCCTTACGATTATATGACTAGTTGGAGTTCGTTTGAAGACCAAGAACTACCACCACACGACTGTTTTTTCAACAAATTATTTAATAGTAATATATCCGAAACAGATTATGAACATGCAAAAAGAGTTTGGAAATCTTTTAAATTATTAAATCTAGGAGAATACACTGATTTATATCTAAAGTCGGACGTACTCTTATTAGCGGATGTCTTCGAAAGTTTTCGAGAAACATGTAAGACAAATTATAAATTAGATCCAGCCTTTTATGTAACAGCCCCTAGCCTAAGTTTCGATGCTATGCTTTTAAAAACAAACGTGAAATTAGAATTAATAAGTAATTTGGAAATATTAAGAATGATTCAAAAAGGTATACGTGGTGGTATATGTTTATGTTCTACAAGATATTCAAAGGCCAATAATAAGTATTTACAAACTTATAATCCAATAGAGAAAGACAATTTCTTAGTTTACATTGATTGTAATAACCTGTATGGTTATGCGATGTGTGCCTCTTTGCCCCATTCAAATTTTAAATTATTGAATAAACAAGAAATTGATAGAATTGACTTTCGAAATGTACCAACTGACGGGGACATTGGATATATACTAGAAGTTGACTTGGAATATCCTGAGTATTTGCATGATGATCATAACGATTTTCCATTCTGTGCTCAAAAATTTACTCCGCCAGGTTCAAAAACTTCAAAATTAATTCCAAATTTATACGAAAAATATTTTTATGTTATCCATTTTGTTCATCTAAAAACATGTTTGAAACATGGGTTATTGTTAAAAAAAATACATAGAGTAATTCAATTCAATCAGAGTCCTTATTTAAAGCAATACATTGACATGAACACAGAGTTACGAAAACAAGCGAGTTCTACCTTTGAACAAGATTTTTTCAAATTACTAAACAATAGTATATTTGGAAAAACCTTGGAGGACACTGAGAAGAGAGTCACTGTAAAATTGGTCAATAAGTGGAGTGATGAGGAAAACAAAACGAAGAAAAGTTTATCAGCTGAGCAACTGATAGCTCGACCAAACTTTCATAGTGCTACTATTTTTACAGAAAATTTTGTAGCAGTTCAAATGAAACCGGAATCAATTATTTTGGACAAACCTATATACATAGGCTTTTCTGTTTTGGAAACATCGAAAAGCCATATGTTTGATTTTCATTACTCGGTAATGAAACCTTTTTATGCTGAAAAGATAAAGCTTTGCTATACAGATACAGACAGTTTTCTTTATTCTATAGAAAGCAAAGATTTTTACAAAGATTTAAAATCACATTTTCTTCAGTATTTTGATACTAGTAATTATCCTGAAAATAACTCTTACGGTATTCCAGATCAGAACAAAAAAGTACCAGGTTTGTTTAAAGATGAACTAGGTGGAAATTTAATTTCAGAGTTTGTAGGTTTAAGGTCGAAATTATATTGTATTAAAACACTGCAAGATGAATTAAAGAAAGCAAAAGGCATACAGAAACAAGTAATAAAAAAAGTTTACTTTAAAGATTACTCTAACATATTAAAAACAAATGCTTTTCTACGAAAGAAGAATATAATTTTTAAGTCCCTTAAACACGATATATTTACACAGGAACAGAACAAAATTGCCCTGTCAGGTAATGACGACAAACGTATCATACTAAAAAATAAAATTTCAACTTTATCATGGGGTCACAGGGATACTTTATCTTAGTATTCATCCATTTATATTTTCTTAGAAGTTATGAATGTTGTTTTCACTGTAAACCTCACAATTTTCACTTGTAAGTTATGAATGTTTTTATTACTGAAAACCCAGTAAGTTGACATTTATCTACGTTTTTCGGATTTCTGGATTAAAATAGACATAGAGTTATAAGTAAATAATGTAATGTGTTAGAAATAAGACCACCTATTGTACTATAGTTTTTGTAGTGTTTGTGTTTCCATATTTCTCAATTTAGGTAATGTTTTGTATTGTAATGTTTTCTACGCAAATGTCAATTTGTAATTTGTATTTAAGATAAGTTTAATAAGATTAGAATGTAATAACGGTACCCAGAATTATTTTAATATTACATAAATATAAACGTTTATACATTAACAACTGCATTTTTATTTTAAATACATCTTCCTAACTGTTCTATAGTTATCATTGAACCTAATAAAATTGTAAACTCACTCATCAAATTGTAATTGTATAAACAGAAATGTGATGCCTAGAACTGTGAGTAATGCAAAAATAGCAAGTCGCGACATGTTATTGATGAGTCCGAAGTCCTAGTAATTTAACTCGTCTTTCTGCTATGTCAGACAAAAAGAAATGTGATGCCTAGAACTGTGAGTAATGCAAAAATAGCAAGTCGCGACATGTTATTGATGAGTCCGAAGTCCTAGTAATTTAACTCGTCTTTCTGCTATGTCAGACAAAAAGAAATGTGATGCCTAGAACTGTGAGTAATGCAAAAATAGCAAGTCGCGACATGTTATTGATGAGTCCGAAGTCCTAGTAATTTAACTCGTCTTTCTGCTATGTCAGACAAAAAGAAATGTGATGCCTAGAACTGTGAGTAATGCAAAAATAGCAAGTCGCGACATGTTATTGATGAGTCCGAAGTCCTAGTAATTTAACTCGTCTTTCTGCTATGTCAGACAAAATTACAGATGTAGGTCAATACAAACGCAAACACATACACACACCTACAGCAAAATATGACTGGTATATATATAATCGCTTATTTGCATCAACAATTAATTCTTGTGAAAACACGAAACTAAGTGAACGTCAGTTATCATGGTGAGTAATAAATATGTCTACCTACCACAGTGAAGATGGGGGGTTTGTAAGTAATAAGTAATGTATCTCACGATAATTCTAATTAATTTCAGAACACTTCTTCGCAAATCACCTATATTCCCGATGACAATTCTGTTGCGAATGAACAGCGAGCGATGTGGCAAGACGCTCAAGATCCTCTGGAAGGGTTCACGGAGGAGTTCGTGAGGAGGCCTTCGAGTGAAGACAGACCTGATTCGCCTTTGCAACGCAAAGTTTTAAAGGCGATGAAGAGGATCACTCGGAGGAGGAAACAAAAAAGAAGCTCCTTCCTGAGAGATTGCCACTCGTTTATAGTAAAGAGTGCGCCTACGCGAGGACGGCGCTTAATCAAAATTGAAATAATAGATATGGAGAGATCTAATGAAATGTTAGAGGACTCAATGGTGTCTGCACAATACGTGGTCACTGAGAATATGGACCCTATACTAGACCAAACGGAGGGTTTGATTAATAAGATCTCCAAATCATTGTGTGGTTATAGCTATAATTTGTAAGGCTATAATCATAATCTATAATTTCATAAATTAAATTTCTCGCGTAGGAATTGTGTGTAACTTCTCTAGTTACATATAATCCTTCGGAGATACATTGTAAATAAAAGAGCGTACTGATGTAAATAGTTTGTCTTAAATGTTTAATATTCTTTATTCTCATTTGATAATTGTAAATATCTGTGTCCTATTCTTATTTCATTATACTACACTTTGAGGCAAACTGTTGTTTGATTTTATCCCACATTATGAGGTATCGTTAGAAATAAAAGACTTACTTAATATACTTTATTTATTTAAAAATCTGTAATTGACATATTATTTTCAATGCACCACTTTTTAATACATATAACATTTCTGAGAGCACAGACATTATTATGGTTTAAACAATTAAAACTAGAAGCACATTTACAATAATTTTCATACAACGTTGCAAAATTAGGACTGCCTTTAGCTTCGATGTCTATCAAGATACAGTTATCACACAAGTCTTTTATCCATTTCTGCTTTTCTACCCCCTTCATTACTATAGTTTTATTTTGTAAAATCGGAATAATTAATCTTTTGAATTCCCTGTAGTCAATATTTCCTTCGCTCCAATAAATATTTCTATTTCTTTCAATCCACCTAACTCTTCTTTTTTCTTCTGGTGTTAACTTTGAATACGGATATGGGGGCTTTATCAAAAAGACTTGAGTAAATTCCTTCGTAGATAACGCTAGCTCCTTTATTATGAAATTACCACGGTAGTCTTTAAAACCTTGAACGTCAACAAAAATAGTTGAACTCATGATATTTTGCGAACAATATTACTCAAAGGTTTGTATTCTACGATACAATCGTTCAATATTAAACAGTATGCTGACGTCTGATCTGGTATTTCTTTATGACTCTCCAGCTCCAGGCGAATATTAATTACGGGTCCAGTTTTTATGTTATCGTTTTGTCTCGAACAATCTATTACGAATAATGGCGCAATGTCTTTATATTCTTGAGCACTTAACAAACAACTAGATCTACGACCATAGTAAGACTGTTGAAAATTTACGAACTGCTCGTATATTAAAGCAAAAGAATGCTTTGCGAAATCTGTATTATAGCTTTCGTACGGATAATAGGTAGAATTTAAATAAACTTTAACGTCACGCAAGTTGCAATGGTCAAATCTGGACATATCCTTAGACACGTCATTTTTTCTGTTAGTTTGTAGTCCAAGAATCACATATCGAGGCTTCTCAATTTGTGTTGAAGTTTTTATAGACCAAGTATGTTTCGTAGTCTTCGGAAGTAATGGGTATTCATAGATATCCCAATTTCTGAACGCTAATTGTATAGGTCTATCTTTTTCAAGAAGTTTAAGTAACTTAACCTTTTCTCTGTCTGATACTTTAATATGAGGCATGCGCCAAATTATTTTATGTATTTCAATACTTCGCACAGTTTCACCGGTGTTAAGTTTTAAAGCGTTAAGGTCTGTATTACTTCGCAATAAAACAAGCTCATGTTTGCAATTTACTATTACTTTTTTATAGTCTTCAGCAAATCCAAGTATGTGACTAAGTGGAATTGATGCAGAAAAATGACCGCCAATATCATTTTTAACGCCTTGTATATCCCATCCCCATGCTTGAGATATCTTCGATTCGATGTCATTCATAGATAATAAAGATTTCATAGTAGTAGTAATGCCCGCATTCTTTACTTTATCTATTTCAACACCGTTCAATTCATAGCGTATATCTTGGAACAGATACATAAGTGAGTTATTGGTAAAATGAAATGACGGCGCTCTATCCTTGTTATCATTTTTGAAAACATTGACGATCCCTTCCAAATACAAAGTGCTTGCACTTGGAAGTATGTATAAGTCTTGTTGGTTTATTGGAATTCTTATTTCATCGTTTCTGTTGAAGCTTGTTATGTAAGGCTTGTATGAATGAGTTTCAATACATTCTATCGAGTTGTCATAAACAGGGGTATTCGTAATATTTAAGATATTCATTTCAACAGCCCAATCAATTTCAAAAATTGTTTATTCTCTTCAGATAATTTCTGTCTTTTACCACAAGCAAGTGTTCTCTTTCGGATCGCACGATAACCACTAATCTTTTGAATGTGTGGAATACTGTTTTTATTGTAATCGATCATATTTTCTTATATGCAAATACAATTGTACTTCTTCACCACGAAGATCGATAAGGTTATTGAGGCTATCCAAAATCCTTATGTTAATACTATTAATAGAGTGTCTATTGACTGGAAAGTATATTGTGTTCTTTGGTATTTCTATTATTCTATAACCTGGTGGCACATTTGGAACAAATTCATGTATTATGTGACTTGATTTTCCGTTGATATATGAACCGCTAACAATATCACATTCGATGCGTACCACTGTTGTTGATAAAATGTTTACAGGAAAGGGAGACTCATGTAATTTATTACTTTTCAGAAGAACTTTACCATAGCCCAATAAATCTCCAAGAGAATTTTGCATTTCAAAATGAATATCCTTTGTGCAGTATATTGTGGTTTTAAGAGTGTTGTTATTACAAAATAATTTGAACATACAACCTTTTATATTAGCCTTAATAAAGTCATATATATCGTGAAGCTCGTAAGTTCCTTCAGGAATTTCTACAACCTCACCATTACCATAATAAAATTTGTTGTTATTTTTTGTAATATTTGGTATAGAATTGAAGGTGGAGAAATGTAATAAAGAACACTCATAATCACCATCCAGTTCCAAAGTTGGTAAATAATTTGTGGTTAATATTGAACTTTTACCAGTTATGGATAAAGTAAAAGACATCGTGGAAATGACGAAATGAAACAAGGGATGAATGTTTATATACTATATTTATTCCAAAAATTCCTTAAAAAAAATATACACAAATGACCACAATTAACACTGTTAAAATTCTGATACCGAGCATAATTATAATAAATATTATTCGAACCTAAATACTCCACTATTTCTTTAGGAGGCTTCAAATCACCGAAACTATCAAAATATTCACAGTAGTTATTAAGTTTTACATAGGCTACCCAATGACTACCATTGTTCATATAACTATCTAAGTTAACAATACCACACTCGATCGGTTTTGCTTTATGAGGCATCATATCTCTCATATAGACTCCTCGGAAATATGGTATATCATGAGAATGGTTAATGATATCAATATTTGTTAGAGCACGTCGGGGTAGCCTACGGACTAGTTTTTTTTAATGTTTATAAATAGACCGCTGCCTTTTTTATACGGTTTGATGTAAAGACCTTTTCCTATAGCAATTGCTTCCATTGTTTTGTTGTGACGCTCCAGCTCATTCAAGTTCTTTTGAGCTGATTTATACTCATTTACTGTTTTAGCTACGCCAGCTGCACCTCCAGCTAAAGCACCAAGAGCAGACAAACCCGCGAAAATAGGTATCAAAGGTAATATCCCACCAGTTTTGGGAATCGGTATGACACGTGGAAGTCGGAAATTTCCACATTTTGGAATAACTTTTTTAGCAGCTTTATAAGCATAATTGATTAACGATGTATGACTTTTTGGTTTCATTTTGTTTATTTTTGAATTTATTTTCGAAACCATTGATTTAAACTTTTTAACTCCAGAGCCTGTTTTTACTTTAGCTTTCATAACTTTGCTAACCAACCACGAAGCTAATTTTTCTCCTTTTCCCACATCTTTTGAATGCAAGCGTTTTTTAGCCATGTCCAACAGTTGCAGGTCTGCTTTGTGTCGGTTAGGTAAATCCGTATAATTTGTATATGCAATGTCGTGGTGCTTACAAGCTTCGTCCAACTGATTAATTCCTTTATCGCCTCTTGCCAATCTTTTTTTTAATTTTGTTCCTGGTCCACAATAGTTGTATCCCGGTAAGTGAAGTTCTACAGGTAAGTTATTAATCAAATTGTTTATAAGTCCTCCTCCTAGCATTTCTTTTTATATAATGATAATGATATGTATAAAGCTGCACTTATATTATTGTACAACTGAATTGCTATTAATCCAACTATTTTCGGTATCTGAAAGACCCAACCACTTGACAAGGAGTTTGCGTCCCATTTTTTTTATTACCCTTTCAATTAAATAAACATTAGGATATTTCGTTTTCTGCAATTCCTCTTGATAAAAAGAGCCTAATATTTGTTGCTTTCTCTGATCTTGAATGTGAAATGTAACTGGAGTAGTTTTATTAACCTTTTTAATTATAAATATCTCTGTAGACCAGTTGGGGGTATACCCTTTATCAAAACTACTTTTATATTTACTTATGCGTACACAGTCACCTATTTTAAAATTAATCTTTTGCTTTTTATTTGGTCTGGTTTGACTGTTTTTGATATTATTCCTAACAATTATTTCGTTTTCAGAATTCACATCCGCTGGTTTAAATTTAGTAATCCGGTGTACATTATTATTGTAGGTATTCAAAACGTCGATCAAAGTTTTCCCTATCCATTTATAACTACCTTTATAGCTAAAAAGCATATGAATTTTATTCTTTAATGTTCGAATTAGTCTTTCAACAATTGAAGCCTTTTTAGTTGAATATGATGAATAGTGATTTATTTTCAGTGACTGCACAAGTGATTTAAAGGAATCGTTGTAAAATTCTGTTCCCATGTCAGTTTGTAAGTTACGAGGGCAACGACCACTTTGCGTCAAAATAGCCGAAAACGCGTCAACGACAGCTCTTTTTGTCTTTGTTTTTAAAGGAATTGCCCAAGCGTATTTAGTGAAACAATCAATGACGACTAAAATATAAGCAAAACCTTTATTATACTTCTTTATGGTCTGGAAATCAATTAAATCAGCTTGCCATAAATCATCTATTCCTTTTAAAATAACAGATCTTCTGTCGAAATTTTTACGTGCTGATCTATGGATTTCGTTTACTACTTGCTGCTTGATCATTATTTCGCTTAGCAATTAACTTTTCGACGTAGTCTTTTGTACAAAATGTTTTCTCTAACTGCTTTAAGCTTGATGCGATTTCCTCTTTTATTGTTACCATAAAAATGGAAATTTCTTTTTTTGTACATAAACCAAAAACTTTTTCATCTACATACTTTTTGTTTACCGCATCATCAGGTACCAATGGTTCTTTGATTCCAGTTAATCGCGATGACTTAGCATCATAATGACCACTTTCTGATTTTACTAAAGAGTTATCTGTTAAATCTAATATTTCCGAGAAACGTAATCTTTTATGAACAGAATGTCCGAATTTATCAATATTCATTTTCGTCCAGAGAAGTAGTCCGAGCAAATGGTGGAGTGATAATAGAAAAATAAAATTATAATATCTAATTTATAATACCACTTTCACGTAATTCCTCAATTATGGATATAATTTCATTATCTAGCCCAGTATTTCCAGCATGTTTAGAGGCAATTAGTAATTTCAGTCTCTCCACAAGCTCGTTAGGATCATCCCAGTAAATATAATCAGTATCTTTTCTATAATTTTTCTTCACACGTAGTCCTTCACCCTCACTAACATAGTTAACATTACTTACACTCGATGAAACAGAAGATGTTGAAGGTTTACGTAACTTAAATAGTGGTCTTATAATATTTAAATATTTTCTGCCTTTATTAGATTTGATTGGCTTCTTTGGATCATAATCTCGACGGTGAGCGTTAGTTTCTATCAGTATTGCTTTATACACTTGTCCATCGCTTTCCGTTATCAGCTCTAAATTGGGTACTTTCTTAAATAAAAGCTCACACAAACCAGGAGTTTTTCTGTACTCATGACCTGCTATTGATATTTTTTTATCATTCATTTCTACACGAGATGTACCCATCATTAATTTACCTCGTTCTCTTCTAACACCAAATGGAACATCCCTAAATATTTCAGAAGACATTGACCAAGAAGTTCCATCTAAACTAGGTATTGAGTCTATTGTTCTGAACGAAAGATTACTTGTGTTGTTAGGATCAGACTCGTCAATAGCATTTCCATCTAAGTTTTGATCCATTTCATCAGAATCTTGAGAACTGCAAATGCTATTTTTATTCTTAAAGGTTTTCTCAAAGTCCTCGGAGTCTAGAGAAAGATTCTCATCTTTCATGAGAAAGGAATCTCTCACTGAATCATTCATAGAATGCTTTGATGTCTGTAAATGTTTTTTATGTTGTATAATTTGATTGAGTGAAGTCGTAACGGGTTTAAAAACTGTATCTAACATTTTTTCATTTTCACTTTCCATTAAACGCATTTCTTTGACTTTCTTTTTGACAGCTTCTGAAGCTTCAACCACTTGATTTTTTATTTTCTGTTCCATTTAATAAACTGTAGAAGTTCACGTGTTATGTCTAATAGTTTTTTAGGCGAAATGAATCTGAACTGGTATGAATCTCATTTTATTTATTAATCAAATTTAACAAAAGTATCAAAATTCATCCTGTATCCACCTTTATTTTTCGGACAATCCTTATTAATTACTAAATAATTATACGGAATCTTCCAAATTTTCGAAGACAATTCTTTAAACTCTGGCCACGACATATCAGTACTAACATGTTCATCGTATACATGACGTAAGTTGATATCGTCTTGTTTGAATAATATTATTAGGTTGGCGTTATCTCTTACCAACTGTTTAGGAACTTTAGTGTAAGTTTGATTTAAGTAAAAACAGTCAATAAATTTATGCCTACCCATTGCAAAATAATCTCGCATGTTGGATTGATTTTCACATGCTACATCATCGAAAATTATTACTGAATGTGGTTTAGCCTCGTGTGGACTCACGATCAAGTCATTATCTCGATATTTTGCGAATGATACCTCTGGCACTAAATTCAAAACCTTTTCTAGGTATACATATTTGGATTGATATAGCGTCTTAGAGTATAAATACACATTTTTAAACCGCAGTCCATTTTCATGTAGTAGAAGGCCAATAAGTAAGTTTGTTTTCCCACAGTTTGACGGCCCACAAACAAGACATCTAATCATATTAGGTAGCAATTTTCCATGTCGATGAACAGATACTACCTCATCTGGGCAAATTTTTTGAAATTGCAAAGATAGTGGTTGTTTAATAAATTTCATCGTAGGTAGTATCCATACAGATCGATGTAGGTAGAGAGAATGAATGTATTTATAAATATCTGGTTTTATATTCATACCACGGCAGTTATAGAGAGGATAATTATCCAACAGCCAATAATCATGAAGGGGGGTTTAGCAGCTAAATCAAAAAACGCTTTCAATTTAATATTGGAGTGTCTAATTCACTTCGCATTTTAAATCAGCCTTTTAGTAAATCACCTACACAGAACAATGTGATGCAAAACTGCAAAACTTAAGACCACTTCGTGATTTTCACTACTGTTATTGGGCATCCTGGCACACTTTTTTACGAAATTGATCGAACGATAGTGAGATCAATGGAGTGCTAAAAAAGTGTGCCAGAATGCCCAATAATACCCTACTCCCATCAAATGGACAAGAAACACGCACTTAACTCTTTTGTTTTGGATACAACCGAAATTAGTACCGAGAGCACTTTCACTTTGTGTGTACTTATGTATTATGATATGAAACTTATAGGAAATGGATCATAGTACGTCGGGCTTTGTAAATGTAGTCACGACACATCGCCTAGCGTGAGAGAGGTGAAGAAGTTTATTTTTGTCTATACATCATTCAAATATTCCCAGTTGTAAAACTTATGGATTGAGAAATCATTTTGCAGTGAAAATTTTTTTTTGGAGTTGTAAATAATTTAATGTAATAAGCGTGCATAAATCACAAAATCGTCTGGCCCAGAGCAGGACGGAACCGCCGTCAACGAGTCGTAGGCTTGTGACAAATTGTGGTGTCAATCAAGACGCTTTCTATTCGCAGCTCTATGATTTAGATAAATTGGGACTTGTTGTTTAGAGTGAACAGTTTAAAGGTGGGAAAGAAAGCAACGGTTTGACTGTCTGACGGCCAGTGACTTATGAGAACCTTAATGCGTCAGTCGCATACGATCCAGCTATTAAAAATATGATAGCGCACTGAGAGTGGGATGATAAACTAACTTTAACTTCCAACGAAATAGCCGATACAATTTCTTTTATTATAATCGTGGGATAGAAAACATTTACAGCAAATAAAAACTATGAATCTTCTTTGAAAGTTAGACACGCACCATTAGAGATGCCGTCTATGAACAGTGAGCATAAGGAATAATTGGCATTTAAGATAATGGTTGTTGCAAAACCACCTAATAATCATTAACAGACGTAGCACATAGCAAACGTAAAAAATATAAGAGATGCCGGTGTTAAATCTAGCAAGAAGTTTTGCTATTGTGTGCGCTAAAGGATTGAAATATGTATTGCTAAACATTGTAGTAAATACAATCGCATGTGAGAACTAATTGCTAGTGTCCCAAATAGTCCCAATAATTTATACGAAGAATTTTTTTCGTAACTAGGATTTTTTTTCGTAACTTTGTAATGTTTTTACACACAAATTTTAGTTAGTGGATTGATACTTGAATAAACTACACTATTATCTGAGTTATAGATAAGCGATTCAGTATGATAAAAATAAAAATTAAAACAAACGTCAATAACACAAGACGTAACTATTATTTTAATTTAACAAAATAGCATTTAATGATATAAAGTCGCCAAATATTAAAAGAAGCCATATATTGAATCTAGCAATCATATTAATCCCGTAGAACTATCGTGATGACCTCGCCAGGAATCAGGATAGGCATAATTTGTAGCGACCTCGTCTCAGCCCACCCACTGGCGTCCGGGATAGGATGCGCTCTCTATACACCAATATACTGACTAAAACCTTCATATCTAGTAAATCTAGGAGCACCATCCAAAACTCTAATAGCCACGAAAATTAATCTGTCAAAACTTTAGCCATTATTTTGGTAGCTTTCTGTTATGCTCCAAGTTTTAAAGGTAGTTTAATACTAACAAGGGCCCGGCCCCCAGCCAATAATAACGGTATTGGCCACTTGACAATCAGAAATGTTATCAAACAGTTTGGTAGTTAACGCACATGCCGCGGATAATTTATTTTTATTGGCTAAAATAACCAGCAAAATGTTCAATTTCAAACATAAATCATTCTCTTTCCTCTGTTTCTGCATGTTTACGATTACGATCAAAATTGCTGTCGTTAAAGCAAATTTAAAGCGAGATTGCACCCGTTATGGGCAATATGTGGGAAATAACCATCTCCGGTTTCCCCGACAAACAAAAACTAGAGTTTGTTGGATCCGTAGCTCGCTAATTTGGGTGTTCTTTTGCGGTGTCGGTTTACGCTATATGTCTTTTGATTGCTCCGTAGTTGATCAATGTCGGCCGGTAAATTACACTGTGGTCGCTTACAGTTACACCTCAGAACGGAATATAATTAAATAATGGTGCATTCGGAATGGGCTTTCTCCCGCGCCTGCTCCTATAGAAAGCTCCGAAGCCCATGCACTCCACGCAGCACGCTGTATTAAGTGGGAATTAATGAACGACGTAAGTCAAATCGGTGACACTCCGAACTCGCCACCAGAATACTGATCAGTCGGCAGCTGGCACATTAATTCACTGTATATTCTTCAATTACTTCATTAAATCGTAGTAAACTCTTACGGAAAACCTCGTGCACTTGGAGATGTAAGGATTTTTTACGACGGGGAAAGTCTAGCGCAGCGAGAGCGATAGACCATAATAAATTAGTAAACCTGCTACGGTAATTATGGCATCATGGGAGAAATGTTAAAGGATGTGATAATTGCAGGGCTGTGAATGAAAGCGCCACGTGATAATTTACACGTTGAAAACTGTGCTCGAGAGCTTCCGAAGTGAGATGAATGGGCCCATGTTTTGCCGTTTTAGCTGTCGTTGTTCGACACCTCCACTGGCAGCTCCAATTAGTCTAGCGCGCCGTTCGCTTTCTACCGTGGCAGGTGCTGCCTCCGCATCCATCATCTCCTGAAATTAGCTCCAATCGCCGCAAAAAATAGAAAGCTAAATGCCGACACGTGTTAGATGCAATCACTGCGACCTTCCATTAGCGGCCTTTCACTGCAAGCCAATTCGAGCCGCAATCATCTCCATTTTACGTTTGAGGATAGTTTTGGAAATGAATCGCTTCGCCTGTCCCTACAACAACAGATCTGCCGCTGACATTTGGTCGAAATCGTAAAAATATATGCCCAGTCGCCCATACACCCAGGAGCTATATGATAGAATAAATTGACAAAGCAACTGAATAGCTTCGAATTTTCCTCATGTACCTATCGAACGTAGTTGTTTATTTATTTATACAATACCATACCGTATAATCATTCTAAATTCAAGAGTCGTCCCATCAGTAATGGAACGCGGTATCATGCCACCGCTCGCTCGTTCACTAACAATAACTTCAATACAAAATGAAGCGAGCCACCAAATTATTGTTGGACAAAAAACGGCACCATCAATTGAGATCCGGACTTTGACACGCTATTACGAAATTGGCAACTTTCATCTCGTTGCAGCAGATTGCCTTTTTTTGACTTTGTTTTTTACTAAAGTACAAATTTGTTGTTGTGGCAATTTTTAGACTGCGAGCAGAAACAAACGCAAGTGCTCTAGCGGCGTCTGATAAAGCACGTCTTAGAAACAGCTGAATCACCTCCCTTCAGAGCTGTGGCCCTGTCCTGATGACGCAGCAACCGCGAATGCACTTGTTCTGATTTTCAATGACCTTACAAGAGCAAGGTTTATTGTCGCCGGGAAGAGCTAAATCTAGCACTGATCGAGTGAACTCAACTCTCAGAGTATAAATAAAAAAGAATTTTATATTTATGTCGCCAGCGATGCATTTAGGATGAAAATAATCTGAACGACATGCACGATGCAGTCAATGACCTCGTTTACAATACCAGATGTCCTGGGATCAAATGCTAGCAGAGATAGAGAATATAACATTTAGGAAAATACATATCAGAATTATTATTTACTAGCCACTAGTCCCTTTTTCTCCGGATGGACGCAAAAGAATTATTACCTACTATTAGCTGTCAATAAAAAGGGACGATTTATACAATATTTTATTTTTTACAAATGACCATAATAGTTACTATTATAATAAGAAACTGTTTTGAGTATGTGTTGAAGGATGTGATTTCGAGATGATTAGAAACATTTCGTCACGCAAAATTTTAAATCACTTTGGTCAAGTTTCATTGCATTAAGAAATTAAGGAAAGATAGAAACATGTCATCAAGGAGCTTGCTACAGGCCTATTTAACACGAGTACATTAATATAAGTATTTTATTTGGATGTGCCCAAAGAGAAGTGTATAATTATATATAATTGAAAATGAAACAATACAAATTGTTTAAATCTTTTGCCTTCTGAAGGACATAACTGGAGGACATAAGAGTATCAAGGTGTAACTACTGATAAATTACCAAAATGATCAGATTACTAATTAAAATTACATGTATCATCATCAATATCATGTCAGCCGAGAGATGTCCACTGTTGGACATAGGTTTTCCTTATATCATAAAATTACAAATAGAAAAATAAAAATTAAACGCATATACTTCACCGTTAGTAAGACAAATCCACTTTTACATCAATTGCAGATACATACCTGAAACAAATATTTGTTTTTATTACTAAAAGCACTAATAAAATCATTTAATAAAACGATATGTTAGGTGTATGGAGTATTCAGTGTCGTGGCGAGGCGGCACCGCCTCAGTAATCAAGGCGTGTTTTCTGCACAGCGTGGAAACAATCAAACGAAGCGAAGGCGATATACGAGCCGAGCACCATATACGGATAGCCACAACATAAACAAAGTACAGGAGTTAAGTATGGCTGAATGATTCATTCACGAATACGACCACGTAAGGACCCGTTTATTATTACACCAGCCGGCCTATTCGATAACTTTTATTGACAGTTGAAAGTGATAATCATCGAGTGAATTATAATATCCATTGCTGTTTTAGACGACAAGTGCCATAATAGCGTGTCGTGTAGAACAGCAATGGATATATAATTCACTCCGCGATGATCACTTTCATCTGTTAAATTATCGGGAGTGGTCTACCCTTGACTAAACGTTTTTTTATAATTCGAGATGGCAAACAAGCTTGCGGCCCACCTGGTGTTAAGTGGTTACCGTCACCTAACAACATCATATAATAAATCGTATACCGAGAACGACTCAAAAGTTGATAGAAACCTTATATTTTGTTGTCATATGTGGCAGTGGGGTTTACGTATGTTTTAACATCTTTACTTCCCTAACTTAGGGTTTAATTATTATTATTAGCTGCTCGACACGCGTTATTTAATACCTTTGCTTTAGTAATTATTTACATTGTATTGCCTATATACATATACTACGGGTATAGTGTTCTGTTGGGAAGAAAGTGTCCACTTTTCCCTAACCTCACCTTATCCTTTCCTTTTTAGTACCTACACTACCTATCCATTTCAATGTTAGCAAAATCTTGTAGCCCATTTCAATGTTAGCAAAATTAATTTAGCAACTGATTTCTCGCTCTTACAATCCTGAAATGCCAGGTTACTATTTCTCACGACGCGAAAAAGCACGTTACAGGTCTACAAGGGAGGTTGACTATTAGTGCCGCGGCTGCGACGCAAAGCGGCAACTAAGCAAAGTAGCTAGTGCAGGAGAGAGTGTTCATACAAGAGCTTGCCTTCTGTCCTGCCTTTGTTTTGCGGTTAAAGGCAACAGTGATTAACTTGTGCGTGGAAGCGCCGCCTATTACCATCGCATGGGCCCTTTGATCAGATAATGCCGACACACGCTGCATGAATATTGCAAGTTGGAAAGGCTAAGGAGACCATTCCATCCCACTTACATTTTAATTAAACATCAAGGATCTTAAAAGTTAAACCGTTTAATTGATTTCACAGCGCACCATATAATAATAAAGGCACGAAGCCCCCTTCCCATGACGCAGTATCATTACGGTTATATCGGTCAAATCACGCGAGAAAATCAAAAAGTTAAGTGGGTATTAAAACGGTACAGCTAAAGTGAGGCTGAAACACATATTCATAAGCCCATATCTATACTTCTATATTTAATATAATAAAGCTGAATAGTTTCTTTGTTTGGTTGAACGCGTTCATCTCAGGAACTTCTGATTTAACTTGTGTTCGATAGCCCATTTATCGAAGAAGGCTTTAGGCTATATAACATCACGCTACTACCAATAGGAGCATCCAAAAAGTTGCAAAAACGGGAAATTCACGCGAACGAAGTCGCGGGCATCACCTAGTAAGTCATACAATCAGTGATCGATTTCATGTCAAGAAAATGTAACGCTGAATTCTATGTAGCAACGCAGACGCTCTACAAAAACTGGGTGCAAATCAAAATCGGTGCCTTCCAACTGATCTGATTGTAGAAGGAAAATGGAACGTTTGTAAATCTACGCGCAAACGCACAAGCTATTCGCCGATAGTTGACCGCGTGCTAACGATAATAACTAAAGCTGTAAAGGTCCCCACATCCTGTTGCAAAATTGACCGCAACGAGGACAAATCTCCGGCACTAGCGGCGTTACCACAAAATTTGTAGGCATGGCATTGATCTGCAGAGCTAATTAACATTGGTCCGATACGGCGACCCTTGTACCACAATGTTGAAGGCTACGAGATAATCTTTGGCTTTGTGCGCCGATGGGTGTATCCGTGTGCACATATATTCAAATAAGCACTGCATACTTTGACCGCTAACCAAGCCTATCTTTATTTTCAAATTTGGTTATACGTAAAAGCATTTATATCTGCCACTCACATCATCATCATTTGCCTGCCCTGCTGCCAACTTTATTTGTGGTCGGCGTTCTATGGTTTTCTCTTCCATACATCCCTGTCAGCCGTCATCTCGTCATTAACTCCTCTCTGTTCCTCTCACACAATATATCCATCTTTTCTTCTGTCTTCCTCTTCCTCTATACCCGTCCACATTCATGTTTATCACGCTTATTATCACATGATTATCATTCCTCCTCATTACATGTCCCTACCATGCTCGTTTACTTCTCAATTTTTCTGCTACTGCTGATACTTTCAGACTGCCTCTATACATATACTCATTCTTCACCTTGTCCATTCTTGTTACTCCACACATGCATCGTAGCATAAGCATCCGCAACAGACTCTCATCCGTCCGCTTCTCCGCCCAACTTTCTGATCCGTACAAGCGAACAGATAATTATATATTTTCCCCTTTAATTTAAGGAGAATTCGAGGGTCGCCAATGGTCCAGACAGACATCAGACATCAAATCATCATCAGACATTAAACGCGATTTTTTTTTAAAATAGACTTAAAAAGTTTTTTATTTAAATAGACTTTGCTAAGTACTTTTAAATCGTCAAAAACCTACTACCGTCTCGGGACGAAAGTAATTATTTTACCGATATATTTTTATATGGGGTAAGAGTCACTCATACAGAAGTCATAAGTACCGAAAGTAGGTATGCTGAATTTGATAAGTGCATTTTAACACTACACACTGCATTGCATACCCTACCCGAAATCTGTATGACGTCCGAGTACTGCATGTAATATTGTACTATAGCGGTTGCGTGATGACCTGGTGGCCAGCGGAGCGTCGCTATCGGCCATCGGCGTCAGCGATGCGTCCATAGGCGTGCGCCTGCACTCAACTGTTGACCGTGTCTATATCCTATTCCGGCCGTAAGCGTTAATATTTAAATTATTTCTTTCTCATAACAACAAAGCTTGACCAACATAAATTGTTTTGTGTTTGTTTTGGACTTCATTTCACCTGATACTGTCACGATAAAATAAGGCATATGCACTCTAAACTGGAAGAACAGACTATCTTTCTTCTTAATATAACAATAATTAGAATTATTGTTATGGCGACTTATCCCTGCTGCCAACCAAACCGAGCCCTTTGTACACACCCCAGCAGGCATATTCGCTAACTTTTTTACTTTCTCGTACGTAGTATAGAGGAAGTCTTGTAATCGTCAAAAAATTCGACCTCAAGATTTTGACGGATTTACACGTTTTGGACCTCCCTGAGTCCAAAAATATTTTTTCTTTGGAATTATGTCTGTGTGTGTCTGTGCGTTAGCACGATAACTCGAGCATGCTTTAACTTATTGCAACCAAATTTAATATACGTGTATGACATCAAAATATAAGGTTTCTATCAAAATTTGAGCCGTCGATCACGATAGCTAAGCAACCAAGTGCGCAGTCGATACTTGGATGGGTGACCAAAATTTAACACGTATGTATGACATCAAAATATAAGGTTTCTATCAACCTTTGAGTCGTTTCCGGTATACGAGAAAGTCAAGGGGAGACCACTCCCGATTTATTTGACAGATGAAAGTGATGAACACCAAGTGAATTAAATATCCATTGCTGTTTTTACACGACAAGTGCCATAATAGCGTGTCGTGTAAAACAGCAATGGATATGCAATTCACTCGGTGATTATCACTTTCATCTGTCAATAAAAGTTAGCGAAAAAGGCCTTCTGGAGATAGAACCTCTAGGTCTCGCACTAGGAGACTAGTGATCCAGCCGCTAACCCACAAAGGCGAACACTACACTATGTCATAAAAAACATTTCAGTCGAAGCACGTGCAACGCAATAAAACTTTTTGCAAGTTTGTAGCTTAGTGAACTTCACACGGGTATCGAATTGAGCGCGTATCGTAGTGACAAGTGATTGTAAGTGAGACGGCGCTTGCGGTGAGCGCGGGACTCCCGCCTCAACTCTGCGAGTACGAGGATATCGATTTTAAGATTGTGTAAATCACGAAGGAATGTATATTAGCTAAACACAAGATACTCCGCTATACATCTATTATGATGAAAAATCTACTAAATTATTTTGATCATCATAAGGTTTACGAGCGCAGGCTTTCCTGTGGTGTGTGTGAATGGGTCGTAAGTAACGTTGACGCGGAATAGCAAAACGTACACAAAGTTGTACAGCAATCAAGTTTTTATCTCTAAAATCGTTGCCTACAAAGGTTTCTTGGAAATGTAGATTAGTTGTAGCTAGCTTTGTTTTGGTAAGGAAAACATCGAGTGACGTGAGTGGGGCTTATTGGCAAACAACCCCGCACGCCACGCGCCATTCATGTCCACGTCACCGACGACGCCGGGATGAGCCGACGGGAGTACTGAGGCTATTGCCCTTTAGCGATAACCATAACATTACTTGATAAAGCCCACGATATCTCTTTATTACTGCTATAGAGTACAATTAGTCATATGGTATCCCCCGATTATTATAATATCCACGACAGAGCAAAATAGATATTGTAGCGAAGACCGCCAATGCTGCGCAAAACGTAAGCAAACCGAAAAGAATCTTTATACTTCTTCGTTCATTAAGAGATAGAAACAGTAAATGTAAGACGGATGGTGGAGGAACGGAAAAGGAATAGCAATCCCAAAAAATCATAAGGGACCGCTTATTGGCCAAGAAAATCGCTAAATCTGCGAAAAAATATAAATTATTCTAATAAAGATGCAGAAAACACAATCGTAGACCGATTAGCTACTCATCCTGGCACAATAGAATTAGCTCGCATTATCGACAAAAGCGTAGCGGTGATGTCAGTCGGTCCTCAGAATTGGTGTAGGCCGGCTACAATTGGCCAATGCCAGCGGGAACCTGAGCTCACACGACACCTCATCACTCTATTAATAAATATAGGCTTGTTGAACTTAATTGCATGGCCTAATTCTATAAAGCCCTTGTAGAAATGGTTAATTTCATGTTATACACAAGGTGGAACAAAATATTAATTTAATATACGAAGAAGCAACAGTAACTTAACACTGATAACCTTAAAAAATTTAAGCGACTAGCGAATAAATCAGATGCCTGCAAGTGGAATGTTAATCTCAAGGTGGACCAGTAGTGCATAATATAACCACGGTCAAGATGATGACAGAGACTTATATGGAAACAAAAATAATATATTAAATAAAAAAATTTAAACGATAATTTGACATCAGTGTAGATCTCCTAAATATAGAACTAAGTTATTCAATACAATTTTAAAACAAAAGTATTGCATTGCTTTTAAAAATAAAAGTGAAACTCATAAACAGTTGAAAAGTAATCCTATTTTGAATGCCACGCAATGCAAACATTTGGCAATTGCACGCAGAGGAACAGTCATTACTGTGTGCTAGCAATATTGGTCACCTTCAAAACAGACACGCTGCTGATTAAATGACAGTGTTTTTCGATATAATAATTAAATCTGAGGTCAGTCGATTGTCAAATCACTATCGCCTTGTGGAAGATTTGTGTCATACCGTGTATTCGCTTATAATGGCGGAAATAGAAAGAAAACTACAAAAAGATTTAATCACCCGATATTTTAAATTGAATCTTTAAGTCACGTCATATCATGTTACTGGCAAAAAAAATTGGTTGTCTGTAAAGTCGGTTTACTGACGATAGTTGAACGTGACAACGTCTTAAGAAAATACTGATGGAATGGCAGCATTTTTCAAAAGAAAAAATTAATTTCATTTGTTTAATAGATTTCGCATTATAGTATGAATAAACTTGTAATAAAATCTCTTTGGCTATACTATTTGTATCTGGCTGGTTTTGGTATCATTGAAAGTTTAAATTTTAAAGAACATATTCCAAATTCAAATTAGAGAATTAGATTCAGAGCGAGGTAACGCCGCATGACGTCATGTTTTTTCGTGCGTGCAGCCGGCTCTATCGAATTATAAGACGTTGTCACGTCAAAAAATACCTACGGATATACACATGATATATAATGCCGAAAGATAAATAATCACAATATCGGGCAGCGATAAATTAAGGTTGATGTTAATAAATTGCAAAGATCATTTAGGAATATAAGAAACTAACTCCTCCAAAAGGAAAACAAAGTAATCCATCAAGTAAAGAAATAGAAATGGCATGATAACGCGAAAACCAAACGTGACGAGTTTTCCAAAATTCGACGAGTCATTTAAAGATTCACACAACTCTGATTTAGTTAGCAAAACTGTATGTTCTGTTGACAATTATGTTGGTAGTGTGCGTGCGGGTGCGGTGATGTCAGCGCTGATAGCGGCCGCCTTAATAATGCCAAGGGCAATCGCGTCACCGCCGCGACCGCCGGCCGCTCTCCCTGCACTGTCTCTCCGTAATCGGGTCACTACTTCCCAATCTGATAAGTGATAACACTCCGTTTACAACTGTTTCCGACAAACTTGGAAACGGGGATGACCTTTCAACGTCATCAGCGGCCGTTCAATGCCAGATAGTAATACATCTCGTTGGAGTTTTACCTACATAGATTGGGTGGATTACTTTTCTTGATGTTCCTGCTTTACTTTGTATTTAACGTAGTTCGCCAAAGAATAATAAACTAAATCACGTCAACTTTTGTCACTTTCATACATTATAGATACAACACAATAAAAGAACCAACAAAATGAAACATATAAACGGCAAAGATCTTTCTAAATGACATAAATATAATACAACATCTGGGTCGTGCTGTTTTTGTGATTGAAACATTCACTAAACAATCAACAGGTGCTCTAGATATAAACACACATCAAGTAGAACAAGTTGCCACTTTGTTGTCTTGAAACGAATGTCAATGTAGGTCATAATCTGGAAAATATGACAAAGTCATTTTCCCACCGCACGTTCGTGAGTGTCGACCGTCACAACATCACATTGGGCCCATTAGTAATTACAGACAACATATCCTTTAAATCTGTTGACCATCTGCCGCTGAATCAAATGCGCATCACGACAAAAGTCAGAACCAAACAAATAAAATCCTTTGATAACTCATAATTCTTTCATAATAGAAAATATAAAATGTTTTAGGTTCAGGATAGTGATAATAAGTTACAATTTTCCATTGACACAATAGGCCTCTTAAATACGAATTGGATATTCTAGTCATATGTGATTGATTACTAATTAGTGACTACTAATGCGGAACTTTGTTGATTGGGAGACATCGCTACAAAGAGTTGTGCCACATAAAATATAATAAATACTAGTAGGTTGTGCATATTCGTGAACGTTGCGCCCGCGCATGTGTCCGTCACCGACGAAACTGAGAGTTTACACCGTAACATACACTTAAATGAGTGTTATTTACGCTCCGTTTACGCAAAACATTTGGGGAGACCGGTTTGGTCGGGTCTTTGTAATATTCGGAGGTGAGGCTAAAAATCAAGTAACACATTGATGTCAACTTGTATCACAATATCTTTACGATTGTTTTTATGGTGTTACTAAGATCAATTAAGATAAAGCCAAAAATCTTTTTATTGCCAAAAAAGAACAAGTTAATGGTAATTACGCTAATAACGCATTTAAAGTTCTAGAAAAAAGGCTCAAAGTAACAAATCGTTAGCAATTTTACGAACAAAAAATTTGGTTTTACTGTGTCATTAGCAACATGGAGTCAATTAGACGACGCAAACAAATTAGTTGATGGTACGGTCGGTCGGCGTGACGGTGCTGGTGTCGCAATGAGTATAGGCGGCTGCCCGGGAACAATCGGCTCGTTACATTTAATTATTTCTGAACAACTTAATAACAACAACTGGGAGGGACGTCACACGGACGACCGCCCGCTAGATTAGATACACGGCGAGCACCCAGGATACTCACCGCTATTAACATTATTTCGTCCAACAGACGCGGGCCTATTTCATGCCTTTGATTTTCGATCAATGGCGCACCACAAATGTCATTTGAAGTTACCGCACGACGAGCAAAGACGGCTGAAAGTGCCCGTCAAATGACTTTGAATAAAGATGACGTTATTCGTTAACATATCAAACATTTTCAACTAACCATTAAAAAATTTAAACAGGTATTTTGGGAATCAGCGTCAAGTTATTTCCGGGATAATTACATACCTAATTGATTACTAAAATTATATCGGCATAATGTAATAAAATGCGATTAGTGTCAACACGTGGTAATAAAGTAATTTCATCCCAATATAATGATAATGGTTTATTTCCAGCATTGAGCATTAATGTCACAACTCGTGAAGCTTCTCAATTGAACCGGAACATTATAATGGGAACAAATGACTGCATTACTCTAGGCCGGCTGCAGAGAAGACGGCTACAAATTATGAACAGTGGACAGTAATTTTTGTATGGTGAAGCAGCTAATGACGGTGAAATAATGACAGCAAGATTGATTCCACAGGTCGGATGCAGCGTTCTTTAGATGGTTGATAAGATGTGCTTGTAGAGATCACTGATAGGGAGTCTAAATATTTCAATAGCGTTTCAATTGATATATTTTTTGCTAATGGTGACGAACAGTCCGTTAGCGGGCGTGGTGGCAACTGCGGTCATCGACCCACCACCAATCGGCCAGACGGATGACTGCACACGAACCACGCACAACCGACAACTCTTTTATTAAATTCCTTACTCTATACTACAAAAAGCAATAAACATGTCCAAACTTTCAATTATTCAGCTACATTAGCTACGAGTAAGAAAGCTCCATGACAAGCAACAATTATTAAGTAAGGCAAAAAAAAACTCAAAATAATTTTACTATATCATAAATTTGAAAATTTGTGAACGTTTAAAAGCTTCCAAAGGATTATTAGATCTGCAATTCTGCACCCAAAATCTCGTGAGCAGAAATTAGTGACAAAGAGAAGTAGAACATTTTCTTAAGTGCCTTAACATTCTAAAGTCGTCAATTAGCAGTGTAATTATTCAAATTGAAGCCAATTACATCAGTAATTTTCGACTGAGAGAGGTACAACGTAAAATTAGCTACCATCTAATAATTATTGTTAAATACTTCCGGACAACACAGGTTGCACTATTATTACGACTCAAGACATACAAAAAAAATCTAACAGGAAGTTTTCTATAATTGTAATATGTATCAACAAAAAAGAAAACATAAAAATACTAATTAGCATTACCATATAAAACAGATAAACATCTAATAGCAGACACGATGACAATTATGTAAAAATTATTGTTAAAATATGATTATTATAAATAGCCAGTCTTTGCTCCATAAAAGAGACAACAGCTAGACACATTGACAACAAGCGTTTGACATAGTGAAACGCACAGAACAACGATCAGGGCATCTTCGCGCACGCCCTGTGGTGACACACATAGACATCGATGCTCTGTGGTGAAACGGAACAGTCTCCATTCCCAACGTTACACAATTATAACTATCGGTTAAAATAAAGCATTTCTACTAAACCAACGCAAATTAATAAAGTTAAGGATAATGTTGAATCCAATGTCAAAACATATAGCAGTATTGTCGATATCAATACATTCTACAACGCTAAGTAAATTGGAAGCAAGGTAGGAGATAAAACAAAATTGATAACGTCGAACGGTTCATATGACGATGTAGAGTTACTTCAATGGTCGTTTGTACTCGCTCCGACTAGTGAAATATTAATACAGCAACCGACCAAAATAATGGGCTCCAACGGCCGCGGATGTATAAAGAGTATATCCGCAACCAACATGCGTGTGAAATATTAATAGCTCGCACGTACAATCAATAAAATATTATGCAACCGACCCCATCGTAATGTGTCATAATATTTGTATACAGACTCGAACAAACATACAGATATAGGTACATTTAGGAATAAGAGCATGTAGCAATTTAAGCCTTTGGTTCTTATTATGGTATTATTAATATAAATCGAATAATGAATATCTTCAATTAAATACCGACAACAAGACAAGAGAGAAAATTAGGTCATTCAATTAACAGTATCTGACTTACTTTTCCCCGTAGGTACCGTGATTCGTTTGCGAAATCTTATAATCTTAAAGGTATTATAAAAGTTATCATTTCATATCAATAATAAAACGACCACGATGTAAGTTAAAAAAATAGTTATCAAAATTCGAACAAATTGAAGAAAGCAAAGTCACGGAAACAAATAATCATCAACAATGTACGGCAGTTAAAGAATAAGAGAGCTACATCAGATACGAAGCAAACCAACAATTGTGTTGGTAAACACGAGACTCCGACAATACTTATTGCAATAAAAAAGCTTATTACGGCCGCCATAATTGTACAACCTGCCCGAGGCAAAGGTGAACTGCCAACAAAAAGCGCAGACAATAGACGTGAATCAGAGAGCACGGAAACGTGTACCGGCTTCGACATACACTAATCTACGGATTGTATCTACCACCAATATCAGCTGACTGTATGAACGATATGCTGTTTGAACTAAAAGCAAGCTTTACTGTCACGTCACTCCATAACACCCATTGTCAATTGTAACTAATATTATAAATGCGAATGTTAGGAGGTGGATAGCTACCACGTGCTGCTGCTCGGATGGGTGACTGAAAAAATTGTCAACACGATTTTCGTACGTGCTTCAAAAGCCACGTTAAGCTGGAGTTTCCAACTAATGTCGAAGGACCCACCGACGCCGACCCGTCACCGACGCCAAATAAACTGGGAGCAGGGTAGGAGAAAGAAAGATGAGATCGTAAATGCGAATGAGAGAGTATTTTGTTTGTTACACTTTCAACACTAAACTGCTCAGACGATCATCATGAAATTTTCTATACACATTGTAAAGACGTTTAATCCCGAAAAAAAACTGAAATTTTGACAAAGTAGATACTGAAGAAGATTGGACATCGGCATATAAATGTCAAGTAAGGACCACTAGTTAGCCAGTTCCTTTGCTTGTATGCAGTTTGGAGGAAAACTACTATCGCTTTAAAGATAGCTTTGGACCATACCACCATTGGCAACAATAGATGAATTGATCTCTGGCTATTTACAAATCATAAAATAACTTACTTACAGGACAACATCTTTCATTAGTTTGTGGGATGCATTCGTTATAAGTACCTATTTGTAGTTATTTGATACATCATTTTCCATTATGAATATTGGTAGAAGATCCGAACCTATATCGACCTTCACCGAGCTGATAATAGAATGAAACATATTTTATTATTAATTTAGTATATTAGAAAATATATTAAAAATGGGTTGTCTAAAAAAATCCTGGACAGACTATTTTTTTTTTTTTTTTGAAAAATGATTTTTAAAAAAAAATGAATAAAATATTGCAACATCAAGATAATAAGAAAATGTTGTCCTGACTGATAGTAGAAACCGTATAGAATGTGCAGGCATTGGGTTGTCTATTATTTACCTGCGCGAACTACTGGGTTGTCAAGTATGAACAGGTATGTCGATATCAGTTACTTTCACTCGATTGGATAATAGAAAAAATTTTATATCATCATAAGCGCGCGACAAAATTTTCTTATTATCTTGATGTTGCAATATTTTTAATCTCAATACTATGGCCATATACTTAGACATGAGCAAAGCATTCGACTTTGTCTCGCACAAGTTACTTTTAAATAAATTAGACAGATATGGTATTAGAGGTACAGCTTTAGCTTGGATTCAAAGTTACTTAGACAACAGGGAACAATGCGTAGAAATATTTAAAATACAAGACAATACTAAGAAATCTTATACTTCTGAATATTATGAAAATAAATACGGCGTACCACAGGGCAGTGTACTGGGGCCACTGTTGTTTCTTCTGTATATTAATGATTTGCCAACAGTCACTCACCAAAAATGTATCTTATTTGCTGATGATACAACACTTATTATCCAAGCTAATAAAAATAAAATTGAAGATTTAGCTAACAAAGAATTTAAAAAAATAACACAATGGTTAGAGGATAATAATCTTACGATAAACATACAGAAAACCAAGTTCATACAATTTCAAACTAAAAATAGTAAAAATTTAAAAATTGACATAAAAATAAATAATAATAAAATAGAAGAGGTAGATACGACTAAGTTTTTGGGAATAAATATAGACAAAAATTGCAATTGGAAAGCACATATTGACTCAGTAGTTACAAGACTTGACAGATTTATATATGCTTTGTATAGGATTAGAGAGTTGGCATCAAAACAATCGGCTCTTACTGCTTATCACGGCTACGTATCATCAGTCTTACGGTATGGCATCATACTGTGGGGTAATTCAGTAGATGCGATCAGACTATTTAAGGTGCAAAAAAAATGCATACGATCTATTTGTGGTGCAGGTTATTTGGAATCATGTAAGCCTTTATTTAAGTCATTGAACATATTGCCACTCCCCTGTCTGTACATTTATGAAATGGCAATTTTTGTTAAAAAACATTTTCATACTTTTGAACAAAAAAAAGATTTTCCTTATAGGGGCAGAAAGGGAGAAAATCTATTCGTTCCCAAACAAAGGCTGAATTTATATTCAACCAATGCCTACTGCATGTCGATTCGTATTTACAATAAAATACCAGACCATATTAAAGAATTGACACTTACAAAATACAGAACCCAATTATATAATTTTTTAGCTGACAAAATGTATTATACTATCAATGACTTCTTTATAGATAAGTTTTAGAAATTTTGACATGGCATTGTAATTATTATATTTATTGTAATTAATGGGAAAATTTGTTATAAAATAATTGATTAATTTATTAGTATTGTATTATTATTATTTAATATTAATTTATTTTAGTTAATAATATGCATAACAATGTAGATTTGTAATTTAAAGTAGGTACTTAATTAAATTAATAAATGTGAAATATTTGCACGTTGATATAATCAACAAAATATGTCGGTAGACTAAGATATAACAACTCTGTAACCATATTTTTGCAAATAAATGATTATTATTATTATTATTATTATTATTATTATTTATTAAAAATCATTTTTCAAAAATAATTAAAAATAGTCTGTCCAGGATTTTTTTAGACAACCCATTTTTAATATATTTTCTAATATACTAAATTAATAATAAAATATGTTTCATTCTATTATCAGCTCGGTGAAGGTCGATTTAGGTTCGGATCTTAGACTATATATTCATAACGTCATGCTATTACCTACTGTTAATTGTATGTACGAGTGATTCTCTAGCCCGTCTTTAACAAACGCGTATGAATAATTGAATATATTTACTACAAATATGTGGCTACTTGTGGCAATCTTTTGACCTTGTCATACCAAAGATTGTCTAAAATTTTAACATTCCACTAGTTAGAAAAGGGATAAAATATGCCGGCATTAAAATATTTAAACCTTGACCTTACATATGTACTTTAATTCTGTTTTTTCGTGGGATACGGATTTTACAGATAACATTGATTTGAAAAGAATACACACATACACATATAACCACGCTCACAATGCCAAAAGGTGTCGAGCAGAGCTTCAGGTAACATTCGGTTACACAGAAAGCCACGTTTGGCAGTATGGGCGATACAGTACCTCCCAAAATAGTGACAGGTTGCCAGCTTGTCGCCTACACAAAAGGGGCAAAAAACCCAAAAATCAACAATCCTTCAGCAAACAAACCAACTGAAGCCAACGACCAGGACAGATGTTATACTCGATGTTGACACTCAAAATCGTCTCCGCAGTCCGGGAAAATAATAACAAGTCAAATATGCATTTTCTAATGTGGGATGCGAGCCACAGGATTAGAGTCATAGAAGGCACGGACGAAGATTGTTTAGTATACCACACATAACACCACATTGTAAATAAAAAATAAATCACACAAAGCATGATATCGGCAAGGAGTGCCCGTTGTGAAATAATACATTAGTAGCAGCTCGAGTGCAGAGTACCGCCGCTATAAATCGGAATGACGTCCGTCGTAAACTGTGAGGTGTACTAGGTGTGGGAGTCCGATGTGCTTACTCGGCTCTTATTTTTGTTTGTGATGCCACTCGAAAACTTTACAAGCACGAATGGAACTATGTATTATCATTGGTTGATAGAAAAGACTTGTCAAAATAATTTATACAAATGGATTTAGAATAGAATAGAATAGAATATATCTTTATTGTACATCGACCAAATAAAATACAAATACAGAGTAGGTAATTAAAATTATTTGTACAAAGGGCGACCTTATCGCTAAGAGCGATCTATGTAAGATAATTCCTCTGACAATTCTGATTTTATTAAAGACGTTATAACAATGGATTATACATTATATACCTAAAATAGAAAAGAAGATAGTCGAAGTAATAAGTGTAGCGTAAGATGTTTACTTTGTTTCTCCTCAAATATTTGCTCCTCAAGCATAGGACCTTCCTATTTCAGGAAACGTTGATAAGCTAGATTATTTTTCTTGTAATATTAAGAAAGCGATTATTCAGTTTTTTTTTTATTATACTTACCACAGAATACTGAAATCGACGACGAACATCACATGACTTAAAGAGGAAGAAGCATTAATGGTCGTAGCAAGCTGAAAGAAGTAAACTCTTTATGGGAAAAAGTTAGTAAATGTTATGTAAATATACACATTTTTTCCCAGATATAGGATAACTTTTAGAGCAGTGGTGCTTCTAAATACAGTGCTTCCTAGGACGGCTTGGTCGTGTCTCCTCACGGCGTACTTCTCGCTCTTTATGTTGCTTATGGCCTAGTGATAAGATAAGATAAAGCAATAAGTTAATAAAGTCAAAGCTGGTCCAAGCCAAGAGCAACAAGTGGCCGGTGCCGGTGGTGGCGCTGGCGAGCGATTGCATAACGTGGCCGCTTGACCCCGATGACGCACGCCGCCGCCGCACACATTATTACATTCATCATGTAATTCCTGATTGTCCGCTCCCAAATTGTTGCTCTTTACTACTTCACTTAGAATTTCGTAAAAGGTATTACTCGAACACGTAACTGAGACGTGCTGAAACCTCCCATATTGAATTTAGATGTTCTAAATAGATAGACAGCCAGTGTACAACTACCACCTTACGAACATAATGAACTGTATCTCAATACAATTGAGATACAGTTTCAAATCGCATAGGAACTAATAATATGCTAATTTGCTTAAATAATCGATTTAATCCGGACCGGATGAAAGGCTAAGGGACGGGGGAATGTTAAAGCAATATGTCATGCGTGATGGCGACGAACGGGCAGAGAGCGGGCTGATCAAAGCCGCGGAGACTGTAATAACGCGCCCCACGAACCAATGGGCTGCGCGGGACCCCCGGGACGAACAAACAATAGCCACAATAAACAACAAACAAAGTTGCCTAATCCGAAATGATCAAGCCTCATTTGTATCCAGAAATCTTCGTACAAGTTTAGATGCTAAACCTGTATACGTTGTTGGATTAATTTTCGTTGGATCCCACTTTTGAATCCCACTTTAATATATTTGGCGTTGGATCCCACAAAACATTATTGTGTACTACCGTTGGATCGCACATTTAAAAATCGAAGAGAAATACGTTTCATTGCCGTTGAATCCCAAAAACTATTTCAGTTAGATCCCAAAAGCTTATTGGATCGTAACTGGCCGCAACTCGTAAAGTTCACAAATATTGTGCTCGTAAAAATATTTACGGGAAGGGCGAAATGTTTGGTCAGAACGCTATTGCTTCAAAATACATAGACGGCAATATATTTGGAGTTAGTAGGTTAAACGCACGGAAGGAATAAAAGGGCCATTCATCAGACAATTAACTACGAAAGGGGGAAGAGGAATATCCCGCGTGGGCACGTTACGTAACTCCGCTGATGCAACTGGCCGGCCACGCTCCTCCGAACCACCGAACTACTCTTTATGACCTTATCCTGCTACACGGAACACTTGGGCAACAAATATTCGCGCGCAACCTTGAGACACTATTATAACATTCAAATGAATCATTGTTCCGAATCACGCAGCTGAATGAATGTTTGGGCTAATATTAATATTCTCACAAACAGAATTACCCGGATTCGCTTAGCCTGGATACATTGACTTGTTTTTTCATAACAACTTGCCGATAGGTAAACATATTTATGAAAAGAAACAACCTTTACAAACAATTAACATTAGTAATCTAAAGCTATAACCCATCACTAAAAGCCGGTAGAGATAAACAACTTTATCTGATATCGACCTAAACGGCTATTAATACTATTAAAACAACCATTTAAGAGCTGGTAGACGCGTGAGTATCATCACATCACAATAGTACCAAAACCAAAACAATCAAGACGAGGCACGGCAGGCGCCGCCGCTGACAGACGCACCGCAGATATCGAATTCCGAACAGGGGAATTTCTTAAAATAACATGTCTGTGCTTAAAATGTCCAACAAAAAATAGTAAACTGTTTTTAGTCAATCTGATAATTAGAGATAACTATTTATTGAATTAAGTACAACTTCGTAAAAAATCGGCCTAGATTATACTAATTCAATCCTCGGAGTAATTTTGCTCGTCGCTTAATCAACATATATAATAACACGTGTTCCGCATATCTTCCTCTAGCCGAGATGGAATGGAGGCAATTGGTGTAGAATCCGGGCTCCCGTTAGAGGCCGCGAAGGAGGGGAAGCTTCCTCTACTACGCGAACAAACTGCGACCAAGGTTACGGGAGAAACAACGCGGAATTTGATTACACAGCTCACTTTAGACGATCAATCTACAAGTGTATATCTTGATAGTAAAAACGTTGTAAAAACTATTATCGGGGTAGTATCTGTCGCAGATGTTCTAAGCACTAATAAATACCGATAGCAAGTGGAGCATGAGGATAACAATGTCCTTGTTAAAGCGAAATAAATAGAAAAAATTTCCGCTAATGTCAAAAAATAGTTGCAATTTAATGATTACAACATACACAACTGATATTGAAGTACGTAACAAGTATTAATTTCGCCGAATTGGAGCTGCATTTGCGATACCGAAACCAGTTTCGTAACTCGTTCTGTACGCGTTAGGAAACGAACAGCCCGTGTGCATAAAAAATGTTGCAAGTTGAATTGTAACCCAAAATGCCGATCTCTGCTTACTTCGTGTAGCATTAATAACAAATAGGTATTTGGAGCCAAGAGGGTCAAGTTCGATGCGTGTGCACAGACCGTCAAGTTGGGTCCAAATCCTGCCGCCAACACTACAATAACATTACATCATGTGCACCGACCTCGGGGCTCCATTAATTACCTTTTAAATAGTGAGCATTGTATTTAATGCTTTATAAACCGTAGCTGCCACTGCCGTTCGTATGCGTGTTCCAGTCACCTTAATCTGATTAAGGGGTTTTGATTTGAATTATGAAAATACTTGAAACAGTTCCCATCAAATTCTAATTGTACAAAGTCTTTATTACATATCTAATATAGGTTTCTTATAGCTGTAACACCATTGCATCAATGTACTCAAAAATACTGACAAATAAATCATTTCATTTCATCCTAGCGGATACTGAATAACTGTTAGTTTAGCAGGAAGACGGTATTCTAACCAAAACATTGCATTTTTTTACGCAGTTCCGAAATAAATATATAAGTACTAGACAAGACTTGAATAAAGGATAGGAATTCCATTTGAATTAGCGATGCGCCAAACATATCACTAAAGTGAAAAGATAGATAAATATCTTTTTCAACTCAGTGATATATATCACTCTTGTATATCAGTATCTCATTAAAGATACATTGCCTGCCTTGCACTAAAGATAGATATAGTTAATAACAACTATATCTATCTTTAGCGTTATTATGTCGCTTAAACCAAAGTGTCTGAAAAGTGATATTAATCATCAAACTATATCTTGCAGTCGTGCCCATAGATTTGAGAGACTGTGTGTCGGTGTGTCGCTTAGACAAAGTTGTGTTCGTCTCTCTCTCTCTCTCTCTCTCTCTCTCTCTCTGTGATCGGAATCGTTCATTCATTCGGTATCCGTCGTCCGTATCTATCAAACTGAACTACGACACATTAACCTGAGCTAAAGATACATTAGCTCTTTCGTGAAGATATATATCTTTTATATCACTCATTCGCGAACCATTCATTCGGTATCCGTCGTCCGTATCTATCAAACTGAACTATGACACATTGATATAAATGATATAAAGATATAATTGAACTTCACCTGAGCTAAAGATACATTAGCTCTTTCGTGAATCGTATCTTTTATATCACTCATTCGCGAACTACACAACTCTAATTTGAATCTTTGACATGGTATCTACTTCACAAGAAGCAGGCTTGTCCAATGCAAATACCAGCTATAAAGCCGTCATGCGTGAGCGAGCGCTGCACAAGCGGCTTACACTGACCTGCCATTGAACATTACCAACAGCAGCAGGCAGTTGAGAACATTTTAACAGGGCAAGATTACGGGTCAATAAGTTACACAAAGTATCTCGGTTCAGTTATTTAATATTTGACAGTTTGATAAATCAAATATTCTATATTACAAATTATAAATAAACCGACTCATGAAGCAACTAGAATAGAAACAAACTGCCTATCAAAGACCAGTTTATAAATTCATCATTGTACACGTAACACGTCTAATATTACATTTCTTAAACATTCACTAGTCTATTTCAGTGTTTGTGATTCATACGAGCTTTATGGCACACCTGGGTGGTAAGTTTTCTTAGTCCAAAACAGAAAATAAAACAAAACACCAACGTTTGAACCGAGATGGCCCTCCCAGCGGCCAGCCTCTCTCCTATGCAAATATTGGACCCGACGCCGCGTATGACCATGTACTGAATTTGCACTCTCGCATACAAGCAGAAACGTGGAATATTTAACAAACATTGGTTTAACAAGCTTACATATGCACTACTTGGGTAAACGCAGAGGGTAAATGATGATATGATAACCAAGACTGCACAAATTTTGTGGTCAATAAACTAATATTTTGTATCTTGATGATGTTTTTATTTTTCAAAGCACCTCTCAAATGCAAAGTGGCAGTCAGAATTTACATAGCTAAAAATTAACCTCGGTTAGACATTCTGTTGGAAATTGTGAAAAGCTGAAAATAAAACTTTCTTCTTGTTTGCTCTCAGTGACAATGTAATATATGAAAAAGTAACAAAATACAATCGTAAAAAACCATAGAAAACAGATATCAAAAAATACTCATAAACAATATAAAGAGGTTGACTTAGTGAGCGTAGTCAACATGGTCGCCCCCGTGTGGCAACACCAAGATAAGGGAGTGACTACACTAAGTCAATAAAACCAGCTTGCGGGTTGGCCTACGTAGAGAACCAGTACTAGTGGCAACTTCGGCGACACGCACTACGCCATCGCGACCAGGGAATAGCGTGACTATCCGACCACGGGGCCATGCGCCTCGGGGTAAATTGCCGTCGGCGACTAATACTAAATCCCCGATTTTAAATGTGTGTGTCCCCGCAGTTGTCCCTGAAGGTCGAGGCCTCAACTCCGGTAAGTACTCCTTTACCCAGCGTGCCCAGAAGTGATCCGCCAAGCGTAGCCCTTTCTTCCACTTGACCCGGCGAACCAAATCCACATCATCCGCCGCTGCGAGAACGTTGTAGGGCGACGATGTTCCCAGTATAAAATGCGAAGGTGTGACGGCTTCCTCCGAACCTGGCTCGACAGACACGTGCGTAAGGGGCCGAGAGTTGACAATCGCCTCAGCTTCCAAGAGTAGCGTGTTGAAAACCTCTTCACAGGGAGAGCGCTCTCTTAATGTAGCAGAAAGAGCAGTCTTAACACTCCTCACGAGTCTCTCCCAACAACCGCCCATGAAAGGGGCCGACGGCGGAATAAACTTCCACTTGATCCGCTTGTTGCACGCGTACTCTGCTACAGGCTCACCATACAGCTTCTGAAGTTCACGACTGGCTCCAACAAAAGCCGTGCCGTTATCTGAAAATATAGTCGCTGGTGTTCCACGGCGGGCGATGAACCGGCGAATGCACATTATTGCCGAATCGGTGCTAAGGCTCGACGCGACCTCCAAATGAACGGCGCGCACCGTGAGGCAGGTAAACAGCGCCACATATCGTTTCTCTGTTCGCCGTCCAATGGAGACTTGAAGGGGTCCGAAGTAGTCTAAGCCCACGTGCGTAAACGGTTTTTCATGGTGGGCCAGCCGTTCCGATGGTAAGTTGCCAGTCAATGGGGTGGTTGGTAGAGCCTTTCGAATTTTGCATTGACAGCAATCATTCGCCACTCTCTTCACTGCCGGTCGAAGGCCAATTACGTGATACTTCTGGCGCAACTCGTTTACGACGGTTTCGTTGTTCGCATGGGCCATGAGTTGGTGAACCGAAGCAATAAGAAGTCGCACGATCCTGTGCTTGCCATCAAGCACTAGTGGGTTCACGGCGGTGGAGACGTCGTCAATTGTCGAAATCCTTCCATAAAGTCGAAGCGTGTGATCTTCATCAACATACAACGCCCAGCTCCTTAAGCGACTAGTCTTGGGTAACGCCTGGCCGCGCTGGGTAAGGGTATACTCATCTCCGAAAGAATCTAATTGAGAACGAAGGAGGAGTCGTCGCTCTGCCTCCACTAAATGTCGTGAAGTTAAACAAGATTCTGAATTTGCAACTTGACGCGAAGATGCCAGAAGGGCTTTAAACCGCTCCGCGCATAGCACTATTCGAGCAGTAGCTCTTAGTAAACGAAGCCACTGACTGAAACGAGTGGCGTCCGCAACCACCGGTGAAGGTAGTGTTCGCGAAACAATTGCCCCTACCGCCTCCAAACAAGAAACCATGGCGGTTCGTTTAAGCTCCTCGAGTATTGGAGGCGATTGAGTGGATGGTTCCTGTGGCCAATCGACAAAGGGTAAGGTTAAAAATGATGGCCCCAGAAACCATCGAGAGGAAATTTTGAATTGGTGATCCACGCGCGTAGCGTCGTCCGCCACATTCAAACCCGACGGAACATACCGCCAACAGGAACTACTAGTTAACTCTGTAATCTCACCTACCCGATGAGCTACAAAGGGTTTGAATGAGCGGGCATCGCATCGCAGCCAGCGAAGAACCGTCATACTATCTGACCAATAAAATAATTTCGATGGCTTTCGCCTGTGAGCTTCAACAATATACTGGGCAAAACGCGCGGCCATGAGCGCTGCCTGAAGCTCCAGGCGAGGTATTGTAACTGGCTTTAACGGTGCCAGTCGTGCTTTGCCACCAATGAGACTAAGTATCACTTTCCCGCCGGCGCACACAAACCTAAAATAAGCTACGCAGGCATAAGCAACCTCGCTTGCGTCGGCAAAAACGTGAAGCTCAACCTCATGTGCAACATTAAGTGACAAATAATGTCTAGGGATGGAACAAGTAAATAAAACCGAAAGCTCCTTGTACCATAAAGTCCACTTATTAACCAAGAAGATAGGTAGCTGTTGGTCCCAGTGTAAACCTAATTTCCAGGTCTGCTGAAATAGCAACCGTCCACGGATTATAATAGGAGTAAGCAGACCTAGTGGATCATATACACTCATTAAATACGACAAAACGGACCGCTTTGTCAAAATTGTAGGCAAATCACCTAAATTGCCCCTTGAGAACCACAGAGTGTCATCCCTGATGTTCCAGTTCACGCCAAGTATTCGAACTGCCACCGAGGACATGTTTGTGAGGCGCAACTCTGGCGAGATAGATGCAAGTGCCGGCTCTGAATTAGAAACCCAGGCACGCATCTGCAAAGAGGCTCGCGACAAAACATGAACTATATCACGCGCTAGGTTTGCCGCCTCGTCTGGTGTATCAACACTGCCCAAGTAGTCGTCCATATAAGTATCATTCATGATAGCGGCAGCGGCAGCTGGATGCGTGTGACTGTGTTCCTGGGCATTACGATTTTTCAAATAAAGAGCCGTAAAGGGACTCGACGTGGCACCGAAAATCATGGATGACATTCTGTACTCGCGAATCGGCTCAGAGGGGTCGTCGCGCCACAAAAACCTTTGCGCATCCCGATCCTCTACCCGAATTTTCGTCTGCGGAAACATCTCCCGAATGTCAGCGTTGAGAGCTATTCGACCCTCTCGAAAGCGCATTAGTAAGGCCAATAACGGTTGTAAAAGATCAGGTCCGGAAAGCAACATAGAATTTAAGCTCACACCGTGCACCTGAGCAGCTGCATCATGTACAACCCTTAATTTCAATTTCTGAGGGTGAACTACGCCGAAGTGCGGCAAGTACCACGTTACAACACCTTCAAAGGACGGAGGGCACAACTCAGCGTAATCTTTACTTAAAGTACCCTGAATGATACTCTTGTAAGATGCAGCATACGCAGGGTCACGTCTAAACTTATTTTCCAGGCTGCGAAACCTAGACAGGGCCAAGGGGCGGCTGTCAGGGACCTTACTGATATTAGCTCGCCAAACCAAACCAGTCTCGAATTTACCTGATGGGAGACGTCGCGTCGTCTCATCTAAAATTTGTAGAGCCCGCCTATCGCTTTCGGACAGATACTGCTTCTTTACTATGCCGATAGAATCAATGTGAAAATATTCTCTTAGTTGAACATCAAGAGACTCATTTTCGCCAGCAGTAACGTCGCGGCAATGGTTTACATAGCAATTTTGTGACAAGTTTGACTTAACTTTGCCGAACAAAACCCACCCGAGGGAAGTCATAGCGGCCACCGGTTGAGTGCGAGAACCGCGACGCACCTCGTGGGGTAACAAAAGATGCCAATTATCTACACCTATCAAAAGTGATGGTTTAGCGTCGTCGTAGCTCAGAAGCTTGGCAATGTCCGAAATGTAGTCTAGAGCCTGAATGTCCTGGACTCTGACGGATTGTGGTGCGATATCCAAATTGGGCACGGCGCGAACATTTTTGAGCTCATAGAGCTCCGAGCAATGACGACCCTTAATTTTTAAACTAACGTGGTCTACCTTCATCGTCTTGGACATCCCCCCAATACCCTCGATAGTCATAAGGCTACTTTGTCCTTCAACACCAATAGTTTTGGCGAGAGATGAGTCTATTAATGTAGCGGTGGAGCCGTCATCTAATAATGCGAAAGCATCAACAGCCCCTCTTGGGCCAGAGACGGTCACCGCAATCATCTTGAGGAAAGGGCGGGAAGATGAACGAGTACTACTATGAGCTATAGTTTCCGAAGCAGTGTTATCAAAAACAGCAGAGCCCTCAGGCGTTGACTGTACACAAGACACTGTAGCACATTCAGAAGTATCTCTATGAAGAATGGAATGATGAGTGAATTTCTTGGTACATGAATCGTGCTTACATGAAAACTTTTTACAACGAGCGTATGCATGACCTCCTTTTCTTAGGCATTTGTGGCAAACCTTCATTGAATTTACCCATTCCCATCTTTTATCAATTGAAAGAATTTGGAATTGTTTACATCCTAGAACGACATGCCCGGACTTTTCACAAAATAAACAATCCTCTTTGAATGACTTCGGGTTGTCATTTGTCACGGATGCCGCCGAAAAAGAAGTTTCGTTTTGACAAACGAGATGAACGTTTTGACGTTTGTCAACGGTATTGTGAGTGACGTGCAATGACTTGGATGGTTCGATGTACTCAAATTTTACGCGAAGATTTGCTTCGCCCACTAAAAATTTTGACAAAAGTTCTAATCTATAATGATGAAGGTTTTCGTTTTTGCATGCAAAGTCCGCCCAACGTGTTCGTAAGAGAGGCGTCAGCTTACCGACAATCTCGTTGGTCAACTCTGGAGAAGCTAAATACTCCGGCCGATCCAACAGCCGCACCACCTCTACACAATTGCGTACTTTGCATGCAAAACTATTCAAGTCTTTCGAGCTCTCTTGGTTGGATAGCCTAGGTAAACTACGAATTAAGGCGAGTTCCGTCAAAATAATTCGCTCTGGACGGGCGAACGCGTCCTCGAGAGCTCGAATGACTTCAGCCGGGTCGCGAGCGACTGCAATGAGAACACTCACACACTCGCGCGCGGCCCCGCGTAAAGCAGCACTAATTCTAGCTAAATTTTCGGAAGCCGAATACGACGAGCTCGTGGCGTCATAGAGCCTTTTAAAAATGAGCCAGTCGGTCGGGTATCCGCTAAAGATAGGCAACGAAATTGAAGGATTACCACCTACCTTTTTACTAGATGCTCCAGCAGCCACCTCGGCGATGGCAGAGGCCAATTTTAGTATATTTTGTGAAGTATGAAATTCTATATTATCTTTATTGATGTTATAATTTTGCTGTAGAGTGCCTAATGTAGAGTGTAAATGTGTAGGAGCCCCGTTGACATGTGCGTTGCACTGCCCTGTAGGAGGGTGACAGGGGGGCGCCAACGGGGTGTGGCATGAGGCCACAGATGCGTGGCAAGAGTAGCCATGGAAAGCCACAACACAGGAAGGAGCCCGCCGCACGGCAGTCGGCGCGGAAACCGCGGGGCCCTCGAAAAGCGCGGTATGCGCTAGGGCCTCCGTAGGCAAACCCCCAAAAGGCGCCGTATGGGCCAGGGGTTCCACGGGCGGGTCCTCAAAAAGCGCCTCATGCGCAGAGGGCCCGGCCTGCGAGCTGCCGTGAGCTTCAACCCACGCTTGCGTTCGACTACCATGACTGCGTGAATACTGGGAGGCGGTACGGCTACCGGAACTTAGACTAGCAAGCTGTGCGACGCGTTCCGCTTCAGCGGCGGCGCGCTCCGCTGCGACCACCCGGGCAGCGGCGGCAAGCTGGGCTTCAGCCACGCGAGCAGCGCGGTCGGCCTCAGCCACGCGAGCAGCGCGGTCGGCCTCAGCCACAGCCGCGGCGACCTCAGCGGCAGCTAGCTCCCGCTCCGCTTTAGCCGTGCGCTCGGCATGCGCTGCTTCTATTTGAAGCCGTACCGAAGAAGAAAGTTTATTTGAGGACTTACCACTACCATTTGTGTTTTTACCGGCATTCTGAACCTCCTTAGCTTTTTTAGATCTCGTGAGCATCTTTTATCCCACTTCTGACACCACTTTGTTGGAAATTGTGAAAAGCTGAAAATAAAACTTTCTTCTTGTTTGCTCTCAGTGACAATGTAATATATGAAAAAGTAACAAAATACAATCGTAAAAAACCATAGAAAACAGATATCAAAAAATACTCATAAACAATATAAAGAGGTTGACTTAGCGTAGTCAACACATTCGATAATCAAACAGTCACTTCTACTTAGGATCAAATAAATAAACACTGATTTACCAAAAAAGAGACCAAAATAATACTAACATTTACAGCACAATCTCGAGACAAGGTGACTTTAGGTGCACACGCGCGCAAGGTACCATGTGTACAACAAAGCACACCAAAGTACAGGAGGCGAAATGACGCCACGCTGACCCTGACCTTGGGGCCAACACGCTCGCGAGAGCCGGCTCTCTTATCGTTTTCTTTATTGTGTTTATTTTTGCGAATGTACTGCCTCGTTCAATTCCCATATTATTTTGGGTTGGTCGACAGCTTTCTAAGCAATTATTTTCAAGTAGAGTATAGTAATAAACTGAAGAGGTCGATGGCGCCACGGTCGTGCCTTCTTAGTAACGATCAATAAAGTTAAGCTACCAAGTGCACGGTCGGTACTCGGATACGTGACCGAAAATTTCTCAAATCGATTTTCCTCCGTGCTTCGTCGGCACGTTGAGCTGGTGGTCCCTGATGCTGTGGAAAGATAACAGGAAACTGAAACGATCGGATCGAATAACTATGTTTTTGTTAACTATTTTGACTTCTCCTAAAACCTAATTTGGCCACTCACAATATCAACATGATTTTTGCGTTCATTTACTTTCAACAAAAAAAGCTGTAAACAATTTATAACGAACACAATAAAGGTTTACTTTGTGGTGGGGATTTTCACAGCACGACTCATTTCTTTAAAAGCAGCATCAAAATGAATCTTACCTACTGATTATATAATAAAAATGATGTCGTATCGTATTCCATCAACAAAATAATTAATATTTAAATAGCTATCTTATACGATCAACATATGAAGGACTTCCACTGAATGTAATTTAATCGTGAAGAATGCGAAGGTTGTCACATATCTCATTTCGTAACTTTGACAACTCGATGTCGTATTGTTATCTCAGCTTACAATACTGCAACTGTATTGTTCAGAGAAAAAATATTTAGGGTTTTCTTATAAACTTATCTTTGGATTGACTTTAAACTCTCTTTTTCAGTGTAATTCAACTATGACATTGAGTGATCAAATCTAGTACCTATTATTAAAACAAGATACGAAACTATATGTATTAAAATATTATTTTACACATTGCAGAATACAGGATAGATAAATAGGAATAAATAATAATAGACAATCCAATTGTTCTCACATCTAATGAGCCTCGAAAGTATAGTAGGGTACAGGGTAAATAATGGACATGATCCCATCCATAAAACAATGTAAAACATAATTAGATCTAATATATATATAAAAAAAAATCTAAATAATGAAGGATAACGATAAAGCGTAAGCAATCTACCTATCAATTGTACACACATAACTGCCAGTAGCACGGATAACATTAATCATAAAAGGCCAACGTAACGTAACAAATCAGCTTTTATGTGCATTCATATATTGCAGCCGGCTGGAAATGGTTTTACTACATCGTTAAGAAAATATATGTAATGCATCGTGTTACAAACTTTAAACCTAAAATAATTATAGATGTTTCACACTAACATTTATATAAAAATAAGACGTTCGAAAATAAATTTATAGAAGCCATTCATCTGCGTCTATTTAATATAGCGATAGATGACAGCAATGAGGAGAAGATTGAAATAGATTGTAGTAATAAAGTTAATTTTAAAAGTGATTGTGTTTTTTAATACAATTAAAACGTTACATATTCAAATAATATTGAAATGCTTCATAACGTACGTTATAAAAAAAGTAGATCAAGATGATACGTATTTCAAAATGAGTCATCGATTAAGAACAGCTCGCAATGAATGGGCAGATTATAAATTGGCATACAAGTGCCCCTATACTTATTAAAATGAAGCCATTAGTAACCCATGTAGTGAACACTGGACATCGCATTGTTCGTGCGATGATTGGCGATTAAATCAATTATGTCATACTAATTATGTAAATTAGTAAACAGCTTGTTGTAGAAAACTGACAAATAGAATACATTCCAACGTTGCATTGCTTAAATGGCGAAACATAAATATTGTATTAGATGAAGAAAAGTTAACCTAAATGATACATATTAATAACTTTATGCACATTCCGTAGCCATGGCACGACTAACTGATTGACATATGTATTGCAGAATTACCTTAAGAGCTCCACAAACTTTTCTAAGTTTAAATAGAAAAAAATGCCAACGCGGCAGACAAGTTAGTAGTTGCATCTTGAATCTTTGAGGTAAAATTATCAAAACATCATTTTCTCAATTGATTCAAGTAGTTTAGTATTTTTTATTCGTAAGCATACAGAATGATTAAAACAAAAACTCCGAGCTAAAGTCTTAGTCATTTCATTACTTAAGAATTAGGTTATAGAAAACTTCTATATAGAGGGTAGGAACATGTTTATGTTGTAGGAATGTGTTAAGGGGCGAGGTTTCCTAACAAAAAAATGTTTGTATTTATAAATAAAGAGTGTACGGTATAGGTGTTGCGACGGGCGCGTTCTATTTCGGTGCGGGCACGTGGGGCGACCAAACATCCGGCGACGCACCCCGCCGCTGACGACACTACACTAATTGGAACGGTGCTAATTGTATTAGGATCACTTTCACGGCTATCGATTATAATATTCCTACTCCTCGACAGTAAGAAACCGAACGTGCTGAAAAGTTGACGTGAAACACAAAGGCGTCGATAATGAGAGTACTGACATTGCTATTGTTAGAAGAGAATGTGTCGGATAAAAACAGTTTTGCTCAGAATTGCTTGCATTCCTTGTATTAGCCAGGAGCCGTGATCGTGCGAAATACTTTTAATTGTGTTGTTGCTATTTAGTCTATTCTATTACCATAATATCGAATTAGAATTGCTTGCTTTTACGAACAATATTATTGCAGATGGGATGTAATTATTTGACTCTAGACGGGACTGTGCACAGTACCTACACGTCCATGAATGCGATGCGGTTTATATATGGGGCAATAATGCACCGCGAGGTTGTGTGTCAAGTGGGGCCAGCCGTGTCGCACCTAATGTGCTTCAATTAGCAGGCATTCCACCGCTGACTGGACTAGCCGTTGACACGTAGACGACGGGATGTCTACGCTACAGAAATAACGTCAAGGTGTGGAATCAACCAAAGAAAAATTCCAGAAGGTTGGAAATTTATTTCGTGCCCTACTTTTATAAAGAATGTTAGGCATAAGGAGGTAGAGGAAAATTAGGTACCTAATAATTTGAGGACATTTTTTATTTGTTTGGAGGCTCGTTACAGAGCGCATTGTGAATCAACATTGAGCAAACATTTCCTCCAAGTTCTTGTGAAGTTGTACTAGTTATAGCGTGCAAACGCACACAAACTTACTTAACAAATATTTTCCACAGAATGTTCGTAACAATATTGGCAGACATCCAAGTTGCACATTTCGAGCTATAAAATCAACTGGTACCCCATATTTTCATTCAAGTCCATTTTCAAAAAGGCTTATGAATAGAAAACTAACTGAAGGTAGGAAGGTACTATTACTACGATAATATTTGCAAGTACGATACCTAGAAATTTGCTCGAAGGATTGGCTATATTTACTGATGAGGTAATAACTATTTTATGGATGCATGAAAAATAATAAAACTCAATGACACAAAGACATGCCATCAGCGACCGATAAGCAAACAAGCTCAGTCGCGGACGATATAACAACACACATTCACAGCGAATAATATGATAGATAAGAACTCAATTTTTTCTTAAAGACCAAACTTCTTAAAAATCCTAACAGAATTTGAATTCAACCTTAGCGCTAATTAAATTCACATTAAACTGGACAGTATTTAAAAAAATGTTTAGACGACTCTACATAAATAATAAACATCAAGGTGATCAAGGGTCAAATATCACATAAAGATCTAGCGGAACGAATAACACAAGATAACGGATCACCTGATCATTTTGTGACGAGTATCAATGTCAGAGATGGGAAGAGTTTGTTGACAACAGCCGAATACAATGCAGCGAGAACTGCGGTGGGAACGAGAACGCATTGTGATGTCGCTGTGGGTTCATCTCAAGATCATAATGCTAGTAGGTGAGCGATCTAGCTAGACGAACGTGGACGTTGCAGCCTACACGTAACAATGCGAACAATACCTTATACTCAACTTTTTCTGATGCCGAACGCAAGAGGACCAGTGCGTGTAAGTATTGACTTGAGAAATAAGATATTTTAATTTATTCAGTCACCATAACATTATGCGTTGAGATATGCCAAATGGTAATAGCATCGTATGTTTAGTATGGAGTCATCGGTACCGTAATCGCTATGAGCTCACGTCACGTACACTCAGTTTTGGCGGCGGAACCTCTCGCACGCGAGCGCCCGCCGGTGATATAATATAACACGCTTGCGCTCCCAGCCGATACAAGTCAACGACACGAATAGTTTGCATCACTAAGACAGTTGGACAAGTTCATAGAAACCTTATCTGGAGCTCATCTTCCAGAGCGAAGATACTCAAGTCATTCATTTCGTAACGTTCACGTTCCGAGTAGTCGTAAAATTATCAATAAAAAAATGCTCAAACGCAGTTCCACGAACAACAACAAATTAACGTAAGAGCCGCGGGCAATGAACTCTACTTAACCTAGAAAGCACAAAGACTGCGCCAATTAAAATGGCTCTGGGAAACAAACTCGTCAAGAAGTCAACGTCAGCGCTCGACTGGATGGAGCCAGCGATACGCAGGAAACTAAGAAAGCTCGTCCGAGGCGAACTGTCCAAATAAGTAGCGGGGATCGGCGCCCCGGCCAAAGCAGTTTCACCGTGAGCACAAACTAATTTAAATGCAGGCAAAATCGTGACAACCGTAGACTTTTGTATGTAAAACAACGCATACATAAATCTCGCTCCAGTGGACATGTTCAACAATTTACCGTGTGGTCACGCTCCACTCGCTGTTTGTATGAAATCTGAGAATTCATAAATGTATACATTCGATTCATTGAAAGAGAAACCTTGCGTTTCAATAACAATGCAGTGAAACCGAAATGGAAGTGTAATGAATAAAAAAATGCACACATGAAGACTCCCGGCTGTCATTGATTGAACAAATGCGGACAAAATTGATTTCCGTACTTTCTGAGGAATATTAAATTACCCTTTACAAGGAACTGCATACGATGCAATCGTACCAACCTGATTATCAGTAAGGTTAACAACATCAGTCATATCAAGAAAGATAAAAACACGATTAATTTCCTGAAATAGCGACAATGATGCCAGTGAATAAGTACATTGAAATAAATTAATATAATTTTACATGACACTATATGGAATTAAGCATTTGTCCATATTTTGTCAGCTCTCGTGCAACGTCCTATGTAAAGCATGGCGAGTGCCAATTTATCATCGCACCTCGTAGGTGTGAAACATCTGAGATATTTTAAGACAATTTCCAGCAGTTGGCCTGAAATCAGTTTCAAGAAAAATAACATTTCTATGGCACATACTTTAAACAACTCTGTTACAGTAAAGATTGCAAGTAAGCATTGTGTACGCCAACTCGCATTTATGTTTACTCAAATTGAGAACCATTTATCAACCCCCATCTCAAACACCCTGGTCTTACACTACGGTACCACAACAGATTTAAAGATTCAAATATCCTTTGTTATTACAAACCCATTTTAGAGAAGAATTTTAGATAATCTCACGTTAATGTAAAAGGAACTTATAATTGAACATTATTTATTATGATTATAGATACTATAATAGATAATAGGATAAATATATATTTATTATTAATAATCTTAAATAAATATTTAAGCAATCGTGACAAGTGAACAATAGTTAGTGTTTGTACCATAAATAATTAGATAACCGAACCAGGTTTCATTCAAGATGGTCACACATACATACATAAATTCACGCCGAAATAGGTATAGGCAGGCAGATATCACTTGTTACAATCTTTACATATCTTTCGCTTCATCCACTCCCTTCAGTGTCCTCATACATGCTCGGCGGTTTCGATACTTTTGACCTGGCCCTTTCTAAGAAGTCTTTCAAGACGTAAACATCATCAGCCATAAATAAATTAAATATTTTAATATCACAATTCAACAAATGTGATAAAATCTAATAGAAATAGCAATTACTTTTACCGAAGAATTCGACAATCCTGCCGATAAGCAACATAACGATATGGCATAATCAACGAGTAATCAAGAGATGTTTGATAAGTGACGCAGACGCGATGAAGGTCGCCCGCGGATAGAGACTATCCGCTCGAACATAACACTACAATAAAACAAATATTGTACTGGGTCGACGTGGAAGCCACTCGAGACCGCGGCTCCTACAGCTACGTGATGACATCATGATAACACGTATCGATGTGAAGGAGACATTTCGCAATCTTACAAGTACAAAACAGTACCTTTTTTGGTTTGCTTCTCGCGTTCCTTTTCCTTCTCGCGAGCCTTCTTCTCCCTCTTTTCCCTCTCCTGCTTCTCCTTCTCCAACCTTTTCATTTCCTTCTTCATCTCCTTTTCGCTTTTCTTCAGCTTGGTGTCATCGATCTTCTCCGATAAAATAAAAGTCCCCGTTTGGAGTTTCGTCTCCATCTCCTCCTTAGGACGCATCTTCTACCACAAACGTCTCAGCACTTCAATATCACACAAGGAAAATCTATTAATTCTAACAGAATCCCTTGAAATTCACTCTCGGAAATTATCTCGATTTTTCGTTAGCGTGAAAAAATTTATTCGTCAGAAGCGGGCGCGTCGGGCCACAAGCTTATCGTCCAGGTGCACCGAGAGCCGCTATTGACGAATCCGTATCGAAATTATCACTGGCACTCTTGAATATTTCAAAACGCGATGATACCGAGATCGAACGAAGCTCGAAGCCTAATCGCGGCGCGCACCGACCGTGACCGAGTCTGGGGCAGCACTGGCGGCCGGCGCGGCGCCCGCGCTACCGCCCGCCGGCGCGTGCGACAGACCCAGTCTATAAATAAGGCTCACTTCCTATACTCAATGGAATCAAAAGGCGATTTATGGCCGTTGAACCCATGAAAGCTTTTCACGATGCATGACAGTGCCAAAATTTGATCCAAACCATCCAATTTGTTTCCACTTGAGTCTCCAATTTCGATGCCAAGGTCTCTGCCGTATTAAATTTGTTGTAGATTGTGTGTATTTTAATTATAACCTTGATATGTTCTACAAAGGTTATCATTAAAGAGCTATTACAATAATAGGTGCTAAAGTTGCACAGAATGATCAATTATTTGTTTGTGGCGGTAAATGGCACTTGAAGCTTTTGTGTACACAAGTATAGGTACCTTTTCAAAAGTGCCTTAAATAAACAGCGCAAGAACATACTTCGATCAAATAAACCAAACACTTGCTGCTAGATAAATCGCAGCTATCATACCAAAGTTGGAGCATCAGACGGCGCGGGCGTGTAAACCGTCGACGCATGCCTGTGAAATCAATTGCGGCTGCATATTTTCCCAGCGGCTACTGGCTGTCCGCCGTCGAGACAATAGGCCAAAAAACAAAAACAAAACAAGCATTCGCCTGCCGAAGATAAGTGGTTATGCAAGCAGCCGAGAAAGTATCTCACGCTGCTCGGCACGCAACTGGGAGCAGCCAGGACACTCGCATGATACTCAATGCGCCGATAAACGACATCCTACAAGCATAAATTTTGACCACAACTATCTTACATTGGCTGCCTCTTATAATATTAAGGTCAATTGGTTTAAGAAGAGTTACGACTTTTGACAAGAACACTATCTACCTAGCCATTTGTAAAAGGCGAAAATATTAATTAATACAAACAATTGAAAGGTAGTTTTACTAAGTCCGGTCCGATAAGGGACAATAAGCTTAAGCGTCCCGTGTGACTATCAAGACAGGACTTATGTATTTGGATTTTCATCCAAAAATACTAAAATGGAAGCGGATTTAATACTTTTGAGAATTCATTATTTCTTTTGTTAAATTCTTTTCACGTATTAGTTATTTACACTGGCATTGCAGAAGATGGTCATAGTATTCATTAGCCCAAAAGAGTGGCATATTTTCATGTGTGCCTACGGGGCACCTCTGGTAGCAAGACATAAAAAAAGTTTGTCATTTTTGCTAGAAACTTGGCCAGAAATAAAAATTCGCTTCAACCAGAGCAAGTTAAATAGACTTAAGGAAAAATCTATTGCAGACGTTTCTCATGGCACAAATAATATAATATTCTCATGGTAAACCCGGCACACTTCCTGACGCTCGCGCTGGAGAAAGCCCTCCAGACGAGTCGTGCTTTGAAACTGATATACACTCCGTTCGGGATCATTTACTCCTATTATAATCTGCCAGCTCTATAAACTAGATTGATACACTTTCTAATTGTAAATAGTTACGTGCTAAGTTACTTTGAATTCGCAATAGAAAAGGTTGTTTTCATAATTGTAGAGACAGACTGCTCAAAGCGTTGAAACTTACGATACCTATTAACTGGTGTTAATCAATAAATGTTGTCAAATTATGTTTAGTGGTTATTTAGAAATTAAGTAGTAAGTTTTTAGTTAAGTGAATATAAATATTAGTAGGTACGTACAGAAATGCTACTCGCTCGACACTTGGTGAGGTGGTCAGTAACGCTGCCTATACTCCTTAGACAAATGTTTGAGTGAAGGAAGAACAAGAAATTTTTTGTTTTATAAAAAGGTCAAGCAGATGACTCCATTCCACCTGGTGGTAAGCAGAAGTGCAGTCCAAATGTGCAGATGCGAGTGATAAACCGCCGCGATAGCACCCTCGCCTTGCTGACCTGCAAGGTGCTTCTTCACGACTCCTTTGAATGACCCAGGATAGCAGGAAGAAGGAAACGTGTGCTGGCAGTGAAATCCATTTCTTGATTGGGCGACAAAGAAACGAGCTGCCAAATTTCTTAGTTTGCGTTGGAATAGATTATATTTATTTATATTTATATTAAATCATTTTACTTTGTTTGTTTATGTAAGGGAGGTAAATAACTATGAATATTAAATAATACGTTATCTATACTATTTAAAGGTAAGGAAAATGTTTTATATCTGATTATGGAATGAAAAATGTTACACAATATTTTCTTTTCTTTCACAATGTACGAGGCAGTGGAATTAGTAGGCAAAGTCGTTGATCGCAAACTACTCGTAAATACATTAAAATAACCAAATTCAATGATGAAACAGACAGTAAACATACAATACTGACACTTATCGACAGCTCGCCACGTGGCTAGTTTCTGTACTTAATTCGATTTCCATTTCTAAGATAAATAATCTATAATTAAACTTTCCAACGTAATGTATATTTAATTTGAAAATATCTGAAAGCACACAACTTTCGGACAATAAGTGCGCCATTAAAGACACATTAAGCAATATTTTAGTTTATTTGTGTGCCAGACAAAACTATCTATTTATGTAAGCAAATAAAACTTATTTAAATGCAAAACTAATGGCAGAGCAATCTCTTAGTACAGACCCTGCTTAAAGTTTATAAAAAATTGGTCTGAAACTACGATATTCAATAGCTCCCAGCAAACTCGCACTGGTCCCAGAGTGTTGGCATAAATAATATTTAGGAATAATTTTATCTAGATTATGATCAAGAAGAATCTTGAAAATATTTATTTTTCATATAGCATTAGTTATAACTATATGTGACTTTTCCTATATTCAAAATTATTATGGATGTAAATGAAGTTCATCGCCCTTCATTAAATTTGAATTTGCCGCGCTTAACGCGGTAGTCATCTTGTTTAGACGGTAAAATAAATAGAATATGAATGGACGGCAAAATATAAAAATAATAAAGAAATACGTTTTAAATTTATAGAGAATAAATGATTACGTACATTAAACATTAGTTAAGTGTAAAAAGTGTGAAATAATAGCTTTAAATGTTGTTTCTCTTTTCAGGTTAGTTTTGTTACTTAATTTTCTTTAACCTTCAATTAAGATGGATATGTTATTCGGTTTTTGATAAAAATAAATCTCTTTTCAGAGCAACACAGTTGAGTTTTATTTCATCAAAGAAATAATTCTAATATAATATTATAAAACAACATTTCTACAGCTGTTTATCAACAATGGAAAAATTGAGATTTGAATTTATTGTAAAAGCAAGTGAGGATCCAAAAACAAATGTTATCTGCATAACTTCAATTGCTGATATCAACAAAAATACATTTTTGATACCTAAACACCTTCAACATGTGGAACTGCATGATACAATTATAAAAACTCAAGCTTTTAAGAAAATAAAAACCACATTGCAAAGAAGACATGACAAAAGACAGGTTTGGATTTCATTAACTCCAGAAATCTACAATGCTTACTTGGACGAAGATGGCAATATGCAGTTCAAGGGGTATTTTTAGAGGAATCAATGCCAGAAACAAGGGAACAAACTCCCACTAGTGATATTTTGGAAAAGACTTTAACAAGAATTTTAGAAAATTTAACTGAATTAAAGAAAGATACATTCAGTAAATCAATTAATATTAAGAATTTGGCAGATAAATTTATAATAGATAAATTCACTAGAAAAACTTCTAATGTAACTCAATGGATAAGCATTTTTAAATCAGAATGTTCTCGCTTTGGTATAGAACAAGATAGTAAGAAAATTGAAACCCTAAGATTATTTTTGGAGGACTCTTGCCTTGACTGGTATAGTTCTATGCTTATAAAATACACGGTGAATTCAGAATGGTCAACTTGGAAAGCAAACTTTTCTGAAACTTATGCCGATAAAGGCTGGTCGCCAGTCAGGTATGCATTTTTATTCAGATATAAACAAGGGTCGTTATTGGAATATGCTGTTAAGAAAGAAAGACTGTTATTAGAAATAAATAAATCAATGGATATACCTACCTTAATTGACTTAATTGCCACAGGCCTCCCGAGCTTCATAGCTGATAGAATTGATAGAAAGAACTTAAATGAGACTAAAGATTTATTCAATAGTATCAGAGGCTTAGAACACTTAACGTATAAAAATAATACTGATAAGAAAGTGAGAGATTTTGAAAATTAAAATAAAGAAAAAGATGGAAGAGACAAACCATGCAAATTTTGCGAACAAGAAAATAAAGGGAAGCGATATCATCCTGAATCCTTATGTTGGTTCAAAAACAAAAATATTGATAAACCAAAAAGAGATCAAGTAAGAAACGTTAACAATTCTGAATTAGAAATAGAATTAAATGAATTTATTCCAAAAAAAAACTAATTATTCCACCATTAATCAAAATTAAATTATTACTTAATGACTCATTGGAAACAATGGGGATTTATGATTCAGGATCAAATGTGTCTCTAATAAATTCAAGATTGTTATCCTGGAAAAAAAGTTCCGATAATAATGAAAATTATATAAAAAATGCAAAATGGTGTGAAAAAAACTCGAGGAAAAAAAAAAGAAAAAAAATTGACATTATTTTTGTGTTCTTGGACGATATTATTATTTCATCCCCAATGAAATTATCATTTTAACAAAAAAGTACTGAACCAATTTTGGTATAATTTATACGGGACCACCTTTGGAGTATGTCCTTCCTAACGAAAAAAGAATCTTCAAAATCGATTCATAGAAAACCTCCTCCTTTTTTGAAGTCGGTTGAAAATATAGACCAACATAACTTTGATATCTCAATAAGTCATTTGGACAGTGAAGAACAGTCAGCAATAGAAGAGCTAGTATGCAAATATTCATCACTCTTTGCTAAAGATAAATATGACATAGGTACGGTGAAAGGTTATGAAGCGCATATTGATTTATTAATAGACAAATATTGTAGTAAAAGACCATATAGATGCACAATTGAAGATAAAAGGGAAATTGAACATCAAATATCTAAACTATTACAAGAAAATTTAATAGAAGAGTCTTACAGTCCTTTTGCTGCCCCAGTAACATTGGCTTATAAAAAAGAAGAAGGAAAAAGATCAAGATGTATAGATTTTCGTGATTTAAATAAAATGAATTAAAGAAAGATACATCATACACATTAAAGAAAGTTCATCGCCCTTCATTAAATGGACATACATAATTCATTCTTTGAGACGGATTGAGGAAGCCATCACAAAATTTAGTACTAAAAATGTAAAGGAAGAAAGGAGATAACTTGCTAAATATTTTCTCCGTTCTTCAAATAACTCCACTAAACTCCGGCTATCTATTGATAGTCGTAGGAATAGTGCGTAAGAGTTTTTAGAGCTCTAATTCGAATTAATAATTTCTCACTATTAGTTTGTTAATGAAATTTGTAATTTTACTTAGATAAGTGGAATCTGCCTCACCTTTAGGACCAACGGCGTAGTATTTAATAATATGTTGATCAAACCGCAAATAATTTCACTTATCAATCAATGTAGCGACCATTCCGCAAGTGTCCAGAAATAACTGCAGTCTAGTTTTACACTTCCGTTTGGTGACAACTAGAGATTTTCGCAACAGTCCTCGAGAAAGCCTTAAATTGTTCCAAACAATGGAACCTGTTTTGGAACAAACAGGCTCTGTGCCCGTGGAAACGATGGAAAGTGGTGACGTAACGTCTGGCGGGAACGCGCTCCGAGCGTTCACACAACACAACGATATTCACGAATATACCTATTTCACCCATACTGCTTTGGTAGGACGAACCTTGGATGTTGCGTCGCAAATGACCAAAATAATGGTTTTACTTACATTAGAAAATAAATACGTTTATTCTTCAAAGCGTTGTACGTATCGTCATCCTATGTATCACTTTGGTGAAATTATTAATAACAATCAGTTCAAAATATAGAGCAAAAACTCTTATGTGCTTATAAGTAATTAGGTTTAGGTTTTAATCATGAAAATGAAAAATGAAAAGCTCTTTATTTAAATGGACTTTGCTAAGTACTTTTAAATCGTCAAAACCCTACCACCATTTCGGGACGATAATATTATTATGCTGAGATGGAGAAGAAATGGCGAAAGAAACTCCACAGCTTACAATTTGGTAATGATTTCAGAACATCATTACAGGTCAATAGATAATAATAATACAATTAAAATTACAGTTTTACATGCGTAAATTTTGGGCAGTTATTACTCCCACGCATTTGGTTCATTTATAATAATAATTTATGTTGTAAAAGCTTTTCTATACAATTCAACTAATCACATTAATGAACTAATTAATTTAAGTCTTATACCCACCACCATTTTTTGTTATTGTTAGATAGATTTTGCTCAATTTAGGTGCTAAGCATACATTTATGATCCTTTGGTTAATAAATATATCTATAAGAATACAATGTGTGTATACCAAAATAAAAATAAAAAAACCAATACCTAATACATTAGTTATATAAACAATATCATAACACAAACAAAATTATCCTATTAATGGCATGTGTCATACAATTATCCATCTAAGAATAAACAACTACATATTTTATATAGACAAAAGGCGAACGCGTAGAGCGCGCTCTCGACGGCGTCCCAGAGATAAAAAAATATGTAGAGCTAGGCATACAGACATATTATCAAGCTCATACTTCCAAAGGGTTTTGCAGAGCTTTTGATAGCATTGGAGCCACAGTACTTATGAGACATCATAATAGTGAGATGTTGCCGGCCTGTCACCTACAGTAACTACATCAATTGTACGAATGTGTTCAGCATCAGTAAACAATACCTAATTATATAAAACTCCTGTCACAGATTAGCAAAGTCGCCATTTCTGTCCTCTGACATGACTTGTTTACGAGTGCATCTTTTGACGGCACCCGGGATCACCAGCTTAATGTGCCTTTCGAAGCACTGAGAATATTTGATTTAAAAAAAATACTTCGGTCACCCATCCGAGTTTTGACCGCGCACGTGCTAGCTTAGCTTTTGTGATCGTTATGAGGAAAGCACAACCGCGGCGCCATCGCCATAGAATTCCTATGACTATGATGAGTACAGTATCATACATTATTGATACCTTCGTTCATTTAACACATATCAGGAGAGATCTCATGAAATGAAGATCAAGATAAAAAAAAAGTTATTAAGTACAAAATTTCGGGGTATCACGGAATCTCGACGCACAAAATGTGGATGAATGCTAAAGTAATGTTACAATACTGCGATGCACGTTACAGCGAAATACCTTCATCGCGAACTAGTTTTTATGTGTAAAATAAATTAAGGTCTAGTGGTTTCGCGTTGAAGATCTTTCGCAGTACGTGCATCGCAGTATTGTAATGTAACATTGCGGTAACGTACATTTTTTTTAATACTACAAGATGCCAAACAAGCTTGCGGCCCACCTGGTGTTAAGTGGTTACCGTCGCCTATAGACACTTGCAATATTAGGGCATTTAACACTGCAAGTGCGTTGTCATCCTGGGTACTAAGATGATATGCCTTCCATGCCCAGTAATTACACTGGCTACCTTTCCCTTCAATCCGAAACACTGCGAACTGCTTCACGGCAGAAATAAGAAAGGCGGTGGTACCTACCCAGACGACCCTACATATGGGTCTACCACCTAGTGCATCGAAGTAGATCTGTCGCATCGCAATATTTAACATTGCTTTAGCATTCATCGACATTCCGTGATACACCCGAAATTCCGCTCTACACAGAAAACAAATCCTGGTCAATTTTAAACAGTTTACCTATGACAGCTATCAAGCTTCGAATGAGTAGTTCATAACTCATCGTCTGCGCAGTGACGACGGAAATTGGTGAATATGTCTCGGCATGTGCAGTGCGAAGGTGCGCTAGTCTGCGTCCGCGCTATATACGGCGCTTCCGGGAGCGGCGACCGAACCCGGGACATTTGGCGAGCCGCACGCACCACGCACGCTGCCTATCGCCGGAGGTTTATTACCACTGCGCTACCAATTCAATGTAATACTCGGTGATTCAATGTTATACCCGGACTGCTGAGATGATTTTGAATTGGTTGTTACTTCTTGGGCCTATACTGCCAGATGTGGCTTTATGTGCAAGAAAATGTTACCTAAGGCTTTGCTCAACCCATATTAAGACTATAAGCGTGATCGTATGTGTATTCTCGGAGTTCCTGTAAGGTTAGTGGATGAAGACTTCATGATGACGTCGACGTGCGTAACAAACACCCATCCAAACTTTTTCATTTATGTATGTACTCGTATAATACATAGAGGAAGCAAGATCCGAATAATTATTATTGGCACGCAAGCGTACGACCGGCCGAACTGAAATCACGGCAACCTATACGCACCTCTAAGACCTCGGTGTCACTCGCACGCTATCAACCATCACCTAATCCTTCATGGGACTAAGGAAACTTACTCGATACTAATCACAAACACAAAAGTACCAAGTGTTATGTTATTTCACTACAGCCCTGTATGGTGACTGACTAATACAGAAGCGCGCTGCGATACATTAAGACTGTACGCTCTCCGGTCTTAAAAATTATTAAAGTAATACATATTGATATTTGGTTCGGGTAGTAATACATATTGAGTTTAGTCGGGGCGGGGGTTGGTTGTAGTAGCGTCGGTGGCGTAGTGCGTAAGGGCGTTGTCTCCCAACCGGGAGGCACCGGTTCAAACCCCGTCGAGTACCAATGTGTTTTCAAATTTTGAATTCATATGCACGTTTAATTCATATGCAGGAAACCTGCAGACACCTATGAAGAAATTCTTAGATTGTGTGTGAAGTCGACCAACCCGCACTTGGCCAGCGTGGTTGACTAAGGCCTAATCGCCCCTAATGTGAGGTAGGCTCGAGCCCGAGGTGGGGACATTATATGATGATGATGTACTCGGGGTGGTCTAGTCCTTAGTTCTCTGACGGTTTCATTACTTTTTGGTATTTGGGCCCACTATTTTAAGTCACTGCCAGACCACATCCAGCTTTGTGTGTTGCCAAAAATCTCTACTTAACCCGTTTATGATTTATAGGTGTGATATTAATATACTATTGCACTGCGATGCACTAGCCAATAGGCGACTAAAGGGTCTAGGTTACCCTAAACCAGAGGACTTTATAGACCTTATTCCCGCCAACGTCGTAAAACTCATACAAAATGTTTTCAATGTTGGCGGGGATGGGTGATAAGGAAAGGGGAAGCACAAAAGATCCCATAGGGTCGAAGTGCTCTGAGACACAGCCTCAGCCCCTTGCATAAGAATAAGGGAATCAGAATATACTATTGCACTGGCAGAAAATGAACCACCCTCTTTACATAGTCCTGTGTAAAGAGGCTGAAGCTTGTTATTTGAATGTGCCTTGCTTACCTATATCCACGGACATAAAATTTCGGCAAATAATATAAAGTTGCAAGGTTAGTTTCACTAGTTGGGAATAAACCTAGTCGGGCGTTGCTTTTATGACACGTTGAAAGGGGCATGTGTTGTGTGCGACATAGATGGACCAATTAATATCTTTAACGAGCAGGGAAGTCGTGGAGCACGGCGCGATCACACGTTTTATTGCGTAATTACATTGAAAAACATCGCTTGTAATACCAACTATTATACATCGAAAGCGTGATAAAAACAGCTTCACGGAAACTCGGAGTCCTGAACAAGGTGCGGCGTTTCTTCACGCCAAATCAACTTTGCTTGCTATACAAGACGCAAGTACGGTCCTGCGTGGAGTATTGCTCGCACCTGTGGGATGGCTCTGCCAAGTACTTACTCGATGCTTTGGATAGGTTGCAGCGTCGCGCGGCCCGCATCATCGGCGACGAAGAGGTGACTAAACACCTTGAGCCTCTCCAATTGCGTCGCAATGTTGCGTCATTGAGCGCTTTCTACCGTCTGTACCACGGCGAGTGCTCTGAGGAACTTTTTTCCCTAATCCCACCATCTCCCTTCCTTTTGAGGACTACGCGTGCTGGTCTACGTTGTCACCGACAAACTGTGGCTACCATTCCAACGCGAACTAAGAAATTTGGCAACTCGTTTCTTTGTCGCACAATCAAGAAATGGAATTCACTGCCAGCACACGTGATCCCTCCTTCCTATAATCCTGGGTCATTCAAAAGAGGCGTGAAGAAGCACCTTGCAGGTCAGCAAGGCGTGGGTGGCTAGCGCGGCAGTTTATCTCTCGCGCTAGCTATCTTCGCATTTGGACTCTACTTCTGCTTACCATCAGGTGGAATAGAGTCATTTGCTTGATCTTTTTATAAAAAAAAAAAAAAAAAAAAAACATTCTGCGTTGTACTAAAAGATCTAATCTCTATTACTAATGACATACATACTATTTCTAGGAGAACATTTTTAGTCACATCAATCACATCATCATTGACGTGCCGTGAAGCAGTTCGCTGTGTTTCGGATTGAAGGGAAAGGTAGCCAGTGTAATTACTGGGCATGGAGGGCGTATAATCTTAGTCCCCAAGATGGTAAACGCACTTGGGGTGTTAAGTGATTTACACTTAATATTGCAAGTATCTATAAGCAGCGGTGACAACTTAACATCAGGTGGGCCGCAAGCTTGTTTGCCATCTCGTAACATAAAAAAACATCGAATTTATTGTTAGGTTACACTCCTCCTATAGAAATGGACCAATTAATTATTTTTTGTGTCAAAGTGGATTCAAGAATGTTATGGTTTAGTTACATTCACAATTTCAATCCAATAGAAAATGTTTTAACAGGATAGCGTATGTCGGGCCTGTTTTATAAAATCGTGCTATTTTACTTTTATTCTTTGCTCAGTTAAGTATATAACATAGGTAATATTTTCCACGCTCTCAAGTTGGAGGCGAGGCATCGCATGATGAGCAATCGTTAAAACCGTCACGTGACAGATTCAGACCATACATGTCAAAATTACATCATACCATAAGTACTTATAGAAATGTGTGGAGCAAAATATATACCGGAGAGTGAATATCAAAAAAATTGTACATCACACAATATAAACACAAAGGAATAATACATTACCTGTAACACAAAGGAATATGTGTCACACAAAAGAATATAAAGGTGCATTTATACAAATTAACTTTAAATGCAAAACTATGAAGTATAACTTAATTAAATAATAAATAACAATAAATAGGTATTTATTGATATTTATATGTTAATTAAGCAGGTACTTAGAGTAAGATATTTTATTTAGGGTTTGTAGGTATTAGAAAAAAAAATAGAAAAATAACATTTTTATTGTCATTTAAAAAACTTAACAAAACTAATTTAATCACATTAATCATTGGCACTAATATTTAGTGGCGGTTCTAACAGACACGAACCATTTTAACAATAAATCTACTTATTATAAGGAATATCTAAGCAACATTTTTGACACTAGTCAGTTTAAACAGGATACACAGCCCTAAAAGTTAATTGAGAATATTTTTATGTATGAAATAACCGCTCTTAAGAACTTTCTAAAACATCAGATAACATTCACCGTAAAATTAAACAAAAGTAACAAAACTAAATATGGCACTACTTATAACTTATAAGTACGAATAACTATGAATAAATATCTGCAATAAAAAAGAAAAGAAGTCTTAGATATTTTAAAAACATAATTTTTATTCTAAAAATAAATAAAAAAAACACAACAGCCCGTAAATTAAATAAAAGATACTGAATCCCCTTCTTCACAAAGCACGAATTCCTTTGACTCTAACTTTAATTCTATATTCTTAACCACATTAATATTAGGAACTGTGTCTCTGTCTTCTTTCATAGGAAAAATAAATTTAAGTTTGCGTTTACTAATAGTCTTTAAAAATCTTATATTATAAAAATGATTTTGCACGCTCTCTACAAATCTCTTTCTGCTCCAATCAAAGGCATTTTGTACCATTATCTGAAAGTACAGATTATAACTACAGGTGTACCATGTAAATACACCTGCAGATACAATGTTAAAAGTTTCCTAAAAATAAATATTATTATTTTTAGGCCAAAAATAACTTTATTAAAAACCAGAAAAAAATTGTTTAGCGTAAAAACAGAGTAGCAAGCACCCTATTGGATAAGTTTACGTAACATTCCCGATTATACCGGTTGCCTAGATAAAGCTCAATATTATTGTAAAACAAAATCAGAAAGAATATTTGTTTTTTTTTTCAAAGTGAGGAATTTTAACTTTCAACAGAAATATGTTGCAGCGAGGTAGCAGGTTTTAGAGGGTTCACCCTTGATTCGTTTAATTTTGAAATGCACTTATTTTATTTAACCTTATGTTTAACTAGACTAATAATGATTTAGTCGAAATTTCGTATCGAATATTCAGTTCAGTAATAATTCAGTAAAAAACGCCCAATAATCGCTGTGTTCATGTCAACCTAACTCGCTCGTTCAATTGAATATTCGATAAAAAACATGTTATATTAGGTTGGGGAAAAAGTCTTTTCGCATTATAGTATGTATAAACTTGTAATAAAATATCTTTGGCTATACTATTTGTATCTGGCTGGTTTTGGTATCATTGAAAGTTTAAATTTTAAAGAACATAATTCCAAATTCAAATTAGGAAAATGTGTGATTTTCATTTGTTTTTCGTACCGCCAAGATGAGTGAATCTAATGAAGAAATTCGATACATTTTAAAATTTTACTACAAAAAAGGTAAAAATGCAACGCAAGCCGCGAAAAAAATTTGCGATGTTTATGGACCTAGTGCAGTGTCTGTGAGAGTAGCACAAATTTGGTTTAAGCGTTTTCAATCCGGAAATTTTGATGTCAAAGATGCACGTCGCTCTGGTCGCCCTATTACAGATAAAATGGATGCCATTTTTGAAAAAGTGGAGCAAGATCGGCATGTCAGTAGTTACGACGTAGCTGAAGAACTGGGAATTGACCACAAAACAGTTTTGGCGCATTTGAAACAAATTGGGTACACAAAAAAGCTCGACATTTGGGTACCTCACGAGCTCACTGAAAGAAACCTAATAAACCGTGTACTCATTTGTGATTCTTTATTACGACGTAATGAAACCGAACCATTTTTGAAGAAGCTGATAACTGGTGATGAAAAGTGGATCACGTACGACAAGAACGTGCGAAAAAGTTCGTGGTCAAAGGCCGGTCAGGCTTCACAGACTGTGGCGACACCCGGGTTAACTCGCAACAAGGTGATGCTGTGTGTGTGGTGGGATTGGAAGGGCATTATTCATTATGAGCTGTTACCACCAGGCAGGACCATCGATTCTGAACTCTACTGCGAACAACTGATGAGATTAAAGCAAGAAGTTGAGAGAAAGCGGCCGGAATTAATCAACAGAAGGGGTGTGGTTTTTCATCATGATAACGCTAGACCTCACACATCTTTAGCCACTCAGCAAAAATTAAGAGAGTTTGGCTGGGAGGTGTTAATGCATCCGCCGTATAGTCCTGACCTTGCACCTTCAGATTTCCACCTGTTTCGGTCTCTTCAGAATTCTTTAGGCAGTGTCAGGTTAACATCACGAGAGGACTGCCAAAACCACTTGTCGCGGTATTTTGACCAGAAGTCCCAAAATTTCTATAGCAATGGGATCATGTCCCTACCTACAAGATGGCAAAAAGTTATCGAACAAAATGGTACCTACATACTTTAGTTAAATGTAAATAAACTATATTAAAAAATGTTTTGAATTTTCTTAAAAAATGCGAAGAAACTTTTTCCCCAACCTATTATACCGCCTGAACAATACATCAATTGAACATTACACTTTTTGATCAATAGCGCAAATGTTGTTATCGCAAATGAACATTCGATGAAATGAAAATTATGTTAATCGATATTATACAAAGTGATTATTTTCTTATACTTTGTTCGAAGGAGTGATTTTCGACTAAACGTTGTTATACCAAACAAGGGTGAACCGTTGTAGAGAATTACGAAAGGCTAGTCCGCTGAGCCCTACCTCGCAATTAGTCGAGGCAGGCCACAGTGGACTAGTCGCTCGAATCTGGAGCAGCCCGAATTGGGGTAGTACCTCCACGTCAGAGAAGACCACACTCAAATAACACTACATCTTTGTGGTGCTGTGTTTCTGTTGGTGAGTAAGGGCGCCAGAGCTGCACGGGGTAGAGAAGGGGACTATGGTTGTCAGCGCGCGAGTGTCACGTCAATGTTGCAAGCGTCTATAGGCTACGGTGACTGCTTACCAACAGGCAGGCTGTATGACTGTCTGCCAATAACTTGACATTAAAAAAAAACGATAAAAAACCATCAAATCACACTCATAATGCCAAAAGGGTTGGGTTAAGGTTGAGCTTTAGGTAACATTTGTTTACACGTAAAGCGACATCTAGCAGTATGGGCCATGCGGTGCCTCAAATTAGTAACGGGCAGCCAGCCTGTCGCCTACATAAACCATACACGTAACTAAACCTTAGTGCACCAACAAACAAAATCTGACGATGGACAGATATTACACTCTTACATCACAGCAGAAGTTTGAGAAAAAAACTGAAAACACGCTTTTATGTTTAATAAAAACTAAAAAGTGAAAAGTAACTTTTTAGTATAGAAACAAAATGATGAACGAAAAGTATAATTACTATTTAGAGAAAAGCGTGGGGTGCTCAATTACATTAGTTCTTGAAAATATTCGATCGGTACAATTAAGGGTGCGTTCCAAAACCAGGTGAAACTAAGCTCTTTTCTTCTAATTGGTGTAAAATTACTATAGTTTAACAAAACTAACCAATGGTGTAAGCGTTTCTTAATAACGACCAATAGTGAGCTATCATTTACTCTACCCCGAGTAAATTAAAATCGTTTTGGAACGCACTCTAAATTGACCACTCCACGCTTTTCTCCTGGCGATTCTAATCAGGATAATAGGATATTCTTATCGAATTATTGTAATGTAATCGATCTTTGATAGGTCTATGAAGTTTAAATGAAATCTGACTGTTTAAAGTGGGTCAAAATCGAGTAAGGAGTCAGTTACATACATACAAACAAACAAACAGGTCAAACTAATATAAGTGTGTTAAATAAAACCTTCTTACATATTTCCCTAAAGTGTGAGCGTGGTGTGAGCGAACCCCAACATATAGTGGCTATAAATAGTGGCTTTCGTAATTCAATCATTACCTACAATACAGAAACAAGTAGATTCTGTGGTCACCGCAAAAAACAAATACATTTGATAACGATAACCGCAGTTTAGGTGCATTTAAACTAAAGTGACAAACACAATAAAAATCAAACCACAAATTGAATCATTTACAGTTATTATGAAGTATTAATTACAGTCAATGATAATATGATACTTATTATATAAAATACAGCTATTTGCAACTCTATATTTTTCTTGTGGATGTTTTTCATTGCCGTTAGATAAGGATGTAAAAATCTGTTATAAATACTTTGTAAAAAATCGGGAGTGGTCTCCCCTGGACTTTCTTGTATACCGGAAACGACTCAAAAGTTGATAGAAACCTTATATTTTGACTTCATACATGCATGTTAAATTTCGTTGCAATAAGTTAAAGCATACTCGAGTTATCGTGCTAACGCACAGGCAAAAATTTTGGACTCAGGGAGGTCCAAAACATGTAAATCCGTCAAAATCTCGAGGTCCAAAATTTTTACAATTACAAGACTTCCTCTATACTACGTATACGAGAAAGTAAAAATGGATTAGCCAATTTTCGTGGGTTATCGCCGCGGCCGGACATCTCATCAATACCATTTGTGTCTGTGATTGCGAAACAGACATGTAATGGAGAGTCTGGTACACCCACCAGAGTGCAGTCGGTGCGTAGACCCCGCTCAATATTATCGTACGGAAATTGGATCGCAAGCGCAAAACTAGTTATTACTGCGAGCAGTCGAGTTTACGCAACTCCAGCTCGTCAAAGATTATAACAGAAATACTACAGTACGTGTGATTTTAATCATTTTTTCGATTACGAATGGTTTTATTTATGAATTTTACGAAGTGGTGTATTGCAACAACTGGTTTAAAAAAAAACAAGCAACTCACGCCCTAAGGCTCCACACTAGAAAGCTGGTGGCCAGCATCGATCCACCAGAACGGTACACCAAGCAAGCTGATATAAGCAGGGGCTGTCTGTCTATATCTTGTAAAAACAGCGCCGATCGGCAGCAGGTTGGCACTTTCCATTCGGTAGGTACTTAACGGCGCGTTCTCTACAAAAGTATAGAGAACACCTGCGCCGACTACCAGCGAGGACCAGTACCCTTAGTTTCAGTTTTGATAGTTTTAGAGCTCGATAAAACGTATCGTCTCTTTTCATACATTGCCCACTGGTTCTGATAGTTTACGCTAGAGGCGCTAGTGGGTAATGTATGAAGAGACGATACGTTTGATCGAGCTCGAAAAACAAACTCATACTAGGGGTACAGTATTAAAAACCGTAGGCAGAACGGCACCGTAACAGCTTTCGTTATGTATACGCCCTTAGTTGATCCGAGATTAGTAACCGAAGTCAGGGAAGGCCTCCGTTTGTCCCCGTTGTTACGGAGACAATTTCTACCCATATCCAAAAAAAATATTTCTATGCCAGCACACTTGTACCTTTCTTCCAAGGGCATCCTTTAAAAAAGGCACGAAGGGCGTGAAGCTGCAGAATGAGGGTGGCTAGTGCGAGACGTGTACGTTCACTTGCATTAGCTTTTATCGCATTAGGATTTAAATGATTAAAAATCCAGACGAACCAGGTTTAATGTCCAGAGGAGTAGAGATTTGTCCTCCTAGTCTAAGATCCGAACCTAAATCGACCTTCACCGAGCTGATAATAGAATGAAACATATTTTATTATTAATTTAGTATATTAGAAAATATATTAAAAATGGGTTGTCTAAAAAAATCCTGGACAGACTATTTTTAATTATTTTTTGAAAAATGATTTTTAATAAAATATTGCAACATCAAGATAATAAGAAAATTTTGTCGCGCGCTTATGATGATATAAATTTTTTTCTATTATCCAATCGAGTGAAAGTAACTGATATCGACATACCTGTTCATACCTGACAACCCAGTAGTTCGCGCAGGTAAATAATAGACAACCCAATGCCTGCACATTCTATACGGTTTCTACTATCAGTCAGGACAAAATTTTCTTATTATCTTGATGTTGCAATATTTTATTCATTTTTTTTTAAAAAACAATTTTAAAAAAATAATTAAAAATAGTCTGTCCAGGATTTTTTTAGACAACCCATTTTTAATATATTTTCTAATATACTAAATTAACAATAAAATATGTTCCATTCTATTATCAGCTCGGTGAAGTTCGATATAGGTTCGGATCTTCTACTATCCGTTTGCTTGGCGGTAGGGATTATTTAACGCCCGCCTGGCTAATTGGCTATCTACCACCAGCTCACCAAAATATGCCTAGACTTCGATAAATATCAGCATTGGGCAAGCGTGCTGGTGTACAACCCCTGATTAATTTGATAACGTGTTAAATTAAACTATATAAAATAGAAATAACAAAGCAATATTTAAAAATCCATCTTCATAAACCTAAAACAATAGTCGAACGTTTTAGTTTCATGAAGAAACAATAGAACAAAAGATTAAACTTCTTGGAAAACTAGCAATCCTTGGACGATAACAATAAATTACACTTGCGTCAATATTAGCGCGGAGAACGTTGCGCTAAACTCAAATCCAACGCTACTCTTTTAGTCCAACACAACATGAAAAAGGCAGACTAATTGAAGGTCAAAGATGTTAATTTTCCGAGCTGCTTAAAAACGTAAATGTAGGTGTAACTATTCGATTTTGTAGTGTTTTGATGTTATGATGTTTACATTAATAAAGTTGACCCGCAGACGAGATAACCTGATATTAACGATTGTAACGTGTCGTATAAATGTAGCGGACCATCTAATTCTCTCGATAAATATATCCCTACAATTTTTTTAACTATTTGTGTATGACGTGAATCAGTAATAGGCACACAAACAAAGAACCTTTATTATACTATAGTTAGCTGGTACGGTAAAATACTAATGCAAAAGTATTATAACTCAATTCTGAAAAAATATTTGAATACACCACATACATTCAGGTATCTCATCTCATTGCCATTGAAAAACGTGAATATAATTCTTCGACCTTCCTTTTAGTGAATCCGCGAATATTTACTTTGCCTGTTAAGCAATTACCAAGTCATGAATGAGATAATCACTTTTGAGGAAAATCGCCACATTAACTTGCGAACGTGTGAGGTTACAGAGCATAGAAATAATTATTTTTGTGTTACAGAGATAGGAAACCTAGAGTATCACTTAAATAATCATGAGCTCAGTGTAGAGATAAATACAGTCCAAACAACAATATTTTTCCACTTTTGGCCTTTTATCATTTTTATTCCCTACACAATAACAGTTATTTAAGGAGGAGGTACATAAATGCTGTGATCAAGTGCTGACGAGCACCTACTTACTAATGTCACACATATTGAACCGCTCACAGCCATTCTGGAACCGGTAGCTGATGCGTCGCTCGCCTTCACCCACATATTGAATTGTTAATTAACAACACGCCTGACTCATCCAACACATACTCGTAAATCTCCCACAAAGCATACTTAGAAAGTAAAAGTCGATAGGAGGCGCAGTAGTGAGGCAACGGCCCATACAGCTGCTGGTTACGATAATATGCCTGCACCACTGACGTAACGTGCTTTCCAAAAAGTTCCGAATATTTGACTGCATCAACTATGGCGGAAGCTGATCGTTTCTCATATTTTAAGCTACCATAAACTCACTGGAATAACCAACATCTGAGAAAATTAGAACGCAAATATTAATATCAGATTTCGAACTTTAACGAGCTAGTGGTCAGAAAAGTTTAGGATTAGGTTTCAAGAAGGTGTTGAAGGTAAACTAGGCGTACTAGACAAATTACTATCCGAAGGTGGGTCGGAGCACCGGCTATTACAACACAATCACACTGCAGTTATCCGGTGACCGCAGTGGCGAGTACCGTTCCCCGCGATCAATCTCGAGCTAACGGCCGCGGCTGACAATGTCACCAACGGTACCACGCAGCGGCCTCTGCCTGGCCATTCGGTTATTGAATATACTTTGTTGACAAAAGTCCACAATTCTTGCGACCGTCAGTCGTCACTGAAAATTCTTCAGTGACGACTGACGGTCGCAAGAATCATCCCATAACAAAGTTAGCTAAACTTTGACATACTGCGGTAAAATTAAAGAAATAAATGTTCTTTTACATGGAATAGTTAGTAAAAAGCCGTGGAGAAGCACCCAGTTGTCCTATTCACTTAACTTTTTTTGACAATGAAAGTGATGAAGTTCTTTCTTTCTTTCTTTCTGATCTGACAGTTGAAACTAATAATTATTTACGTAAAATAATTATTTCGTCCCGAAATGGTGGTAGGGCTTTTGACAATTTAAAAGTACTTAGCAAAATCCATTTAAACAAAGAGCTTTTTCATTTTCATTTTTCATTTTCGATCATCACCGAGTGATTTCCATATCCATTGCTGTTTTACACAAGACGCTATTATGGCACTTGTCGTGTAAAACAGCAATGTAATTCACTCGGTGATCATCACTTTCAACTGTTAAAAAAAGTGCAGCGATTAGACCGACAGGTCATCAAGATGAAGTTGGTTCCACTTACACCAAACATCATGTTGGATCAAGCAATTTGCTAGGCTATAGCACAGATAATATAATACTATACATAGTAGCTAACAGTGCTGTGTATAAAAATAACGAGTTTGACCTGCGTTAGACATCTCTAACAATAAATTAAGTCTACTCTATCCTCTCCACTTATAACGAAAGAATCAGGTATATTATATTTATGTGCCTTTAATTATGAAAAATAACGTTTAGTAAAAGAATTGAACGTACCGAAACTGATAGAATAACTAAATGCAAAGAAGGAAAATTATTGTTAAATTAACTCATAGTTGCACGTGCGTATCCATTCAGAGTCTAAGGCATTGTAGCATAGCAATATTACATAATCTTTATCAAAAGTACTTGACATGAATTGGTAACGCGATTAGCATTCAATGGAACACACGGCCCAAACAAACAAGGACCGAATTACTGTTTATTCGCTTCCAGAACTTACTTTACGCAGTAAATATTACATCGAAACAGCTTGCCGGAATATTACGTGACCGATCTAACATGAAACGGAAAATGATAGACTCCTAGAGAATGAGGAAAAAATACAATGCTTAGAGGGTTTAGTAAAAAAATCCTTACGATTGTGATCCCTGTTGCAGATAAATTGTCTAGCACACCCTATTTTAAAAGAATACCACAAGAGACCAATAACAGTTATTGCCAAAGGGGATGGTGAAGTCTGTGTCAGGGGTAAAATAAAACAGAACTGGAAAAGTCGACTCTCCATCGAAAGTTCGAAACGTGGTAATATAAGACTGAGTATAAAGAAAATACAACCAACTCTTAATCAATTGTTTTACTGCACTATTTTAACTGGCAAACAAAATGTAGTTGATTTTATAGTTAATGAAATTCGACTTAATAATGTAGTCTATAAAATCCTTTTCAATCAATCAATCAATCATTTATTTGCTGAATACAATTTTTACAAAAAGGTCTTAAATACTATAAATTAGTTCTTGTATTCAGCCTCAAGTCAGGCATGCAAATATATGTCTTTTTACAATAATAATGCAATTTATACAGACGTATAAATCAATAATAGAAATGGACAGCCATTAATCATTAGAAACGTTGCAAGATTTATTTAGGCAGTGCAGTCAAAATGATTCAGTTGAATTAATGATGGGAGTCGCGGCCCGATTTGCGCATTATGCAATAATTTCGCAACAAAAGCCCAACAATACTTTGCGCTAAACAGACGTCGAATTATTGATATTCTTGGGGCGTTTGATGATGGATTCCTAGAAAAAGGCTTCGGGAAATAACAAAGCGAGCGCAAGCTACAAGCTGTTTGTTTTTTAGATACGAGTACAGTCAAAGCTTCGTATTATCCACAGGAAAATAAGCTGCAAAATGGTTGTGAATGCGGTGAACGATTTTTTTATGTCAGTTGTTTGGCAGACAAGCAAGCAGCCACCGTAGCATATAGACGCTTGCAACACTGACGTCACACTCGCGCGCTGACAACCATAGTCCCCTTCCCTACCCAGTGGAGCTCTGGCAACCTTACAGGCACACAAAACCACAAAAATGTAGTTTTATTTCACTGTGGTCTTCTGTAAGTACTACTTCCCTAGTAATATTATAAATGCGAAACTGTCTGTCTGTTACGCTTTTAGGTTTAATCCACTGACTTTTTTCAATACGGCGAAACTTTAGGTATGATCTCCGATTTGGAAGTCTCAGAATGAAATCAGCTACTGGCAACGTGAACTGCTTCTTAGCTTTCACGAGAAGCTTTCATTGGATATCAATGGAATTTATACCAATATCAAATGTCTGAGCACCTGTGCGATTGGTAACCGGAGCGGGCTCATTCGATCCGGTGGTCACCGGACACCGTCACGGCCACGCTCCAACTGCCTTCGACACGCGAGAGCGGCCCACCCGACATCATCCGCCAGGGCCCCAAGCACCTAACCTTGTCTCCCTTTAACACCAATCATACGCAAAAAAATTGTCTCCTTGGATCGCCGTTAGCAGCCAAGATTTCGAGGTGGAAGAGTAGAGACAAGGCTGAAGTGTAGACTTGTAGGCAGTGAACCCAAGGTGCGGAAGGAAAAGAGCCCATAGAAGCCACACACTCTCCCAGAATACAGTATGTATGCCATAAGGCAGGTAGGACCATGGGTATGGGTAGGGTAGGTTTGTCCCATTGGAGAAGAAATTAATTCACTAAGGTATGATTTTTTAACTGACTACACGCAGCAGATGCAGCAGGCAACGTATCGCCGCGACACTACTGATTTCTCTCTATCTTCTAAATATATATAACTCAAAGGTGACTGACTGACTGACATAGTGATCTACCAACGCACAGCCCAAACCACTGGACGGATCGGGCTGAAATTTGGCATGCAGGTAGATGTTTGACGTAGGCATCTGCTAAGAAAGGATTTTTGGAAATACCACCCCTAAGGGGGTAAAATGTCCACGCGGACGAAATCGTGAGCGGAAGCTAGTATTTATATAAAATTCAAAGTCCTGACTGACTGACTGAGATATCAACGCAAAGCCCAAACCGTCAAACCTAGAGACTTGAAATTTTGCAAATAGATACCTTATACAGTGTAGGCATCCACTAACATGGGATTTTTGGAAATTCCAACCCAAAGGGGATGTTTGTATGAAAATCAGTCAGTTTTGAAATTAGGATCTTCAGCTTTTGTATTTAGGCTGACAATTAAAAAATAATATTTACATGTGTCAGCGTTTTTAACAATTCCACCCACGAAGACCCCTTCGGCCGAAAAGGGGGATGAAATGTTGTACCTGTCTGGAAAGTCCTTCATTAAATTTATTATTAGGCTTATGGTTGGAAAATAAACACATATTTCGTATTTTTTCGAAAATCAACCCCTTAGAAGTTAAATGGGATAAATAAACAGTAGCTGTCATAATAAACTTGCTTCCGCCCGTAAATTCGTCCGCGTGGACATTCGAGAAAACCCTTAGTGGACCAATAACCAGGATAAAAAGTATTCTATATTTTAATTTCATCAAAATCCGATCAGCCATTTTTAAGTGATTAGGCGGGTTCTTCACCAAGCGAACAACCTCACGCGAGGAAGAACGTTTGCCACGTGTTGCGCGCGGGTTTTCTTGAAAGACCTCGCGGACGAAGTCGCGGGCGGAAGCTAGTGTATTTAAGTATATGAAACACATTCCGAAGCCAGCGACATGCTGTCTGCATAGAAATATCTACATAGAAACCAGTAGTGCCGCGGCGACATGTCGCCTGCTGCTGCTGCGTGCAGGTCTCGAAATTGTGCTTCTGTAGTGCAAAGGCGTACACCTCTCAATCACACAAGTATAACCCAACCAACCAAAATGTGAGTAGTTTACATAATATTTGTTTGTTTAGTATTACCTACCAGCCCACTATCAGCCCTGTGGGCCTAGCAGACGAAGTCACTTTCTATTGGCGGTTCCTATACTAGAAAACATAAAAAATGTATGCAACTGACACTTGCGTTGGATATGTCACGTGACTCTGTCAAGTGAATATAAAAGTCGTAGCCAAGATGCTGTCTACTGGGATTACATTATTTTTTAATAGAAAAGATGTCGTTTTCTACCTTGACAGTACGGTTTTCATATAAATTGGTAGACAAGATGCCGTTTTTGACTTAGTGAATAGAAATGGCTCTAGTCGACTAGTCGACAACTAAACGCTTGGGTTTTCCCCCGAGTTCTTGTTGTAAAAACACGTGTTGAGAGACTTCATTCTTAACTCAATCTACCGTACAATTATTAGTTACCGTATAATTTTCACTCGACATTGGCAAAACGTAGGTAATCTTTGTGTCGCGAACGCCATTATTTCAAAAGAAGAAGAACTAAATGTTTGCTCAACCAGAAAATCAAATCAGATTTAGTTTGCTGTTCCTGTTTGGCGTTTTCATTGAAACAACAAGTGAAAAGACTTTTGTGGGCAGCAAAAAATTTGGATTAGAAAAAAGAGGAGTGCTATAAATCATAGGATGGGTACTAGAAAACTTTGTATGATATGCCACAAATTTTGTGTAGGTTATCTTGGATTCAACGAAGACTATTTTTAAAACTTGTGTCTTGATTTAAAAAGATAGAGTACAGAGGCACTTATGTAGGTATATATTACCAGTAGAAATGAAAGTAAGTTTCAGAATGTTCCTATATCCCTACTCTATCAAATAATTTTAATGTAAAACAGACATAGATCATTCCTTTCTTGTTCTGTCTGCCTTCACAAAGTTTATTCGGGATATTTTTTATTAAGTTTATATTATTAATGGTGTAAATGCAGAAAACGAGCTTTCCTTTACATTTAAAAGATCAAGAAATAATGCGCTGACAAAAAATTGACCTGCCTCAGGCGGGGCGAAATTGACCTGCCTCAGGCGGGGCGAAATTGACCTGCCTCAGGCGGGGCGAAATTGCAAAAATATTTACGCTATTATAAACGCAAAAATTATTCCATAATAATGCTCTTTGTACGTTTGTTTTAAAGCACCTTTAGAATAATAAAGATGACGTCATTGAATGATTTTAATTCTCCTTATTAACCATAACAGGCAAAGGGAACTACAGCTCAAATATATCAGAAAATCCAGAAAATCAAAAATCATAGACTATTTTTTGTTTCTCTCTACTTTCACGATAGATAGAGCGATTTTGACAATACGACTAGAAACAACTTCTCTTTAGCTTTTTTCGATAGAAAACGCCAAAGCGATTATGATTGTAGAAATAGAATCCAGAAACGGCCTTATCCTCTTTAATATAGTATAACTTTGAATTTACTCATCAGCAGATATACTAGAGTGAATGGTAACTGGTAACTTTACAAGGATAGGTGCCAAATGCAACAGAAGTACATTATGCCCTACCATTGTGAACATTTCTCCATTATGAAACAGCGAAATAATGCAGTGATAAGAATTTCTGATAAGAATAAAATTTATACTGATTGGATATCACAACAAAAACTAGATTAAGATCTACAAAATGCAAATTGAAGGTACTAAGTTTTACTTTAAACAATTTGTTGCAATTGTAGAATCAAATATCATGGCATCACATCACCTAATTTTGTAAAACATGATATGCAAAAAAAAGAGTTATTAGAATTATCATAAAAATGTATGAAAATGGTAGTGCTACAAAACGAAATCCCTCTTATCACATGGAATAAAGTTAGATGCGTTTTAAAAATGCGTGGTTTAAATCTTTCTTTCATTCAGCAAATAAAAGTGACAGCATTAGTTTTAAACGATGAATACCTTTAATCCATGTTTTATTTATTATAAAGAGCAGAGGGAAAATAATGTTCATTTTCAATATTTAAAATGTTGAAATATTTACCTTAGTATATACAATACATGCAGATACTGAAATATACCTATTGAACTGACAAGCAGCTATTGTGCAGACAGCAAACCGGCTGAAGAAATACACATTAGCATTAATTACTAAACATGCCACTTGACTTTGCAATTCAATAACATTCCCCGCTGCATGAAATTCTAGAAATATTCACCGATGTTTACAACTATTTAAATAAGAATAATGGATAAGTTAGCATGAATACAAATGGTACATAGTGATCTATAAAATAACAAGATAAATATCAGTTCTTGGCACAAATTATCACCTCTTGGGACTGCACCCACTCAAGTGAGTACCTATATAGACATTTAAAGGTTCTGTTGTGCAGTTGATTGATTTTAAAACAATGAGCTCATATTTAGGCAGTGTGGGTAATCATAAGAATAAAAATCGGGAGTGGTCCCCCCTTGACTTTCTTGTATACCGGAAATCACTCTAAGGTTGATAGAAACCTTATATTTTGATGTCATACATGTGTGTTAAATTTTGGTCGTCCATCCAAGTACCAACTGCGCACTTGGATGCTTAACTTTCGAGATCAATGGCTCAAAATTTTATAGACATCTTATATTTTGATGTCATACATGTATGTTAAATTTGGTTGAAATAAGTTAAAGCATGCTTGAGTTATCGTGCTAACGCACAAACACACACACAGACCTAATTCCAAAAAAAAATTTTTGGACTCAGGGAGGTCCAAAACGTGTAAATCCGTCAAAATCTCGATGTCAAATTTTTTGACAATTGCAAGACTTCCTCTATACTACATTACGAGAAAGTAAAAATATTTGCTTTCCTTAACAACTCTTTTTTTTATAAAACTAATAAAAAATCATTGACATCAAAATCATCATCAAAAAAAATCCTGACTCAGGAGGATAAAGTTAAAATTTTAAAGCAAGTTAGTATGTTCACAACATTTTACCACTGAATCAAATATTAATAATTTTGCTACAGAAATAGATGGGATCCTGGAGAGGGTTAAATTCTAATTGTCCTTAAGAATATAAAACTTATATTATTAAATTCAATTGAATTCAGTATATATTTTATAATCAGTATAAATTTTATTACATTAGTAATAATAATGAAATCTTCAAGCACATAAAACACTTCAAGAATATAATTATATGTAAGTAGTGTGCAACAATGACTTTTCATATAACATAATATTATAGTTATTTACAAAGTGAATGAACCATTCTTATGTCTGTGAGTATTTGCAAGCTTTATTTATTACTTTTTGATTTAAGAGACAATAAAGTGCACAGTATTGTTTATTGAAAAAAGAAATGCTATATTCATAAAAGAATAACTGGTTATAATTGTAGATCTGCTCCACTATTATGTGTAATGTGTGTGATTCTAAATTCGAACTGTACTTTGATGTAATTAAATATTCACACATAAAGTGCAATAAAATGGACAGTAGAATATTCTTATATCTTATTAGACTATATTGAATAGGTTTTTCAGATATTACATACTTCAATTTTGTTTATATAAAAAGAAACATATTTTAATTTCTATAAAAAGTACCAGTAACACAAGCACTGCTAAATGTGTTATCACCAAGAGCTGCATTCAAGGACATGATAATTATCTCCACTATGATATAATCAGCCTGGCCGTCTCTACACTAATTATCATTCTATCTGCTAAGTGTTTGTCAAGGAAATATTAAACTGTTCAATTTCATAGTGCACAAGCATTATAAAAATTACTTTAATATTTTACCTTCAATTACCTTGGCTGTCTAAATTACTAAGTAATTTCACAGCAATTTAACCCTAGATTACTAAACTATCGTAAAATTTACGACGGCAAAATCATGATTCCTGGAAAAAACAAAGTTCGCGTCATTCCCGCTGCCCCCCTTTCACTGTACCTTCCTAATTGCGTCTGTCCGTTTGCTACGCGGTGTAATTATGGTTAGATGTGATTTGTATATTGAGTTATAACTAACTTGTCGTAAAATTTACGAAAGTTTAGTGTTTGCGTGAGTTTTGAGCAAAGGTAAGTGTACTTGTTTTTATCACTTTATACAAAGATTTTGTGTTGATTATAGTATATATACATATATATGTTTATATACAATAAAATATATTGTTTTAGATGTTTAAACATTCTTGGAGATAATGAAATTTGTCAGTTATTAGAGGCGGCTGAAGATAACGATGAGAGCGCACAGCTTGCTTGTTTTATAACATAATTAATATTATAATTATAAACTTATACGTCATACATGTTAGCAACAATTGCGGAAACAAAAAAGAAGTAAATTCAGGCGTGACTTCGTTTTTGAAATGGCTGATGCTCTTATGAAATCTCACCTAAAAGGAAGAATATATACTCCAACATTGCGACGAGATATCAAAGAGCTCATAAAAGGTATCTTAGGTATTGAAGCTATTCCTAAAGCGGCAATCATGCAAGAATCAAGTTCTAGAAAAACATGTGCCTTGTGTCCGTCTAAGGCTAGAAATATGACAACTAACTTTTGCATGAAATGTAAAAGAGCCATATGTAGGGCGCACAACATGAATATGTGTTCAAACTGTGTAGATTATAAAAAATAAACTATTTTCATTATTATGTGATCTCTTAAGCCCAAAGAAAAAGTAATTGTAATTTAATTAATTAATATTTATATCTATGATTCGTAAATTAATTCTGTTTTATTTTCCTGTCGTATTTTTTACGAATGTTTAATAACGTCACTTGTAGGATAGTTTAGTAATCTAGGGTTAAACAGTTTGAATAGCCTATTACAGTGAGGATAACATGAATAATTTTTATAGTCGTATTGATTCATTTTAAGGCGTTATCTGATAAATATAAAATTAACTATTCTTATAAATTCTTTAAGACAAAAACACACGTAATCAAAAGGAGTATTAACCTCGTTACTACGGGAGTTAGGGACGCATGAGAAAAATCAATAATATCACCAATAAACAAGACCACAATTACTCCACTTCGTTTCCAATTGGAAGCCTATTTAACTGGGTCGTTACTAACATATCATAAACGTAGCATACTTCGCACAACAATATGTTATTTATAAAAACAGCAAAATACAACTAGCCGGTGTACTCACCCATTTTGTTACACCTGCTCGACGTCCGCCGGTCAAATATACAAATTATTTAATAACTCTCCTTGTCATTATCACTCAACACACTGTTGCACAAACACCACGTTTTTATTAGTTAAACAGTTAATAAACAGTGAAAATTAGATAAAATAGAATTTTACCTAATTTCGATCGGAGCGGATCCCACTTCGCTCACCGCAGCTGTCAAATTCCGCGCGTGCGTTCGGAAATCGTTCGTCGCAACGACAAGTCCTATCCGTAACGTAAAACGCGTTCGTATTATCGCGTAAAATTTCACGCTATAAACTCGAGTGAGACGACGATCGACGTATGATTTTGCACAAAAGTGCAAAGTCATGACCTTGAAATGGTTTCTACTTTAGCATGACTTAGATATTTGTAGAGCCTTAAAATTTTTGAAATGGATAATTATGTTCTAAACTACGAAAAATTTAAACTTAAGAAATGTGTAAAAAAAATTAACGTAGCTAGGGGAATAACATGTTTATGGTAAAGCAACAAGAAGCAAAAAGCAAGTTTACGTACATCCTGTTCCTGTCCCACAGACTAGTTAGAGATCTTAGAGATACTATGTCCTATCCTGTAAAAAAATTAAAAAAGGGAAAAATTCAATGACTTAGAAATAAATTAGACAATTTAACACGGGAAGTGGCATAGCGCAGATTTAGTACTGAAAACATTCTGCCGTTTTTCGCGGGAGGTGAGGCAAACACGCACATAGCACACACACACTCACTCGTGCACACTGTTGCAAAAATTGTAATCGCTATTATGAGCGCGCACTAGCGCGCTCGGCTAACCCGCGTACCACCATATCGCCGATATATACCATAGCCCGCGATTTTTTTACCGCATGTGCGGATAGTCCTTTAAGATCCTATGTGTCACAGAATTTTGCGAGAAAAAAACACGCGGTGAAATATCGCTGTGCGGACAGGGCCTTAATCTATGCGAGCCAATGAGCCAATTCTATGTCATTGATGCGAGCATGAAGCTATAGGTAAAATATAGCTTCATGTATGCGAGAGCGTAGAACTTAGCGTAGAAAAATATTTAAAACGCCCGCCATCTTGCTTGTCAGAGTAATGCTACAAGCTGCCACTAGATGACGCTAAACATGTTTGTGCTATTTCCAGTTGGCGGTGTTGAGAGTTTCACTGCAACATAGACTACCCCGCGGTGACCATATTAGATCATACTTACCTGGCATAGGGGACACCGTGATCAAGAAGGCGGTTCCCCCAGGGCGAGGTTTCACCATTGCACTGCGGTGAGATTGACCCCTGCGATTATCCCTAATGTGGATAACTCGGATGCGTAATTTTTGGTAGTGGGGACTGCGTACGCGCTGTCCCCCTCGTATACACTATAATTAAACTATTCTATTCTACTGGCTCGGCCATCGCCTACCATCACGATTTTAATTCTAATTGCAATTATAAGTTCAAGTTGTTTCTTACTTTACATTTATTCTGCTATCATTGTCAAAACCTCGCCTGGGGAATACACAGGTATCTAATAATAATATATTTTCACGCTCACATCACACCAATTATCTAGCCCGAAGTATCATTAAGAACTTGTGTTACGGATACTAGATAACGGACATTTTTTTTAATATACATAATAATTTTAGATATTTTCATAAATAAATATACAGGGTGTAAAAGACATGAGCAGTCAAACGAGAACCATGTATTCTGCTCACCGTCATAACATTTTTCTTCCTTTAAACTATACCTGGGAAATTGATAGTTACGATTTTATTGAAGGTCAAAGTCATAATTTTTTTTTTCATTTTTTTATGAAAACGTATTCTATACGTTATTTTTTAATTATACTTCGGGTTTCGTCCTCGACATTAGTATAATTCACACATTGTAGTATCGCTTGTACCTGTTACCACTCAGCACAATAATTTAGAGAATAAAAATTTGTTACTTCCGTTTGCTGATTTCCGCTGCAAACACTTGGCGAGTTTCCGGTCCGTCTTTCCAACATCCGCTACGCGCGCCATCTTTCCTCCAGCCAGTTCCCGCTTCTGCTAGCTAAGCTCATTCGCGTTCTGTGCTTCACCACAAGTGCACACGTTTCAGGTGTTTTGAAATTAAAAATGCCAAAACGCAAAAACGAAGAAACATTGAATTATATTGTGAAGAAATTAAAATATCTAGAGAAGGAAATAAAACGTAATAAAAGTCGTCGACATGTGAGTTCATCCAGTAGCTCATCTTCGAGCTATAGAACTTCACGGGAAAGTAGTGAGGAAGATAACGGTAAGTTTTTATTTTTTTTATTGTTTTGCCGCAGACCTACGTGATTTAAATGCGCACTCGAATCGGTTTATAGGACTGTTTTCACAGCGTATTGTAAAGGTCACTGCATCGGAATAATTTATAGGATTATTCTCCGCATACCCATCATGAAAATGCGCACTCGATTCAGTTTATAGGACTGTTTTCACAGCGTATTGAAAAGGGCACTGCATCGGAATAATTTATAGGATTATTCTCCGCATACCCACATAATACATAAATGAAATCGAGACGGTCTAAAGGGCCGTTTCATAGCGGGAAGCTACATGCTCTATTCAAGTACCGTTAAATTCATATGCAATTATTCTGTATACGCTGCCGATACCGTTTATAGGACGGTTTTCATAGCGTTAATTAGTATGTATACGCTGCCGATACCGTTTATAGGACGGTTTTCATAGCGTTAATTTTATACGTAATGAGTCTATATACGCTGCCGAAACCGTTTATAGGACGGTTTCATAGCGTTAATTTCATATGATGGATTTTATAATATATATTTTTTTTTTTTTGTGTATATTCGGACCAACAGAAAGTGTTGGGAACCAGCCACTAGATCCGGGTCTCCGTGAGAAGACGCCGCAACCAGCAGCGACGGAGCCGCAAATCGAGCCACAACCATCTACATCCAGGGATGGCACATTGAAAAATCCGTCGCAGGGAGCGCAGGCCGAGTCTGCGAGCCAACCAGAGGTTGCGGACGCGTCGGTGCACGCAGACCAAGGTTTGAGTTCCGAATTATTACAAATTCTTGGAATTGATCCTACAATAGTTGTAGAGTATGGACCACCTATTAATGTGGAGCTAGCCAATAGACTATCATACATAGTAAGTTCGGGTATGAAGAAAGAGGAACGCTTGGAGTTCGCTAAGAAATATAAAATACCCGAGAATTGTCAGACCTTAGCGGCGCCGATATTGAACGCCGAAATGAAAGCGGCTTTGACTGAATTTAATGTAAAACGTGATAGGGCTCTAGAGATTCGGCAGCAAAGTATCACCACGGTCATATCGTGTCTCGGCCATGCTATAACTCGTCAATTGAGTTCCACCGAACCGGATCACGAGCTTCTCCAACAATTAGTCGATGCCACAAGACTACTATGCGATATACAGTACAGTGCCTCCGCGACCAGGAGATATTTCAACATAAACTGCGTTAAGAAAGATCTCAAAGGTCAGCTGAACAAAACGAAGATCGGTAAATACTTGTTCGGGGACGATTTGGGCGAAATTCTCAAGACTGCTAAAGCTGTAAATAAATCTGGTTCGGAGCTAAAAGATCATTATAAAAAAATTAATGAAACCTCTGTAAAGAATTTAAACTGGAGGACGACGGGCGGCACGAGAAGGCAGGCGCCCGCCGCCGCCGCCGCCGCGCCAGCCGCAGAGCTCTTACGCCGAGTCTGCTCGGCAGCCGCGACACACTCGCAAGCGCTAGCCGACGATACTGAGGTACGATATGCGGGCAGATTGAATCACTTTGTTGGCCGGTGGTCCATGATCACGAAGGACCGAACGCTCCTATCGTGGGTGAGAGGTTACGAGCTAAACTTTGCTAAAGAAGTAATTCAATCCCGCCCGCACACCACGGTGATCCGTTCTAAAGCTGAACAGAGACATTTTGACGAAGCCTTACGAAGGTTGCTTTCGATAGGCGCTATCGCTGAATGTGTACCTTGCCCGGGGCAATTTGTTTCTCGCGCCTTTCTTATCCCTAAAGCGGACGGTACTATGAGATTTATATTAAATCTAAAATCATTAAATAAATTTATGCAAACTGATCATTTTAAAATGGAGGATATTCGAACTGTGTTAAAGTTAATATCGAAAGACTATTTTATGGCATCTATGGATTTGCAAGACGCCTATATGTTGATTAACATACATCCCGGATCCCGTAAATATTTAAGGTTTAATATAATGTTAGAAAATGGTTTACAAAAAATGTTCGAGTTTAATGTTTTACCTTTTGGCCTATGTACGGCGCCTTACATCTTTACTAAGTTACTTAAACCAGCAATGAAGCTCCTTAGAAGCTGTGGATACATATCATCTTGTTATTTAGATGATATTTTTTTAACAGGGCGATCGTTCGCAGAGTGCGAGTCTAATATAAAGGCAACTAAATAATTGTTGACAGCGTTAGGGTTCATTATAAATTATCGAAAGAGCTGTATGTTACCCACACAAGCTTGCAAATATCTAGGTTTTGTTATTGATACCAGATCATGGCATATCAGCCTGCCACAAGATAAACGAGAACGTATTAAAGTAGAACTTGTTCAATTTTTAAATATAAAACGTTGTACGATTCGGAGGTTCGCTCGCCTTGTCGGTTTGCTAGTGTCAGCCTGCCCGGCTATAGAATATGGTTGGATGTATGTCAAAGAACTGGAGCGATGTAAATTCTTGAAATTACGAAATAATGTCGATTATGATCGTTATATGAACATACCGGATAGGTTATTATCGGATATTCAGTGGTGGATAGATGTCATAGATAAGTCTGTACACAGAATTAAAGATGACATCTATCATAAAGATATTTTTTCTGACGCCTCAACAACGGGGTGGGGTGCGGCTTGTGGGGGTAAATCAGCTAGTGGACAATGGTCATTACATGAAAAACAGGAACATATTAATTATTTAGAGTTGTTAGCTGCGTATTTCTCCTTAAAAATATTTGCAAAGGATGATAGTAGCTGTCAAATTCTGTTGAGAATAGATAATACGACTGCAGTAAGCTATATCAACCGCATGGGAGGTGTTCAGTTCCCACATTTAACAAAAATTTCTAAAGATATATGGCAATGGTGCGAAAATCGAAAGATATATATTACTGCATCGTATATAAGATCATCTGATAATGTAATCGCAGACAGGGAATCCAGAAGGAATCACCCTGACATGGAATGGGTAATTTTAGACACAGGATTTAGATTGATAAGTTTTAACTTTGGGTTGCCTGAAATAGATTTATTTGCAGATCGATTGAACAAAAGATGTGATAAGTATGCCTCCTGGAATCTGGACCCTGAAGCAATGGTTATCGATGCTTTCACGATAGATTGGTCAAATTATTATTTTTATGCATTTCCTCCTGTCGCGTGCATTTTAAAAGCACTTAGAAAAATTATAAATGAGGAAGCGAAGGGTATAATGGTTGTACCCGCTTGGCCTTCACAACCATGGTATCCTTTGTTTACAAGTTTGATAATATCACCGACAATAGAGTTGAATTCAAGTTTTTTTATTATTCCTGATTCCAGCAGGCGGAACATCCACCACACGACTACCCTGGTAGCCGCAGTCTTATCCGGACGGCAATGATAAAGAAGGGGGTTCCATCACAGGCTATAGATATACTAATTGCCTCCCTTGCCGATAGTACAATTCGCCAGTATAATGTATGTTTTAAAAAATGGTTCTATTTTTCAATTAATAAACAAATTGACGTATTTAGCCCATCAATGTCAAAAATTTTAGATTTTTTTACTGAGTTGTATGAAAACGGCAATCAATATGGAACTATCAACACTTATAGATCAGCATTATCATTAATTTTGGGATCGATTATGAATAATGAATTAATTTCTAGATTTTGTAAAGGTGTTTACCGACTTAGGCCAACTCTACCTAAATATAACGTCACGTGGGATGTCAACATAGTTCTTGACTATTTGGGTTCCTTGTTCCCACATGAACAATTAACCCTTGAACAATTAACAAAAAAGTGTTCAACTTTGATAGCCTTAGTAACAGCACATAGAGTACAGACACTATCAAAAATTAATTTAAAAAATATAGTTATCAGAGACGACCAAATCTTAATTAAAGTAACTGATCTTATAAAAACTTCTCGTCCTGGTTCAACACAACCTTTGCTGTGTTTACCATTTTTTCAAGAAAAACCACAAATTTGTCCTGCTCGTACGTTAATCGCATATATGGATCGTACTAAAGCCATCAGGAAAACGGATTATTTGTTTGTTTCGTTTCGTCAACCGTATAACCATGTCACAACTCAATCAATAAGTAGATGGCTCAAATGTGTACTAAAGGACAGTGGAGTAGACATATCTATCTTTACTGGGCACAGCACTAGGCATGCATCTACGTCCTCGGCCTATAAACGAGGTATTAATGTTGATGTTATCCGCAATACGGCTGGTTGGTCGGGCAACTCTTTTACCTTTGCTAAATATTATAATAAGGCAATTGTTAATAATTATATGTGTTCTGATTTTGCCAAGTCAATTTGTTTGTCCCAGAATGAAAGCAATTCTTAAATTTTAAATGGTTATGATTAGGAACAATTTAAATATTTTTTGTGAAATAATATAATTAATAGATAGTAATAATACCTAATAAAAAGAAATATACATTCGTTATAAAATGTATTTTTTATTGACATTTCCCTATTTTTTAACAATACTCTAAACATCTACAATGTGTGAATTATACTAATGTCGAGGACGAAACCCGAAGTATAATTGATGATTAAACGAACTTACCTGTACGTGAAGTTCTATCACAATTATACGAGGGTTTCGTCCGAAGACATTAGTACTGTGTCCCACCCGCCCTAATGTTATTGTAAAGATTACAATAACGCCCAGGCGGGAAATATCAATTATCTTTAACTCTGAACTAAATGAGCTTAGCAGAAGCGGGAACTGGCTGGAGGAAAGATGGCGCGCGTAGCGGATGTTGGAAAGACGGACCGGAAACTCGCCAAGTGTTTGCAGCGGAAATCAGCAAACGGAAGTAACAAATTTTTATTCTCTAAATTATTGTGCTGAGTGGTAACAGGTACAAGCGATACTACAATGGGTGAATTATACTAATGTCTTCGGACGAAACCCTCGTATAATTGTGATAGAACTTCACGTACAGGTAAGTTCGTTTAATCATCAATTATTGTCCAAAGAAACATTATCATTTTTTTAGTATTTCATAACAAAAAATGGCTTCAAAACGTTAGCGTTCAATGTAGCTCACTCGATGCGCACAGACACTAACGAACGGGGCCGCCGTCAAGCAAAATTATCGCGGTATTGCGAGTTGCGTGCGAGTTGAGCCCTTTACATTGCGCGGTACAATTTGCAAATTTTTGTAACACCAAAAAATAAAAATTATTTCTCAACAATATTTTTTTTGAAATATGTCTTATTTTGATGTATAGAATACATGGTTTTCGTTTGACTGTTCATGTCTTTTACACCCAGTATAAACAACCATGACTCGCAAACAAACATTCGTGTCCGTCACACAAACATTTGCCGCTACCAGGATTCGAAACCGGACCACTTGATGTGTAGCCAGCTGTACTGACCACTCCACCACGACGGCGTCTAAGGAATCTAAGGGAATACATGTTACTTTTATTTTACACGGCGACTGACGAGGATAGGAATAACATAATGGCATGGCAACATATACGTATGTAGACATATTAAATTGTTATCTTTAATTAACATAAAATTCTTCTGTTCGTATGTTTGACACTAAACGGTTGAACCGATTTCAATGAAATTTTTGACGTGACAACGTCTTATAATTCGATAGAGCCGGCTGCACGCACGAAAAAACATGACGTCATGCGGCGTTACCTCGCTCTGAATCTAATTCTCTAATTTGAATTTGGAATTATGTTCTTTAAAATTTAAACTTTCAATGATACCAAAACCAGCCAGATACAAATAGTATAGCCAAAGAGATTTTATTACAAGTTTATTCATACTATAATGCGAAATCTATTAAACAAATGAAATTAAATTTTTCTTTTGAAAAATGCTACCATTCCATCAGTATTTTCTTAAGACGTTGTCACGTTCAACTATCGTCAGTAAACCGACTTTACAGACAACCAATTTTTTTTGTATGTTCAAGCGGATTCGAGAATGATCTTGCATCGGGCCGCTACATGATAGACAAGAGATATTATAGCTTTTACATTCACATGTTTCATGGAAAATCAAAAATCATTTTAGATATTTTTTATAATTTTGAATAAATTATGAAAAGAAAAGGAACAAATTTAACTTATAACAAATACTCAATTGCGCACAGTGTTCTTTCTTCGGGTATCAACTATAATTGAAAACTTAATATAGAAATAAAACAAATTTGAACAGCTTCATAAAATAAGTGCTTTATTGATTAAAATTAGTAGGTAATATAGGTACATAATTTTAATTATAACGTGTAGTTAAGAAAAACCTATGCTGGGTACCTACGTGTTTGAGGCGGAAACGCCCACAAAATTATTTACAAAATGTTTTAGAAAAAAGAAAAATAACAAAAATATATTATCTTCTGCACGATGACATACGAAATTATGAGGTAACGCTCAAGGGCGCACTTGCGGGGGCTCGGGAGGCAAGTGTCACATTATTATCTGCCGACTTTACACATAAAGAGGGTGGATCTAGAGATTGTTTTCGACATAATGAACTTCATAAACAATAAATATAACTCTATGTCATGTCTATTCTTAAGAATGCGAACTTCAAGCTAGGACAATCACTAGAAATTACAATATAAAAAAACAACTACTTACAAATAAAATTTCAAGATCTAAACTTGAGGAATAATTAGCGCTACGCCGGGTAATACCGCACTGGTCCACGGAGCTGGCAACACCGACAATACATACACACGTAAGACATACTAGTTATTGCATAGCTACACACTGTCTAAAATGCATATGTATTTTTGGTTTTGGCTTTACAAGGACCCTATTGTATGAGCTAGAAAACAGTAACGCAACTATTTTCAAAGTAATAGTAATTTTACCAATATACATTTGATAAAACAGCTCCTTAAAAGTGTTTAATACAAAGACGTGGTTTTCATACTACATATTTCATAGACAAAAATCGTCGCATTTGGTAAAACTATACCTATTTGAAAATAGTCAGACAAATAAAAATAATAACTTTATTGGCAACGTAACTTATAAATACATGACAATAATAAGTAATGGTTGATAATGGCTGCATTAGTTTACGAACCTGTGTCGTAGTCATTATATAGTAAAATTAAAAAACAAATCCCAAGTACGAAAAATACGAAATTATAATTTACTTCCAGTTGGTCGGTTTTCGCTTGATAGTAAAGTCACATATAGCTGCGTTACTGTCCCCGGACCGTCGAGCGCTACACCTACGGTCGTTGCGAACCGAATTACAATTTTATTTACAACCAAATCTACACAATAAATATTAGAACCTTAAACTCTCTGTACACGTAGTAAAACTTTTAATAGACTCTGTATTTACGTCGCCGGCTATTTGAATCGGGCTCGAGTACTTACACGAGCTAGCGCCAACATGTTAGCTGCGTACACCCAGCTCTAGACTATGGTTATTGACATAAGTAAAATAATTAAGTTCTAGCCGACTGACTACATTACGAGCATAGTCTAAACTGGGTTTAATGGAGACCAGAAACTTTGTGAAATCAGTTTTTTTTGCTGTACACTATCACAGTAATTCTTTTGATTGAAAAATCTCAAACTTTTTCGTTTTATTGTGCTTACAATACGAGATCGATTCTCTTTGCGCAATGATAATTTTATAGAAAAATGAAATTATTATTACGTTATAATAGTTGGGAAATAAAATCTTAAGGAAAAGTACAACAATAAAATTGTTTTATTTTAAGTACGAGAATCGACCAAAGCACTCTGTCCTTCAAACACAATTATTGTCCTAACAACTGTGTACGTTGAGTACGTCTGCTGCAGAATACTCGAGGATTTCAGAGGTATCTTGACCAGTTGTCGCGAAGTAAACTATCTTCATTCTGAACCTATGTATGCCTAAAGGAACCTACAGTCTCAGCCTGTACAGAACTCGGGCAAGGAAAGCCGTTGTTTTCTAAAAATGTCAGAGATTTAGGTCAAATTAATTCCAGTGGACTCTATGGGGAAATCCTCCTCCTTGCGTCGTTTATCCTCAATGCTGAGGGTCGTGGACTCTATGGGGAAATAAGTCTTCTTTTAATTTCATATCTAGCCAGTAAAGTTAATACCGATGAGAAAGTGTCTGCTAAAATTCTAGTCTAAAATTTCGAGCAGATCAAAACAAAAGTAATATAAAACTAGTATTTATGAGAATCCTTGTCGATGTAGTCTACTTTATAATGCATTATATCTAACCTTTATCTGACCATTATACTTAATCAAATTTACTACATAACGCACGATATCAAAAACATAATTATGTAAAAACTCACCACAATTTAAAGTACTGCCTTTTCTAAATTGTCTCTATTATGGAATTGATATAATCGTTGCATTTTGATCTCAAATCATTTTGGTAGTAAGATTGCTTTTAGAATAATAACAGATGTCCGAATCGGAGTTTTGTACAGGCTGTAATTAAACTAGGAATTTAATGAGACCCGAATAGAAGAGCGAAGCGTCTATACAAAAGCATTCGTAGGCGGAATGGGCCCGACCACGAATAGGGGCCGCTAGTCCTTTGTGGCCATCGATCGCATCGACCAGTATATCCGATAATCGCTTGACAAATACAGTACTAACACCTGTTTTATGGGCCAATAAACAATAATTAAATAGAAGCCTGAACAACAGTTTTCTAAATCTTTTGCCCAAAAAGTGTTGAGAGAACATCCCATTACAATGTCCTGATTCGAATCCGCTACAATTCCGAAGCTTCGTTCGTAACGCTGTGTCCCTAATCTAAAACAAAGTACACAGCGGCCCACAATTTATTATTAAAAAATATATTTATTGCAATTCAATAAGTGCCACTAGTATAAGTAAATTCAACTATAACTTAACGTTCCACTCGGCCGGTGAGCAAACTTACACTATCTAACATTTGTCCCGCCAGTGGATGTTCGGACCTAAACACTGTATCTTCTGACAAAGCACTTTATGCTTTTTACGCATCAGCTTAAGAATTAGAATTGAATACGTGACGATTATTATGTATTTTGAATTTTATAGCCGAAATGACGGTAGTTGTAAATTTTGTGAGTGTAAACATCCGCCATACCGAACAAGTCAATAACAATTTAAAGTATGTAGCGTATACATCGCTGCGGGACATAAAACATTGTCATGATGATGACTTAGAAAGTCAACAATGTATACGAAATGGACTTCAACACTAATGAAATCCCTGCAAAATACATGGCAAAAAGCACAGTAATTCTAATTCAAACTTAACAATTTTATTGCATTAACCAACCAAGCTCAATACTTCCGAGATTCCGCATTAGATATCGATATAAAAATAGTTCCAACCAACCAAACATATCTTAGTACAGTGTTCGAGATCCGAGCATCGAGAGCGTTGCGACACGACACGCCTTACAGACAATTTTATTGCGACGAAGCCGATATAGCCTCGAATTCAATCGATATTCGAATCACTCCCATCAACATGGATTTCGATTATTAAAGCCACGTTATTCTAAACGCCGTTATTTCAGTAACAACTCATCTTTATTATGTCGCGGTAAAGATCGAAGCTTGACGCCGTAGTACCGTTATTGTGCAAATATTTAAGCTTAAGCTAAGGTACTAGAAGCGTAAACGTTTATTAAGATATTTGTGATAATGGATGAAGTTCATAAGTAACATTAAACGGCGTTTACATTGGTTACAATTTGCTCGAAATCGCTAAATTTCTGTTAATAATTAAATTTATAGCTGCAATACTAAAAATAGAATGAGTAAACACCATCTCGATAAATTTACTTAAAATTCGAAATTTATTCAGAGATTTTAATGATGTTTTAGTAGTTAGCGATTTTGAACAAGAACAATAGTCTACCAGTGTTAGACTACGATTGTGTGAATTAACTTTAAAGAACGTACACTTCGTCGAAATATATTACACAAGACTCTTCGAGAACATTAATCTGAAATTTGTACTGCATTTTACTATGAAGTATATCTGGATCAAGGAAAGGCATGAATTTTGAAAATAACTTTATCAATAAAAGACGTAGAAATAATTAGAGCTAAGGTAGAAGTAAAGAGAAGGAAAGACAATATAAGAGATAATATGAGAATTAGACATAGTAAAAGGGAGATTTTAGTTCGTTTTACGATGACAAGAATTCAGTTGACACATTTGGCATCCGTGGATCTTAGTACAAGAAGTATGTAGCTTGTGATCATATCAGTACTGATCAGCGTTGTTCGGCATTAGCACACTTTAGAGGCAAACTCTTAAGACGTTTTCATTGGATATCTTGATTTGTTGACATTCATAAGTTTATGTGTAAACATATATCAAATTTAATGTTATATTTTTAAACAATTTGTTAGTTTAAGTTAATATTATTGAAATTGTTATTGTACAACTTGACGTTCATGAGTGTACACATTGTACCAAAACCGTATAAATGTATTTGAATTTTCGTCTGCCGTATCTTGTGTCAAATGAAGTACATAATCTTTATTTCTGGATACCAAAGAACTCCAAGAAACGGAAACATACAATTTCAGAACCGAGAACAGGTTCAAAGAAGTGTCGTGTAGTATACGGTCCAAAGGTTGGTTCCTCAGCTAGGTGTGTCAGTGTGTGTGTGTGTGTGTGTGTGCGTGCGTCAGTCGTCGTCGGTGTCGGGGTCGCTGCAGTAGTGTGCGTGCAGCCGCGGCGCGAGCGGCGCGCGGCTCTGCTGGCTGCCGGACAAGCAGAGGACTCAGTACGATACCTTGAGGGACTCCCTACTCATACTTACACTTAGAATTACTTCAACAATACGATTCGGCAAATATCAATTTATACTAAAAAAATAATAAAGACCTTACTATTACTAAAATTTGTCCGTACAATAATAATGAGTAAGGTCTTTATTAAATTTTCAACACTAGATGACTGACATTATCAAAAGCTTAAATGAAATCTGTAATATTTATTGAATTTAGTTTCTAATTTTATATGGTGTCGTGCAGTGCCTTGATGCTGCCGAACGAACTATTTGATTGTTGTTGATGAGATATATAATTATAAAATAATTATTTATTTCATCATCATCATCATCAGCTCATATAACGTCCCCACCTCAGGCAAGAGCCTACCTCACATTAGGGGCGATGAGGCCTTAGTCAACCACGCTGGCCAAGTGCGGGTTGGTCGACTTCACACACAACCTAAGAATTTCTTCATAGGTGTGTGCAGGTTTCCTCACGATGTTTTCCTTCACCGTAAAAGCGTCAATTAAACGTACATGTGCATTCAAAATTTGAAAACACATTGGTACGTGGCGGGGATCGAACCAGTGTCTCCCGGGTGGGAGACGACGTTCTTCGGGGTGTAGTGTAGTGTACTCACGCCAGGCGGCGGTAGTGGTTGAGCCACTCCTCCATCATCTGCGCCTGCAGCAGCGGGCGGGGTGTAGTGTAGTGTAGTGTACTCACGCCAGGCGGCGGTAGTGGTTGAGCCACTCCTCCATCATCTGCGCCTGCAGCAGCGGGCGGGGTGTAGTGTAGTGTAGTGTACTCACGCCAGGCGGCGGTAGTGGTTGAGCCACTCCTCCATCATCTGCGCCTGCAGCAGCGGGCGGGGTGTAGTGTAGTGTAGTGTACTCACGCCAGGCGGCGGTAGTGGTTGAGCCACTCCTCCATCATCTGCGCCTGCAGCAGCGGGCGGGGTGTAGTGTAGTGTAGTGTACTCACGCCAGGCGGCGGTAGTGGTTGAGCCACTCCTCCATCATCTGCGCCTGCAGCAGCGGGCGGGGTGTAGTGTAGTGTAGTGTACTCACGCCAGGCGGCGGTAGTGGTTGAGCCACTCCTCCATCATCTGCGCCTGCAGCAGCGGGCGGGGTGTAGTGTAGTGTAGTGTACTCACGCCAGGCGGCGGTAGTGGTTGAGCCACTCCTCCATCATCTGCGCCTGCAGCAAGGGCCGCGGGTGGAGCGCCTGGCGCGCGGCCAGCAGCCCGGCGGGGGTCACCACGGTGGACATCCATCGCCGGACCACGCCCTCCGCATCCTCCATCTGAGTACGATGTCACTACTACAATACCCCAAACTCAGAAAACGTCTCAAATTACCAATAGCGCCTCACAATTTTTGATACTTTAGTTACATTTTCACTTAACATGGCAAAATGTGTACGTTTCATGCGACGCGACGCCATTAATTAAGAATAGAAGGTTATAATAATATGATAAGATTCAACAATGGATTTTTATTAAAAAAATAAAATACAAAGAAAGGGAATTCGTCACAGAATAACTAATGAAAAATTCCATACTCTTTTCAATTGGTCCGAATTTGTAGTTGCAATAAAAATATGAAATGGTTTCAAGTTTTTTTTAATTATTGTGAAATTTTGCCGCCCCCTCACATGTGCCGCCCGGGGCGGGCCACCCCCCTGCCCCCTCCCCCCCCCCCCTACGCTACGCCATTGCTACTGCTGCCTCCAGAACCTGCTATTGTGAGTGCAAAGAAGAGAACAATAATGATTTGGTTTTTTCTAATCTTCCCAGAGAAGTTCCAGGAACTGTAGAAGTCATACCATGCTGTCCCAATGATGATGTTTCAGACTGGTCCGATAGTGACGATGAGCCTTTGTCAAATTATGTAAGGCCTCCGAAATGATCCAGAAATATTCAATCAAATGTGGAGGAAGATGAAGCCAGTACTAGCCACTGAAACTATTTTAATTTTTTTTTCTTTACCGTTAGCAAATTTATGAAACAGTGATGCACTAACCTCATCGCAGGTGAGGAAGTGTACAGGAAGCAGCTTGCCCTCGCAGTCCGTCAGCGGCAACAACGTTACATCTTCACTCTCTTCTTGCTGCTCTCTGGAATCGTCAAATTTATTTCATTATAATATAAGACTATTTGCCATATTCATAAACTCAATATATTATGTACGAATAATTTTAATTTTGCACGATTATTCACGATCTTTCTTCTTCGTCGTGCTTACGAAACACGGATACAAAATAAGGCCTCAAAAAGTTCACTCTTTTGTGTGAATTGAGAGCGGAGAACATGAGAACACTGACCGGCAGATGTAGTGTCGCTGGTACGGCTCCAACGGCACAAGCGCGCAGAAGTGTCCGCGCGTGTAGCCGATGCTCAGCGGCGAGCGGGAGCAGAACTCCGGCTCCCACAGCAGCGGCAGGTAGATGCCTGCAATATACACAATTGACAATTTAATGCCGATATTCATATGGTCTTAAATTTCTGATCATTAGAGTCAATAATAAGATCTCATTATTTCAAACTTTAATAATGGGAGATCTACTTATTTTTAGTAAGACCTAAGAGATTATGTTTAACCCTTAAACGGCCTATGTCCTCCGTGTTATTTAAAATAAATAATATTCAAAGGAAATCAGTTTCACAACATTAAAAATCTATTTGATAATGGAACTAGATTGTGCGTTATACAAGTTTTCGATCGAATTCTAAATAAAAGTAAAAAGTTATCTACATTTTTGTCTTGTATATTTTGCAAAAGCTTTTTATCAAATGGAGTTTGCGCAAATTTTGTTAACATACAAACAATAATTTTTAAGGTATTAAACGGCAATGGCAATTTATGATTTTGATTTTGTTTAGACGACATATTAATATTACGAAATCAGCGCTACAACAACGTCGTCTAGATACACTAGGTAAGTCAACCGTACCCTGGAAGCGCGCGTAGCCAAGCGCCTCCCCACGGAAGGAGGTGATGAGGTCAACTCCGTACACCACCAGCGGCCGCCTCATTACGTGGGCTAAAGCGAACACGTGCACCTGCAATCACATATACAGAACATTTTAACAGATTTTTTGCCTTGTAAGCAATGGAAATATCCATAACAACGAACGGTGTGTGTGGTGGCGGTGTAGTGTAGTGTAGTGTACCTGTGTGAGTGCGTGGTGCGGCTGGGCGGCGGCGTGCAGCTGTCGCGCCCACTCGGCCCGCAGCTGCGCGTCGGTGGCGGTGTAGTGTAGTGTAGTGTACCTGTGTGAGCGCGTGGTGCGGCTGGGCGGCGGCGTGCAGCTGTCGCGCCCACTCGGCCCGCAGCTGCGCGTCGGTGGCGGTGTAGTGTAGTGTAGTGTACCTGTGTGAGCGCGTGGTGCGGCTGGGCGGCGGCGTGCAGCTGTCGCGCCCACTCGGCCCGCAGCTGCGCGTCGGTGGCGGTGTAGTGATGTCTGGCGGCCTGCGCCCGCTCGGCGGCGGCCCAGCGCGCGTGCAGCGGGCGCGCCGGCAGCGCGTCGGCGAGCGCGGCCCGCAGCGCGCCGAGCCGGTCGCTGACCCCGTACGCGGCCTGCAGCACGGCGTCCAGCAGACAGTCGCCGGCCGACCGGTTCCACAGCGCGTACAGCCGGCACCCTGCAACGGAAGGACCTCACTACACCAGCTACTCCAGCGCTGACCGCCGTTGTCGAATATCCCAACAGAATACACGATCTCTTACACGCAACTTATACAGAAGAGACATGGGGTGTGTGACATTTGTCGCGGAATAAATTACACCATTCGAACCTAAACGAAGTTCGCTACGTCATTGATAAGAAACATTTCGCTTAGACCAAAGAAACTTGACTACTGACTAGTCTGCAGTCACTTTCGTGCCGTCCGTAAGTGCACATCAGCGTATCGTAGGTGACAAGTGAAATAAAATATCAAATTTTCATAACGCATAGCGATAAACGAATGAATACTGACAAATCAAACGAACCGATACCGCCTACCCATGCGATAATGGCGCGAATTCCACTTTCGCGCTAGCTGCAAAACTACAAATTCCCGGCGGAATATAGTTTGACATTTTTCGCTACCCACAGCGATAGTGAATTTCGCGTATATCTGAAAAGGCCTTTACACTGGAATTGGTACTTATGAGGTCTAGGGGTGCACTAAGAAAGGTATTTTCAAAATTCAACCTCTAAGAGTGTAAAAAGGGGGGATAAAGTTTATATGGAAATCCATAATTTTTATGTATATGGCAATTTTTTATTTATCTAAAAAATATATTTAGTTTTCTTCGTATTTATTTTCTACTCTTTAGATATTAGGCATTCTAATTAAATTCATTATTATTAGTAGATAAAAGTCGATGACTTTTAATCAAGCCGAGTCGTCATGTGAACGACGTATAGTTTTGAATACTTGATAAAGATAATTTATTTAAATAAAACTAGAAAAAATATTAAGTTGAATAAGTAGCTGTGTGTATAAAGTATTTTTACTGAGGTCTGCGGTATTTATTTCAGGCTTAATTACTTGCCCTGAAATAAATTAATCTTGTTTCAAACTTGCCTTTTGGAGTTACGGTTCCTTTCAAAATTTTAGTGTTGTGAAGTGTGTGATTTTATCATGATAAAAAAACAAGTAAGATTTTTAAATGACTTATTATTATTTAAATAAGATAACCCAATACTAGGGTCTGCACTATTTATTTTATTGTAGATTACGTGCCCTGAAATAAATTTATCTTGTTCCAAACTTGTCTTTTAGATTTACGTTTTTTTTCTAAATTTTCTTGCCTGGAAATATAGTGAAGTCTTAAATCGACATATTTTTCGATAATGGCCTTCGTCAGATGATAGACATGATGAAAGCTGAAAATAGATCATTTTAATTTACTACACTAATTTAAAAATATATATGAATGGCTATACGAATATATAGGAACTCCATTCCTAAAAACTTGACTATGTTCCGATTTTATTATGTATTTTGTCTCACTTTGGCTATGAGTGTGAAAGGGATAGCTAAGGGCCGTTGTTTTATGAAATTATTTTATAATTTTCAATAACCAAAGCGTATTTCAAGCTAGTTTTAGCATAAGTTCAGTCTCAAATTTTATTAAAAACTAGCTGTGCCCGCGCGACTTCGTCCGCGTGGATTTCCCGTTTTTGCAACATTTCTCATTGATGCTCAACTCCTATTAGTCGTAGAGTGATGTTATGGAGGTATATAAGCCTATATTACGGTTTCCTAAACTGTGCGTCGCGACGCCCTGGGGTGTCGCGGTTCTATCCCGGGGGCGGGCGTCGTGAGACGATCCACATAGAATGGCTGTCTAGCTAGCTTAGCGAGCTAGTCGAACGAAAATAAATGTAGACAAAGAAATGTAAGTCGCGATTTCTAAACTTGAACCCGGTTTTGAGATGCTCTGTTTCTAAAATAAGAAAATACACTGAAAAAAATCGACCGTCCAGCGCAGGCGAAAAAATCGAATAAGCATCTTTACGCTACCGGGACATTGCTTTCGCCGTCGAAATTTGTCTGTGCTACTTTATGTTTTTATGGTATTTTTTTTTTCAGTCTATCTAATTTAAAAATATTTACACATTCGTTAATGCCTGAATAATTCAAAAAAGCTATGTTTTTGTTTTTGTAGGTATGTACTTAACTTGGCTGTTACTATAACGGGGGGAGGGCTCGTAAAAATTAGAAAATTCCTAAGGGCGTCACTATGAAAATAAGTTTGGGAAGCTCTGGCCTATAGTGTTCCTCGATAAATAGACAATCATAGAATTTTTCAGATCAGTAGTTCCCCTTTGTAGGATTCTGTACCCAAAGGGTAAAGCGGGATCCTATTACTAAGACTCATAAATAGAATAAAATAAATACTAATAAATAGAATAAAATAAATATTGAAGGGGCTCCCATAAAATAAGCGTGACTTTTTTTGGTCGATTTTGATAACGGCAACAGATAGACGCTTGAAGTATTCACAGAATATTTAGTTATATTATTCACTTTTAAAATACAACAACAAACGTGTTTTATTTCTCGGTCTTATTAACGATAATAACAGGTAGAAAATTAAAATATTAACAAAATATTTAATTAAAATTTCAAATATTTTTTGGAGATTTTTGATAAAATCTATGGCACGGAACCCTTCGTTCACGCGTTCGACTCCTTCTAGGTGGTTTTTTTTTGCAGGCTATCTCTGATGACCTTCTTGAAGTCACCAGGGCTTTTAGTAAAGGAGAGGACCTCGATGGGTCCTCAAGCTTTAAGGTCGAATCACTCCAAAGAGGATTCCTGACCGGTGAGCATCTCCCTCGGAGGAGTCTCTGAACCTATTAGTCTCTAATGCGTCCGAATCTGACGGGATCAGTAGTTCCTAAGATAAGCGCGTTCAACTAAACAAAAAAAAAATAAGTATAGATGCGTGCGTAGTACTTGATCATTATTTAGCTGCGGAGTTATGTTAAAACTGTAATATCTCTGAAGACATTCATTGAAATCTAATGATGTAAAGAACAATTTTGTACAAAATTAAATACTTGTGATGAATAAAGTATAAATTTTGATAAGGTTTAATATGATTTTTACAAAATACCTTCGCATCTTATGCATTATTTTAGAACAAATTTTATTAACTAAAATAGATTATAGCAAGTCAACCTTGAGAGATAGACAAATGCTGTCTGGTACTTTTTTTTAGAACTTTTAAAGGAAAATAATTCCGTGATACATGATTTTTGCGTAACTTTAACCGTTTACCCAGCGCACGCAACAAAAGCTCTGAAAATCAAAATTTATTATTTTCCGTTTATTTCAAACTATGATATCTCTTAAGCTATTCATTGAAATCAAATGAGGTCATTAACAATTTTGTTCAAAATTAAATGCTTGTGATAAATAATGTATTTATTTTGATAAGGAATAATATCATGCATACAAAAACACCATCGCAGATAAACTTTTGATTAAAAAAAAATTTGATTACCAAAAAGAAAGGTTATAGTGAGCCAACCATAAAAGATAAATACATATATGCTATCGCGGACTTTTTTTTAGAAAATTTAATGGCAAATAATTCTGTCATACATAATTTTTCCGTAACTTTAACCGTTTACGCAGCGCACGCAGGGAAAGCTTTGAAATGAAATATTTTTCTCCCGTTTTTGCAACATTCTTCATTAATGCTCAGCTCCTATTGGACGTACCGTGATGTTATACAGGGTGTCCCAGAAGCCGACGTCAACCCGAAAGCAGGTGGTAGACTAACTGTTATATGTTATCAGAAAAATATAAAAAAAAATCTAAGTTAGCTATTTAAAAAAAATCTAGCATTTAAAAAAAATCGATAAAATTTACACCCTGTGACCGTTTTTTCACTGTTGTTGCTACAATTCTTGACTTTTCTAAACATTTTCTTTTGTTTTGTAATACTGAATAGTGTTTCTGTATACTCTAATCTTAAATTTAAAGCCAGCTGCTGCAAATTAGAAGAATATGCCATTTTTATCTAAATTAAATATTCAAAATTAATCTTTTACATAGCTTTAACAAGCTGTACTGAAAAAAAAATGTACTATGCGAGTTTGGCAAGTAACTGCAAAAGTTGGCGCATTCAATAAGGATTCCAAAATGGTATGATACCTGGTAGATAATTTCTACGATTGCAGACAATATTTTAATTTTCCAAAAACAGGCAGTTTTGAACAAATTTTTCTTACGTTCTTAAAATTTATTTTAATGTACCCATGGTGTGCTTTAAGGCCGTAACTTTAACATTCTAGTTTGAATGAGACCGGGAGAGTTCTTCTACGAAGTGTAAGAGAGACAGATAGTTAAAAAAATTAAATACACAAATATTGTTAAACATAATTTATTAAAATGTCAAGATTTACAACAGGTGTTCAAACTGTCTTCCTTCAGCTCTAATGCAAGCTCGACATCTTCTTAAAAAAGATCGGGATATCAAGCGGGCGAATCTTCCATTATTTACATAATCATTTGCTTCTATTATTCTTTGCCGTAGGTCAGTCACAGTTTCGATTGGCTTTGCAAAAACCTTTTCTTTCACCGCTCCCCAATAAAAGAAATCTAATGGATTTAAATCTGGGGAACGGGCTGGCCACGAGATAGTACCAGATCGTCCTATCCATCTGCCTGGATATTCCTCATCGAGATATTCTCTTACTGAGCTGGCATAGTGAGCTGGGCAACCATCTTGTTGAAACCACATATCTCTTAGAATGGTAAGTGGCACATCTTCCAGTAGATTTGGTAAATCATCAGTTACGGCCTTAAAGCACACCATGGGTACATTAAAATAAATTTTAAGAACGTAAGAAAAATTTGTTCAAAACTGCCTGTTTTTGGAAAATTAAAATATTGTCTGCAATCGTAGAAATTATCTACCAGGTATCATACCATTTTGGAATCCTTATTGAATGCGCCAACTTTTGCAGTTACTTGCCAAACTCGCATAGTACATTTTTTTTTCAGTACAGCTTGTTAAAGCTATGTAAAAGATTAATTTTGAATATTTAATTTAGATAAAAATGGCATATTCTTCTAATTTGCAGCAGCTGGCTTTAAATTTAAGATTAGAGTATACAGAAACACTATTCAGTATTACAAAACAAAAGAAAATGTTTAGAAAAGTCAAGAATTGTAGCAACAACAGTGAAAAAACGGTCACAGGGTGTAAATTTTATCGATTTTTTTTAAATGCTAGATTTTTTTTAAATAGCTAACTTAGATTTTTTTTTATATTTTTCTGATAACATATAACAGTTAGTCTACCACCTGCTTTCGGGTTGACGTCGGTTTCTGGGACACCCTGTATAGCCTATAGCCTTCCTAGATAAATGGACTATCCAACGGAAAAAGAATTTTTCAATTTGAGTCAGTAGTTGCTGAGATCTTAGGGTTCAACCAAACAAACAAACAAATAATCAAACAATCAAACAAACAAACAAACTCTTCAGCTTTATTATTAGTATAGATACTAACTTACTGGTGGTAAGTCACACCATGTTTTTTAACTAGAATTTAATAGTGATTTTTACAATCTTTTACGGAGCATTTAGATATGTTTACCGTTTGACAAATCATGCATCACTGAATGCGAAGTCCGCTACGGCTGCGTTTTAGCGGAGTTTGAAGTGTGCCACCGACGCTATTGACGTGCATTATCCACGGTTGTAGATGATCGAAGATATTATAAGACAAAAACTCTAATTTTAAATCCCCGCAGTTTAACAAAAAAAAATCGCATTTTATTCTGACTCAAAAAATCGTTATGCAAAGATGTAAAATTCAATTTAAAAAAGCAAGACGTGTCAGTAATGATAAAGCTGACTTGTTGTTGTTGGAGTGCTTGGCGGGAAACCATGGCGTCTGGATGTCTATCTTTGTTTCTATAATTCAAAATTGTTCCGGAGTGGATTTTGTGCAGTGAGAGTGGTGTCGTTTCGTTGCATAAGCATCCGTGTTGACGATCAGTTATGAGGAATCATTGAAATAAAGGTTTTGTGGTCTGTTGGCATGCATTTCTTTCCACGCACTCCCTAGAATCATTAAAATGTGTGACGCCCATATTTTAATGCAAACATCAAGAACTTGAGCGACAGCGGGAAAATATCAAAATGTAGTGTTTTACCTAACTTGAGATTGGCAGAAATATAGTTCCCTAATAAATCGACTAATTGCCATTAAATAAAAGAATAAGCTGACCTGTTATATCTTGTCAAAATATATTTTTTTAATAACTAAGCATGGGGTCGGTTTTTTCAGCCTTCAACCAATTGCAATTTTTGTCATAAAAAATGTTATAAGAACACGGCAAATTAGTTTTTGCTCTTGTTTTATTCTAGCAATATGGATGTTAATATTTTTAACCATTATTTAATCAGAGAACATTAGATTTAAATGTTAGATTTCTTTGTAAAATTACTCGAAATTGCGATGGCTTAAAATAAAAAAAAAGGTATTATTCAAGATCATTTGAGCATAAGTTTTCGTTTAATATATAATTTATCTTGAGGGGTTTTCGAGTACCAATATGGAAAATCTCCTTTTTGACCTTATGAGGTCGAAGGGTGCACTAAGAAGACTTTTCAAAATAATTCACCCCTAAGGTGGTGAAACGGGGTCTGAAGTTTGTATGGGGAAACATGATTAGTTAGAACATTTCATTCGAAACTTCACACAAGTACTTCTGTCGACAAAGGAGTAAACAAGTATTTCAGGTTTTTTAAGAATTCAACCCCTAAAAGGGGGAAATTGAGTGATAAAGTCTGAAAAGCAACATAGCTATTTTTTCGTTATTATTGAAGACAAAACAATGAAACTTGGAATTTGGACACTTGAGAATAAATAAATGAGTTTTTATTCTAGATGAAATCTATGCTATATTGATACTTATAAATTAAGTACTCGAAAAAGTTATAACGTTGCCCTAAGTAACTATTCTACGCGGACGAAGTCGCGAGCAAAAGCTAGTAATGTATAAAACTGATTTAACACTGACAAAATATCATAACAGCCTATCGTGAAACCCCGTCAAATGTTAGCGTTAGCGTGTTTACTCGTAGATACGATTTGGAGCTATTGTTAATAAGTTTTCAAAAACGTATTTAAAATAGTGACAAATCAGTAAATTTGGCATTATACAAAATCCCCGTACACCAAACTTTACTTAAAACTGTCATGAAACAGGCAATGCCATCAACCGAACCCAATACATTATATTACACAACCATCCAAAGTACTTGTCAACGATCTTAACATCAATCTTTCACCTGGCCTTGGGCCTGCACTCATAGTGGAATATAATTATAAGATCGCCAAATTTATCAGGTTATTGTTCGCGGTATTCCACCATCTCAACACGGCTTCATTAAGGGTAGATCCACAGTCTCTAATTTGTCTCTCTTCACGGACTATGTTTTAGAACAAATGGATAGGGGTGGACAGGTAGATGTTATCTATACAGACTTTGAAAAGGCGTTCGATCGAGTTGATCATGGCATCCTAATCAAAAAATTGGAAGTATTAGGCATACACGGTGACCTATTAAGGTGGGTTACTTCATACCTCTCGAAGCGCTCTCAGGCTGTTGTTCTTGGCGGATACAGGTCTAATTTTATCTCAGTACCATCAGGCGTCCCTCAAGGCTCTCACCTCGGCACTTTGTTTTATAACGCATACATTTATGACATTAGTTTCTGTTTTGTTACCGCTAGACATCTCTTGTATGCAGATGACAAAAAAATATACATGAAGGTGAATTCAGTGTCAGATTGCGAATCAATACAACAGGATCTCAACAATCTTATGGATTATTATTATAATAACAATATAAGTATTAATATTCCCAAATGCCAATGTATTAGCTTTACGCGCAAGAGAAAGCCAATTTTATTTGACTATAAATTTAAAAATAATGTGATTGAAAGGGTTGATTTGGTTCGCGATTTGGGTGTATTGCTTGATTCCAGGATGTCTTTTTGCAACCATGTAGATAATATAGTGAAAAGATCGTATCGTAATCTTGGGTTTACCATGCGTACATGTAAACCATTCAACTCTATCACTAGTTTAAAAATTGTCTTTAATGCATACGTTCGCAGTATCTTGGAATACGCCTCCCCAGTTTGGTCTCCTATATATGCTATTCATAAAAACAGAATCGAAAATATTCAGAAAAAATTCATAAAACATCTGAAGTTTAAATCAAAAGATAGAATTGACACGTCATACGAGGAAACATGTCGTCTTTTCGGGTTGCTAACGCTAGATCAGCGACGCGTAGTAATGGATATGGGTCTATTACACGACATAGTACGCAATCGTTTGGATTGTCCAGAGCTTGTAGAAAAGATGATGCTGTGTACTCCATCGCGCCGTACTCGCCACACCCCACTCTTCGCAGTTTCTTCTCATAATAGTAACTATGCACATAACGCTGTGATGACCCGTATAGTTACAACTTATAACAAATTGTTTAGTGAAATCGATTTATTTATTTGTACTAAAAAAACATTCCTAAAAAAACTTAAAGATATTCACCTAAGTTAGTTTTATATATCCTACCTAATACACGTTAATTTTTTTTTTAATTTTACTATTTATTATGATAATGATTATTCAAATATTTATTTATTAAAAATTATTAAAATATGATGCAATTTATACTTCTATATTTGTATATTGTATATTAATAAATATATGTCATATTTATCTATTGTGTAATTGTTGCTGTAGATGTAAAGCACTGTTCATAGGTTTTTTTTATCAGATTGCATTTATGTTGTCATAATTTTCTTAATCTGGTTATATTATGGATAACGGATCTGGCCTTACAAGTTTGGGCGTAAAAATTGTTATAATTTAGAAATAAGTTGGCTGTTGTTATTCTTTTTCAATAAAATAAAATAAAAAAATAAAATAAATGCGACAAGTATAGACCTCGAGGTAAATATATATGACTGACCTTCGTTGACCGCGAGCTCATGACTCCAGTTGATAAGCGGAGGGTCAGCCTCTAGCGTCTGCTGAGCGTCCCGGTCCAGGAGTTCAGAGAACAGCTGCTCCTGGATGGCCGCCGGCAGCTCCTCGATGTCTAGAACATTAAAACCTCCAATGTTATACACCACTACACATATCAAAAAAATATTATAAAGCCAGTTGTAATACAATATAGATCTCTTGATAATGAATAAAATTCGACAAAAGGGAATTTATCGATTCAGCAATAAATAAACTAAGTTACCAAATCGCTCATAACCTATATAACCGTTTAATATAAAAAATAGCAATACCCGCGGGCAGCGTGAAGGTGCAGAACTCCGTGATGTAGCGGCAGGGGAAGCTGCCCTTCTTGTACCGCAGACAGCTGGCCACGTGGCGACGGATAGCCGCTGCCAGGTCCGGCGCTGAGGATAAACACGAAATCACTCTTTCAGATCCCCTTCCCGGTACCTTTCCAATTGCCTTTTCTCAAAGTCCTTATTCGGATCTCATTATGTCAATTCATCCGTAAATCAATCATGTATATGTGTCACACCTGTACTTACCCACATTTGCAAACAAATTATTTTGATTTGATTTGTACAGCTTTGAGATATTCTTTCATTTTGCCGGTTGCTCTAAGTGAAAGAAAATACATCGAAACGAACCATGGCAAAAAAATAATGTCAAAATTTTTAAGCGACCCTACTTAAATGTAACATGAATATGAAAATCCTATTAATATTGGACTTACCAATATAGGAGGGTGATCGCTTGAGGCCAGGCCCACCGCCTGATATTCTTGACAGAAGAGTCGATAATATCTCTTGCCTCTGAAACCTAGAAATACAAAACATGAGATTTACACCTTTAATATTAATATAGAAACATTTTAATCGTCTCTGATTTATTGGGACAAAATTATAATAACGTTATATCAAATGTCGAAAAATACATTTTTTTTTTAAATATATCTATACTATATTTTATACTTTCTGCAATCGGCCTTGTTTTATAGCCATAATGAGAATTGGAGTGCATTAAGGTTTTATTAAATACATCAAATAATGTTTTCTTTTTACTGGAACATTTTTGGCCTTCATCTAAGTTATCACAATTTTTTATTGGCTCGTTTATGGTGCACTTCTTAATTAATATTTTAAGCAATTAAAACATGTAAAATAATTGTTTAGTTACAATGTCAGGACAACAAAGATTAGGGAGGGGAAACCAAGTAAATTTAAACCATGCATATGTATACTATGGTCCACATATGCATGGTTTAAGATGATAGCTAGATATAGTGTCAGTAGTGTACCCTATGGCGAGATGTTAACTAGTTATAGTGTCAGTAGTGTACTGTATGGCGAGATTATAGCTAGATATAGTGCCAGTAGTGTACCCTATGGCGAGATGTTAACTAGTTATAGTGTCAGTAGTGTACTGTATGGCGAGATTATAGCTAGATATAGTGCCAGTAGTGTACCCTATGGCGAGATGTTAACTAGTTATAGTGTCAGTAGTGTACTGTATGGCGAGATTATAGCTAGATATAGTGCCAGTAGTGTACCCTATGGCGAGATGTTAACTAGTTATAGTGTCAGTAGTGTACTGTATGGCGAGATTATAGCTAGATATAGTGCCAGTAGTGTACCCTATGGCGAGATGTTAACTAGTTATAGTGTCAGTAGTGTACTGTATGGCGAGATTATAGCTAGATATAGTGCCAGTAGTGTACCCTATGGCGAGATGTTAACTAGTTATAGTGTCAGTAGTGTACTGTATGGCGAGATTATAGCTAGATATAGTGCCAGTAGTGTACCCTATGGCGAGATGTTAACTAGTTATAGTGTCAGTAGTGTACTGTATGGCGAGATTATAGCTAGATATAGTGCCAGTAGTGTACCCTATGGCGAGATGTTAACTAGTTATAGTGTCAGTAGTGTACTGTATGGCGAGATTATAGCTAGATATAGTGCCAGTAGTGTACCCTATGGCGAGATGTTAACTAGTTATAGTGTCAGTAGTGTACTGTATGGCGAGATTATAGCTAGATATAGTGCCAGTAGTGTACCCTATGGCGAGATGTTAACTAGTTATAGTGTCAGTAGTGTACTGTATGGCGAGATTATAGCTAGATATAGTGCCAGTAGTGTACCCTATGGCGATATGTTAACTAGTTATAGTGTCAATAGTGTACTGTATGGCGAGATTATAGCTAGATATAGTGCCAGTAGTGTACCCTATGGCGAGATGTTAACTAGTTATAGTGTCAGTAGTGTACCGTATGGCGAGATGTTAGCTAGATATAGTGCCAGTAGTGTACCCTATGGCGAGATGTTAACTAGTTATAGTGTCAGTAGTGTACCGTATGGCGAGATGTTAGCTAGACATAGTGTGAGTGGTGTACCGTATGGCGAGATGTTAGCTAGATATAGTGTCAGTAGTGTACCGTATGGCGAGATGTTAGCTAGACATAGTGTGAGTGGTGTACCGTATGGCGAGATGTTAGCTAGATATAGTGTCAGTAGTGTACCGTATGGCGAGATGTTAGCTAGACATAGTGTGAGTGGTGTACCGTATGGCGAGATGTTAGCTAGATATAGTGTCAGTAGTGTACCGTATGGCGAGATGTTAGCTAGATATAGTGTGTGGTGTACCGTATGGCGAGATGTTAGCTAGATATAGTGTGTGGTGTACCGTATGGCGAAATATCAGCTAGATATAGTGTGTGGTGTACCGTATGGCGAGCTGTCAGCTAGACATAGTGTGTGGTGTACCGTATGGCGAGCTGTCAGCTAGACATAGTGTGTGGTGTACCGTATGGCGAGCTGTCAGCTAGACATAGTGTGTGGTGTACCGTATGGCGAGCTGTCAGCTAGACATAGTGTGTGGTGTACCGTATGGCGAGCTGTCAGCTAGACATAGTGTGTGGTGTACCGTATGGCGAGCTGTCAGCTAGACATAGTGTGTGGTGTACCGTATGGCGAGCTGTCAGCTAGACATAGTGTGTGGTGTACCGTATGGCGAGCTGTCAGCTAGACATAGTGTGTGGTGTACCGTATGGCGAGATGTCAGCTAGACATAGTGTTTGGTGTACCGTATGGCGAGATGTCAGCTAGACATAGTGTGTGGTGTACCGTATGGCGAGATGTCAGCTAGACATAGTGTGTGGTGTACCGTATGGCGAGGTGCACGAGCGTGTGTCCGGCGTCGAAGGCGGAGGCGCGGTTGAGGAGCTGCAGCTCGGCGGGCGAGAGCACGCGCGCGGGGTCGCCGCCCGCCGCCAGGTACGCCTCCACCCGCCCCGCGTCCCCCTCCACCACGCCTGCAGTCACTTCCTTGTTTAAATGGACCCAGTGGCGGATTTACGTCCTTTTACTTAGGGCTCGGAGTCTTTTACAGGGTTTTAATAGCTCAAAGACTCGGAGCGTGACATTAAAGATCGAATCGTTTTTTTATACTTGACTCGTTTTTTTACGCTCGACTGTTTTTTGTGTCAGAGACTTTCTGCGTAAGCTTTTATTAAGAGTTGCTTACAAATGTAAATAAAAGAATGTTTGTGTACCATGGATAACAAAAAATCATCTTTAATTTTGTCTTGGGGTTCTTGTTGAGCGTCAAACTTTAAGTTAAATTTTTAGACTCGAGATTTCAATAAAGGCTCTCGTTCATTTTAAAATTTAAGCTCTTTTTGGAGACTCGCGTCGTTACTCAGAGAGCTCGCACTCAACTAATCTCGCGACTCCGAGCTTATCTAGCTCATAAAGGCCTGCAAATCTGAATCAAGTCTTATCAAGCTTTCTTTAAGACCTTGATGACGCTGTAAAAGCCATCTGCGATCAACACCAATAGTCAGTAAAAAAATGTTTGAACGGAACCCAAAAACCTTTACTATTTACAGATCACAATCATATTTATTATATTACGTTCCTAGCTAATTTTGTAAATGTCAGATATACTTGTGTAAAAAAATATCTGAAACATAATGCCAACTTTTGCTAAAGAGTAACAATATCCTAAATACCTTCTCATTCATTTTTCCGTGAGGCTTTATATTAGCAGTAACAAGATAAATTTTAACGTTATGAGCAAAGCATTTTTCGAAATGCTGTACGGTTTACTAGTAGTAAACAAACTCACAAATTAATAACGACAAACGGTTTTCATATGACTTAAGAAAACATTTATGGTGGTACTGACCGAGACATGCCTGGAGCCAGAGCCAGTCGATGTTGTTGTTATTCCGTCTTTTAGGCCTTCGCCCCTCCGCCGACGGCTGGCTGCTACACACCTCGTTCACACCTGCAAAAAGTTACTATGCCACATCTGACCAGAAAGTGCATTTCAAAATCCCGCTTTCTCGTCAGGGGGTGACATAAAACTTTGTACTTACCTCAGGCGGTAAAAAAGGCAGTCTCAGATCGCATATTGAGCCTTCAGCTCAGGCGTCAAATAGCTCCAATCTGAGACATTCTCCGTTTTATCGCCCTAGTTAATAAATGTACTATTATAGACTTGAATTGGCGCCCAGACAGGGACTGAATTGGCACCCAGACAGCGACTGAATTGGCGCCCGAACTGGGATTTTACACAGTACTATTGTGGTACCTTGATAATTTATTATATTTGTACTAAATTAATGTGTATAGGGTCACTACAAAATTTAAAGCACGAAAAACATAATTTTAGGATGTAAACTACATTCGATCGTAATAAATAATTTTGCCAATATAAATTGATTTAGCGATTTAATACTATCTGCCTTGCAAATCCGACATGGACTAACATATTCGTTTGGATGCTTAACACTAGAATAGAGTATTTGTAGAGACAAGCAATATGTACTGACCGATATGCTGCTTGGGCACGGGCGCGACGACGGTGTGAGCGGCGGCGGGCGCGGAGGCGGGCGCGCCGCACATGGCGCACTTCTGTGACTTGGGCCAGTTCTCGTACGTGCACGTCTGACAGGGAACCACACATTGTACGCAAACAACATTCCAAATCATCAAGTGTGTCTAGTATCTGTGTTATATGTAAGTAGTGGCGGGTTCGGAGAAGTAATAAGAATTCATAGCGGTGTTATTGTGTTGAGCACAATTACTGCACACTTTAGTAGGTACTTATATTCATCTATTCTGTCAATAAATCTCATTAATTTTTCCTCTTCATTTTTGTGTAGTTGGTAACGTCAATTTAAAACCAAATTTACAAGCGTCGTTCTGTGACCATCTGACCTAAAACAAACTGTACGTTTGTGTTGGCTTTAGTCAATAAGAGGGCAGTCAATTTGTAAATTTGACTTTCTTGTGCTTTTTAACTCGATGAGGAAGATCTTGGCTTTCACCCCACCTCATGGTAAGTGACGATAAGGTGGTAGAGAGCTTCAGTCGTTCATTCGGAACGCTTAACTGCTGAGGATTAGCTACTTCATAACTATTGTGATGAATTTTAACATTCAAATTTTTGCCTAAAAATTATTTTTGATGAATTAGGCTATTGTTCCTGAACGAACTGGAATTCCTCGGACTGTTGAGATGTGTTAGGGCATTTGTGCACTGCCAGGAATTTAACTGTCTAGTAGTCCGATGTATTTCTATCTATCTAAAGCTATGTTCAAAAACCATTAGACATTATAAGCGTGATATTATTATTTATGTATGAATGCGAGTATGTATGCATGTATGTATCAGTACTCACAGCACAGGCCCACTTGGGCACTGAGGAGGCAGCAGATCCCTGCGGCGAAGAAATCCGCAGCGGCTTTAGTCGCTCCGCCACCGCTTCCGCATCTGTTTGGATACATCTTTATTACAGCCCAAGGTAAGTACAATAGTACATGTATCAACTAGGACAAAGTCACCCTGTATGTCACCCCCTGACCAGGAAGCGGGATTTTCCGTACGTGTAGAGTGGTCAGGTGAGGCGAAAAATAGATTGCAGTCAGTTACGACTTAGACCAGTGGTTTTCAAACTTGATGTTACTACGCCTCCCTTAAAAATATGCTGCCCCCCCCCCCCCCTACATCGGGTCCTGGGCGCCCTCCCTGAAGATTTCATAAAATGTATGATTTTTTTAACGTGTCACAATTTTCGCGGCTCCCTTTAGACTAGTTCGCGCCTCCCTGGGGAGGCGCGCCTCACAGTTTGGAAAACGCTGACTTAGACCATCCGTATATTGAGACTGTCTGATACAAGAGGATATTAATGATTTCAAGGTATTATGGTATTCTTAAATAAAGGGCAGAGGCCGTATGTCAGAGCACTTCGACCCTATGGGATCTTTTGTGCTTCCCGTTTCCTTATCACCCATCCCCGCCCACATCGAAAACATTTTGTATGAGTTTCACGATGTTGGCGGGAATAAGGTCTATTAAGTCCTCTGGTTTAGGGTAACCTAGACCCAGGACCCCTATTGGCTAATGCATCGCAGTCACATAGTATGTGCTCCATGCTTTCTTTCTCTTCACCACACATTCTACAGTTGGAGTCATCAGCTTTGCCTACTGTGCACAGGTGTCTTTTAGTGGCAAAGTGGCCAGTGAGAGCACCTATGAGGCAGAAGGTATCATGGTAACTCAGTAAAGAAATTAATTTTTCACATAGAACAACATGGTAATAATCCCTTGAAGAAGAGCTTTTAAAGGGCGGAAAGAAAGTACATTATACTGTAATGTTCTAATTTCTACTTTATTAAATGTTTTAGTATTAGCAGGTACTTACCGCAAACTTCGGGAGCTGGTAAGGCGGCGGCGGCGGCGCCATCTTGCAGGCTGAATATGTTCTCGTTGAGGCACGGCTTCGGCGCCCGGCACATCGTGCACTGAAATATTAACAAATTGAAATATTACAAACAAGCTTTTAACACAAGTATGATTATAAAAATATTTGGGCTTTTGGGAATTTTTTTTAGAAAAAGGTCAATCAAATGACTCCATTGCACCTGATGGAGAGCAGAAGTCCCGTCCAAATGCGAAGATAGCTGGTGCGAGAGATATACACCGCGCTAGCACCCTCGCCTTGACGACCTGCAAGGTGCTTCTTCACGACTCTTTTGAATGACCCAGGATTGTAGGACGGAGAACATGCTGATATGATTGTGCGACAGAGAAACGAGTTGCCAAATTTCTTAGTTCCCGTTGGAATGGTAGCCACAGTTTGTCAGTGACACTACGTAATTATTACGCTTATAAAATTATGAATCGTAAACATTATCATTTCGAGCTATCGTGGAACGTGGTGAGTATCGTATACATGGAAAATAAATTTAGAGAAAGACAGTTTTGCCGGGTCGTATTTTTTTAATTTTTTTTTCTGCGCTTGAAGGAACGTTAAGGCTGATTTACACAAGGTAAGTAAAGAGTCAATAAGAGGCTGGTGCCGAGAACTGACCAAATCGTTTACATGCAGTCTGTAAGCGGGAGTATTGAAGTCCGCGCTCACGCGACGGCACTGTACCGACTCCAAATCAATTTACACTAGGTCAGTACCGAGTCAACACTGACTATACTCGAATTTGCAAGTCAGTTTCTCACACTATCTAAATCGGATCTTTAGATAATGACCCTGACTGCTTTTATAAAATCGCAGTCGAGTCCAGAGGCCTTTAAAACTCTGTCATCAAGTTAACCACTCGATAATCACATGACCTCACCGTTAGTAACATCGCCGTTGATTTCCGCAAACACTGTCTTTCACAAGTTTATGTCTAAAAACTCGTGTCATCGGTGAGAACGTTTACAGAGAAAGTCAATTGTGCAACCAACATATTAATGACTTTATTAGTGTCGAGTGTTTCTCCGCTGCTAGTATAAAAATTGTCAGTCACGATTCAATTCTTGGGGTTAGGATTAACATAAGTACTCATGACTTGACATAAAGAACATGCCAGATTTAAAGACCATTTGTATGAGGCTGTTAAGATTGTAAAGTTTTATTTTGGTCTTAACTATTGTTACGTATTATCTTTGAATACAATTAATGCTGTAATCTAGAAAAAGTATAGAGATTTGAAAATATAGGCACGGCAGATTATGCGTTTGAATTAGGAGTGCGTCCACCAAGTATGAGTAGCAGATAAATAGCAAATACTTTTTCATAATACATATTGTATAATCAGTTGACTAAGATTTCAAGAGTTACACTGGGCAAAAGACCTGGCAGCGCGATTTTTTTTTTATATATTTTTCTATTGCAGGCGGGCCGCATGATAATTTGTATTACCTGATGATGAATATGTAACCTGATGTGTATTCAGAACCATGGAGGAAAATACAGTAGTTCAAATTGTAGTTCCATTTCCAATTCCATGTTGGAGTCTTTTGCCAGAATGAGATAAGGATCTGTATGTCTCTACGTCGTTGTACCTTATATTAAACACAGATAGCTCGACATGAGGCAAAACCATGTTTCGCGTATGTCCTCCATATGAAGGGTAATCATTCAAACATGTCCTGTTCAGATCCTATCACCATCATGCTGCCTGTCAGCGCTACTCTCTGAGGCAGCTCCTATCTAACAATATGCTGTGATGGAATACCATCATTATACGTATCAAAATGTTGTGAGGTGCTCGCATATCCCCTATCAATTATCTTCAATACATCACTTCGAGTCGGTGAGTTCCCCTCGGCATGGAAAGAAGCTCGAATAGTGCCTATATTTAAGTCCGGCGATACGGCCAAAGTTTGCAACTACAGGCCAATATCAATTCTGCCTGTTTTTGCTAAAACTTTCGAATCTTTACTTAGTCCAATAATATCATGGCATATCAAACATCTCATTGTGCCTGAGCAGTTTGGTTTTATGGCGGCTCGCTCGACCACTACAAATCTTGTAGCATTCACATCTTTTATCAGCAGCGCAATGGATGACCGTATCCCAGTAGATGTGATATACACTGATTTCAGCAGGGCTTTTGACTCTGTTGACCATAGAATTCTCTTAAAAAAGTTATCTCTCTTTGGTTTCGGGGGCGCTCTGCTTGATTGGTTTGCATCGTATCTTAATTCTCGGGTTTCCAGGGTCGTGATTGGCGGTGTCTTCTCGGAGCCTTTTAAGGCTAGCTCGGGAGTTCCGCAAGGTGCGCATCTGGCACCTATTTTATTTAACATATTCATAAACGACTTAGTGGTTGGGATGAAGTATTCTCGATGCTTCCTCTATGCCGATGATCTTAAAATAGCTTTGCCCATTAATAACTATACGAACACCTTATCACTTCAAGAAGATTTGAATCAACTCTCCTCTTGGTGTAAATCTAATCACATGTCTTTAAATATTGACAAATGTAAGTACATTAAATTTACAAGAAATAAAAATGTCACTACTTCAAGGTATTACTTGGATGACCAGATGTTAAATGAAGTAGACAGTATAAGAGATCTTGGAGTTCATCTCGATAAGAAACTACGGTTTCACCTGCACATTGACAAAATTACAACAAAAAGCTTCCAAATGTTAGGCTTCCTTATTAGGAACAGCAGAGAATTCAAAAAAGTGTCCACTAAGATTCTCCTTTTCAACACGTTGGTACGACCCCATCTTGAATACTGCAGTCAAGTCTGGTCTCCTTTTTATGATGTTCATAAAAAGCGACTTGAGCGAATCCAAAAAAGGTTTTTATGGCATCTCACGTACCAGTGCAATAAAGCTAAAGTTTTGACCACATACAAAAAACGTCTCAATTTCTTTAAGCTTTGTAGTTTAGAAAATAGAAGATTACTTTTAGACCATCTGTTCTTATACAAATTAGTGAATGGTAACATAGATAGTCCGCAATTACTACAAAATCTAAATTTCAGTGTCCCTCTTAAGCTGCCTCGTTCATCTAAATACACCCTTTTTTCGACTCGACTATGTAGGTCTAACTCGAACCAATTTTCAACTCTAAATAGATTAATGAAACAATACAATACGTTATCTAAAGGCAACCAGATCGATTTATTCTCCAGCAAGGTGCATTCGTTTAAACGGTTGATACTCGAGATTCTTCAAAGTAGAACATAGTAAATGAAATACTTTTTTCAAATCAAATCAAATCAAATCAAAATAAATTTATTTGGCTTCATTAAACAATTAAACAATTAATACATATAGTTAAAAAATACAGATAAATTGAAACCAAAAAGGCCGCCACTCAGCATTATGTTGCAGCATGCACAACACCTGCAACGCTGGTATTCTGTGGGGGCCTATGTATGATGTATGTGTGCTGGCCAACAGACTAATACATTACGTACATACATATACATACACATATACATATTACATACACATACACACATATACAACTCAACACAAATGTATATACACATATATTGCCATGCACAGGTATAAGTACATCGCCATCTTACTTAACTTACACTTATGTCCAGTTTTAGGGTTACCTGGAATAGATCACTTTTACCGATAAGGTCGCCCTTAGTGCTAATTGCACTGTTTAAGAGTCTAAAAATAATGACAAGCAAATTCAAAATATTTACTCGTCATTACCTTTATACCAAGTGTGCAACCAAATCAATTTACACCAAACAAGAAGCCACCACATCACCTAGCCCGCCTAGCATGACCACCGAAACACGACACGATATAGCCATTCATCGCGCCGAGCTGCCAAAAACCATCGGATACAACCGCAATCCCGAAAATCTATCGAAACTGCGAACGTGTACAAGCCTTATAAACGTTCGCAGCTCCGACAAAATTCCAAGTCGGCGGCTACATCCAACAATCTTCGACAGCTCAACGCGACAAACGGCCACACCATACCGCGCCCCGGCGGCCACGCCAGACAGGCAGGAAACAAATGACACAGTCATCCGCTATAATTTTAATTGCTGCTCAAACAAAACCGATTTCAAGTTAGTTTTAAATGAATAAATAGAACGTGAAAGTCTAATTGGGGGATTTTCTTGGTCGCGTTGCGATTTCACAGGTATAATTAAATAAATAAAATGCCTGTTTATGTATATGTATACAATAAGGTATCTGTGTGTGTGTGTGTATGTATGCGTGTGTATGTGTGTTGTGTGTGTGTATGTGTGTGTGTGTGTGTGTGTGTTGTGTGTGTAAATGTGGGAATGTGTATGCGTGTGTGTGATTATAAAGATATTGTTATATCATACTGTTGTCAATCAATGCATGCCGTGGCTACCTATAAGTAAAACAACACTTAGACATAAGTTAAATTTGTACCTATTTTTTGTAAGAATTAGTGTATGTTTTGTTGGCTGCCCTTAAATAAATAAAAGAAAAAAGAGAAAGAAAAGAAATATCAACAAAAACTTACTGTCCAGACTTGCATCTTGGCACATCCACTCCATGTGGGAGGCGGCGCCTTACAACCGCCGCTACTTGCTCGTACATTCCCTATTTCTAAGGGTTGTTTATGGTACGTGGTAACAAAGTCATATACTTTTAATAAATAATTATTTGAGGAATGTAAAGAAAATATATTGCCTATTAACCTCCAATATCCTCCAATTAGTATCGTAGAAGGCTACTAATGGATCAGCGAAGGGGTATTGATCACCCTTTTCTCCGTCCACCAATCAGCTTTGGGCAAGCGTGGTGGACTATAACAAGGACAGGCCTTCAATAACAAGGAGCGGCCTTGTGTCCCAGCGAGTGGGTCGAAGTGAAAAAGGCTGTTTTATGACATTATGAACTCAATTTAAAAATGGAAATGAGTTATACCTTTCTGGAGAGCGGAAAGTTCTCGTAGGTGCACACCTCGCAGCTCCACTTGGCGCCGTCGGTGCCGGCAGCGGGGCCCTCCGTCACCTGCACAACACGTCATTTCTTTATACTTTCTCGTATACGTAGTATAGAGGATGTCTTGTAATCGTCAAAAAATTCGACCTCGAGATTTTGACGGATTTACACTTTTTGGACCTTCCCGAGTCCAAAAATACCGTTTTTGGAAATTATGTCTGTGTGTGTGTGTCTGTGCGTTAGCCAAATTTAACATGCATGTATGACATCAAAATATAAGGTTTCTATCAACTTTTGAGTCAATTCCGGTATACGAGAAAGTCAAAGGGAAACCACACATATTTTTGACTAGCTTTTGCCCGCGACTTCGTCCACGTGGAACAGTTGCTTAGGGCAACATTATAACTTTTTGGGTACTTAATTTATTACTCTAAATATACGTATAACAAAGACAGATTTCATCCAGAATAAACATTCATTTATTTATTATCAAGTGCCTAAATTCAAAGTTTCATGGTTTTATCTTGAATAATGACGAAAAAATAGCCATGTTGATTTTCAGACTTTATCACTCCATTTCCTCCATTTAGGGGTTGAATTCTTAAAAAACTTGAAATATTTAAATAGTTTACTCATTTATCGACGGAATTTAAATACTTGTGTGTAGTTTAGAATCACATCAATAGCTCATATAATGTCGCCACCGAGGGGCTCGAGCCTTCCGCATATTAGGGGCGATTAGGCCTTAGTCAACCACGCTGGCCAAGTGCGGGTTAGTCGACTTCACACACAACCTAAGAATTTCTTCCTAGATGTGTGCAGGTTTCCTCATGATGTTTTCCTTCACCGTAAAAGCCGCAATTAAACGTACATATGAATTCAAAATTTGAAAACATTTGGTACGTGGCGGGGATCGAACCAGTGCCTCTCGGGTGGGAGAAACTAATCTTTTTTCCCCATACAAACTTCGGACCCCGTTTCACCATCTGAGGGGTGAATTGTTTTAAAAAATATTCTTATTGCACCCTAGATTTTTTCTTTTGTTGATAGCTGGGCTCAGGTTTAGAGAGAGGTACCTACCTTATAGAATAGGTTCACACTTTTTGTGTAGATAGACGCACTATAGACCAGAGATTATCAAACTTATTTCTTTTACCGCCCCCTTTGAAAATAAATAATTTTTCAGCGCCCCCTAGTTTTTATACACTCCTAAAACTTAAAAACCACCATTTCATTACTTTAATTAATTTAGTTATAGTGTTATATTATTCAGTCCTGATGTTTAAATTCTAAATTAGACATTTTTACCAGTGAAAACAATTAAAACGCAACTTTATAATATTAAGAATATATTTAAAAATCAAATTAAAAGAAACAATGTAGATAGGTAATCAATTTTAATTTTATAACGAATCTAATGAGATGGATGAATTTGATGATTTTTAACAAGTTTGTTGATATCAGGTTCGATTTTACTCAAAAACAGTCTTAAGTCGCCGCGTTCGGTAACATGCAAACGATTTCTCTTTTTAGTAAGCAGCGTTGTCACAGCGCTAAATCCACGTTCACACAAATATGACGATGGGAATGCTATTAAAAATCGTTGAACGATCGACCACAATCCAGGATATAACTGCGAGATTGATTTTTGTAGCCAAAATTCGTGGTAACCACTTTTGAATTTGATTTTTAATTCATCATTCGTTGTCAGTTCTATAAGTTCTTCTTCCAGTTGGGGTGATATACCTATGTTGACATTTGAAAAAGGATCTAACACCCAGTCTGGTATTTCCAATTTCAAAATATCCTGGAATCTTTCAATGAAATCGCTGTGAAGATTTTCCAAATGTTGGCAGTAGACAAGCAAGTCGTCGCTGTTGCAGGATACTGATAAATTGGGGAAATTATGGAACTCACGTCTGCCGATATTCTTCTTGTGTAAGAGCAACTTGGCTACGAAAGCAGCGACGACATTTTTTGTTTTTATTAAGTTCAAGTCATCGCCTTGAAGTTGGAGATTCATATCATTAAGCAATTTATAAAGGTCTGTCAGGTATGCGATATCATTCTTTGATGTGATGAGTTTGTCGCGCAATTCTGTGTCTTTGTTTTCCAAAAACTCAATGACAGAGTCAAACAGATTGTAAAATCGAGTCAGACAATTTCCTTTTGATAGCCAACGCACTTCTGTGTGAAAAATCAATCTGTTGAAATCTTCATCATTAGCAACACAAAGCTGATTAAATAATCTGTCATTTAAAGAATTGTTTCGGATTTTATTGACTGCTCTGATGACATATTGCAATGATTGAAACAGTCGTTCACTTAAATTTCTAGCAACTAAATGTTGTCGATGTATAACGCAATGTACAGCAAGCACATCTGGAATTTCGTTTTTTAAGTACGCTATGAAACCTTTTTGACTCCCCGTCATAGCTGGAGCACCATCTGTAGCAGCTGATATAATATTCTTCAAGGGAATTCCTTTTTCATCACAAAACTTTTCCAGTGTTTTAAATATGGTTTCTCCTTTTGTGTCTGTCTCTAAATTTCTAGCAAATAATAGTTCTTGACATATTTTTTCATCTTTAATAAACCTCACGTAAGACAGCAACAAAGCTTCATTAGTTGGTAAAGTGGACTCATCCAACTGAATTGAAAATTGACTAGTCTTCAGATGATTGCACAATGACTCTTCAATGTTATCAGCCATTTCATCAATTCGTCTTTGCACAGAACTATTGCTCAAAGGAATTTTTCGAATTATATCTGCAGCAGGTTTATGAAGCACAGTAGTTATAACTTCTTTTATTGCCGGCAAAATTAACGTTTCTCCTATGGTGTGTGGTTTACCTGTTTGAGCAATTAACAAAGAGATATTGTATGAAGCTCGAAGTCCGTCATCGTCTTGCTTAGTAGCCACCGAAAAAAGTTTCGATACACTTGGCTGAGCATTATGCTTCTTTTCCAGGTCTTGAAAATAGGCTACATTTTTGTCCTTCTTATCTGGATGCATTTTATTCAAATGATCTTGAAGTCTTGAAGGCTTCATCGCTTCGTTTGAAAATGTTTTTGAACAAAGAAGGCACATAGGCAAAGATGAATTTGTCGGATTTTCTATGAATCCATATTTAATATATTCTGCACTGTATTGCCGTTTCTTCTTTTTTGCTTCCGACATGACTTTGTTTTTACAAATATGTAAATAAAGTGTTGACCTTTTTAGGAAGTGTAGGTTGAAGATTACCACAGTCTTTCTTTATTGCGATCCACTCGGAGCTCCGTGCACTCGACGAGGTACTCTGTTTCAGAAGATCGATTAAAGATTGCGCACGAAACTACTAATGAAAATTTAAGAGATATTCCGAGCTTTTATATAGGATTTAAATACGGCACGCACCGACAGGAATAAAACAAACGCGCACAAACTCGTTTATCTCTTTCCACGCTTAATAGTACTGAGCAAGTTAGGACAAGTATCGATGCACCAGACGATTACTACCGGATTGCACCAATAGCGTTATTTAACAAAAACTTGTTACAACTTGATTGCGTACGGCATACGGGCTATTCTACGAAATCTATAATAAATATTTTTTAGTTTTTATACCATCATACAAGGCAAATATATAAACTAATTATTTGATATTGAGTAGTAGGTAGGTTTTAATTTTAGTGAATTATAAAGTAAATGAAATTACAAATTAATCATCTGATAACCCTAAACCACGCCTGATATTGAGTAATAGGTAGGTTTTAAGTTTAGTGAAATTTAAAATGTTAAGTAAATAAAATTACAAATCCACCATCGCCCCCCTGAACCACGCCAACGCCCCCCTTTTTTTTCTGGGTCCCTTAACGCCCCCCTCTAGGCCTCCAACGCCCACAGGGGGGCGTTATCGCCCACTTTGAGAAAGACTGCTATAGACTGACACATTAACTGCAATTTCATAAAATTAAATGATCACTAGATTTTGAGATAAAATATTACAAAATTAGGTACATACAAACACTTCGAAAATATTTTATCAAATAGTTTGACAGTTGTTGTTGTTTTAAAATTGTAGAGGTTATTTCATTCGGCCACAACCAAGCAATAATTAGGTAGGTATAACATTGGTTTAGGTTAGGTTAGACTTGGTGGGGTCCATGTTCGGAAGCCTCCTCATGGCGGACCCTGGTAACGTGGTGGGGAAACTTTCTCAGCGGGTGTGTGGCTTTTGATGTCAAGTGTGTCCCTTTGGCATTCGAAATCACACGCCATCGTCGAGTTGTTTTTGTTTTCCCACCACGGCTAGTTCCGGAAGGCCTTTTTCAACCAAGGCCACGACCGCGCCCGAAGTCCTCCGGGTACGGCCTGATGACTGCTCTCTTTGTCCTCGTCAAGAGGATGCGCCAGGTCGAGCAGCCGTCCTTGGAGGAGTGGTTGTTGGCCACCAATTGGTGCAAGGAGTGCCTAGACGGGCAGCATTGGGACGGTCTCGGTGTAGTTGCGCTCACTTGCGCAGATCCCTAGTCGTCCCGTAATAGCGCACTGAAGGTCAGGCCGGGGAGGATGTTTAGTGGGTATGGAGGGAACGCTTTTACCTCGAGTCCCGCATATTGCCTGCGGTAGGCACCACCCCGCAAGGACGATGCGTAAATGCATTTGACCTCCCCGTCAACAAAAACAAGGTTAGGTTAGACTTGCGACCTATACACGCTCGCGAGCGGAGCGAGCGTGCCGCAGCAGCGACCGGCGAAGCCCAAAAACAACTTTTGACGTGACAACGTCTTATAATTCGATAGAGCCGGCTGCACGCACGAAAAAACATGACGCATGCGGCGTTACCTCGCTCTGAGGCGTTCCATGTAAGGCCGGCAAAACAAATGAAATTAAATTTTTCTTTTGAAAAATGCTACCATTCCATCAGTATTTTCTTAAGACGTTGTCACGTTCAACTATCGTCAGTAAACCGACTTTACAGACCAACCAATTTTTACAATACTAAAGGATTATTACATGTCTTTTAGGTTTTATGATACTCATTTTTTATCAATTTTGCAGAAGTTGGAAGGTAAAAATAGTTCTGGTGTTTCTTGATGCTTTAATAGTATTTTGAATTTTCATATTAGCATAACATCAGCAACCTTGTTGTGCTAATGGACCATAAATTGAAATTCATTGACCATATTGATCTTTTTTATAAATGTATACCCATATGTGCAAATAAATGTATTGATTGATTGATTGATGTCGACCATTATTGAAAAAATTTAATATTCTTACCCTTACTTGCCTTTATATTTTGGATACATATTTGTCCGAAACCATTCTAACCTTTACGAAACACAATCGGTAAACCCCAGATTACGCTTAAAAGATGCAACGAAGTTACTCTTACCGTTGCACTTTAGTTCTATATTTAAAAAAAACTGCTTTGTTATGTCTATTAAAATATATAACGCCGTTCCGTCTGACATTAGAGCATTGCCTACCAAAATATTTATAAAAAAATTGTGAGTATTATAATTTAAATGAATTCTTTAATGATAAATAATTTTACTATTGACTTTATTATGAATTGTGTAGATTTAAAATGGAATTAATTTAATTTAATAATTTGCATGCCAACTTAAATGGTAAAACATGTAGTACTGTATGACATCTGTAACATCCCTTAACCATGTTTTTACACAAATAAAAATATTATTATTATTATTGACATTAGAGAATAGAGTGCATTAAAAAAATACTTGTTTCCTTGCTTACAAAAGTCGTAGCTGTCACTGTGGTGCTGATTATAATACTAGACTTATATGCTTTAAAATTACTTCTTTAGAAAACCGTTGAAAACTGTTTGATCTCATGACACTGTATAAACTCCTCAACGGTAATTTAAGCTGTTTACTTCAACAGACTAGTTTAACTGTTCCATATAAAATTCTTAGACATCCATTGACTAATCTCTTTAATTTGTCTTATTGTAGAACTAACCTGGGCAAGTGCACTCATTTGTACCAATGTATGCATACTTACAATAATTTAATTTAAGGCAAGTGTTTGGCTTTGCTGGACTCAGCCCACAGCTAGTTTTTTTTTAATCACAGTTTTGTTAGTTTAAAACATTTTATTTTATGACATAAGTTTTATGTATACATGGTGAATTTTTCAAGGGGGCCTTCAGGGCCAAATCCTAAACTATATAGAATATCGAAAAATGCTCAAAGGAATCACGAGCCCGATTTTGACTATAACAAAAACTGCATCATTGGATTGATTGATAAAATAATGATCAGCGGTTTGATTATCTCTTCAACCAAGGTGGAACAAGAAATATTTTAATAAAATTTAACATTTTCCATTAGTTTCCCGTATATCATTACTTCCCAGAAATCAATCCTTATTAACAACTTAACAACAGTATCGAATGGTGTAATAATACAGGCTGTTTTTTTTTACAAAATCATTGGGTTCGATTCCTGGCTAGGATTAATGATTTTTCAAAAACCCAATGATGCAGTTTTTGTTTTCATCAAAATCGGGCTTGTGATTACTTTGAGCTTTTTTCGATATTCCTTATAGTTTAGGATTTGGCCCTGAAGGCCCACTTGAAAAATTCATCCTGTACTTACATAAGTTGAGGTTCCTACCTCAACTTATATAAGTACAGAATGAATTTTAAATTTGTGTAATAACAATATTTTTAAATTTGTGTGAGGCATATGCCCTAGACTTAATTCCATATATGCAATGGCCAGAACAGTCATCAGGGATTATTGGTATTAAACACATTTGCTGAAAAAAATAGTAACATTAAATATTACCTGTCCAACATTTGTCTGTGAGGCCATTGTTGAGGCGTCTTGAGCACTAACAGCGGCTGTGGCGTCGGCCTCCAGTGAGAGGGTCGCGGGGTTTTTGCTTGCCTCATTCTGTGACTCCTCACTCATTTTATCATCAATTATAACATTGAGGAACTACTTTCGTCACTCACTCGCAGCTATTCACTATGAGGTACGCATCGTACGAGATTATGCAAAGTCGTGTTTGCACAGGTGCGATTTATTTACTAAACGAGGGTACTTCGACCCGAAGAGCTTATGGCTTCTTACCTGCAATCAAACAACCGTGTCACAACTAGAACTCATCCACGACCTAGATGTAACTAAACTCCACGATACAGACAGCACACTGACCCGCTACGAGGGTTTTAGGGGCATGAAAGGAGTACGACAATTTCACTCGAATTTAAGAGAACTGTCAATAGCATAACGAGATTTGCATGCAATAATATTTTATATATAGTTTAGATGTTGACGAATATACATTACTCAGAAATTTGGCAGCATCCGTTTCTAGTTTTTGGCGTCGTTACACAACATAACACATCAAGGCATCAGTCGCTAAGGTCAAGAACTCAAGTGATTATTTCACTTACACCAGACGATTCACAATATACTAAATGTGGTATTAATTAATGCAGACTCTGAGTGAATATTTCAGTATAATGGATAAAATAAACTCGGGGAACACGGGAGAAATCATAAAAGAAACAATGAAGAAAAGGCAATTATGTTTATACGGTATTTTGACAAATTTTGTGACAACATAAATGTCAAATCTTTCTAAAACGGACGGCTAATGTCAAATTCCCTTAATACTATTGGAGATCAGAATCACAATATTAATATTATCCAATAACAAGACGTTGTATTTTAAATGACCAATTATAACTAAAAAAGAAAATAAAAATAAAAATTTTTAGCTTTGGATTGCATTATTTTGATTTTTGTTCTTGAACTTGAGACTTTGGCTGCGGTCCGTTGAACGAATAAAAGCGCTATGACTACTCACAGCGCTCACAGCCGGGCGTTAACGGTTCTACGGACCACGATTGTGAGCGCTAAAATCGCTTTTATCGTTCAACGGACCGCAGCCTTTGAGACAAGTAAATCCCAAGAAAATAGGTAAATTCTGAGTATTTACCTTTTTATTTTTATCCGTAAATTCCTTAGATGCATGTATAATAGAGGTCAGTGTCTGAGGTTCATACCTATTTTTTTAGTAACATTAAAAAGGAAAGGTAATTTGTATAATCTTATAGGAATTACTAACCACTTAAGTTAGGAGCATTGAATATGCTCGATACCTAGGAGTCTGTGTACATACTACATATTCTAATTTCTAGAATACAGACATAAATATTTCAGCCCATAGTTGAGGATACATGTGGCCGTGTGACTAAATATCCTTTACCTTAAAACAAAGAATATTCTCTATGGATTTTAATAATACCAGCATATATTAACATTATTTCCCCATATTATTGGGTATCAAATTATTATTTAGGTTATAATTCAAGGCGTGGCTTCAAGTACCTCTTACTTAGTACAAATAAAATTCCAGCGTTACTAAGCATGTCCAGTGAAATATATCAAACCTTAAATTTTCACTCATAATGTGAATTTACTTGTAGAAATATAAAGCAATACATTTTTAGACCAAAATCATAACACGTCACCTGTAACATCATCATCATCATCATCATCAACAACAGCTCATATGATGTCCCCACCGAGGGGCTCGAGCCTACCCCACACTACCCCACATTAGGGGCGATTAGGCCTTAGTCAACGACGCTGGCCAAGTGTGGGTTGGGTGTCTTCAGACACAACCTAAGAATTTCTTCATAGGTGTGTGCAGGTTTCCTCACGATGTTTTCCTTCACCGTAAAAGCGTCGATTAATAATTTTAAAACACGTTGGTACGTGGCGGGGATCGAACCAGTGCCTCCCGGGTGGGAGACGCACGCACTACGCCACCGACGCTTTCCCCAGTCACCTGTAACATAATTAAGTACAATTTTTTATGCCATACCTGACCAGAAAGTGGCATCTTCCACACGCTGCGCATACGCAAAATCCCACTTCTAGTCAGGTGGTGACATAAAATTTGGTACTTGGCTCGGGCGGTAAATAAGAAAACTTCAGATTGCATATTAATCACCCTCACCTTCAGCCTTCAGCCGGGTGTCAAATACCTGCGATCAGAGACATTATTTGTTTTACAATCCTAGTTGAAGAATGTATTGTATATGTTATACAAAAATACACCTTCATTAGAAAACTTTCGCTGGGTCGCGGGTTTTTTGACGTGACAACGTCTTATAATTCGATAGAGCCGGCTGCACGCACGAAAAAACATGACGTCATGCGGCGTTACCTCGCTCTGAATCTAATTCTCTTTTTTTGGAATTTGAATTTGGAATTATGTTCTTTAAAATTTAAACTTTCAATGATACCAAAACCAGCCAGATACAAATAGTATAGCCAAAGAGATTTTATTACAAGTTTATTCATACTATAATGCGAAATCTATTAAACAAATGAAATTAAATTTTTCTTTTGAAAAATGCTACCATTCCATCAGTATTTTCTTAAGTCGTTGTCACGTTCAACTATCGTCAGTAAACCGACTTTACAGACAACCAATTTTTTTATTTGGTTTTGGGTTGAATTCCTATGAAGAAAGAAAGTGTTATTTCTTTTCTCTATGAACGAATAGGTATTAAATTCTGTATTCTGGAATTTGTAAATAATTAAAAAACGCTGTCATTGTTTGACACATCGTTTAAAAGTTAAGTAGTAGGTAGTAGTGTAAAGTTGCATAGAAATTTCTTAAATATGTATATTTATTCTCATATTGTTCTGTTTGTTTCATTAAACTACCACCAAGCAACGCGAACATCGTGTTTACGTAGACGTCAGTCAGTCATGTCATGTGTCAAGTACTTTTTGCAATATTGCAAAAAATGTAAATCAACTTCATGAGTCTGGCAACACTCATCTCCAGATTTGTGTGCGCCGGCATCGCACGTGAACGTGTCGCAAAATCTCAATAAATTAGTGAAATCATCATGTCGGACGAATATTTCTATGGTACGTATAAATCTACAGAATATTTGTATTCTAGTAGTTCTATTATTTATTCTAGCATCGTTGTACTTCTTAATCAAAATGTGTTCATAATCTAGCGTCTGCTTTGACACCCGGCTCTCGCCATTTTATTTTGGAAATACGTTGTAATTATTAATAACAATGTTCTTCACGTTTCAATTTGCTATTTATAATTCCTATTATGTTGTGCCTAGAAATTAATTCACGACTAAAACGTATTTTTTATTCGTTCGTCTTGCCGCCATTTTCGAATATTTGAAAAGACTTGTTTCGATGCTATCGTAATGGCGATCTATTTATGTTATCGTTATTTTCGTTAACGTGACTCTACTATTATTGATTTTCTGTAATCGTGAAGTTGTAACAACATTACGAAGTGTTTTCCATAAGGCGCGCAATTCAAACGAATGGCGTCTCTGAGCGTCGCCGTAACTTCTACTGATGTTGAAGCTATGCATTCCTTTGTCAAAACAATGGATTTATGTGTCATAAACTGTACAATAATCATTAAGTTAGTTTTCAAAACCGTAATTATTAGTTGAGGTTATGTCAAGTATACCACGAGCGTTTAGTTGTCAACGGTCTCGTTTTGTAGAGCCATTCGGTTCAGCTTTGTACCTTAGCGTGTTATTTATTAGGTTATGTTTATTGACAATTATTACGAATTTCAGGTGTTACCTTGTCGGCGTCACATCAGTCTGAAACATGGGACCCAGAAGCAAAAGCAACATACCCACGCAGTACTAAGCTCCTAATTCGCCAAGCACTCTTAGGCCCAGACGCTAAACCCGATGAACTAAATGTAGTACAGGTATGATTGTGGTATTTCACAAGTGAGTCATGCTAGTGATAACTTGGGTGTAGATACATTTAGTAATATCTTATGAACAATTTATTATTTAACTTTTGTTGGGTTACTTGTTTTAGCTTATCACTGTATGCACACTGTACGTGTTGCCTGAAATAAAGATTTATTATTATCTTACTTATTTCTTCTACATTTACCGTTTTGATATTGACATTCTGTGGTGTTTACATTAATATTTTACACAGTAAATTAAAAGAAAACTAAATTTAATACCCCTTAGGATGCGTTCCAAAACGCTCGGGGTAGAGTAAATTTTACCCTAAGATACTATCAGAGTAAATTTTCGTATACATTCGGTTTCACTCTGGTGTATTTTAGAACGGCTTAGAGTAAAATTTACTCTACCCTAATCGTTTTGGAACGCACCCTTAGTTGGTATCGGGGTCAGTATGTAGTTGTATACACATGACAGATTATTTCTAATGCTAGTTGCAGTGGATGGATGATATTCAGATTAAAGAATTAAATCAGGAGTGCTTTGAATATCTATATGAATAATGTAATCAATTGGCTGCCAAGGAGAATCTTTAATCATATAGCCACTTGGAAATATTACTGTTTTTTACTAGTCTATAATATCTTTCTGATCCACAACTGTGATCTAAATATTTTCACAGCTCGGGTTGATATTGTTTTTATTTTATTTAATAAGTCATTAGAAATGTGATTGTCATTAGAAGTGTGCCAGTTTAAGTAATTAGAAATGTAATTCAGTTTAATTCACACAATCGTTAATTATATGTATTATAGCTGTATATTTTAATTAGAGTAACTAGTGAAGTGTTATTGTTGCCTGTTTTTCTTTCTTCTGTTTAGCTAAGTACTTATTACCGTAATTTTTTGAAAATGCTATGTACGCCGTTATTGTGACATGCATCAGAAATTTTTCACACTGTAAAGTATTTGTTAAGCGTATAAATGTATGTCATGTGGCTGTGCTATAATAAATAAATAAATAAATAATAAGTTTACCAACAAATGTTACATTAATAATTCAAGTGGGATTTTTAAGAAAATGGTCTTAAGCCTTAAGCTTTATCTACACATAATCACCACATGCTAAAATAGAAAACAAAATAATTTACAGTATTTAGTTTATACCTCATAGTAATAGTCATTACAATTTATATTTAACTAGCAATCCACCCTGACATCACATGGATAGTATTTTGAGTACTTACTTTGATCTTAAAGAATTATACATATTAACCTACCTTTTGAATCACTATCTATTGCTGAAAACAATATTGAAATCCGTTGCGTATAGTTTAAAAGTTCTAAGTGCACATACAGAAAGATCAACTTCATTTTATACTCTGTGTAGATGTATAGATTATTCATTATGATGATAGAAACTTACCAATTTGGTCAAATGAAGGGTTTGTAATGTTGTTTTAATGTTACATTCCCTTGCATGATTTCTTTGAGGCATTTGTCTGATCTACTTACTGAAGAACCCTTATTTTTTATACATATTATAATTACATTTCTTATACCATTTATTTATTTGCAGGTAGAGACAATGTCTCTTTTAGACTCAATAAAGATCCCTGTGGCAGTATTGAAGGCAGGAGAGACGAGGCATGCTCGTCTTGATATTGAATTCCCAGATGCACCAGTCACGTTCACACTTATTCAAGTGAGTATTACATAAAGACTACTTTATTAATAAAAATGTCCACACTAATCTCTGAAACCACTGAACTTATTTTAATAAAATTTTGTACAGACAACAGCACGTTGGGTTACCACAAACTGTAAAATTTTCCCAATCAATTATGCACTTTTTCAAAATTGGAGAAATTTGACAGTTTTGTATAGCCCGACGTGCTGTTGACTGTACATAGAAAAAGAACATGTGTTGTTAATAAACACCAGTAGTATAATGTACTACTATAGGCCTAGCACTAGCAAACATTCTTTAAGTACCAAATGCAATCTTAAAAGCTTCATAAAATTATGGAGGAGTTAGAAAATTTAATTGATTCTTCATTACCAAATTTTTTGCACATTTTTTTGCATATACATATGTGACAATTGCAATGGTGATGTTACGGACGAAGATTCTGATAAATATTAGTGTTGTTGAAAAATTTAACTGGTTCCCAACATCGAGTGTTGAAAATTTACCACAGTTGTCCAGATTGTATGCCTCAATAGGACTTTAAAAGTAAGTCCTATTGAGGTATTAATGATATAATTAACTAATAAATGATATAATTATGTTTAAATTTATGTGTCATAACTTCAATACAATGTTAAATTGTGACTTCCACAAAATGATGATAAAATTAACCAAGCTTTGTGACGGATGTGCAATGTCGTTTTGACAAAGTACATTCCCAATATGATCATCTTGAGGCATTTGTCTGACTTTTTTTTCCACTCATTTAAGAACTATAAAGCACTAGGGTAGTATTTCAAGTGCCAACTCTTTAAAATTACAGGGCTCTGGTCCAGTGCATCTGATCGGACAACATTTGGTTGGTGCTCTTGTAGAGGAGTTTGAGGACATGGAAGAGATGGAAGAAGAAATGGTTGATGAAGAGGAAGGAGATGACTCTCAATTCAAGGTTGGTAGCTGTCTTTTGGTATACTAGTGACAGGCCCCAACTTCGCATGGGTGTATTGACCTTTCTCTACTAAAATATGCATGTAATACATATAAACCTTACTTTTGAGTCACTCTTTATCTGTTGATGAAAACTGCATAAAAATAATTCTATGTGTTGTTTGTTGTCATGAACTCATTCTTTATGAGTTACAAGCCTATATTACATAGGCTTGTAATTTTGTAGTAGACATATTAACCAACAACAAAATCACCTTTTTTTTTTGAGAAATAAAATATCTTTAACCACAAATATATTATGTATATTCATTATTTTGGACTTGTATTCCAAAATGTATTTGGTCTATGATGACTCAGTAGCCAATAAATTTGCAGGATGATGAAAATAAACGAAAATCATCAGCCGGCAAGCGCAAGACGAATGAGGTACTGAAAACCTTCAACTAATCTTTAAGAAAGAATGATATGCTTGACAGAGGGAAAAGGAGCACAGGCCCAATTTTGATATGATAACCAAACATTATTTGGAGTAATTTTTCTAGTTACATGTTACTGGGCTTTTGAGTCAAAATTGATAGAAAAAAATCTAAATTATATTGGCTGTTGGTTTTCTGTACTCATTCCTATAACCCTTTACCTTCTGATCTGCAATCTTACATCATTTATTGTGTAGTATATGTGTTATACAGTTTGTTTACTGTCTACAATATTAGATATAATGATAGAATATCAGGAGTTGTTGATTATCTGCATCAATTAACTCCTAAAACCGTCTGTGTTCTTTTTTTATCTGACTTCAAAAAAGGAGAAGGTTCTTAATTCAACCTTTGTGTTACCTCATAACTCTTTACTGGGTGTACCAATTTTGAAGATTATTTTAACCTCTCGAGTGTCGCGCGGCAAAATGCATCGATACCGTGTAGTGTCGATGCCTTAACCTGTTGACCTCAAGTGACCTGATGTATTTTACTATTTTGCTTATATAACCAATAATTTACATCCGTTTTTTATGATTTATACATTTTTAAAAACCTAGAAACATTGTCTAACCATTAAAATTAAGTTATCACAAATGCATACCCTTTTTACAGCATTTTATAGCATTTAATTTCACCAACGGTCAAAAAATACACAAACAAATAATACACAAACTTTGACGATTCAGAAATTATGTAAAACTTGGTCAAAATCACATTCTTTTTAGTTATACACCAAGTATATACACTTATCGACATAAAACATTCAACACAATACATAATACGCATTTGTTAACAAAACTATAGAATTAAATACACCTCAACACACCCCGGCTGACAACATGCCAAATGCGTCACCATTTTTTTTCAACGACCAATACTCACACTTTTTCTATGAACACGATAACCAATCATAATTTAGTATTTGAGAGCATTGAACACAGATTCTATTGATTTCAAACACTTCTATTGGTTAAAATAAGTTGAAGTAGTAAAAAAACAAACTATAGACCATGACTATCTGCGGGACGCCCGGTCTTCCCGCTGACGCTCAACGGTACTTTTTTTCGTGGGAATGCGGGGCTTCCCGCCGACGCTCGAGAGGTTAACGTTTGAAAGCTGGTCCCTGTTATGTGGTCAGGTTGCCAGTTAAATTAAATTGACTTCTGATAAGTAGTTATTGATTTATCCCTAATAATGCCTATTTAATTAAAATCAATATTTTCATCATTTTATTACTTGTTTGTCTAAAAGATCTCAAGATAATTTTCTAAAAATTTCTATACTTACAACACTAAAAAGGCAAAAAATCGATTATTTTAAATAAAAAAAAAAACAATCAAAACTAAGAACGAAAATTTAAAACTTGTTTGGAAAAATGTAAAACTTTTTTTGAGGTTTTTACAAACGGACAAAGGAATAATAAATGCAGTCACTTGTATTGGGACAGAACTCAAAAAATATTTTTTTAGATACAATTTTTATTTCTTCATTTTTAATTTTTTTTATTGAACGACTTCTTTATAATTTTTATTATTATTCCCATCAGGACGAGGACGATGAGGAAGGCGAGCCCAAAGGCAAAAAGGCGAAAATTTCGAACAACGCCAAAGGGAAAGCCCCGTCGCCCAAGAAGAACGCCAAGAAGTGAACCGCCTGCCGAACGTCGTTCCCGCCGCCGCCCGCCTGCTAGTGGTGCGCTACTGCGCTAGTGGCGTGCTGCTGCGCTAGTGGCGTGCTACTGCGCTAGTGGCGTGCTACTGCGCTAGTGGCGTGCTACTGCGCTAACGGCATGCTACTGCGCTAGTGGCGTGCTGCTGCGCTAGTGGCGTGCTACTGCGCTAGTGGCGTGCTCAGGGTTAGAAAGGATAATTTTATCAATGATAATATCACTATAATTATCAAGATAATTATCTTGATAATTTATTAATTGATAATAACTAAAAAATTGCGCTCCTGTATTTGAATGAGGCTGTTGATACTTTTTGTTAATTAATAACATTTATTTCTTTATTTTTTTGTTAGAATCGCCGCCCCAAATTATTATGCAATTGTTATAAAAAAATATATCGAATAATGTCTTACACTGTTGATTATTATCCGGTAAGTATCAAAAGCGTAATTATCTTGATAAGTTGTAACCCTGGGCGCGCCGTGACGTGCCGGCGGGCGGGCCGCGCCTTAGTTGTAACTCCATAGTGTGGTAATGAGTCTAGGTTAGCGTTGTATCGACTTGCGTGACTGCGAGAGTGGACGTGTGAATGGTCGTGATAGTTGACCGCTCCGGGTATCCGCACACTTATCCCACCCGGTGTGCTTACCGGAGACTGTGTGTGATTCTTCACTATTTTTATTTTTTCTAAACGATTTTTTTCCATTCCTTACTGTGGTATAGTGTTATGGATGTCAAATTTAATATTATTAGTATGTGGAAAATTCATACAGATGTATTTTAAGTTAAGACATAATTAAGCATAATCAGTGTATTGACGACATTGATGGGTGTAACCGTTGCATTAAATTGACTTTGCTAATGATTTCTCATTTCTGGATGAAAACTCATAATCTATTATAGTTTGTTTGTACATATACATTATAAAAGCATAAGAACGGTAACAATAAAATAAAACATTTCTAAACATTTATTTTTTTTTTATTACTAGTATTTCAAATAAGAATAGAATAGAGAATAGAATAATCTTTATTGTACACCTTAACAAAGAACATCAGTAAAACAATATTAATATAGTAATGTACAATGGGCGGTCTTATCGCTATATGAGCGATCTCTTCCAGACAACCTTAGGATGGACAGGAAAGATTAAAATTACTAAAAGAAGCTGTTGGTGTGGCAAGACTGGCAAGTAAATAAAATAATGAAAGCAAACTAAATACCTCTAATACCTAAGATTATACTAAATACACACATATATATATATACTTACATACAATACAATATAATACATAGTACATAGATACAATACAATATATACATACAATATAGGTATATGAATATAATATATACATACAATATAATATAATATAAACAAGGAAAAAACTTCACATTGTAAGGTAGTGCTTTTTCACTTTGTCAACAAAAGTATCACGTGATTGTGATTTTCTTATTATAGTGGGCAATGCATTCCATAACAGTGCTGCTTGAACAGTGAAGGATTTAGCATAAAATTTAGTGGAATGCATTGGGATAGCTAAACGTAAGTTCTCCGATGATCTTAATGTTCGAGGATGAGTATCGTTGACGAATGTAAAACGCTCTTTGAGGTACAATGGAGTCGCTGGGTTGAAAAGGATGCTGTAAAGTAGGGAAAGGATATGAACATTCCGGCGAAGGCGAATAGGCAACCAGTTGAGTTTACGGCGGAAATCTGAAACGTGATCATATTTGCGGAGTCCAAATATAAATCTTATACAAAAGTTTTGAAGCCGCTCAAGTTTAGCTAGTTGCTCTTCAGTGACATCAAGGTAAGAGGAATCAGCATAGTCAAGGATAGGCAAGAGGAGTGATTGGGCTAGCGTAACTTTGGTCGCAGTAGGAAGGAAATTGCGGAGTCGTTTCAATGACCCAGCGGACGCAAACATCTTACGACTAATTTCCTGCAGCTGAATAACCCAAGATAAGTTTTGATCAATGTACAGTCCCAAATTTTTTACGTGATCTTGGAAATTCAACGTAACACCTCCAAAGGTAACCCTAGGTACTTCCGACCAGTCAATCTTGCTGCGCATTTTACTACTACCGACTACAATAATTTGGGTCTTACTAGGATTGACAGTCAAACCATATGATTTTCCCCATTGATAGATCCTTTCTAAATCGGTATTTATTATATTAATGGCAATATTCAGTTGGTCAACCGGAGCTTGAGCATAAATTTGTAGATCATCTGCGTAAAGGTGGTAGGTAGAAGTCAGCTGGCAAGTGATAGATTTAATGTATATTGAGAAAAGTAATGGAGATAAAACGCCGCCCTGAGGTACCCCAGCGGAAATGTTGCCCCAAGAGGAATGCAAGTCATCAATACATATCCGCTGTCGGCGTCCAGTCAGGTAACTGAGAAACCAATCAATCGCCGTAGGAGATATGTTAAGTGAGCGGAGGATACCGAGTAAGATGTCGAAGTCTACGGTATTGAACGCATTACTGAAGTCAAGTAATGTTAATACAGTTACATTGCCATTCTCCATACCGTATCTTATGTCATCTGTAATTTTTACCAACGCAGTGGTGGTGCTGTGTCCTCGACGAAATCCAGACTGGAAAGGGTTAAGGAGATGCTGGCTTAGAAGGAATAGGTTGATTTGGTTATAAACCAGTCGCTCAAGCACCTTGGCTAGGAAAGGAAGAATTGAAATAGGTCGATACTCGGAAAAGGACTTTGGATGGGATTTTTTGGGCAGAGGAATAATTTGAGCGTCTTTCCAGGCAGTTGGAAAAACTCGACTAGAAATGGAATAATTCAGGATATGGGAAACGACAGGGAGAATTTCATCCAGGACAGGAACAACCATCTTACGACTTATGGAGTCACAGCCCACTGCGTTAGAGGTAATCGACATTATGCTTTTCTTAACATCACAGTCGGGGAATTGATTAAACAAAAACGAGGAGTGATCGGGGACGGGAAGAGAAGAAAGATAGTCTAATGTTTTCTTTTTGATAGCACCATCATAATTAGGTACAGTAATAAAATGATTATTTAAAGAATTGATATCTAAAGTACTAGAAGGTGGAGTGGAGCCAGAGGCGGATTAAACGTTGAGAGCGCCGTAGGCAAGCATCTCATCGGCGCCCCTAGGTATATTAAAAACTAGCTTTTGCCCACGACTTCCTCTGCGTGGAATAGTTACTTTGGGTAGCATTTTTAGTTTTTAGGGTAGTTACTTATTTTGCAATTAATACTCATAAACTGATGTAGATTACTGTAAATAACTTATTTTAACTAAGTTTTTTGTTTTTCCATCTTTCATTTCCTAGTTTCATATCTTCACGGGTGTCAAATTTCGAAAAACGCTACAACATTCTTTTTACTTTTTATCACGTGCTTGAATACAAAGTTTATTGGTTTTATCTTCGATTGAGGAATCACAAACAAACTTTCATCCCTTCTTTCAACCCCTTCATGCTTCATTGCTTCACATTATATAAAACCCTAGATCTAACCACTGTAATGTACTTACCTTTTAATGTGTAATGTTGGGTTGTGAGTAAATGATTATTATTATTATTATTATTATGCTATTTTTACAACAAAATTTAGGTTATATTCTATCACAAGGGATAGTCTATTTTTGTACCAAATTACATAAAAAACGGTTCAGCTGTTAGGCATGGTCCACAACAGGTCCAAACAAAGCGTGACTTTGTCTGGGCCTGTTTACATCCTTTTACTTCCCCACACGCGTCAAAAATTTCAAAAACACTAGATCAGATACAATTATTTACTTCTTATCAAGGGCCTATATACAAAGTTTCATGGTTTTATCTTCGATATTGAAGAATCTTACACAAACTTTCATCCCTTATTTCAACAAAAAGGTAACTTATGTCCTATTTCAAGGATCTAGTCTATTTTTGTAACAAATTTCATCAAAATCAGTTGAGCACTTTCGCGCCTAACACCTGATTTTGATGAAATTTGAGTGCGACTTTTGAAAAGGTGTGGCTTTTTTGGACTTCCTTACGATTTTTCATCCCCTATTTCATCCCCACATGGGTTAATATTCAAAAACGCTAGAACAAATAATTATTTTTATCAAGTGCCTAAATTCAAAAATTTCATGGTTTTATCTTTAACAATGACGAATTCCCATACAAACTTTCCTCCCCATTTCAACCCCTTCTAGCCTATTTTTCGCAATAAAAAATATCCTATGTCCTTCCCCAAGCTAAAGTCCAAGGTTCTGTTGTTTAGACGTGAAAGCTTAACCGACAGACAGACAGACAGAGTTACTTTAGCATTTACAATATTAGTAGGGATAAATCTTACTATAATATGACAAAAACCGCTGTACTGCGCCTATTACAAAAAAGGAGTGACATGGGAGCCAAGGAAAAATGAGCATGAGCATGATTTACACTATTTTAAAGCTTTAAGGTACGACTGGCAGAAATTCCCTATATAATAATTTATCTGGCTTTACACGCAAGTGATATGAAATAAATTATTGAACAGGATAAAAAATAAATAAATCAGTGTATCTAATATTTAATTTATATAATTAACTAACTTTAATATAAGTATTATAATTACTTAATTCGACCTCGATAGTATAGATAGTGGCTTAGGTATCTGCCGTAAGCGCGGAAGGTCCCGGATTTCTTTCTCGGTTGGGCAAATATGAGAAACTAACGCCGTCGTGAATTGTCTGGCGCTTTTATTTTAAGAATTTATTAATACTCGGTAAATAAAACAAAATCAAGCGCCGCACCCTCATCCCTGCAATTTTAGAAGAAGGAACGTCCGATAGTCAATACTCACTCGCGGTCGACGCGACGAGCATTGCAGTTGTATCTTTCCAAATTTAATCACAGATCATGTACCATGGGCAAGGTTCTTTGTAGGCGTGTTTTGGTGTAATGGCGCACACTATGTGCGACGATCCCAAAACGCCCCCATAAGGGCTTAAGAGGGTACCGGTGGGTTTTAGCGGAGTAGAACCGGCGCTGTTCCACGCCGCGCTGGTGAGTCCCACGCAGTACGAGTCACACACACGCCGTACGCCCAGCCAGCGTGCGGTATGGTCCGGAAATGGATTTCCCATCGTCACAAAGAAAGGTTCTTTGTAGGCTTAAGTTTGAATTAGTCATCTTTTGTTATATTTTTATATTATATGTCAAATTGAGGTTGTAAGCAAAAATATAGTTTTTATTGTGTAAATAGCTGGTTTTTTAACTGGCGCAATTAATTTTATGCTATAGGTAATATAGGTATATATTATATATTTTTTCTTTTTTTTTACAATTCTGCCCGCGCGCCCCTTTGTATCCTCGCGCCCCTAGGCACATGCCTAGTTTGCCTTTAGGTTAATCCGCCTCTGAGTGGAGCGTTGTCTCCCAATCCCCATAGATTTCAGAAACTTCCAGACTTTGGCTGGATCTTCGTTTTCAATAGACCGATGGAAAAAGCGGCGTTGAGCATTCCTACACACCTTGTTGCAGTGATTACGGATGGTAGTGTATTTTTCCCAGTTTGATGGTGTGGGACGACGGTTATACTTCGTTTTAGTAACGGCTTTCTTAAGTAATAAAGATTTAATTTCGTCGTTCATCCACGGTGATGGTAGATGTTTAATCTTAACTGCCCGTATAGGTGCGTGTTTGTCGTAAAGATGTAATAAATTATTGTTCAACATAGAAAGTTTCGCATCTATACAAGTAGACGCAAGAACTGAAGACCAGTCGATATTTCGTGCGTCTAAGCGAAGTTCCTCAACGTTCATGCTAGCAAAATTACGCTGTAAAAGGATTCTGGGCTTAATTTTAGGAGGGCGGATTTTATAGGAGAGGTAAATAAGGTCGTGGTACGAGAAAGCATCAGCCGGGAATTGGCCGTGCTTGGCAACATTATTGGCTGAGGAAACGAAGATAAGGTCTAACAAAGAGGGAGTACAGTTGGGAAAGTGATGGGTGGCATTCAGAGTGGGGACATGCAAGTTATTTGATTGTAAGAGAGAATAGAGCGAGGAAGAACGGGAATCATTTTTAAGAAGGCAGGTATTGAAATCACCCATAATAATACAGTGATTGTACAAAGGAACTAGATTTTCTAAAATAGAATCGAAAGAGGAAAAGAAGTTAATGTGAGAGGAAGGAGAATAGTATACACCGAGAAGAACTTTAGTGTGATTCAAAATTAATTCGAGAAAGATGTGCTCGCCAGCGTTGAGTGGAGGTGGTTGTGGTGACATGTCAATGACAGAAAGAGGAATATGCGCTCTAATATATATAGCAACACCACCACCCCCGCCGCGCACGCGATCATTTCTAACCAATTTGAATCCAGGTAAAGAATATGACGTAGAAGGGAGACAGGGCTTTAGCCAAGACTCTGAAACAAGTATAGCGTGAATGTTCTTACAATCAAAGCTCGCTAGTAGATCGGAGTAATGAGCCGGAATGCTTTGAGCGTTAATGTGGACAATGTTAAAATTTGAACGAACATCGGAGAAGACGGTATCAAGGCTATCAGCAAGCGAAGGAAGACTTCTAAAACTATCATCTGAAATTTCACAGTCACTATCACTGCTAAGCGAAAAAAAATCATCAATATCAGCATCTAAATCCATAATGTGATTAAAATAAAATAATAGCTAAATAATAAACTAATGAATATATAGATATATTAATATAATAAATATTTACAATACAAAAATATTAATAATATAAAAAAAATATTAAATAATAAAAATCAGATAACTATCTGTAAAGGGCAACAAAACTGTCCACCCGCCAGTTTGATATAAAAATAAAAACATTAACAGCTAAATGTAAGGCTAAATGGAAACATTCCCAAGTCCCAAAATAATTATAATAGTAACTTATGATTATGCATAAACAATTAAAAAAAAAAACACTAAAGACATGGCTGTATGGGACATATCTCTTTGCCTTCCCTTACGAGTGAGAATTAAAAACTACAGAAAAAGAAAAAGTAAAAGTCATAGTGACAGTTGACAAGTGAGTGAGTTATAGAAATGGAAAAAGAAATACAAAAATATTTTAGACAGACCAAAGATTAAAACATAATAGACAAAGTGACAAACAAAATTAGATGTTACTTAGATGTGGGTAACTTTTATGTTAGTTATTTTACTTTTACATATTGAGATTTGGGGTAAATTTGAAAAAAAAATTAACAAACGACGGAAACCAAAAACGAGCACGACAATGACTTTGAAAAGACAAGAAGGTGAACACGCTGTTATTTTTTGGTGGTAGCTGTATGTTTGGTCTTCGGTGGCACCCTTGAAGAAGCAACCGGTTGGCGGACCTCGGGTTGAATGGCATCAAGATCGCTCATTGCTGAGACCTTATACCTTTTGCTATTGGCACCAACAACATACACACAACCGCCCCTTGTCCAGCAATTAGACACTCCGAACCGCTCCCGAGCCGCCATGAACACCTCGTGACGCATGCGTGTCAAAAACTCGGACACAGTTATTCCAGTGCCTTTGAGGCATTTTTTGGCAAACCAAACCTTGTCCCGGAGATCAGTGTTAACAAACTTCACCAGGATCGGTCGGGGCTTCTGGGAGTCAAGAATACGTCCCATCCTATGGCATCGCTTAATGTCATCCATAGTAACACCAACCTTCAAATCATCTGTGATGGTACCAACGATGACCGCACTCAAATCCTCACCTTTCTTCTCTGGGACCCCATGAACGAGCAGTATTTTTCTTCGTCCCTGCATTTCCAATCTATCCACACTGCATGCAAGGAGTTGGAGTTGCCTTTGAAGAGTACTCAGGGATTCCATCATAAACTTCTTGAACATTGCGAAGTCAGCGGCAAGTGATCCGGGTGTCGTGCTTGTGGTAGATGTTTTGTGGAGCTCCGTTTCAAACTGTGTCATGCGGCTATTAAACGTTGATGTCATGTCAGTGAACGACTGCTTGAGTTCTTCCATTTTAGCAGTGTTATGTGGAAAGTGTTTGAAGAGAGGAAATAATACTAGGCGAGTAAGAACCTTATGTTACCATGTGAAAGTGAACATAAAACTTGTAAAATTACACTTGTAATAACTTAAAATAAAATTTAAACACGAGAGCAAAATTTTTGAACTGCCACCTACAACCGCTTTTTCCGCCGCCAGCCGCCCGCCGCCAATAAGCCGCTAGACCTTCCTATTCTATCCTAATATTGGATGAAATTGAATGTTTTTTTAGTCCAGTCCTAAACTAAACCAAATCTGAAGTCTGTCCGACCTTTCCTATTAGGATTTTTTTAGACTAAAGAAAAATTTCTCACCTAACATCCGATTTTCTTCAGTCATTGGTTTAAGGCCGTGCGCCGCGCGCCGCGCGGACACCCGCGCGGCGGGCTCATTAAGAGCGTTTACGCGTATTTTGCGAAAATCGGCACTTTTTGAGCTTCTTAATTTCCATGAGTTCTTATTCTACCAATATAAATGTTATAAAAACTACTAGATAATATTCTTTCGCAAAAAGTTGTAAAGGAAAATATTTCATTTAATTCTTTATTCATAAATTATAACAAAATATCTTAACAGCATTTTTAAAATTTTACGTTTAGATGCAATTTCGACGCCCTTAATATCCGAAAAGGCTAATATTACAATGAAATAAAAAATACTGTGTAACTGACAATATCCCGAACAAAATAGTTGTAAAGGAAAAAAAATAAATTTCATAGAATTACTAATTAAAGAAAAATCAAATCACACTGCAAGTATTACGAAAATACGATTTGGAAAATTGCTATTTCTAACAATTAATATCCCTTATTTGAAGAAACAAATGATGTAATTTAAAAGAAGAATATATACTCTAAATTTTGGTATAAAAATGATATCTGAACAAACTATAATATATTTATAACAATTATTTAAAAATCAGTATAAAACAGTCCGCGCAATCGCTTTCAAATCAGTCGCCCATGAGGCTTGTCGGAGAGAGGTCACGTCGCTCGGTGCTAGCTCCGTGATCACGCGTAAATATTCGTAATGCTACTACAGAACGAACGATGGTGTTGATACTTTTAGTATTGATAACCGACTTCATATAAAGTTCTATGTTGCACTCTATGTATTATTTTATGAATGTTCACGGATATCTCTGTTATTTCGGACCTATTTTCTAAATACTTCTGATATGGTGCTATTGTCACCAAGTCAGGATCTGATGATGAGATTCCGAGGAAATCGAGAGCAACTCTCAAATTTTATATGCAGGTATTATATGCTTCATATTTTATTTCCTGAAGCTATTGAAGTATTTGCGTCTGGTAGTCATCATATCATGTTAATGAGCTGGTGATGGCAGGTAAAACTCCTCCATGAGTAGGAGTTGAATGACAATTTTTGAATTAATATATGTATTTATAAACCGATAGTTGTATCATTTTATGTTATTCAGGTGAGCTGACGATGAAAAAAATACTCCTAATAGTTAGGAGTTGGATGATAATTCCATAAATATTATGTGTGTAGAAACATCATATCAGTCCTTCCAATTTCCCTTCTCCAAATTGTTTCCCATCCACTTTGAATCCGCGACAATGGGCTGTCATTTTAATGTCCCAGCGACGCGACGCCAGCGCCACTGCGGTGAACTAAGGAACTATGATCTTGGCCGCCTGAGCTAGGTCGTGTTAACGTGCGGAAGAATAAATTTATGTTATTATCAACTACTAGATTGCTAGAAGTTTACTGACTGAATAATTAGTGATCGATCAACTCTGCGTGACTTGTGGATTAGAGAATGCGGGTGCTAACTGGTGTATTTGTGAGTTTCGCTAGCCGGCCGGCACGCAGCCCCGTCGTTTGACCCCAGCTTTCCTACACAATTCCAGGTTAGTGTTTCAGCTTTTTTTCTACCACTGAAAGACACAGGGTTTCGATATACGCTATTCAGATAATGCAGTAGCTTCTCCAGCAAGCTGATCCATTTTTATTTGGTGCCTCCTGTGAGGAATAATTCCTTCGTAAACTTACATTTACAATAAATTTATGCGGTTTTCTTATCATTAGAAGCTAAAATATAGTTAATGATAAACAAATACAAGTAGGTAAATAACTTTCCTACTTAGTAAAATGCGATTTCATCGTTATTTCGTTAAATAACTCTGCCCGCTCACAAGCGCAGGGCCCGGGTATATCTATCTACCTACTTTTAATTTTGTCGTAAAATTGTTAAAATATTTACTGATATAAATTGCATCAATCTATAAATGTTGCCCAGTTGGTTTGTAATGAAAATGATAAACTGCTGCATTAACTGATGATTATGATTGAGGTGTTTTTGGTTTGTTAACTGTGTTCGAAATAAAATTCTAGAACTACTACGTTTCTAAAACGAATTTTGATGTGTAAATACGTAACTTACATACATTGCAGATAGAAATACTTACCCAATTAGTTAGATTTGGCAAGAAATTATTCATAAAAAAATTGTCCTAACAAATTATTGCCGATTCCAGTTCGAAGATTAATCTACCTACCTGATACATTCTTCTTCCACATTTTATTGGTGTTAATTCCTCGAGATGGCGGAGGTCGAGTTACAGTCATACATAAAAAGGCGCGAATATGAGTTTAAAAGCATGCAAATTATTTACGATTTAGTTAATGTTTCTAGAATAGATAAAACTAAAATAGCCTCATTTAAGGCTAGATACAAGAGTATCGACAAAATTCGAGAAAATTTTATTGAATCGCACGAAAGAGTGAATCAGTTACAATCAAAGTTCAACCCGAAGTTTGAATTTGATAATAACCCTTTATTGTCATTTGACGAGCTATACTACGCAGCGGTTGAGTACGCCGATTGCCTAGGCGCAACCACCACTTCTTTGTCGGAGTCGGCTTGTCGTTCTTCTATGACCCAAGTTAAGTTGCCTAAATTAGAAATTCCAAAGTTCGACGGCAATATTGAAAATTGGCAGACATTCAAAGATAGCTATGTTCCACTCGTTCATAATAATGTTGCGTTATCAGACATTGAAAAGTTTCATTATTTACTCTCGTGTTTATCAGGTTGTGCGTTGACACTCGCCAAGGGTGTTCCCATAACGTTAGCAAATTATTCCGTAGTTTATAGTGCCTTGTTAGATAGATACGACAATAAACGTATATTGGCTACTACTTATTTGGAAAAGTTATTTAAACTTACGCCGATACATAAACCGTCCCTTACAAATTTGTCAGAGTTGACAAACGTACTTTATGAAAGCGTTAACGCTTTACGAGCATTGAATATAGACGATTTGAGTGAATTTATTCTATTTTACATCGCCGCTCGGCCTCTTGATATTGAAACTAAAAAACGGTTTGAGCTACAAAATACGAATGAAATTCCGAAATTTAATGAGTTGGTTTCTTATTTACAATATTATATAAAGGTTCTGGAGGTGAGTCAGCCTATGTCCGCTCCCACATCGAATTCAATAAATAAGCAACATCGCAATAATTTTAATAATAAACTCGATAGCGGTACTCGCCAACAGAGGTCGTCATTTGTAGGTTCAACTAAACAGAGTAATAATAATAAGTTAAATCAAATATCGTGTTTATGTTGTAATGAAAATCATTCGATTTATCGGTGTAGCAAAATGCATTCTATGAATATTGGTGAGCGAAACAAATTTGTTAAAGAATTAAAACTATGTTCTAATTGTTTGAGACCTGGTCACGACAGTGAGAATTGTAAATCTAAGGCGACTTGTTTTATTTGTAACGCCAAGCATAATACGTTGTTGCATGCCGAACGCAACAGTTTAGTAACTCACTCACTTGATTCAAACTCGATGGACAACCCTAGCACAAGTACCGCACTTGCCAGCGCGACCGCGCCGCAGATCGATTCTGTTAGTCCCAGTAAAAGTACCAAGGTATTAGGTTCAGCGATCGTGCGAATTTATCACGCGGATGGTTCGCTCCAGTATGCGCGCGCCCTTATAGATAGTGGTTCGATGGATTCTTTTATAACCAGTGCGTGTGCGCGCCGCTTAGGTTTACACATTAAAAAATGTAATTTAAGTGTAACAGGTCTCGGACAAAATTATGTTTGTAACATAAAGGGCTACACTTTCAGTTCGATCATACCTCGTGCGAGTGAATCGCCTAAGTTTGACTTACCTTTGGTAGTTTTACCTAAAATTACGTCTATGATGCCTTCGACAACGCTACCGTTGTTCGTCAAGGATTACTTTCAGCATCTTGATCTCGCCGACTGTGAATTCTATAAATCCGGTCCGATCGATCTTTTGTTGGGAGTCGAGTGTTTTGATCAAATATACACTGGATCACGTTTCACGCCCGGTCCAGGATTACCCTGTGCATTGTCAAGTGTTTTCGGCTGGGTGATCAGTGGTAAATATTTTCATAACACGGAAATCAAAATTCCCAGTGAGTCCATTACGTCACTCCTCGCGTCTTCGTGTACGCTCGAGGATATCGTTCAACGGTTCTGGGAAGCCGAGGAACCGCCGAAATGTCATATTTCCGTTCCTGAGGATGACATATGTGAACAAAAATATAAAACCGGTACCTACCGAACCTGCGACGGTCGGTATGTCGTACCTATTATGTTGAAGGATGACGCTCCTCCTTTGGGAGACTCATACCGTCAAGCATTTAATCGTTTTCTTAATTTAGAAAAACGCCTCACTAATGAGATTGGTTTAAAAAATGAATATAAGGACTTTATGGCACAGTACGAAGATTTAGGACACATGCAACCTGCGCACTCTTCGTCTACTAATTGTTACATAATTCCACATCATTGTGTCGTGCGTCCAGATAGTTCGACTACGCGATTACGTGTAGTCTTCGATGCCAGTAGTAAGACTACTAGCAAAACTTCATTAAATAATATTGTCCATGTTGGTTCAGATCGACATTGTCGATTTAGTTACTAAATTTCGCCTGCATAAAATTGTTTTCACAGCGGACATTTGTAAAATGTACCGACAAATTCTGATAAGACCTGAGGATAGGTGTTATCAGCACATTTTATGGCGTACGGACCCTAATGAACCTTTGGGCGAATACGAACTAAATACTGTGACCTACGGAGTCAGTAGTTCTCCGTATTTGGCTATTCGAACTCTTCGTCAACTTGCAGAAGACCATGGGTCCGAGTTTCCCAGTCGTGTATCTGAGGTTGTAGTTGAAGAGATTTTTATGGACGATATCACCACTGGCTGTTCTTCGCTTGATGAAGCGAGGCAATTGAAAGCAGATCTTATTTCTTTATTGGCAAAAGGTCATTTTGAACTCAGAAAGTGGAGTACTAATGCGCCAAGCCTGCTGTCTGATGTTCCCCCGGATCACTGCCAAACTCCTAAACCCTTCGAAGAATCCGGGAATGAGTTTGTAAAAATATTAGGGATACGGTGGAATCCATCAGACGACAACTTTTCGTATACGTTTTCTGACAGTTTTGATGTCCAATTCACTAAAAGATCTATACTATCAATCGTCGCCCGAATATTTGATCCTTTAGGTTGGATTTGCCCTGTGGTCTTTTCGGCAAAGTCCTTATTACAAGACATGTGGCGTTTAAACTTGACTTGGGATGAGAATATTCCAAAAGAATTAGCCAAAAAATGGCATTTAATAGCCGCGAATTTGTCTGATTTACAAAACATTACACTTCCCAGGCTTATAATACCTGTAAATTCTATTGAAGTGCATTTGGTGGGGTTCTGTGATGGCTCGTTGAAGGGGTATGGCTGTTGTGTTTATCTGTGTGTCGTTGTAGAAGATTCACGAGATGTTGCTGTCAATTTGTTGATAGGGAAATCTAGAGTAGCCCCCATAAAACCAACTACAGTAAACAGACTGGAGCTAAGCGCAGCTGTGCTTCTAGCTCGTGTATTGTCACATATGCATAATCTTCTTAAAGATAAAATCCACATCAGTTCTGTCCGAGCTTATTCAGACAGCACGACTACCTTGTCGTGGTTAAATACTGCACCTCATTTGCTCAAAATGTATGTTGCAAACCGCGTGGTTCAAGCAACTGATTTAATTAGTCCCGATCATTGGTATCATGTTTCCACTGAAGACAATCCGGCTGACTGCTGCAGTCGCGGTGCGTCTTGTCTAGAACTTACCAACCATCCACTGTGGTGGACTGGCCCTGCCTGGTTGCAAGCTCCACCCGGTTCATGGCCTGGTAACAGGAAGTTAATATCGGGAGAAGACCTTCCCGAATTAAAATCTCCAGTAACAGTAAGTTTAAATATTGTTCAAACTGAAAATGTTTTATTGACTTTAGTTAGTAAATGCTCCTCTTTTACAAAAGTTCAAAGAACTTTGGCATGGTGTTTTCGTTTCATGTTCAATGCGAGGACAGTTAGTTCCAATCGCAATTTTTCTGCTCTTACTAGTTCTGAACTCGAAAATTCTATAAAAGCCCTAGTTAAGTTCACTCAAAATCACTATATGACTTCGCACGTAAGTCGAGTACAGAGGCATGAACAATGTGAAAAGTCCATTCAGAAGTTATCTCCTTTCTTAGATAAGGACGGTTTGTTGCGAGTGGGGGGACGTATAGATGAAGCCAATCTATCGCCATCCACGTTACATCCTCTTCTCTTGCCGAAAACATGTCACGTTTCTCGATTGATTGTCGAGCATTTTCATTTAAAGTATTTACATTGTGGTCCTCGTACTCTACAGTCTTTAATTCAGAGAAAATTCTGGATTGTCGGGTTAAGACTACTTATTCGTACCGTACTTTCCAAATGTGTTCGGTGCTTCAAAGTGAAACCGGCGTCTCGGCAACCCGCGATGGGTAATCTACCGGCCACTCGACTTCAGCCATCTCGATGTTTCCAAACCACGGGAATAGACTTTGGTGGTCCATTTACAATAAAAGAGAGCCGTCGTCGTGGGGCGAAAACTTATAAGGCGTATATATGTCTATTTGTATGTCTAAGTTCTAAGGCGATTCATTTGGAAGCCGTAACGGAATTGAGTTCAGAAGCATTTCTCGCTGCATTAGATCGATTCATTTCTCGTCGGGGTATGTGTCACGCGATTCTTACCGATAACGGTACCAATTTCGTAGGTGCGAATAGATATCTTAACGATATTACTGCCGAACTTTGTAAGCATCGAGATGACATATCCGATGGTCTAGCCAACCGTCAAATAAAGTGGCAATTTAATCCCCCCGGCGCACCTCACTTTGGAGGTATATTCGAAAGTGGCATTAAGTCCACAAAATACCATCTGAAACGCGTGGTTGGTACTCAGATCCTCACTTTGGAAGAATTCTTTACAATTTTAGCAAAGGTAGAAGCCGTGTTAAACTCTCGGCCACTCTGTAGTTTATCACCTGATCCTCAGGAATCAGACGTATTAACACCCGGACACTTTTTAACGGGAGGCCCTTTAGTATCGCTTCCTGAAGAACCTATTCATGAAAACGAATGTCCACGATCTCGTTGGCAATTGATTAAAAAGATTACGCAGAGCTTTTGGCGGGTGTGGCAACGAGACTACCTGCACACGCTTCAGCAAAAAACCAAATGGTTTCTAGATGCGCCTAATTTAAAATTAAATGATTTAGTAATTGTTAACGAACCTCACCTTCCGCCACTTTCTTGGAAATTAGCTCGTGTTGAAAATCTTCATGTAAGTAGGTTCTGATAATGTGGTACGAGTAGTTACACTTCGAACTGCAAACGGCAAAACGGTACGAAGACCTGTAGTAAAGGTTTGCCCTCTACCTCTTAATTAATATTAACATTATTATAAGGTGAACAACATCATCTAATTAAGATTATGTTGTTCTAGTTAGATTAAGATTATTGTAATTTTTGGTTTTTCTTCAACTTTAATTTCAAAATTTCGAGCACAGTTCTATTGTATTGATTACACTTAAATGTATGAAATCCTTGTGAATTTCAAGTGGGGGGAAAATGTAGAAACATCATATCAGTCCTTCCAATTTCCCTTCTCCAAATTGTTTCCCATCCACTTTGAATCCGCGACAATGGGCTGTCATTTTAATGTGCCAGCGACGCGACGCCAGCGCCACTGCGGTGAACTAAGGAACTATGATCTTGGCCGCCTGAGCTAGGTCGTGTTAACGTGCGGAAGAATAAATTTATGTTATTATCAACTACTAGATTGCTAGAAGTTTACTGACTGAATAATTAGTGATCGATCAACTCTGCGTGACTTGTGGATTAGAGAATGCGGGTGCTAACTGGTGTATTTGTGAGTTTCGCTAGCCGGCCGGCACGCAGCCCCGTCGTTTGACCCCAGCTTTCCTACACAATTCCAGGTTAGTGTTTCAGCTTTTTTTCTACCACTGAAAGACACAGGGTTTCGATATACGCTATTCAGATAATGCAGTAGCTTCTCCAGCAAGCTGATCCAATGTGTATCTTCGTATAGATCGACAGTTGAATTAAGTTTTTTTCTTTCTATTTCTATTCTATCAGGTTTTTCAGGTGAGCTGATGATGGAGGGTAAAACTGCAAAAGTTAGGAGTTTGAGGATTATTCTTTTAATATTATGGTCCACATAGTAATATTCGGTAACGGTTAAGAGATGGAGAATAATTCTTTAAAATATCATAGGTATGTACAGAACGATAAACCCGTGGTCCTTGCTTTGGCTTCCCCTCCACACCTTGATTCTGTACAATTTTGTAGTACTGTTCGTTCTTGTCCCTATGTTTGTTTGTCCTTATGTATTCTTTCAGGTTATACACGAACTTCAAAAGGAGGTTCTATGTTCCAATCTATGTATTTTTTACTTAGCAAAGTAAATGGTTTTTGCTAAATACTTTTATAAAAAATAAAATTACTTTAAATGCAGAATTGTCGACTACCCAAGATTTGTTACTTTTAGCACTACCATAATATGGGTATCAAATGAAAGGCTCTGTAGAGAAAATGCGAATGAACCGTGTCAAAATAACTATACAATAAATTACTGATAAAAAACTTTAAAAACAAAGATTTTACTTAATTGCTCTAAAAACAAGAAAGTAAACTTAAATTGCATTTTAAAAAAAATTATAGGTTAACTCTATCATATTAGTACATACTTTACTAATATGATAAAGAGTTAAAGTTTGTAAATAGTTTATGTAAGTTTGTGAATAGCTATACGTGATACCGGCAGAGTAGAATAGCATCACCCCATATGCTCCAATGGGTGTCGTAGACGGCGACTAATAGGCCAGCAAAGGGGTATTGACTACCAATCCACATTATGCAAGCGTGGTGGACTACTGCCTATACCTCCTTCATTGAAAAGGAGAGGTCTTGTCTTCCAGTAGTGAAATGAATTATAAAGGCTGTGATGATAAAAGTTTGTGAATTGTTTTTTTGTGACGTTGTAGGAGGTAATTGCTGGATCTACTGAACCAATTTTGAAAATTGTTTTTGTGTGAGGTAGACCATGCATCTAGAAAGGTTAACTATATAATAACCAACAATACGCGAAAGAAGCCACGGGCTGAGCGCTAGTTATATGATATATATGCTTGTGGCAAGATTTGCTTCTATTATTCATATCTCTTTATTTATTCAATCGCTGATATACTCTTCTTCTACTCTCGAGGCTTCGCTCGCGTTAATGTCGGTTATAAAATAGCCTAGAGCCTTCCTCGATAAATGAAATAGCCAACACAAAAAAATATCTACACTCATGACATAATATTAAAATTATTATCTCAATGATATACCTCAAATGACATTCTTTTTAACAAAGATAATCAAAATGAAAATAAAGGTCATTTACCTGTTGCATAATTAATGACCATTATGCAACATGTTCGGCTCAATACGTTACAGTTATTTTTCTCAAAAATCAAAAACTTAGAGCATAACAGGACGGCAAAGGGACGCTAGTTTATGTACTGCACATAATTAGGTATTAAAACACTTGCGGGATATTATTAAAACTCGCCAAGGCTCGTTTTTTAAAACCCCGCTCGTGTTTTAATAAACCCTATCACGTGACAGTAACATGAACTACTATACCCATGTACAGTCAGCTTCATAATGATATGAGGTGCCAAGGTGGTCAAAAACATGTTAGGAGCAAAGTTTCAATAATATCTTTCCATTCAAAGTTATCAAATTATTGTACACAAACAACCAGTCATAAATATCTTCATACCATAAATCTTCAATTACATATACACGATTAAAATGATCTTTTATATGTACGCATCGTAACTGTTCATTGGTATCTAAGCGTTCAGAGTACTCATTAATATCTTCACTTTTGCTTCACTTATATAAATTATTCCATTTTCAATAGATTGAAAGTTAGACATTAAGGGCCTTCACAGATTTTTATTTTTTTAATTTAGTTACAATTTTCAGACGGAAAATTTGCCATGGAAACTCGCCCACGGTAGCAACGAATTTTTATGACAACTTCTGTCAGCGATTTTGTGAGCAATTTTGTTAGCAAGTTAATTTCCGCTCGTTCCTTTTTACAGTGACAATCGCTTCGCTCGGGATACAGACCGACTTTAATGATGAACAACTTTTTGTAGCAACTAAGCGTTTCAGTATTGAACTCTGATTATTTAATATTTATAACAAAATAGCTCAGCGATTGTCGCTAGTGGACGAACTCCCTAAACGATTTTGAATTGATGTTATCAGAGATTGATAACCCAAGGTAACAAAATATAACGCTACAGAAATAAAAAAGATCATCAATATTATTTTAAATAGTTTAAACTAGAGGAGATAAATAATATTTTAATTGAGACTCTCAGCAGTGTCATAGCGGATGATTACGTTATTGTGAGCAATACCTATATCCTAAAAGAAGAGGAAAAACGTATGTAGTATTTAATTGCATTAGTGATTTAACATACAGAATAATAAAATAAACTAAGCCTATAGTAAAAGTTCTCAAACAATTGTAAATTCAACCTTTCATTTGGAAAAGAAGATACTCAAAAGTTATAATCGGTTAAAGGTGGTCCCTTAATCGTGACTCTTGATCGTGATCTTATAATCCAGGTAAAATTTACAACTTCTAATAATGACTACTCTTACTAAAACATTAGTAAAAAGAATTATATTAAATATCACATTTTCCTGTTCACTGAATAAAAAGAAGTAGCATGCAGAAGGTGGTCTCTAGATCGAACGCTATAAGTTCATATTAAGTGGGAACCACAATAATATTTGAAATACCAAGATTATAAGATATGGATACCTGTCAGTAACGATTGAGGGACCACCTTCAACCGATTATAAATTTAAGTGTCTTCTTTTATAAATAAAAGGTTGAATTTACAATTGTTTGAGAACTTTTACTATAGGCTGACGCATTCAAAAGCTTAAAATTCCAATGTGGACCCTCAACGGGAACGCAAACGTCCAACCCGCACTTGGCCAGCGTGGTTGACTAAGGTCTAATCGCCTAATGTAGGGTAGGCTCGAGACCCTCGGTGGAGACGTTATATGAGCTGTTGATGACGATTTATTCATGACCCATGATATACTAAATTCGATTAAATATGCAGCCTTTTATCCAAAAACATGTCTAAGTTGCAATAGAAAATTGCATTTAAATCTGTAATTAATTACTTTTCACTGACTGATATTTTAATCAGCATTTAATTTCAGTATTTTAGCAATTAGTTTATATAGTGTACACACGTAAGAAGTGAAACTTCTTTATGGCCTTACATAGACATGAATACAAAAAAGATGGCGCGTAACCGAAAAATGTGACGGTAAATTTTTTTCCAACGCCGATAAAGAAGTTTCACTTCAATAATGATTTGTAGAATTTGGTAAAATTAATACCTTAGATTTAGAGCCCCTGCATTTGTCATATGACATATGCATATGACAGCTCTGCTAGTTTACAGGTAGGGAGTATATGGACCGTAATACCCCAGATTAGCGTTTACTTTTCTTTACTACCAAGATATTTTTGATAACTTTGCGTGCTTAGATACCATTGAATAGTTATTCGCGAATATATTATTGCGCATCTTAACACATTACATAATATTGGAATTGTGTTGTTTAGATAATATTGACTACTCTGGATGGTTACAACAATATGATACTCTAGCAGCGCATATAATATTGAATTTTTGTCGGTTAGATTATTTTGATCAGTCTTGACACTCAGATATTTATGAAGCTGACTGTACTATATGATAGGTGCGACAAGGGTGGCCGGTGGCCACCAGATGTTATTATTACTTACATATATATTCAAAATTTAATTCATGTTAAATGTGTAACCGTTAATTTTCCATAGTATTCAATTTAAATAACTTGTATTGTATATTTAATTTCATTTTGTGAAAAAGTATTGAATTTGTTTTTGTGCTCTGTACCTGGACGGCAGCGCGAGTAATGCGAGAGGGAATGACCGCACAGCGTGTAAATACCTAAACTTGGAGTCTGCCGTACGGCGTAAACGCTCTTAATGTCATCTCCATAGAGATGCCCGCGTCGCGTGCGACGGGTGACGCAGCGCTGCTCTATGGAGATGGCATGAAACAGCCCGCCGTATTTGATAATTAACAAATATTTATTAAATTTTTACAATGTTTATCACTAAAAACAGGAACATTTAAAAATGTGCAGTTCCCCATCGTTAGTAAGTGTTTTTCAAGCTGGAATCCTCATATTTGAAATCTTCAATGAAAACGAATTTTGACAACGCTAAAAAATAGTTATGAAATAGTTGTACAAGTAAAAACAAATAGTAGCATCTTAGTTTCGGCCGTTATAGCTATAGGTAAAGTCTATCGAATTGGGTTAGGTTCCAAAAAATAGTTATGAAATAGTATCAACGACACGCCAAATCTCAGAAATAGTTCATAAGGGTCCTGGCTACCGGTGATTAAGGATCGAGAGACAGGAATCTCACTAATACGGGCCTTGTCTACAACTGACTCTTGATCCAACCACACCTAACAGCCTCTTGTTTATCGAGCATATGGGCAGATATGACTATCGGAACAATAATTGGTAAATCGATGTCCCACATGTCAACAATCTCGTGAGCTAACCTCAGACCAATCTCAAAAAGCTGAGGAGCTAACTTACAGTTTCGATATTGTAAGGTAAACTACCTAAAATGAATAGGCACATATCAAATGAGTATTGAAAATGGTGACTACTATACCTATTGTGCTACTGATAAGAAATGAAACGGAAATCCGGTATCCGGCCGGATACCGGATATTCAAAAACTATGACAATTTGTTATAATAAAATGCAACACATTAATTTTTGTGAGGTAAATATCAATAAAATCGCTTATAATTATTATGGCGGCTTTTATTTATGTCGAAAAATTTACAACAAAAACTTCCAAAAATCCAATATTTTTTGAGGTATTTACTCTAATGACAAATACATAAATAGTAAATATCTAAACGAAAAACTTAGCGAAACCGCCCAAATTAATCTGATCTCTGTTTCTCTGATATCCGGTATCCGGCCAAACAACTATCAGTTTCATCTCTAGTGCTGATATCTGTTTTAGGACGACCTGTGTTTCAGGCAATGACGTAGGAATTCTTACATCATTGGTGTCAGGCAACAGTAGGCCTATTCGCTAACTTTTTTTGACAGTTGAAAGTGATGATCACCGAGTGAATTGCACATTCATTGCTGTTTTTACACGACATGTGCCATAATAGCATGTCATGTAAAACAGCAATGGATATGTAATTCACTCAGTGATGATCACTTTCAACTGTCAAAAAAAGTTAGCGAATAGGCCTACAGGCCTCTCACTCGGACCAATAAAGACTTATTGGTCTGAGACCTCATAACAATTTTTACAAACAGTAGTAAATCATTTTTCATCCCACCACCTCGGAAAGTGTAATTTTGCGCTTCGAAATCTGGCTGGAAAATTCTATTTTATTCGCTTGAGCGGCAAAGTAGATTTGAATTTAGAACATCACATATAATGAGTACTCAATATAATTGTAAATTCAAAACGTCATTAAACCTATTTAATGTAACCTCTATGGTGCCAAATTTATGATTAGAACTTTTTAAATTGTGAAAAAATTCTTTTTCATTTTGTCATTTCCTCGCTGAGGTGGGATGAAAAGTTACGTATTGCACTCGAGTGGAAAGATTTTTCACCTTGTGCTCGTTTGTTTCCCTCGCTGACGCTCAGGATTCTAATTTAGAATCACTCGCTGCGCTCGTGATTCAACTTTAGAATCCTTCGCTTGCTCGGTCATCCAAATCGAGCACGCGGTTAAAAAGGAACTTTCCACTCTTGTATAATAAATAACTATTATTTTGACATTCATTTGAATCTCAAGCTTGACGCGACTACTTTTGGCGCCATCCAAGCTCTCGCCCGTGCGGGCGGCCTCACCCTGCGCTCGGGATATTACGCGCACGGAAGAATTTTGTTCTTGCGGTTAATTGTATTACATCCTAGTAGATTTTTTCGTAGAATAATTTATGTGGCTCAGGCTGTCTGGACAAATCTTCAAAATAGCTTACATTTAAGTAGGTCAATAGGGCATTTTATGTGACGGCAAACCACCCTTACTTCAGAAGAGGTGACGCTACAGAATCTTAGATAATCGATCGAAACTGTGTCCAGCCAGCTTGAAAAACCACTTTTCGCTGGTCTCTCAATCTCGGTAACGGAAGTGATTTTGACGACTTTTTGCATGTCAACGGGCGTCACATAAATTTGTGACGGGCATCGAGCTAAAAGTTTCGTGATACGTACAGCGGTTTATTAGAAAAATGCAAAAATCTGTGTCCAGCCAGCTTGAATTTACGTATAAAACTTCTGGCTGGCACTTCTGAATCTCGATAACGAAAGCGTTTTCGAATATGGTTCCTCTACTAACTAAATGTGACGCAAGTTGTGACGGTAATAACGTTTGATTTATGGCGTCACGTGTAATGGTTTACGAGAAATCAATTAAAAACTGGTGTCCAGCCAGCTTGAAGTTCAAGCTGGCTGGACACACATATCTCCGCTGCCTGATGGTCTACGGCCTTCGAAATATGTTCAAGTTTTTGTGACGGGGACGATAATGATAATCTGATGTTGTGACGGAGAAAGTTTACGTAGTTTTAAAGATATTGATCATTAAATTTTTTCCATACAAACATCTATTAATAATGTTAGGTGACCATAATTTTACATAAATAAAGGATTTCTTTTTAATCGACTTATCGGCCAGTTGTGGCCACACCTGCATTGTATTTGATTTTTTTCCGTGAGAATAGGTTTTCCCGCAGTAAAAAAAAATTAAATAAAAAAAACCGCCTTCAAAACTAAAAACGGGAGAAATAAAAGTTTTGTTTATAAAAATCTAAATGTTTTTAGAGGTCGGTCCCGAATACAAGTGACAACGTTTATTACAAATATTGAGGTTGGCACCGACCTCAAAAAAATTAGATTTTTATAAACAAAATTTTTATTTTTCCTGTTTTTAGTTTTGAAGGCGGTTTTTTCCTCCTTTTTGTGTTTTAAGTATAGAAATTTTCAGGAAACTACTTCAAGATCTTACCTACTACCTACGAACTACCTCAAGACACACAAGTGATAAAATTATGATGTCATCAATGTCAATTAAATAGGCATTATTAGGGATAACTCAAAAACTATTTGTCAGATGTCGATAAAATTTAAATGGGACCCCATGACAAGCACTAGCTTCCAAAGGTCAAAAGAATCTTCAAAATCGGTCCACTCAGTAACGAGTTATGAGGTAAGAAACACTAAAAAAACATACAGTCGAATTAATAACCTCCTCCTTTTTTGAATTCGGTTAAAAAAGCGTAAATAAGTGTTAATTCAAAATAATAATTGACTACCAGCGCTGCCTAAAAAGAGCCCCCACTTATTATTTTGTGTTACTTTTTGCCCATCATTAGTTTTTACGAGTTGAATAGTCAGATTGTCAGAATAGTTTTCTTTCCTAATTAAGTCCACCATTTGTATATCTACTGGTAAGAATTTCGAAATAAGTCTCCTTTTTTGGAGGTAGAGGAGGGTGGGGGGAAGTAAGGGAGGGGTTGGAAGTCGCCACCCGTAAATTTCGAATGCCGGAAATGCTTACTTTTTTTATAAAAAATTTACCTCAAAATATACGAAAAAACCTTAACCTACCTATCACCCAGCCATGTAGGTGCATAAAACACTAGACACGAAAACTCGAAAGCAACCAACGGAATGACGCAATTTAACGCTGTCAGAAATGTCAAAACTATTATCAAAATAGTGGATTGGCGTTTCGTTTCACGCGTTTTAAACTAACTTCAAAAGTTTTAAAATCTTATCATAACCTAAAAAAGTATAGAAATTACGTTTTGTTTCACGCAATCACAATACAATAAATACTTAAAAAAAATTAAAATATTTAAAGGCAGCTCCGGCAGCCGAAATTGTTTTAGGGTGATCTTACGGAGCTTCCTTGAGCCCCCTACACATTCAGTTTCCTCAGATTCAGGCGACTCGTTTCGAAGTCCGACCCTATCTACTTACTCTCCGATTAGGGGCCAGGCTTCCAAGTGAAAGCTTTCGAAATGCAACTGGGATATTCGCTAGGATGAAGATTTGTACCCACATCTACTATTTTTTGTGCAATAAAGAATAAATAAGGTACCTAATTAAAATAAATGCTTTACCGTCGTTAATTTGATTTCTTTTTTCCCACTTCAATGAGAAAATATTAACTATCATTTTTTTGAGAAAACTCAGAGTAAGTACCTAGTCGTAGGGCGCGCCATAATCGGTATAGCATGCGGGTGATGAAAGAGTCTGATTCAGAGGAAGAGAACATAATTATGATTCGAACAGTTGTCCTAGTAGTACCAACTTTAAGCAACAGATGGCGACACCAACATCAACTACCTACCTATTGAACCCAAGTCGGTCTGCGGCAGCGTATGAGCACGTTCAGAAATTGTTCAGTATCTTTTCGTGACCAAGATATTTCCTAAAAAATATTTTTACAGTAAAATATAACTAAATATACTTAAAATATTTTTGACTCTCTTTGCCGGAAAGTATTTACTTTTAATAGAATTTTTAGAAGAAAAAAGAAACCATTGTATCCTGTGTTGCTATAGCATTATTTATGCAATAGCATTAATTATTTATGCTTACCATGAAAAACACCAATACTTACCCACTAAAAAGAGTAATCTGCACGTAAATAATCAATAACGCAAAAAATTACCCCCTTTCAACACCTCTACGCTTTTGTCTTCTATCGATTAAAATATCTAGGTACTGTAAATGTAGGTTAGTAGGTAGGTATTAATATCACCAATACACGTATTTTCGTTCATTAAAGCCTTAAAATAATATACTTGTTTCTACATAAAACCTACAATATTGGTAACCCTACTGCAGTGTTTGTATGAAAATAATTTAACGATCAATATCTTTGAAACTACGTAAACTTTCTCCGTCACAACATCAGATTATCATTATCGTCCCCGTCACAAAAACTTGAACATATTTCGAAGGCCGTAGACCATCAGGCAGCGGAGATATGTGTGTCCAGCCAGCTTGAACTTCAAGCTGGCTGGACACCAGTTTTTAATTGATTTCTCGTAAACCATTACACGTGACGCCATAAATCAAACGTTATTACCGTCACAACTTGCGTCACATTTAGTTAGTAGAGGAACCATATTCGAAAACGCTCCCGTTATCGAGATTCAGAAGTGCCAGCCAGAAGTTTTATACGTAAATTCAAGCTGGCTGGTCACAGATTTTTGCATTTTTCTAATAAACCGCTGTACGTATCACGAAACTTTTAGCTCGATGCCCGTCACAAATTTATGTGACGCCCGTTGACATGCAAAAAGTCGTCAAAATCACTTCCGTTACCGAGATTGAGAGACCAGCGAAAAGTGGTTTTTCAAGCTGGCTGGACACAGTTTCGATCGATTATCTAAGATTCTGTAGCGTCACCACTTCTGAAGTAAGGGTGGTTAGCCGTCACATAAAATGCCCTATTGACCTACTTAAATGTAAGCTATTTTGAAGATTTGTCCAGACAGCCTGAGCCACATAATAATTTTATTTTTGCGTTTACAAACTCGTTAATATTTTTATTACTAGAAAAAATGCACTGAAAAAAATTACCATAAAAACATACACCAAACATTTTGCAAATTTCGGTGTCAAAAAAAGCTGTGTCTCGGTGGCGTAATTGTCAACGCAGCCGCTCGGATTGCGGAAGATGCGGGTTCGATTCCCTGACACAAGTAAATTTTTTTTCATTTTTTCTAGTATTAACTTAATGTATTTAAATAATTTACCTATATAAATTGTACAAATAATAAATACTCGTTGATTTGAATAAAAGTAAATTTTAGTTTCAATTGAGAAAAAAAATATACTTGCCTACTTTTTTTCTAATATTATATTAATTTATGATATAATTTATATCTTAAATTAATATAATATTACTCCATCATCAATTTTATTTACATCAATGCAAATGTTTTTCAGCATTTGGCATCAGCTTGGCCAAACTATTGGCAGTTACACCTTACTCTATGAATATCCTGCGAATAGCAAGCCACATTTGCTGTGGTAGTCTTAAATAGGATTTATGTGATCAAATGGGACACATACAAAATATCTACTTATATGGTAGTTATTTAATTTACATCTCAGTAAGTACCTACTAAGATTCTCCCTAGGTTTGTCTTGACTAGACTAGATGTTTTATGTAACTCTAATGTTATAACAACAAATTAAACAATTTTTATGTCCTATCCAATAATGCCTGTAATATCCTATTTCTTTCCCTTTGAATACTATTTGATTCCTCTGCAACTCGCACAAGTCTCTCAAACTTGTCATTGTCCCTCTTTTGAATATTCCTAATGACCTTCTTCATTTCATACAATGTTTCATGGTCCAAGCCATTCATATCATAGTTGCATGTCATTTTTGGATCATCAAATATTTTCTGAAATAGTGAGTAATATGGCCATTTACAACTTTTGCCAGTTGAAGCTGTTTTTTCTCGAAGTCTTAAGAAGGTCTGTTTTAGATTTCGGAACTTTCGGTCACATTCTTCTGGAGACAAGCCTAACTTCAAGCCAATTATCTTCCACAGTTGCCTTTTCTTCATCAATCTGTTCTTGAACTTATCTTTATTTTCTATATAATATGTAAGCAGTTGTTTGACATAATTCTCCTCTTTGTATACCCCAAAGTTGTCATTGGAGTGTTGCGAGATATTGTAGTAAATTGCTTCAAAATCCTTGTAATAACACCATTTCGTCTCCGGTTTGCCCATAATGGATCTCATTTTGAGCCTTAAGTAGGTTTGTTTCAAATTTCTAAATTTCCTGTCACAATTAGCAGGGGACTCTCCAACAATGGCTGATATATCTTTCCACAATTCTTTCTTTAAGTATTTGGGGTTTTTAAATTTGTGTACTATTTGTATGTATGCCTGCATCAGCAAGCTGACCTTGCTATGGTCCCAAGCACCCACCGTTGGCTTAAAGTCATAGAATATCTTCTCAAAATAACTGTGGTAAGGCCATTTGATCAATTTGCCTGTTTCTTGATTCTTTTCCAACCAGCTAAAGTAAGTTCTCTTTAGATTTTTGAATTTATGATAACAATTGTACTCTGTAGTGTTTAGCTCTGCAGCTATTTCTTTCCAAATATCTTTCTGTAGACAGTATGGGTCACGAAACTTATTCAAGTTCTCAATGTAGAGAGTAAGTAGTCTTTTAATTTTAGAGTCATCCCATAGCTCTAATATTGATGATGACAATGTATTACAGTCTTTAAAAACTTCCTCACATATAGTGTAATGTACCCATTTGATGTGCTTACCCAACCTTTTCTTCTTTAATAACCTAATGTAAGTTTTCCTAAGATTTCTGTACTTTTTATGGCATTCATCAGGACTGGCACCCACCACTGTAGCAATTTCATTCCACATTGTCCTATCTCTGGTAGCATTTTTGTACTTGCTATCGAGACATAAAGTAAGCAATAATTTTATTTTATTTCGATCCCAAAAATTTTCTTCTTCTTTTATTTTAACGTCGTTGTTGGATGTTTGTGTATTCTCTGGTATAGATACTTGAGTGTCGTTGATCTGTATGTATCTGTTATCAATGGTGTCAACAATATATCTGGTTTCTTGATTCGTAACTGTAATACAAGTAAACATTGGAGAATGAAAAAAAGTAGTTGAATTTTTATTTGGTCTGAGTCTATATGTTTGTCAACTCAATTAACTTACTTGGAGGGTTTTGTATTGTAAAGTTATACACATTTTGATCTTCTCTTAACACGAACCAATAGCTTTGATTTTGTGGATTATTTATATCCATTGTATAGGTAAAGTAAAGTAAAGCAACTTAAACAAATGTACTCTGTAACTGTGTAAGTTTCCATATAAGTACTACTTTATAATGCTCTTTGCCTCTTTGTGTCTATGTAAAATACACGTAAAATATTATAGTAAATGTTTTACAAGCTTCATGCTTCATGTTAATTTTTTTTTGGTTATATTTTCCCGTAGACAGAAACCTATTTTCCCTGTCACGAGACGGCAAAGGGATATAGCCCATACAGCCGAGTCTTCAGTTTCATCTTCTTTCTTGAATTTTTCATTAAAATGTGGGTGCCACACATTTTAATGCATCTAGGGAGTGCTTGACGAGAAATGCATGGTACAGACCTCATGATGGTGACTGATGAGAATTGTATAGTGGGATTTCCAACCACTATACAATTCTCAACGCCACATACACAAAACCTTTATTTCAATGATTCCTCATAACTGTTCGTCAACACGGATGCTTATGCAACAAAACGACACCACTTTCACTGCACAAAATCCACTCCGAAGCAATTTTGAATTATCGAAATAAAGATCGACATCCAGAGGCTTTAGACAACATGCATTTCGACAATCGCTCTCGCAATCGCTAAGTCAAAAAATGTATGGGATTGACATAAGCAATCGAAAAGTGACGTCATCAAAATAATCGAGTCGAAAATTGCTAGCCAAATGTCATTTTTCGTTTCTATTGAACCGAAACGCAAGCAGTAGAAGGCGTCGCTCGCTAACTTCCCATACAATGCGTAGCCAACATGCAGCTTTGAGACTCGAAACCGACAAACTAGCGATTCGACCGATCGCTTGGCTTTCGATCGCCGAGACCCTGTAGAAAACGCTTGTGAATCACGTTAAAATGGTCTTAATATCAGCACAAAAAATAGTTTTTTTTTTATTTCATACGATACGTATTCGTAATATAGTGTTATTATAGTTTGTAGACGAGCATTCTGGGATATTCAAGGACAGAAAGAAAGCAATAGCCCTAAAAACAGCTGGAGGATACAGTGGAAAAGATAAAAAAATTAAAGTTGAAATGGATGGGGCACATGCTTGGAGATAACATACATAAGTGAACAAGAGATGTTACTGAATGGGGGACCCATTCAAGTATCAATGTAAGAGGAAACAGGGCAGACAGAAGAGAAGATGGTCAGATGACATTAAAAGGATAGCAGGGCCTTTGTGGTTAAGGTTGGCCAAGAACAGATTAGATTAGTATGGAAAAGGCTGGAGGAGGCCTATGTGTCAGGAGGACACACCGAAAAATAAAAACAATAATCAAAATAATAGTGTTAATATACTGTAATAAATTTAAATTATAATGTAAAACATTTTCAGTATTAAATGGCTTTGAAATTGAATAGTTGTATTTTTTAGTAAGTATATACAAAATTTGTACACAGTGGTTGTATTGTATATTAAAGTTTATATGTAATAGTTATTCTCATGACCGTGTCATGCCGCAGAGTAGAATAGCACCACCCCATTATCTTCCAATAGGCATTGTAGAAGGAGACTAATGGATCAGAAAAGTGGTATTGATCACCTTATACACCATCCACCAATCTACACTGGGCAAGTGTGGTGGACTACTGCCTGAACCTCCTCAGATAACAAGGAGAGGCCTGTGTCCAGTGAGTGGAATTAAAAAGGCTGTTATGTTATGATGACATAACAATGAGCATATCTCATGCACCAAAAATATATTTGAGACTAAAAACTACAGACTCTAATCTTTGAAACTAATAGAAAACTTTAATAAAATGCCAGATTGATATTTTATTTGGAGATAGATTTAGATATTCCACATTTCGAACACGGGTGACAAAAGAAATACCTATGGAACTTAACAACAATTTAACTATTTGTGTGCTTGTGAAAGTTAAGTTAGTAAAACAAAATGTTAGGTACCTACCTAAGGTATTTGTACATACAACTACTTGTTGATGTTTTTGAATTACCTTCAAACAGCATTTGTCTAGATTGTAATTTTATAAGGTGTAAGTATAGCATGAATCTATGGCATCCGGATGTAGATTTTTTGATTCAATAATTAATAATTGTTTCCTAATGGATTTTGTGCAGTGAAACTGGTGTTATTTTGATGCACAAACATCCATGTGGACGAGCTGTTACGAAGAATCATTTAAATAAAGGTTTTATAGTGTTAATTTATTTATTTTTATGTAACTTTGAATAATGGGCAATAGAAAACAATTAGATTTTCCATTGCTCATTATTCAAAGTTTTATTCCTCCAGGATTAAGATTGCCAGTTTTGATAAAATAAAACAATTAAATTAATCTTTTATTTATTTTCTCACATAAAGCTAACATGGTCATCTAAGTTACTTGATTTTTCATTTGAGTCTACAAATCCAACAATGTCGTCCTTGCTTGTTGTATACGTCAGTTTCCAGGGCCATTTCAAAGAATAATACTGCTTACATATTTTTTTCCAGACCCAGTATTTCACCTGATGCAACTGTAGGTGTTACAGTAAATGATAGGTAATTTGTCAATTGGTTTGTTGATGATCATCTGAAAAATATAATAAGCAATTTAACTTTTGGTTGAATATTACAGAATAAATTTTCTGTGAATTAGTTCATAAATTAAATTTATGAACTAATTCACAGAAAATTTATTAGACCTTTTTATCTAGAGAGAGAGAAAGAGAATCACTCAGAATTTCTCTATAACTAGACATTAATTTGATGCTGTCCTGGTGGAGTGGTTATTATTACTGACTACACATCATGCAGTCCGGGTTCTATTCTCAGTAGCAGCAAATGTTTATTGATGAGTCATGGTTGTTTATCTTTTTTATATATGAGTATATTCATAAAAATAGCTAAAATTATTATGTATAATTAATGAAAAAACCATTACTTAGTATCCATAACACAAGTTCTTAATGATAATTAATTTGGGATAGATAATTGATGTGAGTGTGGAAATATATAATTATTATTAATTTAGATTGCTTACATTAATTAGGTAATGGCTTAGATATTATATTGGATAACTTGATAAACCTGATACAAAGTGCTGTGTGGCGCTTTCTGATGCAAGATGTAGGTATTTGCTGATTTTGAACTGCGATCAAGACCATACAGAATGAAATAATCATAATTATTTCCTGTCTTTTGAGAAATCTCATAAAATATTAAAAACACTTAATACAAATACCAGGAACTTTTAGGCAGGATATGTTATGTGGTTTTCGCTCATAAGGTGCATAAGAATGATCATGACACTTTCTCGAGTAACTCTTATCACAGAATTGATCTGAAAATGAAATAAAAATATATCATTAACAGAAGTAGGTACTTACCTAGTTAAATATAAATATGCATCATTCATTTCACCAGTCATCTTGGCTTAACTTTTGCAATGTAAAGATTTAATTAAATTTGTACCTACACATGCAAAATAATGGTGAAAAGAATATATTTATTGTTAGATAGATAAATATTAATACAATAGTACCTATTTCTGTGGGAACACTCCTCGGTATTCAACAGTTCATGGTAAGATATCTAGAGTTTCGAAAATAAAGATGGACAAGCACCAATCTTTAATTTGTCTCCATGACAATTGTTTCCTCAAAATGTTTAGGGCACACGTAGGTAGATGCATGTTTTATGGTTTTCTCGCTAGGAACTATGACCTAGATATGTCTTTTCATAGAAATTAGAAAAGATTCTATGAAATTAATGAAACTTATACATCCTGTTGTCAATTACTTCACTCGGTCGGTACGCAACATATGTGGTGTGGTACACATTATCGTAAACCACCAAACCACCGATGGCACTCATAAGTAGATTCAAACTTTCAAAGTGGCGAAAACGCCGAAAACTCTTCATGAAATAAATTTAATTTATTTAGGTTATGTTATTTTGTCATTTTCACAAGTTTTGACATTTCTTCTCTCGCTAACTATAGACAAAAATTTTGAGTTATCGATACGACGCCTCGATTAAGCGATCGCTACGTTTCTGTCACTTTGGCTACCAAACGATAATCGCTATCGCTGAAGCGTTAGCGATTAGACAAACCGACTCGCTTGGAAGCGTGAGCATGTTGTCTAAAGGCTCAGGGGCTTTAGACAACATGCACTTCGACAATCGCTCTCGCTATCGCTAAGTCAAAAAATGTATGGGATTGACATAAGTAATCGAAAAGTGACGTCATCAAAATAATCGAGTCGAAAATTGCTAGCCAAATGTCAGTTTTCGTTTCTATTGAACCGAAACGCAAGCAATAGAAGGCGTCGCTCGCTAACTTCCCATACAATGCGTAGCCAACATGCAGCTTTGAGACTCGAAACCGACAAACTAGCGTTTCGATCGATCGCTTGGCTTTCGATCGCCGAGACCATGTAGAAAACGCTTGTGAAACACGTTATTGATTAAAATATCAGCAAAAAAAATAGTTTTTATTATTTCATACGCTACGTAGGCGTAATATAGTGTTATTAAAGTTTGTAGAGGTGCATTCTGGGATATACTTTTATGGAAGGAAGGACAGAAAGTCAAAGCAATAGCCCTTAACACAGCTGGAGGATACAGTGGAAAAGATAAAGAAATTAAAGTGGAAATGGACGGAGCCCATACTTAGAAATAACATACAGAAGTGGACAAGAGATGTTACTGAATGGGGGACCCATTCAGGTATCAATGTAAGAGGAAAAAGGGCAGACAGAAGAGGAGATGGTCAGATGACATTAAGAGGGTAGCAGAGCCTTTGTGGTTACGGTTGGCCAAGAACAGATTAGATTAGTACCTATGGAAAAGGCTGGATGAGGCCTACGTGTCAGGAGGACACACCGAAAAATAAAAACAATAATCAAAATAGTGTTAATACTGTAATAAATTTAGATTATAATGTAAAACATTTTCGGTATTAAATGGGTTTGAAATTGAATAAGTTGTATTTTTTAGTAAGAATATACATTATTTGTACACAGTGGTTGTATATTAAAGTTTATATGTAATAGTTATTCTCATGACCGTGTCATGCTGGCAGAGTAGAATAGCACCACCAACCCTATATCTATAAATAGGCGTCGTAGAAGGAAGCTAATGGATCAGATAAGGGGTATTGATCACCTTATATGCTGTCCACCAATCTGCATTGGGCAAGTGTGGTGAACTACTGCCTAAACCTTCTCAGATAACAAGGAGAGGCCTGTGTCCAGTGAGTGTAATTGAAAAGGCTGTTATGTTATGATTATGAATTGTTTGCTTAGGTTATCATTTAAAAATACATTATCTTAATTTGTTGTGGGCTGCCCGTAACAATGAGTGTATCTCATGCACCCAAAACATATTTGAGACTAAAAATTATAGACTCTCTAATCTGTGAAACTAATAGAAAACTTTAATAAAATGCCTGATTGATTTATTATTTGGAGATAGATTTACATATTCCACATTTTGAACACTGGTGACAAAAGAAATGCCTATGGAACTTAACAACAATTTCACATTATTTTACAATCAAAACTATTTGTGTGCTTGTGAAAGTTTTCATGTTAGGGATTTATTTGTATGAAACAGGAGATCATTCACCCCCTAAAAGAACAGACCTAAGGTATTTGTATGTATGTACATACAACTATTTGTTGATGTTTTTGTATGAACATTGTTAATGCGTGGTGTATAGCGTGAATCTATATCTTCCAGATGTAGATTTTTTGACTCGATAGTAAAAATTGTTTCGGAATGGATTTTGTGCAGTGAAACTGATGTTATATTGATGCACAAACATCCATGACGACGAGCTGTTAAGAAGAATCATTAAATAAAAGTTTTATAATGTTAATTTATTTAATTTTATGTAACTTTTAATTTTGAGCAACAGGAAACATTAATTAGATTTTCTGTTCCTCATTATTCAAAGTTTTATTCCTCCAGGATTGAAGATTCCTAGTTTTGATAAAATAAAACAATTACATTAATCTTTTATTTATTTTTTACATAAAGCTAACATGGTCAGCAAAGATACTCGATTTTTCATTTAAGTCTACAAATCCAACAATGTCATCCTTGCTTGTTGTATATGTCAGTTTCCAGGGCCATTTCAAAGAATAATACTGCTTACATATTTTTTTCCTGACCCAGTATTTCACCTGATGCAACTGTAGGTGTTACAGTAACTGATAGGTAATTTGTCAATTGGTTTGCTGATGATCATCTGAAAAATAAAATAAGCATTTTAACTTTAGGTTGAAAATTACAGGATTTATTTTCCTAATAATTTATATACTAATTCTACACTAATTCACAGAAAATTGATTAAACCTTTTTATCTAGAGAGAAAAAGATAATCACTCAGAAATTCTGTATAACTAGACGTTAATTTGATGCTGTTGTGGTGGAGTGGTTAATTTAGATTGCTTACAGATTGCTTAGATTAATTAGGTAATGGCTTAGAATATTGGGTAACTTGATAAACCTAATAGAAAGTGCTGTGTGGAGCTTTCTGATTCAAGATGTAGGTACATACTGATTTTAAACTGCGATCAAGACCACATACAGAATGAAATAATCATAATTATTCCTGTCTTTTGAGAAATCTCATAAAATATTAAAAACACATAATACAAATACCAGAAACTTCTAGACAGGCTATCTTATGTGGTTTTCACTCATAAGGTGCATAAGAATGATCATGACGCTTTCTCGAGTAACTCTTATCACGGAATTGATCTGAAAATGAAATAAAAATATATCATTAAGAGAAGTAGTCATCAAAGTCATCTTGGCTTAACTTTTGCAATGTACAAATTTAATTAAATTTGTAACTACACATGCAAAATAATGGTTAATAAGAATATATGTATTGTTAGATAGGTAAATGCTAATAAAATATTACCTATTTCTGTGGGAACAGTTGATGGTATTCCTCAGTATTCAACAGTTCATGGTAAGATATCTCGAGTTTCAAAAATAAAGATGGACAAGCACCAATCTTCAATTTATCTCCATGACAATTTTTTTCTCAAAATGTTTATATAGGGCACGTAGGTAGATGCATGTTTTATGGTTTTTTCACTAGGAACTATAACCTAGGTATGTCTTTTCATAGAAAATAGAAATGATTCTATGAAATTGATGAAACTTATAGGTCCTGTTGTAAATTACTTCGGTCGGTACGCGATACTTGTGGTGTGGTACATTATCGTAAACCACCGATGGGACTCATAAGTAGATTCAAAGTGGCGAAAACGCCGAAAACTTCATGAAATAAATTTAATTTATTTAGGTTATGTTATGTTAGTTTGTCATTTTCAATTTTTGACATTTCTTCTCTCGCTAACTATAGACAAAAATTTTGAGTTATCCCCTGCGGTCCGATATACGCAAACATTACGAACGTTACCAACAGTGCAAACGGCGTGGACCGAATTGATTACGGTGCTATGTGCACTATTTGCGTGCAATCAATTTGAACCACGCTTTGTGTGTAAATGTCAAACGTCTAAGAATAGGTTATGTACAAACCATTTAAACACTAAAATAGCACTCTAGGATTATTAATAGAGTAAAATAAAATTATTGTAGCAAATAAAGTAGCTATAACGAGTCTTTATTAATTCAAAACTCAAATGTTTACTCTACTAATTCATACACTTAAACGTCAAATTCGAGTTTGACATTTGCGCACACACTGCACTACCTCTTTTTCGTGAGCACCGTTAGCACTGCCTAATGACGTCACTCATGACGTCACATATTTTCGTTGGTGCGAATACGTTCAATTTGATTCACTCCGTGTGCGCGCTATCGGTGCCGATAGCGCACATATGCGCAATTCGGACCGCGGTGATCGATACGACGCCTCGATTAAGCGATCGCTACGTTACTGTCACTTTGGCTACCAAACGATAATCGCTATCGCTGAAGCGTTAGCGATTAGACAAACCGACTCGCTTGTAAGCGTGAGCATGTTGTCTAAAGCCTGACGCCATGATTTCCCGCCAAACACTCTGTTGATTTTTTTTTGGTAAAATTTTCCCTGTTACGGGACAGCAAAGGGATCTAGCCTATAGAGCCAATCTTCAGTTTCATCTTCTTTCTTGCTTTTTGCATTAAAATGTGGGTGCCACACTTTTTAATGCATGCAGGGAGTGCTTGGCGAGAAATGCATGGTACAGACCTCATGATGGTGACTGATGAGAATTGTATAGTGGAATTTCCAACCACTATACAATTCTCAACGCCACATACACAAAACCTTTATTTCAATGATTCCTCATAGCTGTTCGTCAACACGGATGCTTATGCAACGAAACGACACCACTTTCACTGCACAAAATCCACTCCGAAGCAATTTTGAATCATCGAAATTATGATCGACATCCGGACGCCATGGTTTCTTGCCAAACACTCCCACAGATTAGAAAGAATATGTCTAAAACCCAAGTTTTACCTATGAATTTCTTGAGGGCGGCAGACATTTTTTGAAACATGTATTACAAGAATATAAAGTAAAAATGATTGTATGGCCTAGATCCCTTTTCCCTTTGTTTTGATTGTTATGTTGGTGTAACTGACGTTTGACGTTGACATGATTGCTTGACTCTTGACACTGACGAGCGAGACGACGCCATATTTTATTTACGCTTGTGCTTGGCTTGTCTCCATGTAAACGTGTGCATTTCATTTTACATAAATTAGATATAATTCTAATCCTGTGGTTGTTTTTACAACAAAATATTGAATCTCAATAGTTATATTTACTGTTTTAAATACTTCGTGGCACAGATTATGATTTCAGTTGTTTGTGGATTTGAACCGGATTTTTGACATCGGTAAGTAACCCAAGCTTGAACTACCCAAGCGCGAAATTTTATATCTAGTTCATTAAATTAACGCATTAAATGAATATATTAGCTTTTTTAGCTTTTTTTTATAATTACTTACTGGATTGTATTTATTTACAAATAAATAGTGCATAAATGTTAAAGCAGAAAGAGTGGCGGCTGGCGGGAAAGCATCAGAGCTGCCAACTGCCAACCAACATTTGTTTTGAGATTCTGAATAGGTACTAACCTACATCCTACATAAATTGAAAGGATATGAGGAGTAAAAACAATAATATCAAACTTATGTATATTATAGTTGATTTTTATATTTGTTGTATATATATATTATAGTGATTTTTTTGGGTTTTGCGGTCTTTTTATGGAGGTAGGTGACAGGCTGGCAACCTGTACTATTTGAACGCACTGCATGGCCCATACTGCCAGATTTGACTTTATGTGTAACAAAATGTAAAAATCTAAAGACATTTACTAAAGTTGAAGAAACACATAGCATTAATACAAGGCATAAACATAGAATCTACCTACCCCAATCAATAATTAATATATTAAATAATATAATAATATTAAATTGCCAAATTATATTAAAATGAACCAAACATTAAATGCTTCTCAAACACCTTTAAAAATTAATTATTAACAAAATGTTATTACTCTGTTAATGGGTAATAAACATGTAAGTATATGTAGTATCAGCGCAAAATATTAACCAATTTAAGAACCGACTGGACAAATACATAAATAATAAATAAGAGAAAAACTAATAAGAATAACAGGATATAGGCACCTATCAGTTGTCTACAACTGTTTGCCTGATAATTTATAATAATAATAATAATATATTATTGAATAGAACAAAATTTCGAGCTGTATATTCTTAGTACAATTTATACATTAATTTTAAATTAAATTTCCCTCAATTTGCAGCACCTCCTTAGTTACCTACTAAGTTTGAAGTACTTTTTGTCATTTAACATCATTAAAAACATGTACACTTAGTATGCATTAGGGTTTTGAATTGAATTGAATTGAGTAGGTACTTGCGGTTCCATGAGGGTGTAGTAAACTCAAGTCTAAGTCAAAATTTCTTACAATTTGTACACTATGAATGTCTTTGATGCCATCAGATCAAAAATCTACCAGGAGGCCTTGTTCTGAGTAGAAATGGCAAGAAACGTTTTATCCTCCCTTTACATTTCTTATAGTATTGATTTGGAGACAGTCATAATTCACATGTTTAAGTTTTTAATAATTAAACATAATGATATTATAACAAAATAAAATACTACACTTACACATTTATAATAAAAATAAAAAATAAAAAAATGGGATTTATGACACCTTTTTCCCCTACAATGTTGTAAATTTGTTATTAAAATTGTACACATATTAATATGTCACTAGTTTACAATGGATAGTCGAGCATATTTGACAATGTCCAATGTCCATGCATGTTTATCGTGTAAATATTCGTGAACTTTATAACAGAGGGTAGTTAGTAACGCGCAGTGTTCTGTCAGCGATGTCCGGCGGGCAGCTGGTGGTGCTGGACCGCGGTGGGCGCGAGGTGAAGCGGTACCCGCTGGCCAGTGGGATGGCCACCCTGGGCAGCCACCCGCGGTGCCACATCCGCGTCATGCAGCCCACTGTCAGCGCGCAGCACGCCACCGTGGTCGTGCACGCCGCACAGGTAACCTATTCACACATGACACCTATTGTATACATTCACCTTACGACCCACTCAATGCGTAAAAGATGCAGTTTTAAACATGATTTTTAGGCGAATCAAAATCAATTAATTTGCTGTTAGTTGGCTATAAGGAACTAATGACGTCACAAATTCTTAATGTTATTTCGAAGTGGTATTTAAAGCCGGTCCATTGGCAACTACAATATAAGGCACAAATTCGGCCCCACTGATCGGCTTGACACTTTGGCATTGCGTAGAGATGTGACATCACTCTGCATCTTCTATTGCCTGTATCACGGACAATGTTCTGAGGAGTTGTTCGGACTTCTACTAGCTGCTGCATTCGGCACTTGTTTCTTGCGACATAAAATACATCCCCAGTTTTAGCCTTTCCCTCAGTTAGTTAGGACGTCGGTTAGAAACCGCGCCGCGCCGTGTCGTATGTGGGTTGCCCTGCAGCGACGCAGTGCGGCGCGATTTATCGGCAATACTTCGTGTTAACAACGTGGTGGTGGAAACCGTTTGGTGTGTGGTACTCCACAACCACGCATACTAAATTAGCCAGCCGCGGTCGCCGCCCCGCGCCGCACCGCGTGCGACATGCGGAGCTCCTTATAATCACTGAAACGTTTAGTTCACAATCCACAATACAATGCAACAGCACTTATGAAATCTTTTATACTAAAATGTGCGCATTTAGTATTTTCCTTGGTGTGTCCCGTTGTTATAATCAGCGATTTTTTTGTATACTTTGATATAGTGAGTGACGAAGCAATGTTGTTATACCAGACGGTGGTCCGCAACGTTGGTGATGGGTTGACGCTGGTGAACGGCCGCGAGGTGAGCGTGGCTGCGCTGCGGCACGGCGACCTGCTGACCTTGGGGGACCGCTCCATGCGCTGGGAGTATGATGAACCTTCCGCGCGCCGCCCGCTCACCGCACAGCCAGGTCAGTCTCCCGGCGGGCCGTGGGCGCCTGGTACTGGGAGCACGCGAGCTTTGAAAATATTTTCACAGTCGCCAGATGTTGTGGAGCCGGAAACTAAGCCTAATTTTATAATAAAACGTGGAAATATTATTTATAAAATGAAATTTATTTGAGTCTGTCATATAATTGTCAAAAGTCCATATCTTGTTAATAAAAACCATAGTCGCATATACGGACTCCTTATTCCATAACAAATTTTGTACCGTGCTTCAATTCTCTGTGTAAATACTGAAGTGTAATGCGTAATACTGGTGATTGTTGTGTCAGCGCTGGCGGTGCGCGGGCGCAAGTGTCGGGCGCCGCGCCGAGCGAGCACCGGCGCCGCCAGCGGGAGCGGGCGCTCGCCCTCGCTGCAGCTGGCGCTGGAGATGCAGCACAGGGCCTCCATGCCAGGTCACTATTACACCTCCTATCACATTATGTCGGAGCGAGCACGAGCACGAGCGGGAGCGGGCGCTCGCCCTCGCTGCAGCTGGCGCTGGAGATGCAGCACAGGGCCTCCATGCCAGGTCACTATTACACCTCCTATCACATTATGTCGGAGCGAGCACGAGCACGAGCACGAGCGGGAGCGGGCGCTCGCCCTCGCTGCAGCTGGCGCTGGAGATGCAGCACAGGGCCTCCATGCCAGGTCACTATTACACCTCCTATCACATTATGTCGGAGCGAGCACGAGCACGAGCACGAGCACGAGCGGGAGCGGGCGCTCGCCCTCGCTGCAGCTGGCGCTGGAGATGCAGCACAGGGCCTCCATGCCAGGTCACTATTACACCTCCTATCACATTATGTCGGAGCGAGCACGAGCACGAGCACGAGCGGGAGCGGGCGCTCGCCCTCGCTGCAGCTGGCGCTGGAGATGCAGCACAGGGCCTCCATGCCAGGTCACTATTACACCTCCTATCACATTATGTCGGAGCGAGCACGAGCACGAGCGGGAGCGGGCGCTCGCCCTCGCTGCAGCTGGCGCTGGAGATGCAGCACAGGGCCTCCATGCCAGGTCACTATTACACCTCCTATCACATTATGTCGGAGCGAGCACGAGCACGAGCACGAGCGGGAGCGGGCGCTCGCCCTCGCTGCAGCTGGCGCTGGAGATGCAGCACAGGGCCTCCATGCCAGGTCACTATTACACCTCCTATCACATTATGTCGGAGCGAGCACGAGCACGAGCACGAGCGGGAGCGGGCGCTCGCCCTCGCTGCAGCTGGCGCTGGAGATGCAGCACAGGGCCTCCATGCCAGGTCACTATTACACCTCCTATCACATTATGTCGGAGCGAGCACGAGCACGAGCGGGAGCGGGCGCTCGCCCTCGCTGCAGCTGGCGCTGGAGATGCAGCACAGGGCCTCCATGCCAGGTCACTATTACACCTCCTATCACATTATGTCGTAGCGAGCACGAGCACGAGCACGAGCGGGAGCGGGCGCTCGCCCTCGCTGCAGCTGGCGCTGGAGATGCAGCACAGGGCCTCCATGCCAGGTCACTATTACACCTCCTATCACATTATGTCGGAGCGAGCACGAGCACGAGCGGGAGCGGGCGCTCGCCCTCGCTGCAGCTGGCGCTGGAGATGCAGCACAGGGCCTCCATGCCAGGTCACTATTACACCTCCTATCACATTATGTCGGAGCGAGCACGAGCACGAGCGGGAGCGGGCGCTCGCCCTCGCTGCAGCTGGCGCTGGAGATGCAGCACAGGGCCTCCATGCCAGGTCACTATTACACCTCCTATCACATTATGTCGGAGCGAGCACGAGCACGAGCACGAGCGGGAGCGGGCGCTCGCCCTCGCTGCAGCTGGCGCTGGAGATGCAGCACAGGGCCTCCATGCCAGGTCACTATTACACCTCCTATCACATTATGTCGGAGCGAGCACGAGCACGAGCACGAGCACGAGCGGGAGCGGGCGCTCGCCCTCGCTGCAGCTGGCGCTGGAGATGCAGCACAGGGCCTCCATGCCAGGTCACTATTACACCTCCTATCACATTATGTCGGAGCGAGCACGAGCACGAGCACGAGCGGGAGCGGGCGCTCGCCCTCGCTGCAGCTGGCGCTGGAGATGCAGCACAGGGCCTCCATGCCAGGTCACTATTACACCTCCTATCACATTATGTCGGAGCGAGCACGAGCACGAGCGGGAGCGGGCGCTCGCCCTCGCTGCAGCTGGCGCTGGAGATGCAGCACAGGGCCTCCATGCCAGGTCACTATTACACCTCCTATCACATTATGTCGGAGCGAGCACGAGCACGAGCACGAGCGGGAGCGGGCGCTCGCCCTCGCTGCAGCTGGCGCTGGAGATGCAGCACAGGGCCTCCATGCCAGGTCACTATTACACCTCCTATCACATTATGTCGGAGCGAGCACGAGCACGAGCACGAGCGGGAGCGGGCGCTCGCCCTCGCTGCAGCTGGCGCTGGAGATGCAGCACAGGGCCTCCATGCCAGGTCACTATTACACCTCCTATCACATTATGTCGGAGCGAGCACGAGCACGAGCGGGAGCGGGCGCTCGCCCTCGCTGCAGCTGGCGCTGGAGATGCAGCACAGGGCCTCCATGCCAGGTCACTATTACACCTCCTATCACATTATGTCGTAGCGAGCACGAGCACGAGCACGAGCGGGAGCGGGCGCTCGCCCTCGCTGCAGCTGGCGCTGGAGATGCAGCACAGGGCCTCCATGCCAGGTCACTATTACACCTCCTATCACATTATGTCGGAGCGAGCACGAGCACGAGCACGAGCGGGAGCGGGCGCTCGCCCTCGCTGCAGCTGGCGCTGGAGATGCAGCACAGGGCCTCCATGCCAGGTCACTATTACACCTCCTATCACATTATGTCGGAGCGAGCACGAGCACGAGCGGGAGCGGGCGCTCGCCCTCGCTGCAGCTGGCGCTGGAGATGCAGCACAGGGCCTCCATGCCAGGTCACTATTACACCTCCTATCACATTATGTCGGAGCGAGCACGAGCACGAGCGGGAGCGGGCGCTCGCCCTCGCTGCAGCTGGCGCTGGAGATGCAGCACAGGGCCTCCATGCCAGGTCACTATTACACCTCCTATCACATTATGTCGGAGCGAGCACGAGCACGAGCACGAGCGGGAGCGGGCGCTCGCCCTCGCTGCAGCTGGCGCTGGAGATGCAGCACAGGGCCTCCATGCCAGGTCACTATTACACCTCCTATCACATTATGTCGGAGCGAGCACGAGCACGAGCACGAGCACGAGCACGAGCGGGAGCGGGCGCTCGCCCTCGCTGCAGCTGGCGCTGGAGATGCAGCACAGGGCCTCCATGCCAGGTCACTATTACACCTCCTATCACATTATGTCGGAGCGAGCACGAGCACGAGCACGAGCGGGAGCGGGCGCTCGCCCTCGCTGCAGCTGGCGCTGGAGATGCAGCACAGGGCCTCCATGCCAGGTCACTATTACACCTCCTATCACATTATGTCGGAGCGAGCACGAGCACGAGCGGGAGCGGGCGCTCGCCCTCGCTGCAGCTGGCGCTGGAGATGCAGCACAGGGCCTCCATGCCAGGTCACTATTACACCTCCTATCACATTATGTCGGAGCGAGCACGAGCACGAGCACGAGCGGGAGCGGGCGCTCGCCCTCGCTGCAGCTGGCGCTGGAGATGCAGCACAGGGCCTCCATGCCAGGTCACTATTACACCTCCTATCACATTATGTCGGAGCGAGCACGAGCACGAGCGGGAGCGGGCGCTCGCCCTCGCTGCAGCTGGCGCTGGAGATGCAGCACAGGGCCTCCATGCCAGGTCACTATTACACCTCCTATCACATTATGTCGGAGCGAGCACGAGCACGAGCACGAGCGGGAGCGGGCGCTCGCCCTCGCTGCAGCTGGCGCTGGAGATGCAGCACAGGGCCTCCATGCCAGGTCACTATTACACCTCCTATCACATTATGTCGGAGCGAGCACGAGCACGAGCACGAGCACGAGCGGGAGCGGGCGCTCGCCCTCGCTGCAGCTGGCGCTGGAGATGCAGCACAGGGCCTCCATGCCAGGTCACTATTACACCTCCTATCACATTATGTCGGAGCGAGCACGAGCACGAGCGGGAGCGGGCGCTCGCCCTCGCTGCAGCTGGCGCTGGAGATGCAGCACAGGGCCTCCATGCCAGGTCACTATTACACCTCCTATCACATTATGTCGGAGCGAGCACGAGCACGAGCGGGAGCGGGCGCTCGCCCTCGCTGCAGCTGGCGCTGGAGATGCAGCACAGGGCCTCCATGCCAGGTCACTATTACACCTCCTATCACATTATGTCGGAGCGAGCACGAGCACGAGCACGAGCGGGAGCGGGCGCTCGCCCTCGCTGCAGCTGGCGCTGGAGATGCAGCACAGGGCCTCCATGCCAGGTCACTATTACACCTCCTATCACATTATGTCGGAGCGAGCACGAGCACGAGCACGAGCGGGAGCGGGCGCTCGCCCTCGCTGCAGCTGGCGCTGGAGATGCAGCACAGGGCCTCCATGCCAGGTCACTATTACACCTCCTATCACATTATGTCGGAGCGAGCACGAGCACGAGCGGGAGCGGGCGCTCGCCCTCGCTGCAGCTGGCGCTGGAGATGCAGCACAGGGCCTCCATGCCAGGTCACTATTACACCTCCTATCACATTATGTCGTAGCGAGCACGAGCACGAGCACGAGCGGGAGCGGGCGCTCGCCCTCGCTGCAGCTGGCGCTGGAGATGCAGCACAGGGCCTCCATGCCAGGTCACTATTACACCTCCTATCACATTATGTCGGAGCGAGCACGAGCACGAGCACGAGCGGGAGCGGGCGCTCGCCCTCGCTGCAGCTGGCGCTGGAGATGCAGCACAGGGCCTCCATGCCAGGTCACTATTACACCTCCTATCACATTATGTCGGAGCGAGCACGAGCACGAGCGGGAGCGGGCGCTCGCCCTCGCTGCAGCTGGCGCTGGAGATGCAGCACAGGGCCTCCATGCCAGGTCACTATTACACCTCCTATCACATTATGTCGGAGCGAGCACGAGCACGAGCACGAGCGGGAGCGGGCGCTCGCCCTCGCTGCAGCTGGCGCTGGAGATGCAGCACAGGGCCTCCATGCCAGGTCACTATTACACCTCCTATCACATTATGTCGGAGCGAGCACGAGCACGAGCACGAGCGGGAGCGGGCGCTCGCCCTCGCTGCAGCTGGCGCTGGAGATGCAGCACAGGGCCTCCATGCCAGGTCACTATTACACCTCCTATCACATTATGTCGGAGCGAGCACGAGCACGAGCGGGAGCGGGCGCTCGCCCTCGCTGCAGCTGGCGCTGGAGATGCAGCACAGGGCCTCCATGCCAGGTCACTATTACACCTCCTATCACATTATGTCGTAGCGAGCACGAGCACGAGCACGAGCGGGAGCGGGCGCTCGCCCTCGCTGCAGCTGGCGCTGGAGATGCAGCACAGGGCCTCCATGCCAGGTCACTATTACACCTCCTATCACATTATGTCGGAGCGAGCACGAGCACGAGCACGAGCGGGAGCGGGCGCTCGCCCTCGCTGCAGCTGGCGCTGGAGATGCAGCACAGGGCCTCCATGCCAGGTCACTATTACACCTCCTATCACATTATGTCGGAGCGAGCACGAGCACGAGCGGGAGCGGGCGCTCGCCCTCGCTGCAGCTGGCGCTGGAGATGCAGCACAGGGCCTCCATGCCAGGTCACTATTACACCTCCTATCACATTATGTCGGAGCGAGCACGAGCACGAGCGGGAGCGGGCGCTCGCCCTCGCTGCAGCTGGCGCTGGAGATGCAGCACAGGGCCTGTTGGTGCCTGAGCTTTGGGGATGAATGTTAGAATGATAGAAAGTTTATGGTAACACAAAACGATTGTATTTCACTTTCTACAAAATGTTCTTATTGTTAATGTTATCCTAGAATGTTAATGTTCATGAGCGCACCCTACGACGGCGAGATATGCACTAAAGTCTAATTAATAACAATTTAGCAATACCACGGCCGATGGCCTAATTACCGCACCGTCTATCACACGTGACGGTAAATATTGGTATTGCGAAACATAAGTGTTCGTACTGAACATATTCCCGGGCAGGAGAAATACCCTAAGTTATATAAACAAACGATGAGGGTTAGTAATGTGTGTGAGACAAGGTGAAACAATACTGTCCTATAAACTAATGAAAATGTTAATACAAAATAACTGTAAATGAAATGAAAATGTTTACAATTATAAAAAAACGTCACTGATCACTCACTGAACACTAGCCTTTTAGGGACCGACCCCGGCTTTAAAACCTTTAATTCGGTTTCACTGTTAAATTTACGCACTCGCGCACTATCACTATCACATTCATTTATCTGGTGAAGTTGACACATGCTGGTGGAGCTGACGCACGGGCGGCGGCGTCACCTGTCCGCGCGCGGCCGCTGCCTCCCCCGGCGGCGCAGGCTGTGCAGGCGCAGGCGGGACTCGCCACCAGCCGCCTGCTCGTCGCACTCGTCGACAAACGATCACAATCGCTGACGCTGTTGCTATTCCAATTATTCCGTATAACAGCGTGTACTGATGTATATCATGGGAAGATACTGAATATAGGTCTGTGACTGACTCAGCATCTTTTAGTCCTTGAATCTTTTTCTCTATTTCCTGGGTCAATAGGATGTTGTTTGCGTCGTAACTGTCGTTATTGTTTTGTGGCGTAAAGTGTTCCATGCTAAGATTTATGATGTGATTAATTGGTGCTATCACATTAATATCCAAATTTTCTTTAATGTTCAAAATACTCTTTTGATTTTTATGGACAAAAACAGTAAAATTATCTGTCTTTATCAAGCATTCGCCTTCTATGCTTATTATGCTTGGTTTGGTAAGCTGATGCGCTGTAACGTGATCCTGGCATATTATTCTAACTTGACACTGTCCGCAGCACGTGTATAAGTAAGTGTTTACTTTTGATAAAGTGTACCACCTGTTTTGGCACGCGATCGTATTCGTCTTACATTTGTTGAGATCTTGTTCATTTCTAACACATAAATCTTGATCGGTCTTCAACTTGTGTACTGGGCTATTAAAGGCACAGATCATAGTTGAGCTGTCCTTCATCATACATTTCTGATAATCATCTTGATTTATTGTAATATAAGAGTCCTTTTGTAAACTGATGGCAATCTGATCTGATATCGGCAAGATGTTTCTCATGTATCGGTTAATTTGCTGTGGAATAGTTATAAGTTTGTACATATCATACGTGTCCCTGCTAATGAGAGGAATTTTAATTTCAAAGATGAAGTAATCATCTGTCATCCTTGCTCTTACTCTTAATAATTTGTAAATATCGGTGACGTCAGACTCTATGTTATTAATGGGGAGCGCTACGTCAGTTGATAACAATGCAGATATCGTATTAAGCTCCGCCTGTAACTGTTGTGGTGTTAGTAAATGTATATTGAAGTGGCCTTGATAGATGTCTGTCACGGTGTCTAAGAGAGTTTGTTGGATGTCCTTTAATGTTTGTAGCGTTTGCTGGGCGGCCAAAGCTGATAGGGTGAAGTCTTCTTCAAGTGCCACTCTGTTTACTTGTTTTTCCAATGTACCTAGTGCCTTATCAATGTTGTTTAAATGTTTGTTTATAACTTTATGTTGTTTTGAGAAAACCTCTTCGGTTCTCTTCAATAAGTTGTACTCCGATTCTATGACCGATGTTTGATTCTTCCAAAGATTATTTAAATGTGTTTGACTTTGCTTTATGAGTTGAATATCCTTAGCATACTGTTCTGCGAAACGTTGATCTAATACTCCGAATAGGTCACTTGCTACGTATCCAATTCCATTGAGAAGGCCACGACGCTGTCTGGAGTTGTGTTTAAAGTGCTGATTAAGTAATAGCTGGTTGTAGTATTGTAGCTCTAGGAACTGGTGATTCAACTGCGGCGTTATCATGTTACATTGATTGTTTGAATTTAATTGTGTACATGATGTTATTAAATAGTTTTGTATTTTTTCGTATGCCTTATTACCTTCCCAATAAGGATTCATATCGTAGTACACTACTAAGGTCCACATGTCTCTGTTAAGTTGTATCTTTGTAATATGGTCAAAATATAGCGTTTGATTTTTATCTAATTCTGTGATAACACTTGCTCCAAATACGTTTGTAATTAGACTGAAGAAATAGAGTAGTGTTATAAAATATGATGACCATGTTGTTTTCTTAACTTTCGGAGCCTCATATCTTTTATTCTGTTGTTCCTTTTTCTGACATGCCGCTTTATCAACTTCTTCTTGCATAGAATGAACAGGCAAAAGTGATAATTTTACCACCGGGCGTTTGATAAAACCATTTTTAGTTTTTAATGTGACGACCCTCACATAGCCATCAAGGCCAGAATGTACCTCCGTCACTCTTCCCATGGACCATTTTCCAGCGGGCAGATTGTCATCGTGGATAATTACCATATCGCCAACTTGAATATTTCGTTGTGGCTTCAGCCATTTCCTTCGCGCTGTCAACTGACTGAGATATTCATCTTTCCATTTTTTCCAAATTTCTCTAAATATCTTCGTTGTTAAGTGCCATCGAGTGCGAGCATCTTCTGCGGTCTCGATTATGGTCAAGTCAGCTCTTCCCGTCAAAAAGTGAGCTGGAGTTAAAATGTTTAGGTCATCGATATCTTCTGTTAGAGGACAGAGCGGCCGCGAGTTTAAACTTGCTTCAAGTTGCGCTAGGATAGTGGCAAACTCTTCAAACGTGAGTTTCTGTTCTCCAACCACTCGCCTAAGATGATGTTTTAGGCTACGCACTGCTCTTTCCCATAGTCCTCCTGAGCTCGGCCAAGCTGGGGCGGTGAAATGCCATTCGATGTTCATTTCTGTCACTTCTGTCAGAAAGCTATCGCTGATAATGTTTTGGAGTTGAAATTGTTCTTCTTTTAAAATGTTGTTAGCTCCATGGAAATTTGTTCCGTTGTCGCTATAAATATGTGCAGGGGTCCCACGACGCGCTGACATACGGCGTAGGGCTGCGAGGAATGCAGAGCTAGTCAGATCTGAGACTATCTCCAAGTGTACGGCCTTGGTCACCATACAAATAAAGACAGCCACATAGCCCTTCGTGGTTCTAGCTCCTCGTCCTTTGTTCATCTTTACATCTATGTATCCTGTATAATCGACTCCTGTGTGATAAAACGGTGGGGCAGGGTTCACTCTTACTTCTGGGAGATCCCCCATGATTTGGTTCATTTTCACGGGCGTATTTTTCTGGCAGGTGACACAGCATCGTATCACCTTTTTAACAATGTTGATCCCGCCGATAATCCAATAATGTTGTCTTAGTTTGGCAAGTGTCAAACGTGGACCACCGTGGAATGTTTCGAGATGGGCTTGATCAATCAGAAGCATAGCTAAGCGGCTTCTCGGTGGTATGATTGCAGGGTGTTTCATCTCTGAGCTTATGCTGCTGCTGTGCTTCAATCTTCCTCCGACTCTCAATGTGTTTTCTCTGTCAATGATCGGATTTAAATTTAGTAATTTGCTGTTAGATTTCACAACTCCGTTTTTGCTTAGATGTTCGATGTCTGTTCTAAATTCATTTGCTTGCACAAATTTCACAATAATTAATTTAGCTTTATTTAATTCATGTATTGTAAGGTGACCCGGCAACTGCTTACGCTGCGGGTTCAATGCTCGGCGTAACCATGCAATAATTCTTATAGCTTTCGTAATAGAATTATAATTATGAATAATTTTGTGTAGTATATTATTATCTTCATTTTCTGTCTGAATTACATTTGTTTGTTTTATGTATTTTGATCTCGTCTCTAAATCAGTCTGATATTGTTTATGCTCAAATTGTTCAGGACAATGGTCTGTAAGCCATGACGGCCCTTGCCACCACAAGGGATTGTCCTTTAATTGCGTTGCATACAGTCCTCTGCTGGCCATGTCTGCGGGATTTTCACTAGATTTTATGTAGCGCCAGCACATTGTAGGTATTATATCGCGAATTTTTTCAACCCTATTTGCTACAAATAGCTTCCACCGGCTAGGATCTCCTTGTATCCAACCTAATGCTGCCATGGAGTCGGTCCAGCAATAGATTTCTATTTGATGTTGATTTAGGGACGTTTTAATTTTTTGGATTAATTTTGCCAACAATAAGCCTCCACTGAGTTCTAATTTTGGCAATGACAACGCTTTCCTGTGTGGAACGAGCTTTGTCTTCGCTGCAACTAAGATTACGTTAGATTTGATTTTCGGGATTCGCGCATATACTACGCAAGCATAGGCTTTCTCTGACGCATCGCAAAAGCCATGCAGTTCTATGACGTCGTTCTGCTTGCATGATAACCATCTTGGTACTGTAAATTCATTGATTAATGGAATGCTCAATTTAATCTTTGCCCACTCCTTGTAAATATCATCTGTCACTAAGTCATCCCATTTTAAATCAAGTTTCCATAATTTTTGAAAGAGTAGTTTTAATTTTGTTGATAATGGAGCTAACCAACCGAGAGGATCAAATAACTTTGATATTTCTGACAATAAATTGCGTTTTGTTGGTTTTATATTTTGTTTTGATTCTTTGTATTGAAATGTGAACCTGTCTGTGGAGGAATTCCAACATAACCCTAATGTTTTTGAAGTTCCTTCGTCCTTAAAGTTAAATAACGTGTTCTCGTTGCTCTTTTCATCATGTTGCAAATGAGCTAGTAAGTCCTTATGGTTCGACGACCATTTTCTTAGGTTCATTCCACCTCTTTTGAGTAGTGAAATAAGATCCAAAATTAGTTGTTTTCCATTTTCTATGGAGTAGGAACCATGGACTAAATCGTCCATATAAAATGCAGACTCTAGTGTTTTCGAAGCTTCAACAAAGCTCTCTCTCTCATCTTTTGCTAACCTTCTCAAGGTCATTAAGGCCAAAAATGGCGCAGCTCGTTCTCCGTAGGTAATTGTCAATAATTTAAATGTTTGTAGTGGTTGATTTGGTGATTCCCGCCATATTATCTTCTGTAATCCCTGATCCATTTCGCTAAGAAATATCTGCCGATACATCTTTTCTATATCCGCAGTGAATGCAAATTCATATTGTCTCCATTTTAAAAGTAATGTTTGTAAATCATGTTGTAGGTTCGGTCCAGGATACATTAGATCATTTAGGCTAAAGCCAGAACTAGTTTTAGCCGACGCATTAAACACAACCCTATGTTTAGTGGTACTGGACTCGACCTTTTGAACTCCATGGTGGGGCAAGTAGCACTCCAGACTGTTCTGTTGTCCATCGTCAATCTTCATATGTCCTAATGTTTCATATTCCTTCATAAAAGCCTTGTAATCTGTTGCTAATTGTTCCTGTTTTTCAAATTTTCTCTCCAAGTTGCGAAATTGTGCGATACACATTTGTTTTGACGATCCTAGCTTCTGTTCAATGTCTGGTTTGAAGGGTAGGCGAACCTCGTATCTACCGTCTTCCCTTCTACGTGTTGTTGACGAGTAAAATTCTATACACCGCTGTTCTTCAACCGAAAACTCCGATGTTTCCGTAATTTCTTCAATATTCCAAAACCTCTCAATATCTTGAATGTTGTTTAGAATCACGTTACAATGATACGCTTTTGTTTTTGCGTGTCCACATAGCAACCACCCTAGCTGGGTTTGCTGCGCTATGGGCAATGTTTCGTCCTTTTTGATGATACCACTCAACATAATGTTAGAATAAATGTCGGCTCCGAATAATAAATCTACTGAACGACTTTTATAGAATTCTGGATCTGCAAGGTCTAAATCCGATATGTAATTCCATGACGGTTTGTCAAATGTATTGTTTGGTAGATTTTTTATCAAGTTGTTCATAATCAAGACATCCACATTGAAAGTAAAGTTATTGTACAGTGAAGAACATTCAATGTTAATCATTCCTTTACATGAGTTCTCCTTTTGTCCCACTCCAAATATGGTGCCGCTACATTTCTGCCTTTTAATACCTAATATTTGCGCTGCCTTTTCACTGATCAAAGATATTTGAGATCCTTGATCAATTAAGGCTCTCAACTGAAAGTAGCTTCCATCAACTGTCTTCACCTTCAACATCGCGGTGGCTAACAAGATCTCTGAACAATCATCTTGAGACACGTGAGAGATGTTTGTTACATTTACTCGTTTTTTCGCAATCGGGCCTTTCGGTGTCAGCGTTTCCGTAGGTACCGACTGAATTGCATCATGTAATATAGAGTTATGCTTACCGTTGCATTTTCGGCATGTTCTAGTTGAAAGGCATGCATGTCCATTATGACTAAAAAGGCAATTTATACAAATATCCAACTTATTAACTATTCTTAATTTTTGATCATTTGACATTTCCAAAAAGTTTTTACAGTTGTACATGCCATGTTCTTGATTACATAGAGGACATTTGAAAATGGATGAAACATGTAAAGATTTCATAGGCTGGTTAGGTTTTTGTTGGACGGAATGATAATGCGAATTATTAGAATAATGCCCTTTGAAATACGACCCCTGTTGTTGTCCTTGATGGAACGGTGGTTTGTGTTGCGAATCTCTGTTCATTTTGTGTGGAGCTTTCTCCTGCTTTCGACGACATGATTCCAACGCCGTGAATTTCCCTTCAAGAAAATCTAAGAACTCCTGTAAAATAGGCAGTTCTCGCGGGTTTCTCAAGGATTCTATGTAATCAGCATGAGTCTCCGTATCTAACTTCTGTGACAGTAGGTGAACCAATATAGGATCCCATGTAGAAATATCAATATCCAGATTCTTGATGGCATTAAGCGCCTCTACGGTTAAGTCATACATTTTCTTTAATTGTCCACCGGACTGTTGTTGAATGTTGGAAAATCCTAAAAGTGTATTCATGTGAGATGTGAATATATGTTTTTTATTATTGTATCGGTTGTTTAATATATTCCAACACGCAGTATAATTCTCAGAGCTTATCTGTAGGTGTTGTATCAGACGTTCTGCCTCTCCGCGCATTTTACTCTTTAAGAACTGCATTTTCTGAGCACTAGATAAAGAGTTGTTGTTGTGTATGGCTTCCGTAAACAGATCCTTAAATGAAGTCCATTGGTTATAATTCCCATGAAACGACGGAACGTCCAACTGTGGGGTAGATTTTTCTCTGTGTGCTACAGACCAGATTTTCATATTAATTGTTTTTTTCATACAATTATATTGTATCTCACAGGCATCAAATTTTCTTTCATACGTAATGTTTTCTTCCCCTAGTTCAGAGATAATTTCCCAGTGTAATACATCCACTGCAGACCAGCGAGTTTGCAATGACTTAAGAGCATCCTCGAGCTCCCATTTTTCAGACATAGAGCTGACGTCAATAAGGCCAATAGTCCTTTCAAAGGCCATGAAATTTGCCTCCTGCTTTCGTAACAGTCGTTTTGATTCATTCACATTAGAAAACGGTACAAACTTAGTTTCCTGTCGCTGTTGTATAAATTTCTCACTCTGTTTAGTTTTACTGCTACTCGGATTTCCTCTTATTTCACCATCCATTTCTATCTCCTGTATAGTTTCACCGCCAGTCGGATTCACTTCACTGACACTAGTTGTGATAAGAAAGTTTTCCAAATATTTCTTTGTCTCAATATAAAATTTATTTGTTTGTTTAAAATAATCCTCCTTAAAATACTGATACGACAATTTGTCATCTAATTCCTCCAGTTTTGAATGATTTTTCTGAAATTCTATCCATAATCCTTCAAGATTATCTAGTCGTCTCTTTATGTAAGAGGGGGTCTTTCTCTCCGAAGAATCCTTTTTGAAATTGATCAATATTTTCTCCATTGCCTGCATGATATCAGTTTGAGTCTCCATGACGTCCACGTAATCAGACATTATAAATTATAAAAATGAAACGATCTTACTTGTTCAACGCAGATGTTGTAGTTACTTAGCTGACAAGCCAAGTACTCTAATCCTCACGATGCTACCACGACTCCTGTCGTAGCTGGTGTTAGTAGGTACAGTCGCCCTGACTGCTACCCGTGTTGATTGTTAAATCCCCCAAGCACATACACCACTGTTCACTGTTTCGTCACCTCTAATCACGAGAATTTAACGCGCGCGAGGTTGTAGCTCGAAGGACCATATGTTGGTGCCTGAGCTTTGGGGATGAATGTTAGAATGATAGAAAGTTTATGGTAACACAAAACGATTGTATTTCACTTTCTACAAAATGTTCTTATTGTTAATGTTATCCTAGAATGTTAATGTTCATGAGCGCACCCTACGACGGCGAGATATGCACTAAAGTCTAATTAATAACAATTTAGCAATACCACGGCCGATGGCCTAATTACCGCACCGTCTATCACACGTGACGGTAAATATTGGTATTGCGAAACATAAGTGTTCGTACTGAACAGGGCCTCCATGCCAGGTCACTATTACACCTCCTATCACATTATGTCGGAGCGAGCACGAGCACGAGCGGGAGCGGGCGCTCGCCCTCGCTGCAGCTGGCGCTGGAGATGCAGCACAGGGCCTCCATGCCAGGTCACTATTACACCTCCTATCACATTATGTCGGAGCGAGCACGAGCACGAGCACGAGCGGGAGCGGGCGCTCGCCCTCGCTGCAGCTGGCGCTGGAGATGCAGCACAGGGCCTCCATGCCAGGTCACTATTACACCTCCTATCACATTATGTCGGAGCGAGCACGAGCGGGAGCGGGCGCTCGCCCTCGCTGCAGCTGGCGCTGGAGATGCAGCACAGGGCCTCCATGCCAGGTCACTATTACACCTCCTATCACATTATGTCGGAGCGAGCACGAGCACGAGCACGAGCACGAGCGGGAGCGGGAGCGGGCGCTCGCCCTCGCTGCAGCTGGCGCTGGAGATGCAGCACAGGGCCTCCATGCCAGGTCACTATTACACCTCCTATCACATTATGTCGGAGCGAGCACGAGCACGAGCGGGAGCGGGCGCTCGCCCTCGCTGCAGCTGGCGCTGGAGATGCAGCACAGGGCCTTATTACTTCTACACGACTATTTTTATTGAAAAAAATCAGACACAGACATAATTCTAAAAATGGTATTTTTGGACGAGTCCAAAACGTGTAAATCCGTCAAAGTCTCGAAGAAGAATTTTTTGACGATTACAACTTACAAGACTTCCTCTATACTACGTATACAAGAAAGTAAAAATAGGGAAATTATGTCCAAAAAAATATTGACTTGAGATTGATCATCAATTTGATGTGTATCCAACAGGTAACGCCGGTGGAAAACAAGTTGCTATCGTGCAACCGCAGAGGAGAGACACCTCCGAACATAATGGTAAGTTTTATTAATGAGATATAACTTTATTGATAATGATGAAAAATTGTGATACACATAATTTCAATTATCAATTAAACATACTAAGAAAATAAAAGATGTAAGTACCTAATGAGGTTTCAAAGACCATACAAGAAAATCTTCTGAATGTCCAAGAAAATTTTACGTGTTATTTTGTTTTATAGATCAACCAAAATCCCCCAGAGCGAACTCACAGAAGAGACAGAGAGGCTCCGCCTTAGACGAGGCGGAGTCTTCGCCAGAGCCTCAGCGGAAGTCTCCAGGCGCCCGCCAGGGACAGAAGACTCCCGCCCTCGCCAGCACCAAGGCCGAATTGTGGATCGAGTCCCGGAAGACTAGTCCCAGGAAGAATTTTAAAGTGAGTATGCTGGGTAGTCAAGCTTTTATGAATTTGTAAAATTACTATTCGACAAATGTTTAGAATCAGAATATTTAGGTGTGAAATTGATAATTTTCTGTTTAAAACTTAATTGCGCAATGGAAGTAACTGCAATACTGCAAGCAATAATATGTATACACTTCTCACGTAGCATCTTTATTTCCTAATAAGTGTCACGTCACGTGGTAAAAACCTAAGCACTTGAAATATGCAATTCTCCACATATTAATGAACAAATTACCTATAACCCTACTGATGCTACCGGTGCAAAGGAGCAAACCAGAGCCTGGTAAGGATTTCTTAGTGGGAATAAGCCCTTTAATGTGATCGCCTCACAGCAGAGTCTCATCCCGCGGCCCGGCTCCAGTCGGAAGGCAGCGCCGCTCCGGACGGCCGTACTCAAGAAGGTTCATAGCGCACACAACATCAATCTCACTAAGATAGCTGCGCCGCTCAAGATAGGTAACAAAAATTATATGTATTTTTTATAATTTACTTGCTTTTTCTATTTTGTTTGTTTAACTGTATAAGTTAGTTTAGGCCTTTTATTTATGTACCTCTCTTAAATTAGAACTACCAACTATAATTAGGTATGGATATCGATGTGATATTACTATATTATTATTTTTAGCATTGGCACTATTGACATAATTTCGATTTCAAACAAAAAAATATTCATCTGGATCTAGAAATAATTCGCACTTGTACTCCAATCCGCTATGCGCATTCCATAAGGCTGAATGTAGACATTTGCTAGACTGTTTTTCTATAAAAAAATAGATTTTTTTATTACAAAATACAATATCATCTCCATCAGTATTATAGGACAGAATGAAAATGATCAGAAATATCCCTAAATAAAACTTGTGGCCCAACTATTTGTCATATTTTAGTTACTTTTTATTACATTTAATAAAATCTTCTTTCAGATCACACTAAACAAGCCGCGATTATGCTAATGACTGGCCACACCCCCAAATCGAAGCTACCGAGCCCCAAACGATCCTTCAAGAAAACTCCCTCATTAGTTGTCAAGAAGCCCAGTCCAGTCAGGAGAACACCTAAAGGAAGAAAGTCTTCCGGCAAAGCTACGCCAAGAAACAGTGCTACGAGGGCTGCTACGAACAGAGCAAGTGCTACGCCGCTAACTACGAGTGTCGGTACTACGCCAGTGATTACGAGACACGGTGCTACGCCGAATAGTAGGGCTACGAGAGGACGCGTCACTCCAACAAATAGTGCTACTCCGAGATACAGTGCTACGACTCGAGGAAGTGCTACGCCGGTGATTAATGCTACGATTACAGAAAATGATACGCCAATTAGAACTTCCACAAGAGGACGTGCTACGGCTAATGATAGTGTTAATGCTTCGACGATCAGAGACAGTCCAAGACTTAGTGCTACGATCAGGGCTAGTTTTACACCAAGTGGAAATGTTACAATGGGCAGTGTTACGGCAAGTGGTAATGTTACAAGGGGCAGTGTTACACCAAGTGGTAATGTTACAAGGGGCAGTGTTACATCCAGAGTTAGTGCTACACCTAGTGATAATGTTACACGGGGTAGTGCCAGTGCGTCGACAAGGAATACTGCGTCACCTAAAGACAGTGTAACTCCCAAGACTGCTAGTCCCAGGAAGAGTACCAGAGGTTCTGGTAGCCAATTGGTAAACTCGGTAAGCAGCTTGACATATATCTAACTACTGATATTATGTAAATACCAATAAATCTTAGTTGATTACAGAAAGTAACTATAGTAAAGTAAAATATTATGTAATATAAATTCCAATAAACACAAACAAAAGTGTCATATAGTTTTTGTACGTTTTTAAGTGTTTCATAAATTAAGTAAGAGGAAAAAATTATAGTTTAAGTCGCGAAGTAAAATTGGCATTGCTTAAATGCCATCTATGGCGTAAATTCAATATCGTTTAAATTATTGTTTCAGGATACAATAATAAATATTAGCGATTCAACTGGGCGGGACTCCACTCGCCGTTCCAGACTCAGTCTGCGCACTTCCCCTCTCCTGCCGAGTCCTAAGAAGTCCGCGCTCAAAGACCCCCGCGCGAAACCGTCTAGAAAGAATGAATCTATCAAGTTTGATTTGAGCAACTTGGAGAACTATGATGAGATAGAAGACAATGTCGAACCAGATGAAACCTTAGAAGACGACTTGACGTTGCGTTACTCTGACACATCCAGCTTAAACTCTCCTTCACCAAGAAAGTCCATTCATTCTAGAAGTAGCAAGATTTTAGAAAAGAGCTTGGGTGAATCTCTGGATAATTCACTGACCTCGGTCGCATCTCAATCTAGATCTTCGATACAGAAGAGAACTAGAAACACTTTGACCCCACGGACGCCTGATTCTTCGAGACGATCTTCTCGAGGCAGCTTCATTATACAGAAAGCTTTGGAAAATTCTGGAAACGATTCGAGATATTCTCGCAGAACTACGAAGACTTTGACAGATAATAGCGCCGCGACTGTCGCTTCCGCGTTCCGTACTCGCACTTTGAGTCCGCAGTCCCCTAACCAGAATCTGGAGACTTATTCTATCGTAGATTTAGTCTCGATGGACGGTGAGTCTGTGAAGTCTGGCTCTGTGTATAGTTCCGCCAACAGCAGCGCTATAGACTTTGGAACCCCGCAGAACAGCATTGGAAGGAAGACGAGGTCGACCATAGACCCTTTGTTAGTGGAATCGAGCACCCCATACGTAGGGAGAGTTGCCAGAAAGTCTAGATCACAGTCCAATCTTGATGTATCAAGGAAAAGTTCAATTAAAAATGCCTCTCAGTCGTCGACTAGGAGCTCAAATACGTCGCGACGTTCGAAATCTCTGACCACGCCCAATGACACAAGCAAGCACATTTCAGTGAACAGTACCAAAGTTTCCCGGGCTTCGAGAAGCAAATCGCGCGTCAACGATACCGATCTGCTACTGGTATCCGATATTTCTCAGACTGATGACGATTCTCCGAGATCTTCAAAGAAAAACAGTGTTTCCGTATCGCCGAAATTGCAGCATTCGTCACGTAAGAGTTCCGCGAAATCGAGCCCGATATTGGCAAGGAAAAGTTCTAGAAGAAGCGACGGAAACGATACTCCGGCCACTGAAGAGGGCTTAAGCACACCAGAGAATAGGCACAGCCCTGAGGAGGTCGGAACACCAGTATTGAGCATTCAGAGCTTACTTGACTCCAGTCAGAACTCTTTTTCTTCCCAAAAATCGCAAAAGAGAGGCCGCGCCTCCGTTAACATTAAGAGGAAGACTATTGGGGTGCTTCGTTCTGCACCTAAGAGGGCTGGTACCAAGTCCAAGTCTCTAAGTTTCACCGCAAGGCGTGGACTCCTGAGACTCAGCGGAGACTCTGATCCCGCAGTTGAAGAATTGCAAGGTGAAGAAAAAATGGTAACGCCCAAGAGCGCTGTGAAATTAGTCCAGGAAGCGGTCAAGAATAAACATTCTACTGCTAAGAAGCCGCAGTCCAAGCGCTCCATTATAGATAACTTGGACGAGTCTGATATAGTGAAACAGTTGTTCAATAGTCCCGTGAAACGGAAGCTCTCTCAAAGTATGACGGAGTTTTCACGAAAACAACTATTTGACGACGATGAAGTAGCAGCAGTGAGACGCCCAACGAGAAATACTATCGCGATGACGGGACGGAGTCCAGATAATTCTATACTGGAGCGTACTGAGGCGTATACTCCTGAGAGATTCGTCAGTCCGATTAGTACACCTTCAGATAGTCCTAACATATCGGGCATTAAACGCTTGTTTAGAAAGAATACTCCTGAAAATGACCTGCGGAATGTTAGAGGAGTGAAGGCTTTACTGAAGACTCCACGCACGAGGAGGTCCATCAAGAATGACTTGACTAACGTATCCGGGGTCAAGAAAGTATTCGGAAAGTCACCGAAGAATCGCTTGAGTGACGTCAGAGTTAAAGAAGTGTTCGCTAAATCGCCGAAAGATGACTTACGCCGAGTAACTGGTGTCAAGAGTTTGTTCCAATCGCAGAAGAAGGCAAAATCCCCAAAGAACGACCTAACTGACGTCAGAGGGGTTAAAGGTCTTTTTAAAAATAAAAGTCCAGTGAATGACTTACGTAGGGTGTCAGGCTTGAAACGTGCCTTACAGAGAGGTTCGCCGAACAACGATTTACGTGACGTCAGAGGAGTGAAACGAGTGTTCAGAGAGGAAAAACAGAAGAACGACTTGAATGACGTAAGCGGCATAGAAGAACTTTTTAACGAATCTGATCTTTCTGCCAGGGATTCCGAGAGTCTATTCGATAAGCTTCTTGGCAAGCCATCGATAAAGGCCGTGTACTCGAAAAGTTTAGTGAAAAAATCGTCACAGAAAACAAAAGCGAGAGTTGCGAAATCGCTACACTCGTCTATAGACAAGATAACGACCAACGTCGAAGATTGGTTGGAGCAGGAACTGAAGAAGCGATTCATCGCACACGACAAGTCCAAAAACTCGAGTTTAAGTCGCGAGTTGCAAAATTTGGCGACCGCTACCCTCGAAGGAGGGGATCCTATTAGGAATTCTCGATCGCGGTTAAGTTCTCAGAACATGTCAGGGAAGACGTATAGTGAGAATTCGTTGCCTATTAAGAAGAGGTCCTTGGTAGGAGTGGGCTCGGAGAGGACGAGTTTGCCGTTGAAGAAACGCGTCGTTGTTCACTCTACTCCGGTGAAAGGTCGTCGAGTTAATTTGGCTTCGTCAGTTTTAGGGCGGGTATCGCCTATAGCCCCTGCTTCAGGTGACAGTCTACTTCTAGGATCTATAAGGTGAGCACTCTAATCTCAATAATAATTATAATTTAGATTTTAATTTCGATATAAAGATGAATACATTTATTTCCTTTCTGAATTTTAGCTGTATAAATTAACTTTATTATTTAATTGATAACGAAAAAGAATGAAAAACACTTAATTCGGTTTATTAATTATTTCCTTTTCTTACAGAACTGAAAAAGATGACACAGAAATTCCTCCACAACCTGAATCAAAAACGAAAGCAAAAAGAAATACCAAAGCCAAGGTTGACGCTGAACCGTCACAAGAAAAACCACCCTCGCCTAGGAAGACTCGTGGAACTATTCACAGCTCTCCTAAGCCTCGGGCAACTAGAGGACGGAAGACTGAAATAGCACAAACAAACGCTAAAAAGTCTAGACCATCGCTTGTAGTGCTGAAGAAATCTCCAATAATCAGTCCTAAGCCGAGAACAAGGCGAGGGAAGGGGAAAGTGGAGATTGAGAAAGAAATAGAACTTCCGAAGGCAGTGCGAAATCGGAAACAACCTGAAGATAAGACCAGAGGTGCTAGAACTGTGGTAGAGCAAACTTTGCCGAAAGCCTTAAAGGAAACTCCTAAACGAACACGAGCTAAGCCTCAAAAAGTTACCGTAGTTATTAACAAACCTTCTCTCAAATTAAAGCCAGCCAAAGACACCCCACCACCTCAAAGGAGGACAAGAAAGACTGCTGCACCCGAAGTTGTAACAGAAAACACTAAAAGAAGGAAAGTGGAATCTCCAAAAGAAGTACAGAAGACCAAAAAAGATAAAAAACCAACTAAGACTGAAAAGAAACCAGAACCGATTGTGAATGAAGTTGTTGAAACGAGACGAGGAAGAACTAGAGGTAAAGAGACTGAGCCTAAGATCCAGACAGAAGAGAAATCACGGTCTCGGAAGAAGGTTGACACTCAAGAGACCGTTCAGCCTGAACAGACAACTCGCAGTCGAAGAAATGCTGCTAGTAACGTCCCTGAAGTAAATAGCCGGAAACGAAAAACTACACCTGAAGAAGTTGTTCCAACTAAGATTTCTAAAACTAAAACCGTTAAAGGGAAAGTGGTGGACGATGTGAGAACGGAGACAACTAGGAGTGTGAGAGAGAAGCGGTCGGTGGTGAGGAGTAAAGTGGAAGTGAGTGAGAGTGGTGCTAATACCAGAGTGGTGCGCTCTAAGAAGGTTGTGGTGACCGCAGTGGCTGTTACTAAACAAAGTGAACCAAAAACTACGAGGAGTAGAAAGGTAAATAAAATGTCTCTTTATTTGACTTATATTCCAACATATTTATCAGACATACAAGTCTCATTCTAATCTTAATGATGGTGGGAATGGTGTTTTATTTTCAATTCCAAATAGTCTATTTTTCAGCTTAAAATGACATTAAAATTTTTAACTGTAGCACTTCTAATGGCTTAACAATACATTTTTAAAGAATCTTAAAAATGTCCCGCGCAAATTTTTCCCTTAAAACTGCATGCGGCTGGCGTGACGTCATCGTACTGTCACTCGCTCAAGCGTCGTACGGAAAGGATGTGTCGCCCGCAATATTGAGACTGTGTTATAGTTATAGATAATGGGCAATTTTAATAACATATTAAATTTGGATATTTTTTTAAAAATAAATATTTTTTAAGATGAGAATATTAATAAATCAAATGAAACTAGAATACAAAAAAAAAATATAATGATAAAGTATGGATTGGGTATAAATATTGTGCGGACGCGAGCGGGCGGCAAGCGCTGTTGAGTGCACTGACTTCACACGCCTATTAGCCCCGCGCCAGCGACTAGAAGCGATGTATAATACTAAACTCTAACGTATTATAACTTTTGTATCGAAGTGAAATAAAAACTGTTCATCATATAGTAATGAGATCTATAATTTTATGAAAAAGAAAAGAAAAAAATCCAAGCTCATTGGTAATATAAACTCTTTTCCCCTTTCACTATCCAGATCAAGATTTCTGTAAATAATTTTTGCGTTTACAAACGCGTAAATGCGTGGATTGCGGAAAATGCTGGGTTCGATTCCCGCCTGGAGCAGGTTGTTTATTCCTTTCTCGTAACGTAGTATAGAGGAAGTCTTGTAATCGTCAAAAAATTTGACCTCAAGATTTTGACGGATTTACACCGTTTTGTACCTCTCTGAGTCCAAAAATATTTTTTTTGGAATTATGTCTGTGTGTGTGTCTGTGCGTTAGCACGATAACTCGAGCATGCTTTAACTTATTGCAACCAAATTTAACATACGTGTATGACATCAAAATATAAGGTTTCTATCAACTTTTGAGTCGTTTCCGGTATACGAGAAAGTCAAGGGGAAGATCACCCTCGATTTTTTTCAGTGTATTTTTTCTAGATCTAGATTTCTGTCGTTTAAATGTTTTATAAGGCATTTGTAATGATCCTCGATAACTTATTATTGCAGGCTGTGGAGCCCGTAGAGGAGGTGCCTAAATCTAACACACGTAAAAGGAAAAATGAATCTAAAGGTAATTAATATTATATTGATTCTTATACAATATAAAGCTGCAATATTTGTATATAGGCCTATGTAGACGAGGGAGGGACTTGTTTGCGGGGAAATAAAATTCCCGAACCAACAAGTATTGGTTTAATCAATCAGGTATCGGATTAAACGTGTTGAAACACACTCCATGTGCGAATGTCTACTGGTCAGAAGTTTAATACAGCGGGTGCTATGAAAACATTCTAAAATTATGTTGTATTGTAATTTAGTGATGAGAAATTTTTATATTGCATTGTTAGGCAATTATGTCAGCTTATGACGCAATCAGAGACGGAAGAACTAAATAAGAAGAATGAATTCGTCGTGATCTCACAGTGGTGTGTAGCTCAGTTAAGGAGCACTCGTCCGGATAACGAAAAGTCGCGGGTTCGAGTCCCGTCATCATGACAGGATGTTTCTTGTTTTGATATTTAATTTGCTATAAATTTTATTAATTTCAACGATATGTTTGTTGCAGAAGTCCCAAAGAAGTCTCCGGCGCGTAAGACTCGCAAAGCTTCGTCGCCCACCAAGCCTCGCGCCACCAGGGCGGCCGCTGACAAAACTGACGGTAAACATTTTTAACCAACTTCAAAAATAAAAAATAGTATTGTCAGAATTGCACAGTTTTTATATATGTTAGTCTATACTAGCTTCTAAGCACGGGTGCCAAATTTCATGAATGTATGTGTTTATCTGTATGTTTGTGCACGCATATCTCAAAAAATACGTCGGATTTAATTTTTTTTTTGTTAAACTAGGGTTTAGTCCAGCTTAGAGATCTGTGCAAGTTTCATCAAAATCGGTTCAGTAGGTTTTGAGATAGACAGTTAAGTGTATTAATCACTAAGAAAAATCGTTGGCTTAATTCTTTAACCGTTCGGATATTCCATGCCAACGAATATTTTCGTTCCCGAAAAAAAATGCATGCATGTGGATTCAATTACAACTGAAATAAAAAAATGCAGAAATTAAAAATTATTATTTGTACAGTTGACAAAGTTCCTGGTGTTCCATTTAGCAAATACACTTTCGACTCACTTCGTAGGATTCGATTCTTAATATATCGGTATATAAAATAAGATTAGATAAACCAAACCTGTAAATATAATTTGAATGTATATTTCATAAGCTTTATTTAATCTACTCTAAACATCGATAAACGAAGTATTGGTGACAATAGACGCATTTCTTCGGAAACCCTGGTTTCTCATTTTTACGTCATACGCCATATCTGTGACTATGCAGTGTTCAGAGTTAATTGAATCATTGATTATTGAATAAATTATTACTCTTAAAGATTTATTGACCCTTAAAATTCAGCTGATTTCCCAAAAAGTTTTAGCTCTTTTAACTGTATTTGGTTTTCAATTTGTAAAATCAATAAACCAAAATCTATCACAGTAAAATATGGTCTAATGTAAGTTTAGGTTCTTGTTTAACACACGGGGTTAACAATTATTATTTACTAATTGTAGATTTTGATTAGGGAGGTCTGAACCAAAGCGTACCGGTGAGTCGATTTCATTGCACGTAAGTGTAGAATCCTTTAAACGGCTGCACTGTACCAAGCCCCGCCTACTTTTAATTCCGACTAATAGAATATTAACGTACTCCGCCTGCCTCCACTCCGCCGCTCGCTGTAGCGTGACCGACAATATAGTCTGCTGTAATTGGCTCATACCGGTATTGGGCGGGTCGCTGTCAATGGGACACGTCGATGCAACGCGATTATCGCCTATAACTGGTACACCGGGAATTTCAATCAGGGAACTTTGTTCGTTACCACAAATGACGAATTCAAGCGATTTTCAACCTAAACTTATTAGGTATAAATTAAAAATTAACATGGCAATGGAGAATGCCCAAACCTGCCCTGAACATTACGCGTAACCAAATATGCTTTAAAAATATTGCAATGAATTATAGTTTTTAATTGTTTATTTTTTACATCTAAGCAGGGTGGTGTTAAAAAGTTATATTTTTTTATTAAATGCTGCTCTGAACCCGCTGCACTTTACTTGGAAGGCATATGAATTTATGTTTATACAGCCGCATGTTTAGTTAGTCTCATTAAAGAACGATCTTGTTTAAATGATTGACTATCTAATTAACGATAAAACAATTATGATTTCCCAAAACTCCCCAAAAATAATTTAATGATATTTTCCCCACATAAATTATAGATTTATTTTTCCCAGTGTTTGTCACTCATTTCATTAAAGCGCAATCATGGCCCAAGCCCCATATTAAGTTGGGCATTCTCCTTTGTTAGTTTGTGGTACTGATAGCCATAGATTTATAATTACTGGCGTTCATATATTGGCAATGAACGACGAGGGCGAGACCAAAAAAATCCCCTTGACTTTCTCGTATACCAGAAACGACTCAAAAGTTGGTAGAAACCATATATTTCGGTGTAATTACATGCATGTTAAATTTTGGTCACACATCCGATTAAAACCGCGCACCTGGTTGCTTAACTTTCGTGATCGACGACTCAAAAGTTGATAGAAATCTTATATTTTGATGTTATACATGCATGTTAAATTTGGTTGCAATAAGTTAAAGCATACACGAGTTATCGTGCTGCCGCATAGACATAATTCCAAAAACTGTATTTTTGGACTCAGGGAGGTCCAAAATGTGTAAATCCGTCAAAATCTCGAGGTTGAATTTTTTTACCATTACAAGACTTCCCCTATACTACGTATACGAGAAAGTAAAAATGCACCAAGTAATGCGCATGTGTGCGTCAAAAATAGAGTGCAGTCTGACAGTTGGTGTCTTTTTCATGTGATTGACTGACAGGCCGACTTAGGCCGGCTGCGTGTACGTGAAATGGTCTCGTCTATCTCGTTCTAAGATACGTGCTTGACATTTTTGTAATGTTTGTCATATTTATAAGAAAACAGTTATAATGTTTCTTAGTCTTACTTATATTGTTATAGTGACGACCAAAGCTACCGGCCGCAGCAGACGAAGATAATACATCGCTAGGCAGAAGCTAGCCAAGTACAAATTATATTCATAAGGTGAGTAACTACATACATACATATAACTTAAATTGAAAAATAAGTTTAGAAGCCAATTTGAGGAAGTAATTTTAAATAAAAAAAACCGCCTTCGAGGTCGGTGCCAATCTGGAATAAACGTTGTCACTTGTATTTGGGACCGACCTCAAAAATACATTTAGATTTTTATAATAAAAATTTTAATTTCTCCGTTTTTAGTTTTGAAGGCAGTTTTAAAAAAATAATGTTTGTATGGAACAGCTGATATTTTCTTTTCGATTTCGATGTTTAGGACAGACACTTAAAATTCCCCGTTTTATAAGTCTATTTGTTCTAGGTGCACAGGAGATTGCCGAAGTTATTTTGTGAGGATTTTTATATTTACGATTATGATAATTGTAGTAACGTATTCTGAGAATGTGTTCTTTAGTACCGCTCAATGTTTAACGGTCGCCACAACTGTTGTAATAATAGGTAATATATTGAAAATGTTAAGTGCTCCCACAATGAAGTTATATAACACTGTAACCCCAACGAACGGATATTTTCATAAGTATATTGTTATAAAATTATTCATAGCAACGTTACTTTTCGCTATATAACAACAGAGTGGGAACAGTTTTTGGGGCTCTATAAGAATCTTTGTCCGATTAGTATTAAAAAGATGTGTCTAAAATTTTAAAGTGCTTAAACGTTTTTATGAAATAAAAACAGTGCTGTATTGTTTAACTATAATGGACGACAAAAGTAATCTTGAAGATATCTATAAAACAATTTAGTAGCGATTGCTTCTTTGCCATGTAGTAGCTAATGTTATGCTCAAATAGTTAATTTTAAACTTTTAAAGTGTCAGTGACTAGGTGATTCGTTCATATTGTTGTCAGAATAGAAAAATTGCTCTAATAAAACTACCAAACAAATGCCTCAACTATATCACTGTCATACAAATATTTGTAGGGTAGCAACATTTTTATTTTGTAGGGTAGCAACATTATGATCTATTGTGTTCGAAAACTTAGATGTAACAACCCTACAACCAATGAGTTTTCAGATCCTTTAGTAACGTGTACGTCTTTTAAATTATGTTCATATTAATTTAATCTAAAGTAAAAGTGGTTTCAAAGAAATCAATTCTCTACAAGAAACAACCACACCCTTAAGTTTTATTTTGAACTTAAGTAACAACTGTATACAACCTGTAACAAAACCCTAAAATTTGTTTGTTACGTACTATGTATATGCAAATGAACCAATTTCAGTAATTTTTATTTTCAAATAGGTGTGTGATATCCTTGTGTATTTTTGTAAAGTAAACTTAATTATAATTACATAAAGCTTAATTTAAAATTATTTAATTTAGTGATATTTTAGGGTCTATTTTGTTGTCCATATTATAATTTTCTGTATAAACTAAATTAAAAACACACTTTAATAATATGATCATTTGGTAGTTTTGAATTGATTTACAATAATTGTTATGGTTGATTTTTGGTTTGGTTGTTTTATTAGAGCACACATGGTTTTAGGAGTACTAGTGACAATTTCACTTATTTAACAGCACAAAGTTATTAGCTAATAATAATTTAAATATACAAGTAAAGTACAACACAAATTATACACTGTTTTGACTTACATTTTGTCTATAGATAGTTTTATAGAGATAATTGGATTTAAGTCGTTAATCAGCAAGAAACAGCTTCAAGTCAAAGGAACTTTCCTAATTATTTATAGTCCTGGTCTAAATAGTTATCAAAATATTTGATATCGAAATGATAACATTATTATGAATTCGTTCACAACTTGGCAAAGTCCAAGTATGTATTCAGAAAGGAATAGAGTTTATCGACATTATTGTCAGAGTATAGAATTACTACGTTTAATAATTATAATTTACAATGTAAGATTTAGTTACTGTGTGATGTCTTGATAATAATTTAATTTTAGTTTAATCTGGATATGTTTTGATTTTTGACAAATCGTCTTTTAGTTTTTATAATTTAATTATGGATTTATTCTATTTCGAAATTATGCTTTTCGATTGTTGTATCAGAATGGTACTATTTAGAGATAGTAGCACGCACAATTTTATTACGCAATAATTTTAATTATTATTTAGGACGAAATTAAAACCAATAAGTAGGTCTCGATTGGCAAAGAAAGCCGTTGTAATGGTTAGATAAAATATAATTACACCTTAATTAATATCAACCACTTTTTAAATTTTACGTATATAGAACATGCATTATGGTGTCTTTTATAGTTAATTTAATTAATTTCAATGCCATCTCTTAATATTTAATTCGTAGATACAACGACGTTACTCTAATCATGCATGATGGTTAATGATCATGTTTTTATTATTATTTTGCAGAGCTACTTCCAGTAATAACTGTTTTTATTTAAAAAAAAAACCCTATAAACTAGAGGCTTGCCTGCGTCTCATAATATAATAATATTAGTTCAGTTTGGCTTTAAATTAAAATGCTTGTTCAAGTTTCAGTTAAATGGACTGAAGACAAAGGTATTTCGTACCATACGTGTTAAGAAAAGTTTAAAGATGTTTGCCCGTTGATTTTAGAGATTTTTTCCTCTTACTGTTAGTCTTCGGTTTATTTATTTTCATTTGAAGGTTTATCGCATAACTTGTGAAAGCACGAGACAATACGGGAACAAAGTATAGCGAATTTAGTGTATTGACAAATTAGGTTTTAGTACATATTGATGGATGACAGGTGTTTGATAATTTAAGATCCGGAATCACTATTTTAAAGATTTTAAATTTTAATAAATTGTGAATTAATAATGATTTGTTTTATTTCTTACGACTGTAATCTGTTCAAAATATCTTGTTTATCTGCTGACACTTTTATAAGCAATCTAACATTCTAACAAAGACCGTAAGGATCCCATTTCTCTGGTTGTGGATAAGCGTTATGGAGTGTTTCATCATTAAAAAACAATAACATTGGTTCAACATTCAAATAATGTAAATTTTAATAATGAATGAATTTTGTGACTATTCAGACATCTCTCACGCCATCCTGACAGACACAATTAATCGATCCAACAGTGTAGGATATTGGCATTCGGCATCTTTCACTCCCACTCGGAATGAACGATAAATGAACAGTCTGGACACAGAGAATGTTTACTTTGATTCGATCATTTTGTTTCGAGTCTTGTAGAAGAAAACGTCGCGGCAAAATGGTCTTCTTTCTACGACGTACTGAATGAAAAGAAATGAATGTTCCACCGTGTGAACATGGAATGAAATAAAAATGAAGCATTCACTGGAGAGAACATTCATTCGAGTGAACCGTCTGATATCACCTTAATGGCTCGGTCCGCCCGTATCATTCAGTGATGTAGCGTCTGTTAGGTGACTGCCCGTGTAAACCATTTTGGTTCATCCGCCGAAGCGTCGTCATGGAGAATATGGAAGAATTTATGTTAGCAAAGTTTGAGAAACACCAAACACACGCGTAATGAAACTCGTAGCTTGTTCGGCACTGTGAACACGCAGTCGCCAAGATACAAACGCCCGCACCCGCTAGTGCGATCTGATTAAGCACTATATTTATTAGATAAATTGATGGCTTAAATTAAGAATTCGAATCAAGTTAAAAAAAACAATGTTTATATAATGGATAATACATTTCTTGCGGAAGTTTGATTACAATACTAAACATTAAACTAAACTAATATCAAAAACTACATTTCATATTTTCTACATTTTATTTTTATATTCAGTAAGGTAATATTGAACAAAACATTTTTACTTAAATACTATCGCCTGTACATTGAGATAAATACAATTCCAATGTGTCCTCAACAGATACTGCTTTACATACATAAAATGATTCAGTCTCTCTCTTCAGTCCTCAATAATGCTGTTGAATGAAAACATCATAATATTTAAAATTTATATCAAATTTAATAGAAAACAAAAGACAAGAAAAATTCGGGCGTTTCCCGTTGGTCCGATCGGTCGACCTTCTCAGTCGATCCAGCGGTACTTTTTTCCCGTTTGCCATACTAATCTAGCAAATGGGAAATCGTGTATTCGTGTTCCCATTCGATCGATTATAATTAAAAACTGTACTGTCATTTGCAAAACAGTTTTATTGAAACTTAACCAAAATTGAAATCATAAAAATTGGTTGTCTGTAAAGTCGGTTTACTGACGATAGTTGAACGTGACAACGTCTTTTCAAAAGAAAAATTTAATTTCATTTGTTTAATAGATTTTTGCTTGCACTTCAAGCCTTACATGGAATGCCTCAGAGCGAGGTAACGCCGCATGCGTCATGTTTTTTCGTGCGTGCAGCCGGCTCTATCGAATTATAAGACGTTGTCACGTCAAAAGAATATAATTATTAATTACTAAACGTCTCTGTACTGACTGGGAAACACTCAAAAATTCCTGTCACGATAAAACCTGAGACGGAAAATTATAATAAATATGTTTTGAAAATCGCGTTTCATGAGAAAGTAAATCACAGTTGGTACATTCATTGTGTGGGCGGTTTGACTTTGACTGGGTTGGAGAGCCTAAAGATGGCGGGCAGTAAGGCCGCCAGCGCGTGGAACAGCTCGTTGGCTGCGGGGGGAACCACGAAGTGTATGGTGTGCGGCCCGCCCGCGCCCGCCTCCAGGACGAACCCCTTCACACACTTGAGGACCAGCTCCGCGCGCCGCAGACACCACGCCGCGGTGCATTCCTGCAAAACGTTACAATCACAGTATACCAAGAACAGCAGTTTATCTGCCGGCGAGTTATTAGCCTACTCTGCGTTGACGCTAGGGTTCGTAAATGTGCCGGGCGGGAACGAGCGACGAGCGAATGTGTAATGACATAAAAACGCGCGATCACACCGAGACCACCTTATGCCCCCATATTTTTATGTCAATGTGTGCGTCACAGTGCGTGCGTACATGGCGCCGAGTACGCACGCACACATTGTAATGAATAGCGGCCAGTTTGAATGAAGACGTATTACTGTTCTTGGTATACTACGATGTAATGCTCGGTACGTATGATACGGTCAACATTACAAGTCCTACTAATATTATAAACGTGAAAGTTTGTATGGATGATATGGAATAATTTTATTTATGCGTTTACAAACGCGCAAATATTTTTAATACTAGAAAAAAAGGCACTGAAACTTTTTTTTCTAATATTTTGTTCGGGTCTTAGAAGTGCAAAGGAGAATGGTAAACTTTCTAAGAACTCTGGGCCTAAGCGTTACACTGATGATTTTTGGACTGTTTTGTAGAGCGAGAAATACACGTTATTTTAGTATTAATATTGCAACGTTTTTCTATGGGGTTAGCAAGATATGTAGATATTAAAAGTTAAGATACCAAAAATATAAACAGGCACTATCACCTTATTTATAGGCTTTTATTTATTAAATCTCGATAGGCATATTGCGAGAAAATGACCCACAACCTCCGACTCCTTCCTTATTTGTGAAAAATATATTTTTAAATAAAACACTAACAGATAATGGAATAGTAAAGATACTATACCTACCTCCAAATGAATCAAACCATACAATCATAAAGGGCTCATAAATTAGTAGCGAGAATCGTCGAAGATAGTAATTAAGAATCATAATAAAATCACGTAAAAGCGTAAAACTCACAAATAAACAACCCGGAAAGTGAACCGAATGTCATACTTAAATCATAATTATATGACAAAATGACGCTTCCGCTTGTTTTATTGTTGCCAGCTTAAAAAGTAGTTTATGAAGATTATCGATTATTCGATACTTTCGATTAATTTTTAATCTTTCGCTAAGATTATTAACTTCAGCTTTTTTTTTGATTCAGGAAAAAGAAAAGACTTTACGTCGTAATACATTATTCTTTTTTCAATAATATATAAGCTAATATTTTAATTTAAAAAAAACTAAAAATATAATAGAGTAATCGCTTAAAAATTATACAATTTTACTGTTGGCAATATTTTTCCTTGTTCCTTGATGGCGGAAGTAGAATAAATATCGTTCAAACACTTATTGTTTGTTACATTAATCTCCCATAGAACGAAATGTTGATATTTTACAGTAAATTCTAAAAAAATACATAATAATTTTTGATCACTATCCCGTTCTTGTAACAGTTAGGCCCAATTTTACCAATCTCCTTTCAATGATTTGATGAAACAATGTTTACCATAAAAACATAAGCACCAAGCACTGCCAAATTTCGACAGCGAAAGCAGTGTCTCGGTGGCGTAATGGTTTAACGCAGCCGCCCGGATTGCGGAAGATGCGGATTCGATTCTCGCCTGAGGCAAGTCGATTTTTTTCAGTGCATTTTTTCTAGTATTGAAAATATTTTTTGTATGGATGAGTTTTTTTATACTACTAGATGGCAAACAAACCTTTACCCTATTCGCTAACTTTTTTTTGACATTTTTACTTGCAATAGATATGCAATTCACTCGGTGATAATCACTTTCAATTTCAATTGATGAAATGGGGATGCTATTCTACTCTGTCGGCAACACATGGCAAGTACCTATGTAACATACAACTTTTCACCTCTCCAGCGAGTAAATTGTTATAGGTAAAAAAAAAACAAGACAATACTCTAATACAGGTTTGTTATCTTAAAAATATTTATTAAAAGTTAAAATTACTACAATTGTTTAGAGTGAACGTAAGTCTTGTTCGGAGCTCACAGCGAAAAGTTTTTCTTCAAAATTTTACGTAGCAAAAGAGGCTTTTTGGTGCTGGAGAGGTGAAAACACTTGAGTAGGTACAACGATTGTGCAGAAACATAAAATTAATAATATAATAATAATAATATAATATATTTCCACGCTCACACCAATTATCTAGCCCGAAGTAAGTATCATTAAGAACTTTTGTTATGCTGGGGCCGCACTTGCGCCTATCGTCACGAACCTTCGTGCTAGGACACGATACACGCAGATGTGACCGGCCGTTATCGGCTATCGTCACGAATATTCGGGTTGCTTGTGCGTTATCGGCCGGGAGGCGGAACGTCAGGGTTTTAGCGCGCTAACCTATCGCGCTGCGTGGTCAGACATGCGTTGTTCATTTCGAAGGTTGTTCTCCATTAGTTCAGTCGCGTACGGGTGACTAAGTATACGATACAGCTGAGTTATTTTTTATAATAAATGCATTACGTAATTATTAGCACACAATTTAGAAGTAAAGAAAGTGATTATGCATAGTTAAACGCAAAGAAGGATAATAATACTACGCAATTTACACGTCTGGAAATGATTTCTGCCATCTTGGATTATTGCACGATAGTTCGTGCAAATAAAGAAATGCCACATGCTTTATCGCGATAACTTTGCTCGGGCCGCACTTGCGTGTATCGTACGAAGTATCGCCACGCATTACTTCGGGACGATAGGCGCAAGTGCGGCCCCAGCATAACGGATACTAGATAACGGACATTTTTTTTTTTTAATATACATAATAATTTTAGATATTTTTATAAATAAACTTAAATAAATGTATAAACAACCATGACTCGCAAACAAACATTCGTGTTCGTCACACAAACATTTGCCGCTACCAGGATTCGAACCCGGACCGCTTGATGTGAAGCCAGCTATACTGACCACTCCACCACGACGGCGTCGGCGTCAATTACTTTTATGTATGAATGATTACTATGACAAATTTAATTTACTTCTGATGCTGACTGTACATCCGATAGAAACGGTAAACATACATAGATACTTAAAATCACTCTCGCAATCCCAAAAGGAGTCTGACCTGCAGTAGGTATGTTACGGTCAGTACTAGAGATGAAACGGATATCCGGTAACTATCCGGTATCCAGCCGGATACAGGAAAGTAACTCAGTATCCGGCCGGATACCGGATACTCAAAAACTACGACAATTTATGCAATGAATTAATCTTTGTGAGGTAAATATCAATAAAATGGCTTATAATTATGATCGCTTTTATTTAAAGTCGAAAACGCTACAAAAAAGCCATAAGGCGTTCCAAGAAACTAAAATTTTATTCTCAGACATTCCACTCTAATGATAAATACATATATATATACATATACATAATAGAAAATATCTAAACTAAAAACTTAGCTAAACCGCCCGAATTGATCCGATTGCGTTCGCGCTAATCTCGTCACGACATGCAACGAGACAATGTCCCAAATATCCGGCCGCTGGATATCCGGACATCCGGCCTCACAGCTCGCCGGATATCCGGCCAAACCACTATCCGTTTCATCTCTAGTCAGTACACATGGTTTGTATTGTCTCACCTCTGAAAGGTCGTGCCGTAGCAACAGGGGGATGCTTATACTGGCGACGTCGCCGCAACACGCAGCCTTCATTATGTTGCGGAGACCGAGTATCGCCGGGTGGCGAGACGTTATGTCACCTGGATTATTTACAATTACATAAATACCTCAGACGAAAGAAAGTAAAGACGGAGCGCTCCGAAGAAAAAAAACTGAAAACTGAAGCCGGTAAAATAAAATATTCTTTCGGATTATTCGCTTGAAAAAACAAGTTTCATTGAAATATTTTTATAAAAACTAGATGCGCCTATCGCGCTGACATATTTTTTTATTCTACCCTCCTTTTTATTAGTACATATTATTATGGAAAGAGTTACAGTAATAGATATCCTAAGTTTTCCGTTTCTTCCATAATCTTCGTTTTTTTTTGTTTAATTAAAAAATAAAAAAATCATCAAATACTAGGTAACTGGCAAATTTTCTAGAAACATTGTAAAAAAAACAACTGAATTGGAAAGAAACTGGAATTTTTCCTACTTTTTTCAATAACATGTATATAATTTTTTTTTTTTTTTTTTTTTTTTTTTATATAAATAGGTCAGGCAAATGACTCCATTCCACCTGATGTTAAGCAGAAGTGGAGTCTAAATGCGAAGATAGCTGGTGCGAGAGATACACTGCCGCACTAGCCACCCTTGCCTTGCTGACCTGCAAGGTGCTTATGCCTGCAATAATTGTGTAAGGCCGAGCGACCTGACCGCAGCGCGTGGTCTCCCACGAGATGGAACACGCCGGACAGGTTGCTTTGCCGCGTCTGCTTGCGCCGCGTACAGTGGTACAGTGAACAGCACGTCGGGCTATACAAAACTGTCAAATTTCTCCAAACTATTTTCAATCTAAGGTTATTCAATATAAAGTGCATAATCAATTGGGAAAATTTGACAGTTTGTGGTAACCCAACGTGCTGTTGTCTGTACAATATCTATAGGGCCTAGCGACCTGGCGCCTTATCACCATCTTTAGGTATAAAAGCGATTCAAATTCTACACACGGTTGATTATAGGTTCGTAAACTGAATTGTATTATTTCGTACCATCATCTTCATATTACCTGACTCGCGTTTGGATCGAAAGAATAAATGAAAGTTGTTGCGGGTCTGTTTTTTTTTAATTCTCTCTAATTTTAGGGAAGGCAAGGAGAACTAAAGCCTCGCCTTTAGTATTTTTTTCAATAACCTTTTTATTTGTTTTATTTGAACATTATTTTTCTTTATTTTATATTTAAGAATACTTTAGTTTATTTGAATTTAAGCTTTTACAAGTTACATTTTATATTTAAGAATAGAATGAAACACTTAAAATGATAGATGAGCGTGTCACTCTGAACTGAATCGCTGTCGAAAGTAGCGCCAAAACTGAGTTCGCGTAGATAGCGTCGTAGTACGAATTAACAGTTTAGGTCTTAAACTGGATCGCGATATAAGATGGTGGTAAGGTTACCGCAGCACGCCGTTCGTCCCCCACGAGACGGTTCTGTGCCGCGTCACGAACAGTCGCTGGCGACGTGTGCCCTGCTACATGTACCGGGCCGACCGACCTGATCTGAGCGCGTCGTCGTCGGCCACGAGGTGGAACACGACGTGCACGTCGGGCAGGTTGCTGTGCCGCGTCACGAACAGTCGCCGGCGACGTGTGCCCTGCTACATGTACCGGGCCGACCGACCTGATCTGAGCGCGTCGTCGTCGGCCACGAGGTGGAACACGACGTGCACGTCGGGCAGGTTGCTGTGCCGCGTCACGAACAGTCGCCGGCGACGTGTGCCCTGCTACATGTACCGGGCCGACCGACCTGATCTGAGCGCGTCGTCGTCGGCCACGAGGTGGAACACGACGTGCACGTCGGGCAGGTTGCTGTGCCGCGTCACGAACAGTCGCCGGCGACGTGTGCCCTGCTACATGTACCGGGCCGACCGACCTGATCTGAGCGCGTCGTCGTCGGCCACGAGGTGGAACACGACGTGCACGTCGGGCAGGTTGCTGTGCCGCGTCACGAACAGTCGCCGGCGACGTGTGCCCTGCTACATGTACCGGGCCGACCGACCTGATCTGAGCGCGTCGTCGTCGGCCACGAGGTGGAACACGACGTGCACGTCGGGCAGGTTGCTGTGCCGCGTCACGAACAGTCGCCGGCGACGTGTGCCCTGCTACATGTACCGGGCCGACCGACCTGATCTGAGCGCGTCGTCGTCGGCCACGAGGTGGAACACGACGTGCACGTCGGGCAGGTTGCTGTGCCGCGTCACGAACAGTCGCCGGCGACGTGTGCCCTGCTACATGTACCGGGCCGACCGACCTGATCTGAGCGCGTCGTCGTCGGCCACGAGGTGGAACACGACGTGCACGTCGGGCAGGTTGCTGTGCCGCGTCACGAACAGTCGCCGGCGACGTGTGCCCTGCTACATGTACCGGGCCGACCGACCTGATCTGAGCGCGTCGTCGTCGGCCACGAGGTGGAACACGACGTGCACGTCGGGCAGGTTGCTGTGCCGCGTCACGAACAGTCGCCGGCGACGTGTGCCCTGCTACATGTACCGGGCCGACCGACCTGATCTGAGCGCGTCGTCGTCGGCCACGAGGTGGAACACGACGTGCACGTCGGGCAGGTTGCTGTGCCGCGTCACGAACAGTCGCCGGCGACGTGTGCCCTGCTACATGTACCGGGCCGACCGACCTGATCTGAGCGCGTCGTCGTCGGCCACGAGGTGGAACACGACGTGCACGTCGGGCAGGTTGCTGTGCCGCGTCACGAACAGTCGCCGGCGACGTGTGCCCTGCTACATGTACCGGGCCGACCGACCTGATCTGAGCGCGTCGTCGTCGGCCACGAGGTGGAACACGACGTGCACGTCGGGCAGGTTGCTGTGCCGCGTCACGAACACGTCGCCGGCGCACACCTCGCGACGGACGCCCTTCTTGCCGGACGCCTCCGCGCGGGCACACTCGCGCCGGGACACCTACCAGGAAACCTTGTAGCTCAGAAGCCATTAACGCCCGTATTCGCAAACATTACTTGTAAGTATAAGTATAAAAAAAAATTGGGAGTGGTCCCTTGACTTTCTCGTATACCGGAAACGGCTCAAAAATTGATAGAAACCGTATATTTTGATGTCATACATGCATGTTAAATTTGGTTGCAGTAAGTTAAAGCATACTCGAGTTATCGTGCTAATAACGCACAGACACACACACTGACATAATTGCAAAAAACATATTTTTGAACTCAGGAGGGTCCAAAACGTGTAAATCCGTCAAAATCTCGAGGTAGATTTTTTAGGATTACAAGACTTCCTCTATGTTACGTATACGAGAAAGTAACAATGTTATGCAAGATAAGACATTTCTCAGTGCGTGCCATATGGCAAGCTTTTCAATTCATAAACAATACTCTAACTACTCTGGGGTAAGCCTCGCGAAAAGAGTTCTGTGATTGGTTCGTTTCTGTTCACTCAGTTAAATTGACTGAACTTTTATTACTTCTATTCTTAATTAATGGCGTCGCGTCGCATTGAACGTACGCATTTTGCCAATGTCAAGTGAAAATGTAACTAAAGTAACAAAAATTGTACGGTTGATTGGAGTTAAAAATGGAGTCTCTCAACACGTGTTTTTACAACAAGAACTCGGGAGAAACTCTTTTATTACTTCAAGCCAAGTTTTAATCTTTTGACATTATGGACGTTGCTTTTGACATCTCGACCTGTGCCTTGGCCCTGTGCGTTGCTAAAAAAATGTGTTATTTCTATTCTATTTAAAATTAATGGCGTCGCGCAGCATACAGATTACGCATTTTGCCAATGTCAAGTGAAAATGTATCTTAAATAACAATATAGGTATTGAACGGTAGATTGAGTTAAATTTGGAGTCTCTCAACACGTGCTGTTACAAGAACTCGAAAGAAACTCGGGAGAACAGTGTTATCTGCCTGTGGTCTTCTGTAAGGTGGAGGTACTGTCCCCGTTCGGGCCGCTCCAATTTCAGGCGGCTAGTCAGCTGTGCCCTACCTAGACTACTTTTTTTGTAATCCCCTAAGACCGATAAATTAATCCGCGAAATGTGAAAACTATGCTGTATTTGTATCGATGCCAATCGTTTCAACAATTTCATTTCAATGGGTGCATCATAAAGATATTATTTTCATAAATAATATAGTAACTAAAACAATGAAATTAAATGTTTACGAAAAAGTCAAATCATCGGGTCGTACTTACGAAGAGAAGGCCTACATTAAATAAATACATAACAGCAAATAAACATCTCCTATAATCAGAAAGTTCTTAATTGAAATGGACTTTGCTCAGTACTTTTAAATCGTCAAAAATCCTACGACTGCATCGGACGAAATAATAATTATTTTAATAATTATTATGCTGGTGGAGAAGAAAACTTTGCTAGAAACACCCACTCCCACAGTTCAGACATAAGGTTATCAGATCGGAACCGTTGAAAAAGAGGCGATGCGCTTCGGTTCCGTAGCGTTGATAGTAAAATGAAGTGTTCCCTTTCTGATATGATAGAAACTCCCACGTCTTACCGGTTCCTTAATCTTTTCCGCGATGTCCCTGAGCTGATGGTCTACGTGCAGGAAGTGGTGCTCTGTGGAGGAGGCAGCGGCCGAGGCGAGCCGGGCCGTGATCGGGCACGGTCGGCCCGGCCCGCCTGAGCATATCAGCACACAAGCGGACAGCTCCGAGGAGTATAGCCCGAGAGCCGTTTGGAGGCGACGAGACGCTTCGGCTGGGCTACACACGGAAATTATTGGATTATTCCCAGTGGTGCGCTCCCGCAGGTGACAAATGGGTAAAAATTCAGAGGATAAAAAATTCCCAGGCGTCACCAGTTATGGCAAATGGGACAGTCTAGAACTGGGATTTCCCATTAGTCACCAGTGAGAAAAAAGCCAGTGGCGAGGACTGAGAATAACCCAAATTATTGTGAATCTTGGCGTATGTTATATCGTAGGGTTATTGCGAAATCCAGGTTATTAGAAAAAAAGTAGATAGTGAGCTGTGGAGCGTAGCGGAGCCCTCGCAGGTTTTCTTTCATTAGTACAAAAAAAAATCTTAAAAGAAACCTAAAATAAATTTAAAAAAGTCAAATGTTCTTAGGCATTTCGCGAAAATACGATTTATCCAAATCATCCTACGACATATAGACATTAATTTTTAACCGACTTCAACAAAAGAGTTCTATACTAAGTACTTACTTGTCAACTTGGTCCAGCGTGCAGAGATCCATCATGTCCATAGCGACGATGCGAACGTTATGGGTCTGCTTGAGCTGGCTGCCGAGGTGGATGGTGAACGACTCCTCGAGCCGGGTTTGCGGCGCAGGCGTCGGTATAGGACCCAATTCCAGGGAGAAATTAGCCAGGGGCGAATTACTGGCAAAACACAAAATTAAATGAGTCTAAACATGTCTCTAGAATTCGAAATGTTCTTCATTTTAAAGGCACTTATCAATGAATATAGATGTAATAACTTCATTTTTGCGTTTACAAACGCGTAAATATTTTTAATACAAGAAAAAATGCACTGAAAAAAAATCGGCCTGCCTCAGGCGGGAATCGAACCCGCATCTTCCGCAATCCGGGCGGCTGCGTTGACCATTACGCCACCGAGACAATGCTTTCACTGTCGAAATTTGTCAGTACTTGGTGCTTACGTTTTTATGGTAAACAGTGTTTCATCAAATCTTTGAAAGTTGCACTTTAGAATATCGATATTTTTATGAAAGAATTTGAAAAACATAATTCTTTTATAATTTTAAGTATAATTTCATTTCAATAATCACGTTCATACATTATTGTTTTATTACTTACACAGCAAACATGTTTGTGAATGAAGGTGTTATGTACAGTTTTTTATGTAAACTACCCTCATAAATATAATATTTTGTCTAACAACATTATATACTAGAATAAAGACATAATTACCTGTATTTTTTGTAAGTCATAGCATTATAACTCTTACACTTCCATTTCTACAACTAAAAATCCTTTAATTTTCTCGAGTTTTTGTTTTTGTATCATATCACCTTCATCCACTCATGTCTTCAATTTTTATACACAATACAATTCAAAATTTATTTTTAACAATACTTTAGCTTGACATTAGCGTAATGAGTATCCAATTATCGCATGGCCATCAATTTAAAAAGAATGGAGTTTCTCCCGAGTTCTTGTCGTAAAAACACGTGTTGAGAGACTCCATTTTTAATAACCTCAATCAACCGACAATTTTTCTTACTAGTTATATTTCCACTCGACATTGGCAAAATGCGTACGCTTAATGCGACGCGATGCCATTAATTAAGAATAGATAGATAGTTAAAAAGAAAAGAGAGAAGGCTCTAAAATAAATAACATTTTCAATTTTTCATCCTCCTTCTATGCCATATAAATATTAAAACTTAAGAATTATTTAAATTTCTAGTTGTATCTAGATTATACATTTTCAATTTGCTTACGTAGGAGTATCTAATTCTGCAGTAGCCTGGTACTGGTGCAGAGTATTCATGAGCCAAGTCCGATGGTGGGACCTCTGTGCTTGGCATAATGCATCGAGTTGCGAGCCCCAGTGCCCCGCCGCTAGACTCTGCTGTTCAAAGTGCTGTGTAGCTAATTCGTTGATCTCTGCTTCTGTCGTAAATGTGTTTAGCAAACGCACTTTCTCTTCCATCTCTTCAGTTTGTCTGTGAAGGAGAGTAAATGAAAAAAGATGAGTTATAACCAGTAACTAAGTCTAGATAGAGTCCTCTAACTATCTAAAGATATGATAAAGATTTTAAGATATAAAGATTTGTTGGTTGTCCTAAAATAAATAAATAATAAACAGTTGGTAATAAGAGATTTCTTAAGTTTTCAATAGTGTTAAAATTTATTTTATATGGTCCATTGCTGAGTTGTCAAGCAAGCATTGAGATATTTATTAAAGAGTTTGGCTTATTAAGCAATATTAAAGAAATAAGATAAAAAAAAATTATTGTCAAAAGTGAAATTAAAAAATGACTTTTACCGTTGAGTCAGCTTCTTTATATCTTCATCTCTATTTTTTAATGTGCTCATTACTGTCTTAGCATATGAGTTTTCTACTTGCAGAATAGTCTCCAATGCTGGTGAATGTACCAGCTTATGGTAAGCTGCAGCAAACACCTCCTCATCTGATGTACCTTTCTGCTCGGCAAACTCAACTACATTCTCCTTAAATTGTTTCTCCCAGTTCTTAACAATGCCTTCAACATTAAGCTCCCCGTTTTTAAGCTGGTTTAAGAGTTTCTCGTCTCTTTCATTGTGGAACTTTTTTGTTTCTTCATGTACAAATTCTGCTAGTTTTTCGTTAAGTTCTGGGAAAAAATTAGAATAATAACAGTATTGACATATTGTAAACAATAACGATTTTGAAACATTGAAAATAAGATCTTAAACAAGGAAAGAAGGGCGTAAACTAACATAATTTAGTTTGTTTGCCGTTAGTACTAAAAATATAAATTATGAACGTGAATGTTTATTTTCAATACGGATTTATATTCTATAATTGTACGAGTTGAAAATAAAAACTAGGTATACAAATTAATACTGGTTTTTACCGTCTTCTAAATAGACAGGAATATGAAACATGTTTATAACTCTTTGGACGAGTTCTCTTGTGGAGCCGCTGTGTGGGATCTCTACGGGCACCTCCAGCTTGAAGAGTACATCCTCGTTGGTGCATGTTGGATACGAAAATTTAAAAGTTTTTGTGGTATTTTGTACTGTTTCTCCAGTCATTTTTCGGTCTCCCGAAAACAAACAACAAGAAAAACAAGAAACGTGACCTGACGTTTGGTAACTGTCACTGTCATTTATGACGTTCTTTTTTTTCAGAGTATTACGAAATAAAACTGATTCCTTGCGATCAAGGAGCTTATATTTTATTCTTAATCTATCTTCGTGCTTGCGATGCACTCGTATACTTGAGGATTATCTTAGTTATTACGAAATTTAGATAAAATTGTTAGTTATGGTCGATTGTGACGTTGTCACTCGGACTCGGTGATGTATAGAAAAAGTAATGTCTCGTGATATTTTTACCTAAAATAAATAATATGCACACAAAAGCTGTTCATCATTAATAGGTTATGGGCCGCATCACCCAAAAAAGTGCATAAAGGATAAAAAAAGGTAAAAAAAAAACAAACATACGTAATAAATATTTAGTGTAAAATTTGAAAACAAAATTCGTTAGAAAATGGCTGCTAGTACGACAAATTTTCCGCAGTTACAAGCGGACAATTACAATAATTGGATTTTTAGAGTACGTTGCATATTAGAAGAAAAGGGTCTCTGTACAATATTAACCGATACAGAAACTAAAACTTCTGATTTTCTAAGTAAAGATGCAAAAGCAAAGAACATTATCGTACATTGTCTGCCGGATAAATATTTAAATGTTATTAAAGACTGCGCTACGGCACGCGAAATGCTAAACAGAATAAGTGAGACATTCCATAGAAAAAGCGTCATAACGAAAATACACTACAGAAGAAAGTTACTAAATATAAAACATAATAATACGGAAAGATTAGAAGAATATTTTTCGAGATTTGATGATATAGTCAGAGAGCTAGAGTGCGCGGATGAAAAGATAAGCGAGATGGATAAAATATGTTATTTGATGATTGGATTATGTGAGAAATATGATAATGTAATTACGGCGATCGAAACATTGAGTAATGAAAATTTAAAACTAGAATTTGTGAAATCGCGACTATTAGACGAGGAATTGAAAATGTCAATGACAAATGCAAATGACAACTCCACATCAGATGACGCAGCTTTCATCACATGCTATCGATGTAATAAGCACGGACATATAGCATCCCAGTGTAGAGGCAGAGGTCGAGGTAGATATATCGGACGCCGGATGAATCAACGCGGTAGAGGACAGCACGAGCATGTAAGAGCTCAGGATTCATCAGCAGCTACCATCGCTTTCAGCTTCATAACATCTACAGAATATTGCAACACGTCTTATAAAGTCGGAGAGATTGAATGGGTAATCGACTCAGGTTGTACGGATCATCTAATTCAGGAAAATTTTGAAAATAATATGAGTAACATCCAAAATTTAGAAAAAGAGGTAAAAATTCATATTGCTAATGGAGATTTTCTTATAGCTAAAAAGGTAGGTGAAATTAACTTGTTGGCAAATGGTCATATTGTAGCTCTTAAAGCGTTAATTGTGAAAAACTTAAAATTTAACTTATTATCTGTAAATAAAATTCTTGAAAATGATTATACTGTAAACTTCAACAAAGATAAAGTTTATATAAATGATAGGAAGTCTGGTAAATTTCTGGTTGGTCTAAAGCAAGGTAAATTGTTCACTTTAAACACAGAAATTGCTCTTAGTGCACGAACTAACACTGACTATCTATGGCATAGGCGCTTAGGACACCTTAACCGTCGTGGACTGAAGATACTCAAACTTCCCGTAAGCAATGAGGTATGTGGACCATGCATGCAAGGTAAAGCTACTAGATTGCCTTTTGTTCCAGTAGCAAGACCAAGATCTCAAGCAATAGGTGAATTGATTCATACTGACGTAGCCGGACCAGTGAATGTTCCAGGAATATTCGGACATCTCTACTATCAAGTAATTATTGATGATTATTCGCATTTTTTAGTGGTAAGTTTACTCAAACATAAAGGAGAGGCAACAAACAATTTGATAAATTATATAAACAAAATTGAAACACAAAATGGAGCGACAGTTAAGAAGATAAGATGCGACAACGGCAAAGAATTTAGAAACAACACTTTAGAAAATTTCTGCAAAAACAAGGGTATAGATATTCAATACACGCAACCATATTCACCACAACAAAACGGAGTCTCGGAACGGATGAACCGAACACTATATGACAGAGCTAGAACTCTAATGGTGGAGTCATGTTTACCTAAACATTTATGGAGTGAGGCAATAATGGCATCGGCATATCAAATTAACAGATGTCCACACCTATCTGCTCATAGATAGTCAAAGTGCAATTAAAATGATAGAGTGCAACGAAAATAGTAAACGCACTAAGCATATCGACATAAAGTATCATTTCGTCAAAGATGCTTTTGACCAAAAGAAATTTAGTATGTCTTATGTTTCGACTAATGATAATGTGGCAGATGTATTTACAAAACCTCTCAATTCTGTGAAGCATGCCTACTTTGTTAGAAAGTTAAAAGTTGAGTGAAAATAAGTGTTGTATATAGGTTGATTTTATTTCATGTTTAAATATAGGGTGTTGTTCATGAATTGTGTTATGTAGGTAGTGTTTATATTGTATGTTAGGATTTTTATTTGAGAGGAGGCCTGTTAGCTTTTGTTATATGTAAATATTAGTTTTATTAGCAATCTTAAATTGTTTGCAATTTAATATTGAGAGGAGGTGTTAGTTATGGTCGATTGTGACGTTGTCACTCGGACTCGGTGATGTATAGAAAAAGTAATGTCTCGTGATATTTTTACCTAAAATAAATAATATGCACACAAAAGCTGTTCATCATTAATAAAAATTAAAACATAAAGGAAATAATAATAATATTCGAATTGTCATAGGTCAACGAAAAACGTAACTTAGCAACTGCTCTATGCTTTTCCGTGACATCCTCCGGGGAGGAAGAACCGGAAGGTTATTACTATTAAATATATTATTATTACTATTAAATATAATTAAATTATTAACTTAAATACAATCGGCAAAACGCCTTGGTAAATTTAAAATCCTACCGAACCTTGTTACAGTAGTACCTACTATGTCTGGCAGTAAAGTCATTTCGGTCATAGTGGATCTCCAAAGGGTAAAGTCGTTGTAACGGCCGAACTCTTTCACCAGATGCTGTTCGCGCTTTAGCAGCCCTAACATAACCGCCACTACCTACATAAACCTCTGTAACAATAGCTAGAGGCCATCGAAGTCGTTTTTCATGTTCTATTTCTAGAAGAACAACATCGCCTACTTGAACCTCATAGGTACTATTTTGCATGTCCTTCTGAATGAGGTTGCTCAAATATTCGCTCCTAAAACGCCTACGAAGATCTATGCGAATCTTTTGACAATAAGCACTCCTAATATTTTTGTAATATTTAACGCTTTAGTGTCGATTACATCCATAGACGTAGCATTACTGATGTTTAATACATCTATGATTAAATTTTACAATACAATACATATACCTATAGTTCCTTTGTGCTTCATAGCACATTAAGCTCTTGGTTCTGGCTGTAACTTTACCTGCCTACTCACCAACCCGCATTGAGTTAGAGCATGCTGTATTGACGAACTCTAAGCTCCTGATGTATATTTTTTACCATGCTTTTAAGAGAGGTGGGATAGACACGTAGTTAGAGAGCCCACGACCAAAATTTTTGTCTCATAGCAATACGGCCAAAACCGCATCAAATCGATAGATACGATTATCCTGAACTCGAAAATACCAATATCAGACATTTTCCGCGTAGCGTTTGATCTGACCGAATTTTCAAAATTGTCAAAGAATTTTACCGAACTGCATCATAGCAATATGTCTGATTTGCAGACTGTAGTTGAATGATAGTTCTGAGATACCGGAAACATATTTTTCAGACGTTAGTGGTGTAGCGTAAACCCGTAAAATCACTTAAAAAAATTAAAAATGAGACAAAAAAAATGTCTCATAGCAATACGTCTGAAAATCTTTTTTATTAGTAAATTTTGGTTATTTGATGCGAACAAAACAATTTTCAGACGGAAATGTGAACGCATTAAATTTTGAGACCGTTTTGAAAATGTTAACAAATTTTACCGATCGGTATCATAGCAATATGTCTGAAAATTGTTGGACATGATAAAATAAGTTGTCCACATGTGCAAAAAATTTATATCAGACAAATTAAGTGTAGCACCTTCTCTATCAGACAACTTTTCGATACTCAGATATCATTTAAAAATCGTATTGAGGCATCTTGAATTTTCTGTTACAAACCAATGAATACGTTGCGACCCTGAATTTATTAGATGATAATTAACAAAGAATTTACCCGAAACCGTAACATTGAAGTTGAAGGACTGAAATAAATCTCACAAAATGAAACTGGGATGAAGTTGAAAAAAAAAAACGGTTTATTCAAAGTTACAAAATATTCTCGTATTCAATCGCTGTCGGATTCGGAATCGTCGTCTTCGAAATCACTCTCGACGTCGCTCGGGAGATCTTCAACGTCCTCTTCTGTAAAATAAACATCGTTAGTGAAAATCACGAACTTATTTATGAAATTAACAGCAAAAGCCATGTAAACTGTACCTGTTGTGGATGATGATTTGTCGTCCAAAATAACGTTGCTCAACTCAGGTAGTTGGTTGCCAGAGAACCACGAAAACTGAAATCGTCCCTTGTCTTCATACCATCCGCAATCTGCAGGGTTCAGTTCGGTTGGCGTTTTGGTATGAGCGTTGCTCCAGACTTGTGCAATATATTTTGTTCGTAATAAATGTTTCTCCAATTCCGTTTTGCATGGTGGCAGATTGCAGGCGTCGTAATTGGATAACTGGAGATTCAGAGTTGTCGAAGCCTCGTCGTTTTTAATTTTATGTCTTCGAAAAAATGTTGAGTCGAGCTAAATCGACGTTATTAATTTTCGTTTTTGGGAGTATATGCTACACTTAAAGTGTCTGAAAACAGGTTTTTGGTAATCATGGCAGCAATACGAAAAGTTGAAAAAAAAAATTATCCGTATTGCTATGATACAGGTCGGCTAAATTTGTTGACATTTTCAAAAATGCGCTCAGGCTATATGCTACGCGCAAAATGTCTGAAAACAAACTTTTTCGTAATACAATTATAAAATCTATGTACATTTTCACTATCAGACGTATTGCTATAATACCGACTGTCTTTTTTTTTTTGACACAGCAGAAATGGCCTCCCACGCAGTTGCTACACTTTCGACCGTTACTACACACCTAGTCGGGTTCAGAATCATACAATCTAACGATTTTATAGGGTTTTTGCCGTATTGCTATGAGACATGGTTTTGGTCGTGGGCTCTCGTACTAACGGTGAACTAAAAGCTCAGCGTTCAGCCCGAAAACTGGTGCAATACCTCCACCTTACAGAAGGCACCAGTCAAATAACTCTACATTATAGTCGTGTTTTCTGTCTGTGTTCGTCGATGAGTAAGGCTGCCTTTTCACCAGAGATGTGCTGTGCAGCTATACTTTGAGAATATAAAAGTTAACCTACGAAACTATGTGACCGTTTCCATCGATGCGAAGCAATTCAGTAATGTAAGGTCAGTGGCGTAGCGTGGCTATCGGCCGCCCGGGGCGGAATATAATTTTGCCGCCCTCTTATTTAGGTATTTCAATTTAATGCATACTATACATTACACAATAAGAAGTTTAAAAAGTATTTAGATGCGTTGCACTCCCTCGAAAATGGCAACGAAAAAGTCAGGCAATTGCCGGATTTACATTCAGTTTGGAACTAATGAAAAAAGAATCGGGAACGCTCTCGCATTTCAGTTGGTCGCGAAAAAATGCCTTCCTGTGTTTTTCAATAGTGTACAAATTACATTATCACTGCTAGAGACAGGAAAACGTGTCATTTTATTCGAAAATACATTTTTCTTATTAAAACAATTTCATATGGAATAATTTTTTGGGTTTACAAACGCAGAAATATTTTTAACACTAGAAACCACTCCGCCTGTCTGTACCCGTAGTGTAAGTTTTTTAGATAAAAAAACGCAACTACTTTAGTAGCGTTAAGAGCTCAATTTGTATAGGAAACGGGAACAGCGCCCCTAGCGGAGAGAAGCGCAAATCATGTTTCCCATACAAATTGAGCTCTTGACGTAACTACAATCGGTGCGTTTTGTATACTAAAAAACTTACACTACGGGTACTGAATGAAGGGGAGGTCGATTTTTTCAATGTATTTTTTCTAGTCTCAAAAATATTCACGTGTTTGTAAACGCAAAAAAATATTCCACACTATAAAGTAGTTTCATCTTAACTGGACGTCAAATACTGGAAAAGAAGTCAAATATTTGGAAAAATATTTCGTTCGGATCTTAGAAGTGCAAACTTCAATGATTTGATGAAACAATGTTTACCGTAAAAACATAAGCACCAAGCACTGACAAATTTCAACGGCGAAAGCAGTGCCCTGGTAGTTTGTAGTTGCAATAAAAATATGAAATGGTTTCATTTTTTTTATTGTGAAATTTTGCCGCCCCCTTAAATGTGACGCCCGGGGCGGGCCGCCCTCCCTGCCCCCCCTACGCTACGCCACTGTGTAGGTACCTAGTTTCATCTTAACTGGGCGTCAAATATTTAATTCGGATCTTAGAAGTGCAAATTTCAAAGATTTGATGAAACAATGTTTACCATAAAAACATAAGAACCATGCACTGAAATATTTCGACAGCGAAAGCAGTGTCCCCGGTAGCGTAGTGGTTAACGCAGCCTCCCGGATTGCGGAAGATGCTGGGTACGATTCCCGCTTGGGGCAGGTCGTATTTTTTCAGTGTATTTTTTCCAGTATTGAATTAGGTTTCTAATTTTATTTGGCATGAATTTTAATGTTTGAACATGCAAAATTAAATAAAAAACGAAAGACAAGAAAAAATCTTGTCACGATAAGAGAATTAAGAGACACCCGGATCGTGAAAGGTCGCGGGTTCGACTCCCGTTTTAAGCATTTATCCTACGGAAAGGTGGCGGGTTTGACTCCCGTCTTAGGCACTTATCTTACGGAAAGGCCGCGGTTTCGAGTCCCGTCTCAGGCAATTACTCTTCGGGAAAGGTCGCGGGTTCGACTTCGGGCACTCTTCCTGACAGGATTTTTTATTTGTCTTTCGTTTTCTATGGTATGGTCTCAAACATTTCATCTTTGTGCTATTTGAGTTTTCTGTAAACATGCAAGTCTTTACCACATGTGAGTGGCTTATAATTCAGTTATTATTGAATAATTTTATTTTTGCGTTTACAAACGCGTAAATATAATACTAGAAAAATGCACTGAAAAAAATCGACTTGCCTCAGGCGGAACTCGAACCCGCACCTTCCACAATGATTTGATGAAACAATGTTTACCATAAAAACATAAGCACCAAGCACTGACAAATTTCGACAGCGAAAAGCAGTGCCTCGGTGGCGAAATTGTTCAACGCGTCCACCCGGATTGTGGAAGGTGCGGGTTCGAGTCCCGCTTGAGGCAAGTCGATTTTTTTCAGTGCATTTTTCTAGTATTATATTTACGCGTTTGTAAACGCAAAAATAAAATTATTCCATAATGTAAGGTAGTTTCATCTTAGCTGGGCGTCAAATATTTGCAAAAATATTTCGTTCGGGTCTTGGAAGTGCAAATTTCAAAGATTTGATGAAACGATGTTTACCATAAAAACATAAGCACCAAGCACTGACAAATTTCGACAGCGAAAAGCAGTGCCTCGGTGGCGAAATTGGTCAACGCGTCCACCCGGATTGTGGAAGGTGCGGGTTCGAGTCCCGCCTGAGGCAAGTCGATTTTTTTCAGTGCATTTTTCAGTTATTATTATTATTTTTTTTGTTACCGTCCAAACCCGATTACAGGTCGCAGCACACTTATCAGGACGGATAGGGAACGCCTCTTTTTTACTATGAACCAAGAAATTGATTGGTAAAACTGGAAGCTACGCTACTAATAAAGAAGTGAAGACATCTTTTTTGACCCCAAGTAACCTTTGAATGTTCCGGTTTCCTATCTGTCTCTTTGTAACTCTCCGCACAAGTAATATGATGAAGTACGAACCTATGACGTATTAGACGATCAGTGACGTATCATGTGACCGTCTAATACCTGTGCTCTAGTGGTTAGAAAGAGACAAGTAGGAAATAAAAAGTTTCAAGGACAATTTTTTTGTCTTTGCATTTTTATTGGTTGTTAGGCTTGAGTAGATTTGTACGTATAAATTTCTTGCTATGAACACTACGGAACAGCGGCTACGAAACGGCTGCGTACCGTAGCGCATTGCCTTTTTTTCATAGTAAAAAGAGGCGATAAGTACGGTTCCGAGCTGTTATGTATGCTAGGACCTTTAGGCTAAACTATTTTTCCCTTAGGTCAAATCGAGTTCTCATAATTTAGTCACATAATAAATTAATAAAAAATTATGCATCTTTTTTCATTTAGTTTTAAAAATAATTGTGAAAAACTTGTATTAAATAGAAAGTGTAGCCTGATACGATAAACTAGGTTTGCCTCGACCTAGGTCCTGAAACCGAATTTAGACGGAACATAAACTATGTATGTAGGTATGTATAGTTTTATGCTCTAGGTATACGGATATTATTGGGTAAGAATTGTGTAGAGTGTAATGATAGAATGTATGTTGTTATAAAAATGCCCGCGAAGGCATGTCTAACTATATTCAGACTTTTTAAAAACTTTATTTGAAAATTATAATATCGAATACATAGTATTCTTCACAAAATATTTCCTCAACGTGGCCGGTTCTTCATTACGGGGATAGTACTACACTGGTTGGTAATAGTAGAACTATATTTTCATTATATATAAATTAAAAAATGGAAACAATAAATTACATAGAAATTATAATAAAAAAGTTCGGTTCAGATGGTGGGTGTTTAATGTTGAACCGTCGGGCCGGGCGCGACTGCATCTCTCAAGGGCCGGTCTACGCGGCCTCACCGCCTTCCTCATCCTCGGCGCTGGCCGTCAGCATGGTGATAAGCTTGGTGGTGTCAATGAAGCCCTTATCGTCGATGTCCATCTGGTCGTACGCCTCGTCGACCTCGTCAGCGGAGAACTTGTCGCCCCAGGTCATGAGCGCGTGCCTGAGTCTCTCAGAGTCGATCTTGCCGTCCTCATCGAAGGTCTTGAAGGCGTTGATGACGACATCGTCCTCATCGGAGCCACCGGACATGCGGTTGGCGAATAAGGTCAGGAGCTGGGTGAAGTTGATGGGGCCGGACGCCTCGTTCACCATCTCGTCGAGCTCCTTCTCGGCGGCGAGCCTGCCGAGGGAGTCGAAGGTGGCGCGGAGGTCGTTCTTGCCGATGATGCCATCCTTGTCGTGGTCCATTAGCTGGAACGCCTGTGGGAAAGAGAAACGTGCTTAGAAACATTTTATGATACTTCTATGCCAGGGCCGAGGATATGGTTTAGAGTCTTATATTTGTCATGGTGGTCGGGTTTTGTTTGTTAGTTATTTCAATGAAAGTTTAAGTTCTATTTGGATTTGATGCCCATTTAATGTAGCCGACAGGGTAGCAATATCTCACTATTTTGAGGTACTAAATGATCCATGCTGCCAAATGTGGCTTTACGTGTAGGTACTTAATCAATTATCAAATATCCATTTGTCCTGCCTGTGAACTCCGAATGCATCATCATACAATATTCAGAGTCAAATATCCTATCCTACAACTATTTGTTTATGTTTGGGATCAATTGTTTAGTTTTGATCTACATGTTTCTGTCTAATCCATTCCTTCGACAATACCAGATAGTTCTCCGAAGTGAAATGATGTCACTATCATATTCGACAGTGGCATTTGTAAGTTGCTCTGAGCTGGTGCTGTTTACAAAACAACCAACGGAGCACGAGCCAAACAATGACGTTGTTAAAGTTATGTGGTTTGTCTATTCTTTGTCATGAATTTTAGACACATTTTTCTTGGAAATTCGTGGTTTTTGGGACCACACAGAAAATTTTCGTAGAGTTGGAATCTACATACGAATCTGCTACTTAAAGCTTTATGACTATTTCCTATAGCATAAACAAAATAGCTCTTATTTTCATTATTTTACTTGTAATAAGGAATGCCTAGCAATGTAAAAATTTAATATTTATGTCCATTTTGTCTATGTAAACCGAATGTTTGAATTTTTATTAATGTCTCTACGGGTGCTTCTACTGAATTTAAATTTCTGTCTTATGGAATATCAAGCTCATTGCTATGGGAACAAACCTTCTGGTATGGATAAGATTATCAAATAGTATAGATACTTCTAGACTAGCTTTCTCTATCTTCTAGGTACTCTTTGATTCTTTTTTTTACTACTTTTACATATCTTACCTCTTTGAACTCAGCGACCTGCTTCTGTGAGAACATGGAGAAGACATTGGAGCCGGTGCGCTTGGCCTTGCGGCTTCCTCGGGAAGACTGGCGCTCGCTGCCGCCGGTGGAGGCAGGCGCCGCTGGTGCTGGGGCCTCTTCTGCGGGCGCATCTTCCTTCGCCTTCTTCTTCTTTACTTTCTTATCCTTATCCGCCTGGAAGGGAAGAATTTGATAGTTAGGTTCTGCTGTTTACGCTGTATTAACTAAGTTTTAACTTAGTTCATTACTGATATTTACGATATTTTCCTTTAACGCGGTCTTCAAATTAGTCGTCCGTCTATTTACATGATAATTTTCTTAGTTTGAAGTTGGCTATTTAGTTGAAAGATTTATGCAGGCCCGTGTGATGAGAGCCTTGTCAGGCATTAGATATAAATTTATTTTTTTAATTCGTTTCCTCTTAGTATATTAAACAACTTTTACGGATTTGACTCGCTCGATTGCTCTTACTTGAGAACCATTATAAATGAAAATGGTTACGTAAAAGTATTAAGTCCAACATCTGAAGAGAACTTTTTTTTAAATACAAATGTTGTCTTCAAATTATATTTGAGGTTAAAATCGATAGCTCAAGTTATGAGTCTTCTATCTGCAAAATTCTACGCAAAGATCTCTGATCTCGGTTTAAATAAATGTTTAAAATTATTTTTATTGTGATTGCAAGTCAACTGTTTTATGTAAAGTTGGTGTTTTATTGATTAAATAAATATACGACAACAGTTAGGTAACAGTTATTGTTATTTCGTCAATTAAATTGTAATTTGAAATTTACTATGTCTATAGATTCTGTTCATTGGTCTAAATGTAGTGATCTTATTGTAATTGTGTTGATCGGGTTTTGTTTTATATATTCATCATGTTACTGCGTAATCATCATCATAGTTTTATATTTATTGCTTATATTTAGACATACATAGGTAATAGTCTAATCTGGTTACTAAGTATATTGGGTTTTAGTCGTACTAATTTTCGCATTTTATCAAAGATGTCTTGTACCTGTAGTTTAGTTATTATCTGTAACGTTTACAGAATGGATAATTTCCGCCTGAACATTCCTCAAGTTCCAAATTAATTCTAAATTTATCTACATTTCATCACTTGCGGCCAGTTAAGGCGGGCAGCCGCCGCCTCTATATTTAGTTCCCAATCCCGCATCCGTTTACACTGTGCGTTACGTAAAGTTTTTCTGTTTATTTATAGATCGGCGCTCGTGCTAATTTCTTCTCTTTATATTAGTTTGTCTTCATAAGTTCTTCAAGTTTTTCATTACAATTGTTAACGATTTTAGTTTTTATAGCTTCTTTTAATTTTATATCTGTTGTTTCAGGTTTAGTACTATTGCTAGTCTAGTCAATGTTCTTATTAGAATCCGATTGTTCAAAATACTCTACATTAGTTGCGGGGCTTTTTAAGTAGCACGTGTTATATTTGTCACTAGTTTTATTTGTAGTTTTTTTTAGTTTTAATTACTTTTTTTGAAATCACTGTCGATACTCGACGCTACTGTTTTGTAGATTCTGTATATTCCACTAGATAACCACTATGAAATAGTTAATTGATTTTGTTTTCGTTTTGTAGTTTATCTTTTAGAATTATGTTATTAGTTTAGGTTTTATCAGATTTACTGATATCGTCAGCAAAATTACGCAATAGTCTATGTCTACCAGCATTGGATATTCACTTAATCACCGAAGCGTGCTAATCGCGAACCACGTCATGATTTCCGTTCACTCCTCGGCTGAAGTTGTCCCGACGATCAACATCACCATCACTTCACTCACTACACTTCACCGCACTTACCATTGTGTTGTGTTCTGGACGACCGACGAAGGAGAGACTGAACTGTTCTGCAGTCCCACCCTGACTCCGAGGTATCGCCGCTTCCCCGAGATCCAGGAGGACGCCCCTCCCTTCCCCCTCTTATTGCTGCGCACGATTCCATATTTAGTTCGGCAAATGAGAAGTGAGCGAGCTGGTTGCCATCAGAATGGCGTAGTCCGCAGGCCCGGCCGCCGGCGCCTCTCCGACATTACGAAAATAATCTCACCTGTGTCATTTTGGTACACAGCCGCTTGTCAATCCTCGATTGTGTTCTAATGCTGTATTTTTGGAATTTGATCGCCGCTGAAACTGAGCAGGTCTCTGATATGCGTTTTCGATTTAGCGTGTAAGTTTTGCTTTAGCAACTACGGCGCGAGTGCACCTATAATGCATTAGTTATTATTAGTTAAACTCGTGGTAATATTAGTAGTGAAATTTCAAGTGCACTCTTTATTAGTAGATACTCATGTTATCATGACAGTATGTATTATCTGGAAGTCAAACTTTACTCGATAGCTTAAATCATTACTGTATCTGTTTAGCTCATGTGTCTGTTTGGTTACGAACATAATTTTACTTTTTTTATCTCTTGAAATATAACTCCGACCGCGAGTTTGTCCGCGTGTATTTATTGCATTAATATAGATACATTATAGCCTATGTTACTCAATGAAAAAGCATTCTAGAAGTCAAAGAGTTTTTAATATTGGTTCAGTAGTTAGCCTTATATATAGGCCTTTTCTTTTTATAATATTAGTATATAAAGATTTGGAACCGAAAAGTTAAGAAGGACATAATTAAGGACTTAATTTTGCCATTTGTAATTGGTCCACTTGTTGAGGTTTGAATAAATAAATTATTATTATAAATCTCTGTTTTGCAAATAAACCTTTTAGATTCGGTACTCGTTTTAGGCATTCATATTGAGTCCAAACTCCGATGCAATTCTATTGTTATATTAAATTTTATTTTTTATTTAACATTATAGGAGTATGTCCAAAAATATTTTGCTCAGTTTAGCTTTTCTCCGTAGAAAACAGCGATTTTCTATGGAGACAAGTATACGCACCCGTTCACCTTTTGGACGCTGAACGGACGCGTATACGTGTCCTATACAAAAGCGTAGGTTTCTATGGAGAAAAGCTGAACCTAGCTAAATAATTATAGTCTGATATTAATTATAGAGTAAATAAAAGTCTAGCCAAGATATACGGCATTCATCGAGAAAACACATTGCTAAATTTAACATTAAAAAAATCTTCAGGAATAAAAGGTATTTAAAACAACCTTCCAAAGGTAATGTTAAGTAAGATTTCAAGTTAACAAATATTTTATTGTGATTTTAAGACATAAACATATGGAAGTTGAATTTCTATACGTAGGTCTATATACATACAGTGACATCAGAAGTATACAAGGTGTAACAAAAAGTGTTTTTTTTACTAATATGGACGTCATAATTCTTTTATTTAATCAATTTTAACTATGATACTTTAATTATCCTCATTACAAACGCATAGTATGGACAGTCTCCGCACCGCGCTGGCCGGGACGATTCCCAAAAAACTACTTTCAGGGTTAGCGATACTTCTGTTCTGTTACACGTTGTATAAGATAATTATTCATTCATAATGGTGGTAGCTATTACTGCACAAGCGCTGGTGTTAATATGAGACGGTACTAATGTGTTAATCTACTTTTTATATTACGAGTTGGCAAACAAGCTTGCGGCCCACCTGTTAAGTGGTTACCGTCGCCTATAGACACTTGCAATATTAAGTGTATATAACTTAACACTGCAAGTGCGTTGCCATCCTGGGGACTAAGATGATATGCCTTCCATGCCCAGTAATTACACTGGCTACCTTTCCCTTCAATCCGAAACACAGCGAACTGTTTCACGGCAGAAATAAGAAAGGCGGTGGTACCTACCCAGACGACCCTACATATGGGTCTACCACCTAGTTAAGGACCACCTAGTACTTCTAATGCAGACCGTACTACCCACATTTTTTTTGCATACCAGGATTCGAATCCAGACCTCTGGGTTTGTAACCACTCCACGTCTACTTATGTAAAAAAATATATTTAGAAGTTATCTCTATAACACACAAATGAAGACGCATACTGCAAATTCTAATAAAATTAACTAATAACACAATAAATTATCCACCATTTGTTTGATGACGTCGTTTGGCATCTGAGAAGCAATTAATTATCTCTGTGACGACTAATTAACATGTAAGGTCTGGTTCAACAAACTCATTTAATTTTTCATATTGACGCTATATTATACAAGGCTTGTATAATATAGCCACGAATATAGCGTACAAGGGAGTACAGAATAGATGCTCCTTCTATCTAAACATATATTTCATAAAGTTATGCTACTTTGTTTAGCCGACACGCCGTCGTGGTGGAGTGGTCAGTATAGCTGGCTTCACATCAAGCGGTCCGGGTTCGAATCCTGGTAGCGGCAAATGTTTGTGTGACAAACACGAATGTTTGTTTGCGAGTCATGGTTGTTTATATATTTATTTAAGTTTATTTATAAAAATATCTAAAATTATTATGTATATTAAAAAAAAAAAATGTCCGTTATCTAGTATCCGTAACACAAGTTCTTAATGATACTTACTTCGGGCTAGATAATTGGTGTGAGCGTAAAAATATATTATTATTATTATTACTTTTGTTTAAATTTCGGCTACAACCATAAAAATTATCATATCTAACACAATTTATAACTGCTAACGTTGATACCTAACATTATTAGTACATAGCGTCACGAAGGATCAAATACTGCTTTGCACGACCTTGTCTCTTGGGTTAAAACTGGAAATGAGTAATGTACTCTCCGAGTAAACGATGCACTGAGTTTTCGCTCATATGCAGCTCGGCACACATGCTAAATTAACGATTGGCAAACGCTCGGCCTTCATGTCAGCGGCTGCCAAGTTAAGATAAAGGCCGAAGAAGACAACTATGATTCCGTGGATTCATCGCGCGGATACCTGGTCCATAGTGTTGCAGAGAGGAGCCGGGACCAGTACCTGGGACTTGTGACCAAGGTGTATTCGTAGGTTTAAAGGTCATGATGCATCAACACCTCGGAATAAAACTATTCCGTGATCAACTCTCACCTCCACTACCACACCACAATCAATTTCAAAGTCAAAGTCAAAATTTCTTTATTCATTTAGGTACAATTTGTACACTTATGAAAGTCAATTTTGATGACATCGGTTCAAGAGTCTACCAGGAGGCCTTGTTCTGAGAAGAACCGGCAAGAAACTCAACAATTTTTATCCTCCCTTTACAGTTTTCATAATATTGATTTGGAAATAGTCATAATTCACATTGTCAAGTCTTTAATAATTAATCATAATAATATAATAAAATAAAGACTCATAATTAAACTTACAATAAAAAATATATAAAAAATGTGATTTAAGACATCTTTCCTTACAATATTGTCAATTAGAAAATTTAAATTTTACACATTGATATCTCACTAGATTAAAATGGAGAATCGAGCACATTTGGATGTGTCCATACATTTTTATCGTCTATATATTCATGAACTTTATAATACGCTATATATTCCTTCCTTCGTCTATATATTCCTGAACTTTATATTAACAAGATCCCCTTTAGATATGCGTTCGAGCAAAAAGAGGCAAAAATTAAGAAAGTTTTTAAAAAAGAATAACTAATAGCTGACCTGTAACACATTATTGTAGTTAATTTTCAAAAAAACAGAGAACATACTTATCAAAGATAAACATTATCCTGTAGTTTAAGTTGGACCAAGCAACTTATTTACGAAATTTCATTAATAAAACAGTTGATAGAATTAGTCAAAAGTCGAAAGAAAGTTCTCGCGCACTAAAGTGACTGAATAATGACAGTGATTTCTGAACGACGACAGGACCAACATAAAAATATGTTTGACCGGTAGGAATAGTTTATATGGGAAAATATTTGTTTTTTACTATTTTCCTCGCAATTTTTCTATAGTTTCTCTCCATTTACACTATTCTTGGACATCCACAAATATTTCAAAAATTTCTCAAATCTGTCCAGCTGTTGTAGAGTCTTGGCGAGACTAACGAACAACAATTAATTTTTATTTAAGTAGGATAATTCTACTAATATTATAAACGTGAAAGTTTGTATGGATGTGTGTTTGTTACTCTTTCACGCAAAAACTACTGGACGGATTTTATTGAAACTTTACAATAAAATAGTTCATACATCAAAATAACATATATTCTATAATTTAACCGACATTACCACGAGCTAAGCCGTGGGCGACCACTCCCTCCTCCTTGCGTCGTTTATCCTCAATGCTGAGGGTCGTGGCCTCTTTTATTGAACAACTCTCCCTTTTTATTGGGCGACCACTAGTCCTACTAATATTACCTATAAATGCGAAAATGAATTCGCTTGTTTGTTACGTTTTCACGCCTAAACCACCGTAACGATTTTGATCAAATTTGGTATGGAAATAGTTTGAGTCCATAATTAGTACTCCGTGTTTGAGATCCTGGAAGAACGTAGGATGTTATGCATAATTTTTGCGTTTACAAACGCGTAAATATTTTTAAAATATAAAAAAATACACTGTTAAAAAAAGACCTGCCCCAAGCGGGAATCGAACCTAGCATGTTCCGCAATCGCAGCGCAGCCGCCCGGATTGCGCAAGATGCTGGGTTCGATTCCCTGCAAAAAATGCTCCAAATATGCTCTGCATCAGAACATCTTTGAACAGATCATAACATCCTCCATAATTCGACCTACTGCTGGGACACAAGGCCTCTCCTTGTCATCGAAGGAGCTTTAGGCAGTAGTCCACCACGCTTGCCCAATGCGGATTAGTGAGCGGAGGATATGAGCATCACGCGGCACAGATGGAAAGACTGAATTTGATGAGGTCATCAATAGCTAATTAGTGAAGTTGCTGTTGTAGTACAGTTAACAACATGAGTAGATGATCAAATTTAAAATGAAGTTGACTAAATGAAAGCTATGGATAATAGGAATTTCAATGACGTTTTACCCAAATGAGAATAAAATTACAATATTTTTAATTGTGAAGCGCTCCTTTTATTAGCAGTTATGAGAAGGGGCGCTTCGAGGAATAGTTTTGGGGCGCTTCGTTGGGAGCGCTCCAAAATGGGAGCGCTTCGAGGAATACCTCGACTTCTTACATCCAAAAGTTGGAAATTGGAATTATTTTTGCGTTACCAAACGCGTAAATATATTATTTTTAAAATTAGAAAATACATTGAGCCGCCCGGATTGCGGAAGAGGCTGGGTGCGATTCCCGCCCTGGGAATTTTTTTGTGTACTTTTTAGGGTTCCGTACCTCAAAAGGAAAAAACGGAACCCTTATAGGATCACTTTGTTGTCCGTCTGTCTGTCTGTCTGTCTGTCAAGACCCTTTATCTCAAGAACGCGTGGACGTATCAAGCTGAAATTCACATGAAATACTCAGGTCTATTGTCCCTTTAAGCTGTGAAAATATCAAACTTCTAAGCCAAGCCAATCAAAAGATACAGCCGATTATGTCGATATTTTCAACAAATTTCCGACACTCGCAAAGGAATCAAAACCTACAGGATACTTCCCGTAAACTCAGAATCTTGAAATTTGGCATGAAGCATTTTCATATAATGCAAATATAGAAAAAATTGCGAAAATCACATTCTTTTAGTTATATAATATAATAAAAATATTTTAATAAAATGAAACTTACTACCTTATTTCTCACGAACGAATAAAGGTATCAAATTAAAATTTATACCAAATACCTAGGTCTATCGTCCCTTTAAGCAGTGAAAAAATCTAACTTCTAAGTTAACGCGATCAAAAGATACAGCAGTTTATACCGAGGAACCCTCGGCGTGCGAGTCCGACTCGCACTTGGCCGTTTTTTAATTTGAAAATGAATATACTTTTAGGAATTCTACATTTCTGTATTTGTTTTACTACATAGCATATTATGACTCTTTATTGTAACATATTAACAAACTTTGTTTTATAAAACAGGTCAAGCAATTGACTCTATTCCACCTGATGGTAAGCAGAAGTGGAGTCCAAATGCGAAGATAGCTGGTGCGAGAGATACACTGCCACGCTAGCCACCCTCGCCTTGCTGACCTGCAAGGTGCTTCTTCACGACTCTTTTGAACCCAGGATTAGGTATATAGGAAGGAGCGAATACGTGTGCTGGCAGTGAATTCCATTTCTTGATTGTGCGACAAAGAAACGAGTTGCCAAATTTCTTAGTTCGCGTTGGAATGGTAGCCACAGTTTGTCGGTGACAACGTACACCAGCACGCGTAGTCCTTAAAAGGAAGGGAGATGGTGGGATTAGGGAAAAAAGCTCCTCAGAGCACTCGCCGTAGTATGTACAGACGGTACAAACTTATGGTAACGGCATGCAGAGCAAACTTATTTCTGTAATAGATCTCTTCCGGCCCCAGAATGTGTGTCGGAGACTATAAAAATAAGCAAGTGGCATATATGATAATTTTAAATTTAAAAAAGTTTTTAAACTAATACAGACATTTGTAAGTGTTACAGCTCCAGTATAGACGCAAAAATTCCTTGGTGTGGATTACAATAACCTTATTTCAGTGCGCGTGAGTCAAGCGCACGAGAATAGCGCGCGCGGCTAACCGGCGAGGCGGCGGCGGTGACGTCGCACGCGCCGGCTCTGCTCACTCATTACGATCGTTATTAATTGGGCAGTGATTAACAAACTTACAGGAATAATTTTTGAGTTTACAAACGCGTAATTATTTTTAATACTAGAAAATTACACTAAAAAAATCGACCTGCCTCAGGCGGGAATCGAACCCAACATCTGCCGTAATACGGGCGGCTGCGTTAACCACTACGTCACCGAGGCCCTGCTTTCGCTGTCGAAATTTGTCAGTGCTTGGTTCTTATATTTTTATAGTAAACATTGTTTCAAACATCTTTGAAATTTGCACTTCTAAGATGCGAACGAAATATTTATTGAAACTGCCTTACATTATGGAATAATTTTTGCGTTTACAAACGCGTAAATATTTTTAATACTGAAAAATGCGGGGTTCCATTCCGGGGTCGATTTTTTTTTATGAATGAATGAATGAATAAGCTTTATTGTACACCAAAATTAAAGTATATAATACAGACATAGTTCAATGGATAAATTGTACAATGGGCGGCCTTATCACTAAAAAGCGATTTCTTCCAGGCAACCTTTGGATGGAAAGAAACAACAAGAAGTACAATAAAGGGGTTGACGGTGTATCAATTAATTAATTAACTTAAATAATATGATAAAATGACATTACTTACTTACTAATAATATCCTACATACTATAACTTAAATACAAACATATACCTACATACATACAAATAAAACAGAAATAGAACTACATATATACAAATAACACATAAATACAAACATATACATACATATATAAAAATAACATATAATAAATATATATAAAAGAACAGACTAACATATACATGGATTTACGTTACAATGACAGATAGTAATCTTTAACTAATCTTTTAAATGTGTGCAAGGATTGTGCTTTCCTTATTGTTATTGGCAAAGCATTCCATAAACGGGCCGACTGCACCGAAAAAGATTTGCCAAGAAAAGCAGTGGAATGCTTTGGGATCATCAAGCTCAAGTTCTCCGAAGATCTCAACAACCGGGGATGAGATTCATGTAGGAATTGGAACCGATCTTTGAGGTAGGATGGATAAGTGGGATTAAAGAGGATTTTATACAGGAGGCTTTTTCTGATACAGGATCTAATTCTTGTATCAAAATTTGTAAACATTTTCCATCATCATCTTATCAGCCGAAAGACGCCCACTATTGGATGTAGGTATAGATCTCCAAATCCAGACCGATTAGTCCTTTTTTTTTGTTGACGGGGAGGTCAAATCCATTTACGCATCGTCCCTGCGGGGTGGTGCCAATCGCAGGGGATATGTGGGACTCGAGATAAAGGCGTTCCCTCCATACCCACTAAACATTCTCCCCGGCCTGACCTTCAGTGCGCTATTACGTGACGGCTCGGAATCTGCGCATGTGAGTGCAACTACACCGAGGTGGTCCGAACGCTGCCCGTCTAGGCACTCCTTGCACCAATTGGTGGCCAGCAGCCACTCCTCCACCGACGGCTGCTCGACCTGGCGCGACCTCTAATAATAATTACCGTGCTTATAGTATGGAATAATTTTATTTTTTGCGTTTACAAACGCGTAAATATTTTGGGGCGGGTCGATTTTTTTCAGTGTATTTTTTCTAGTATTAAAAATATTTACGCGTTTGTAAACGCAAAAATTATTCCATCTTGTATGTTTGTACGTAACTGACTCGTTTGAGCTCAATTTTGGCTCACTTTAAACGGTCAGATTTCATTTGAACTTATCAAAGACCGATGAAATTACAATAATTCGAAAAGAATATCCCATTATCCTGATTAAAATCGCCAGAACTAATAAATTAAACGTTTGGAATGTTAGTTCAGCTTTACGTCACTAGATTATGTCATTGTTAAGTTGGAGGTGTTAAGATTTTCTAAAATAATATAAATACTTTCATCGGTGAATATAATTCGTACTAAAAAGTGGATACTAAAATAATAGTTTTAAAAAACTAAAAAGCACACTTTTATATTAAATCGGACTAAAAAGTGAAAATTAACTTTTTAGTTTACAAACTAAATGATGAACGAAAGGTATAATTATTATTTAGAGAAAAGCGTGGGGTGCTCATTTAATTGTACCAATCAAATGTTTTCAAGAACTAATATTATTGAGCACCGCAAGATTTTCTCTGAATAATAATTATAATTTCGTTCATCATTTAGTTTCTATACCTACTAAAAAGGTATAGAAACACTAAAAACCAATGGTGTACTCTATTTGCATAATATTGATTCTGGCTGCACGAGGAACTACGTTAACGGCTCAGTCTGCGGTTGACCTCATCCTGATGTGCTACCAACCCTAACTCCCGATCCTGTGGAGCTATAAAGCTTATACGACGCGACACTATGAAAATGTCTAGTTATTTGAATCATTCAAAGAGGCATAAAGAAGCACCTTGCAGGTCTTCGCATTTGGACTCCACTTCTGCTTACCATCTGGTGGAAAGGAGGCACTTCCTTGACCTTTTTATAAAAAAAATAATAGCTCAGGCGTGGTGCCGAGTAAACCAACAACGCATTCCAAAGAATTAGTGTTAGGCAGCCACACGGACATACAGCTATGTCATAACCATAACCTACAGTAGTATGGTGACATAATTGCACTAACCAAATAAATTAGGGAAAGGATATGAAGAAGATGAAGATGTATCTAACGCCTGCGAAACAAACCTGTACTACCTTTAAAGTATCATTTATTTATTATTTATTACAAAATCCACAGCTCTTAGGGTAATAGCCTACAAAATTTTAATATCTAATCTTACAGTCAATGACGGATACAGTAAATGCTTATGCTTAACTGAGCTTTACCTCACGATGTGATACCAAATGAATGAACAAATAACATTGGAGGGGACTGTCTAAGAATCTAAGGGTTTCCGTACTTGAAGTCGGATGCCGTTTGCTCGAATATTAAAATATTTCAAAACCTTTCCCCGAAGGTAAGATAAATCTCCAAGTGTTAAGTTATCTCGAAGAGGAGAGTGTAATTGACACTCTTACCATCACCTACATTATCATTACACTGTACAATGTGGTACATTAATAAATTTTAGGGTTTATTTTTTTGATCAAGTGGGGCTCACATTAGAGAGAAAGTCATAAGTAATGATGTAACTAATTCACGCATTCGATCCGTTGAGCTTATGTCATTAGAGTTTTTAATGCATCGATGTCTGCGAAATTAATTTAATGAATTTTGGAACACATGATTTGTCGATTTCATGGTTCACCGATACCCTGTTTCATGGACACCCGGAGTGCTGAGATGATTTTGAGTGTAACATCTAAACTGGTTGATGGATTTTGCGTTTGATTGTTTACTGAAGGATTGTGACTTTTTGCGGTTGTTGGCCCTTTGTAGGCGACAGGCTAACAACCTTTTTTTTTAGAGATTTTCTTTTATACTATGAGATGGCCAACAAGCTTGCGGCCCACTTTAAGTGAACGATTTTTATCGAACTGCTTCATGGCAGAAATAAAAAAGGCGGTGGTACCTACCCAGACGACCCTACATACGGGTCTACCACCTAGTGAATAAAGATGTGGCTTTATGTATAATTAAATGTTACTTCAGGCTCTGCCCAACCATACATGTGATCGTATGTATCTATGGCTCACCGAGGAATGGTTTTCGTGTATGTAATATTCGAGCAAAGGGCATTCGGTTTCAAGTAGGAAAACCCTATCTAAGTCTGTAGTATACTATCAAACGTGAGTTTACTATGAATGAAGGAAATGACTCAAGCTACACCGGTTTGTATACGTCATATCGCCGCTCTCTTTCTAGACATACTGTCTCGCTCGCTAAGTTATTTCCACTGCCTTTCACTTAACCATGAGACGGAGAAACTCAATGTAGAGTCAACATGGTATGATAGAGTTGTGTTAAAGTGTTTTGTTAATTTAAAACATGTTGAATAGTCATGTGATGCCAAAGTTGTTTTGTTTAAGTTATCAATTGCTTTTACTTATCGGTAAGTTGATATTTTTTTGTTAAATAATTTAGCTAAATTGTTAGCAAAGCGTTATCACAATGTCACGTAAAGAAGCAATTGAAAAGTTTTCGGAGGCAAATTAAATTTAAGTGTTCTAAAATTACATTTAGTTAGAAATATACAGGTCTTTCTATCAGAATAATATTTAGTTTCATTTTTAATATTAATAATTAAAATAATGTGAGTAAATTTATGAAAAAACCTGATGAAATAATTAGGTCTAAACTTTTGAATTGATAATAATAATAAAGCTCGCGACTACGTTGAATTCCCCAGCAATGGGTGGACAAAATGTTATAAAAATAAATAACAATAAACTCTTTATCGCACACACGATAAGAAAAACATAAAATAAAAAAGAAACAAAGAAAATGTACAAGGTAGGCGACCTTATTGCTATAAAGCAATTTCTTCCAGGCAACGCTGGTTTGCATCTGATTATAGATTTAAATAACGATTTCGAATTTCGACATACTATGTAGAAAAATATTAATGATATTATATAAACAAGGAGTTTTCATGTTAATAATATCATTCGCTTCGATACAGGCCCTAACTACGAGTACATATTCCGCTAAATGTAGTTTAAATTTTTATACTAATTAGGTACTTCATGTTTGTCAAGGCAATTATCAACTTATATAGTATGTTATTTCATAATATATTTTCTAGTAGTTTATTAGTATTTATATTAATTTTAATTGCTTGGTTGTAAAAGAGAATGCCAATGAGAATGAAATAACTAAGGGACTTGTTAAAATTGCTTACTGAGTGAGTCGAAGATAATTATTACAATATTTTTAAATTGGACAGGTTCTACCTGTTGTTGTAATATTAATAAAAATAGTAGGTGCCTACCTAATCCTCATTAATTAGTAGGTACCAGTAAAATATGGTTTGTAAAGGTTAATAAAATTGATTATTATTGTAAATATGGCATAATTAATACCATTTTGGTTTAAAAAATATTAAAACAAAATAGGTTATAAATTTATTCAATAAAATTATTGTTGATAGCCGTATAAAAAGAACGACACGAAAATAGTTGTATATAAATATGTGTTATCATTTTAAGAATTTTCTGTGTTTTATTATTATCTTTTCTTCCTAGTAAACTTTCAAATGCCCGAATTTAATGCCCTCAAATTTACTCCTAGAAGAGCGCCAATAAACACAATATAAAAAACTCTACTAACAGCTAAATATAAGATTATGTGTCACGTATCGGTGCCTGCGTAGTTCCGGCTACATCACAAAAGTGGTTTGCCTGATTTGTGAAGAATAAATATATCAAATCATAAAGTGAAGACGAGACAATATAGTCGCACTGTCAAAAAGTTATAAGAGCTCATGTAGAGCCAATCTTCTAACTCTACACGCCCTAACTTTACAAGTCCTTTTTTTTGTTGACGGCGAGGTCAAATGCATTTACGTATCGTCCCTGCGGGGTGGTGCCAACCGCAGGAGATATGTGGGACTCGAAGTAAAGGCGTTCCCTCCATACCCACTAAACATCCTCCCCGCCCTGACCTTCAGTGCGCTATTACGGGACGGCTCGGAATCTGCGTACTTACATAAGCGCAACTACATCGAGACTGTCCCAACGCTGCCCGTCTAGGCACTCTTTGCACCAGTTGGTGGCCAATAGTCACTCCTCCAGCGCCAACTGCTCGACCTAGCGCGTCCTTCTGACGAGGACACCGGGAGCAGCCATCGGACCACACCCGGGGGACTTCGGACGACATAGGTGGCTACTGGACCATAAAAATTTCGACCTCCGGCCGAGTTGCCTATTGCCTAGAAATGGTAGTGGTCAGGTCGGCCACTGGGTAGGTAAGGGTTATTTTTTTTATGACTAGGCGGAGTGCAATAGGCAACTCGGTCGGAGGTCGAGATTTTTATGGTCCAGTAGCCACCTAAGCCCTTCGGACGCGGTCGTAACTAGCCGTGGTGGGAAAAACAAAAACAACTCGACGATGGCATGTGACTTCGAATGCCAAGGGACACTTGACATCAAAAGCCACACACCCGACATCAAAAGTTTCCCCACCACGTTACCAGGGTCCGCCACGAGGAGGCTTCCGGACGTGGACCCCAACTTTACAAGCCCTAACTTCACAAACTCTACACCTTAGTCGAAGTATAAGGCTTGGCCGTTTCGCTACCGTCGCATGGGCGTAAGGTGAAAAATTTATTCACTGTTCATTACTTTTTTGTTATGGTAGTTCTTGTAGTAACGAAAAGTCTAAGCCATATATTTTAACTAAGGTGTAGAGTTTGTGAAGTTGTAGTTTGTAGAGTTAAGGGTTAGGGCGTGTAGAGTTAAAAGCTTGGCTCTACTAGATGAATCTTCGACTTTGTTAAGCATACTTCTACTTTGGTGAATTCCTAAGCTGTAATAGGCCTAGAAGTAACCTAAAAAGATAAGTACTGTAAGAGATCGTCGATCTTGGCAAAAGTTCATTAAATCAATGCCCAGTATCAAAACAAGAATTTCAAAATAAAATGAAGAATAATTAGGATAGTACGGCGCGCACGTCTCCTTGTAAATGAAGAAAACGTTTTCCTACCACTATTTCTTATCCAATCTTTATGATGTATCGAAATGTTTTAAAAAAAAAGAAATAAACTATGCCTGTAAGTTTTCTTTTAAATTCGACATACATAGATTTGTAAAAAATAATAATTGAAGAATAGGAAGCGTAGGTACAGACATGGGTATGTAGTATGTTAAAATATTCTAAAGTATCATTAAAATCGGATAGCAATTAGGGGTAGGAAATTGTTTTTACTATTTATGTTATTTTGTATGAAGACTCATAAGTACACTTATTTGTTTATCAGAAATATCATCAGCGCTAGTGCTTCGAGCGTATCTCTCTCAGCATGGGTTACATGGAGAAATCGAGTTCTCGCACAAGAATGAGAGCCTCATTAGCATCAGAACCAACTTGAAACCTACCCTGCAGTACCCTGACGGTGTCTGGCGATGGACCATCCACGAGTTCCCCGTAGACTACCGAGATTTGTCCGATTCCAGATGCTCTGAATCTAGTATAGGCAAAGAAATAATCGACTTGACAGAAGAATTAGGTTATTTAATAATTCCCGGGAAAGACCACGCAGAATTCGAAAGCAAGAATACTTTAACGGGCTTAAAAGGTCTATGGGGCAAGAGTATACTGCTAGAAACAGCAGAAAGGGACAGAGTTATATGTGCGTCTATTCTATCAACAGACAAGTTGTACGAGAAGCATGCGGTTGCTAAGTTTACTGCGCCCGTGGCCGGGTCCTTGCATTTCAGATGGTTGTCAGCTAGGGAGTTTGATGAATCAGATTCATATGTTCAAGCAGACTTATACCATACGAAAGCAATAACTGATAAAGTAGATTTTACTGAGCATAAGTGGAAACTGTACGTGACTGATATTTTCGATTCAGACAAAGGTAATCATGAAGACAATTGTAATGTACTTCAGATGGTGTTTGACCCTGAAAACAGTGGCGATGGAATGAGTGTTGGCGACCTTGACAGTCGCTTAGGGTTGGTGAAAGTAGCCGCTGATGCTAATGTGAAGAAGATGAAGTATCTGTACAAAGATGAAGTGCTGAAAATCCTGAGAAATGACATGGAGGTGACGAAGAGGAGTTTGTACGTGGTGATCTTTGACAACAGACATTCGGACAGTTTTCTGGCATGTGCTAAGTTAAGGATAATGAATCCAAAAAGCACCAAGTAAGTATTGAACATTTTACATCATGTCTTATTTTATGGATTACTGCATAAAAAATGTTCTAGTGTCCTTCCTATATTATTTGTTCATCATGAATCTAGTTATAATAAAATCAAGGTCGTCTCGAGCTCTCTACATGGACACTAACTATTTATTGAAAGTTAAGTCGGTAGGAAATTAAGTGATACTAGTTTAGAAGTTTTGTTTGCTTATGGGTACGTATTATGCTTATACAGTTGATAATGTTGATTTTTATTGTTTTTATCGCTTGACCTTACCGCCCGGATCCCACAACTGCCGAGGGACAGGATATACCTACTCGTACTATCATTAATTGTCGGATTACATCAATACTGATCACATCACTTTTATGGCGAAAGACGTTAATAAGATGGTGGTAGCTATAGCCAGGTGGACTTCAAACAATACGGCCAACTAAACAGAACACAAATGTTGTAATAAGGACATAAGTATACCACGACGGCAGTGAAAGAAATTCCGAACGTTCTGTTTGTAAGATGGGGATTAGTTTTCGCTAGTCGTTTACCTGTGCAAAGCAGCTCGTAATTAGCAGAGCTTTAGGTAACATTACTCATAAAGCCACATCTGGCACTATGGGCAGTGCAGCCCAAAATAGTGACAGATAGCTAGCCGGTCGCCCACCCAAGTGCATCAAACCCAAAAGCTTGAACCAATCAACCAAACCAACAACCGTACCCTTAGTATGAGTTTTGATAGTATTCGAGCTCGATCAAACGTATCGTCTCTTTTCATACATTGCCCACTGTTTCTGATAGTTTACGCTAGAGGCGCTAGTGTGCAATGTATGAAAAGAGACGATACGTTTGATCGAGCTCGAAAACTAACAAACTCATACTAGGGGTACAGGACAGATGTTACACTCTAAATTACTCTGCAGTCCGGGTATACTTATCAGTAGAAACTGTCAAAAGAAAAATCAAAAAGTTATTATTTAAATGGATTTTGCTAAAGTACTTTTAAATCGACAAAAACCCTACCACCGTTTCGGGACGGAATAAGTATTTCACTTAAATAATTATTATGCTGAGACGGAGAAGAAACAGCGAAAGAAACTCCACAGCTTAAGATTTCGTAATGATTTCAAAACATCATTTACAGGTCAACATTTATATAAAAATTAAGCTAATTAGTTATTAATAAATAAATAAAAATAAATTACGTACATACAATTACAGTTTTATATGCGCACATTTTGGGCAGATTTTACTCCACGCATGTATAAAATATGTTATCTTCCAGAGCCCTAATAAACATGGATGGAATCAAAGGCACTGTAGAATTTTCTCAGCGGTCGCCCTTCGACCCAACCTGGGTGAACTTCCAGTTAGGGTCCGCTGACCTGGACTATGAGAACAACCTTCGCTTCGTGAGCTCGATGCTGGAGTACAGCATCAGGGAGCTGCCTCCTAAGCTGCTGGATGCGAGTCAGGTGGAGCAGATCTGTGCGACCACCGGCGGCGTGTACAATCCCAAGGAGTTGGATATGAGCAGTATTCCACCACCAGGTAACCCACACTGATTTTGGATTTTGGAATTACTGAATAACGAAAGATGATAATGCCTACCCATTTTCTTTTATTTACTTGAGGCAACAAACAGTCATTTACAATAAATGGTAATATTACAATAAGTATACTCATATTCATATCTTTATTGTGTATTTAGTACCAACGTGTTTTCAAATTTTGAATTCATATGTACGTTTATTCGACGCTTTTACGGTGAAGGAAAACGTCGTGAGGAAACCTGCACACACCTATGAAGAAATTCTTAGGTTGTGTGTGAAGTCGACCAACCCGCACTTGGCCAGCGTGGTTGACTATGGCTTACCTAATTTAATGACCCCTAATGTGGGGTAGGCTCGAGCCCCTCGGTGGGGACATTATAATGAGCTGTTGATGATGATGATATCATTATTGCAAGTCACTACATATTCAAATACATGTAAGTGACACGAAATCGGTTCGTTTGTAAATCTGGGTTATGTTAGGTTATAAATTTTTTCGCGATTCCAGAGCTGCTTCTATAGTAAAAGTTGTTTGTGTTGATCAGATCTTCAAATGTTTTGAAGTAGGTTTGTTGGAGTAATAGTATGCATTTAGTTGGCCTAATAATCGACGCCGATTAAAAATGTGCATACTGGCTGATGATGATGACAACGCCAAAAATATAACCTATCGGAACAGTGAGGTCCGATCATGTTTCAATACAGATAGATTGCGGTCTAAATCAGTTCGCAAGTCGGCCACCGCTCTTGGTATGCTGCCAAAATGGTTAGCAACGTCACAGAAACTAACGACTTCTGTGTCTTATGCGGTGGTAATAAGAACTAACAACATTAATAGTACGCAACGTTGATGTTTATGTGTACGTTTTGTGGAATTCAGTATGTTTCAAATGCCATTGTTTTTTGTGGTGTGAAGTGTTTTGACCCAAGGTCGAAGGAAATATCTAAGCTTAAATATGTATCTAATGTTTAACATTCATATTTTATGGTGAAATGTAGGAAAATATTTTTTTTAATTTAAGAATGTAGGTAGGTTAAAGATATCTATAAATATACCCCGGATTATAATATTACGAGAATTATAATATTAAACCTGCCTATGACAAAAGTCAAACGCCGAAATAGATTCCGATTTCGGCCTTTGACTGACGTATTTTTAGTCAAACCTAGGTGAGCATATCTTTTTAATCAAACGTAGAAAGTAAAATAATCTGTTTCGGGCTTTGCCTAGGAGTGACTGAGAAGTTCTCTCAAACTTCGACTTGTGATGCACTTGATGAGATCGGTGTTGGACCACTCAGACTTTAATTGGGTAAATATAGTAATAGGATACTGGAGACAATAAAAAGTAGTAGAACAAGTGCTACTTCTTTAAAATGTAAAACAACCTTTGGAATGAAAATAAATATTTGTGGGTAAATTGACTATTTGTGTGGTCGGTAGGTTCAGGGTTATATTTTTATGACCAAGTAGCCCGAAAGAGGGAGAGTAATGTAGGTGATACACGTCGATTTGTTTATGTAAATGTATCACCTACTTCAGATTCTCCCTTGAAGGACGACCTCGATTGGTCATAAAAAAATAAACCTTAACCTACCTACATAATGCAATATTTAACATATTCCTATACCTTATCTAGGTTTCACTGGTCAAATCCCGATTTGATCAATTCGTGTATCGGCGTTTGACTGATCAAAGAAGTCTTTTCTAGGATTGACCGAAATTCGTTGGTCAAAGGTCGAAATGGAAACACATAGTTTTGTACTTTGACTAAACCTCAGGTTTGACTATAATTAGTAGTATAATTTGACTATACTTGTATTTTGTCCGTTATCTAGTATCCATAATATAACGCAAGTTCTTAATCTTAATTTGGGGTGAATAGTGTGTGTGCGCGTGGCAATTTATCATTATCATTATGTTGCACCGACCCCAACTAAATTGGGACTGCTGCTGTAGGAAACAAAAGACTAGTAGAATATAACTGACACCCATTTTATCCTATTCACTACTCAGGCTTGGGCACCCAAGACCAGTACCCCGTGGGCGACCTGCTGGGCAAGTACAAGGAGCGGACGGAGTACCTGAACCACAAGTACCTGCTTCCCGGCCTGGCTAACGAACTGAGCGGCGCTTACTGGGACGTGTTCCTACCGCTGACAGGAGTGCGCAGCATTCTGCATAGGGCCTTGGTGCTGGTCAGGTTTGTACTTATTATTACAAGTCAGTTAGCAAATGGAAATCATATTCTCTGCGTGATCATATCAGAAATAATGAGATCCGCAAGAGAACCAATGTCACTGACATAGCCCAAAGAATTGCGAATCTTAAGTGGCAGTGGGTAGGGCACATTGCGAGGAGGATTGAAGACCGTTAGGACGGAAAGGTCCTCGAATGCGGCCGCGTACCGGGAGAGCGTTGGTAGTAGAGTTGGTAGCTAGGCCCCCACAAGGTGGACGGACGATCTGGTAAAGATCGCGGGAAGCCGCTGGATGCGGGCAGCGCAGGACCAACCGGCTTGTATAGCCTTCGGAGAGGCCTATGTGCAACATTGGACGTCTCTCGGTTGATATGATGATACATGGGAATCAGGTACCGATCAAATGCAATTGAATAACAATAACCAATCGGCACAAAAGTTGCTGAAATGTCAGGTTTCACGCCAGGACTAAACACATTGATATCAGACATCATTTCGTCTGGGAACTAGTAGAAAGTGGCAGTGTTGTCGTTAAGTACCTGTCCTCTGACCATATGCTAGCTGATTTCTTAACTAATTAGTCATTGAGTTTAAAACGGCGTGTTGAGTATATAAAGTTAATGATGTGTATCTTAGACACGGTGTAAATAATGTAGGAGAAATAAGTAATAAATTGACACTAGACTTTCGAGTAGATGCCTTCAAAATACCTATGGCGGTTTTATTTTACACGACCTCTATTTTAATAATTTCCGAACATTAAGTAGCTTTTTGATCCTCTTCTTGGGCAGGTTCATTCCTCCTTCAATCCTTCATACGATACGGAATATCCAAGGCATAGAAAACAGAACACGAATTTGTAACAGTTCAAATTGATGCTCCACTGCTCCAGTTGGAAATGATTTAACAATAAACAATTCACAGCTATTTAAAAACGTTCATAGGCTCTTTCACTCTTTCATATTATTGTGTCGCAAACGTTCTTTATGAAGCCGCGTCATCTTGCCTTTATAATTCGAACCACTGCTAGGACACAACGCCTCTCCATGTCATCGAAGGAGGTTAAGGCAGTAGTCCATCACGCTTGCCCAATGCGGATTTAGTGGACGGAGTATAAGGTGATCAATACCCCTTTGCTGGTCCATTAGTCGCCTTCTGCGACACCCACTGTAGGATATAGGGTGACGCTATTCTACTCTGCCGGCATCACACGGCTACAATTTCATGATCACTTTCTTTTTCAGGAGACCACCGAAACGTGAGATCTGCGCGACCATCCTGCCCTATGAGTATGGAACAGACTACCAGACGCAGATGAGCTCCGCGCAGGTGGTGTTCCGGTACCCCATCGTCGGCACGGTCGTCTTCCGGCAGCCGCTCGGCAGGCCGTGGGAGGACACCACCATTATCATTGAGAGCATGGCAAGGAGCTTTGATAATCTACTCTCGAAATTTTATTTGTTATAATGTAGGACTGCCGAGATGATTTTGAGTGAAACATTTGTCCTGGTCGTTGGCTTTAGTTGGTGTAGAATTGTTAATTTTGGGTTTGGTACCCCTTTTGTGTAGGCACAAGCTGGCAATCTGTCACTATTTGGAGGCACTACATAACTCATACAGTCAGATGTGGCTTAATTTGTCACTCGTTGAGTGAGACGTTCTATTGACTCTTTTAAATTTGGATACTGGCTGAACTACAGTCGAGATCAATGCCGACAAAATCAATATGTAAGAATATTTTAGGGATAAAATGTAACATAGAAAAGGTACATTAGTTATCTATTTTAATCCATAAAGTCAATAAAATCTTAACACTAATATTAATATTGTTCTTTGAAAATTGCGCCATTTTGCCGCAGACCTCGGTTACAGATTTGCGTTGCGACCTCTTCCCGCGTGCGAAAGGTTAAATCTTAGGTATATCACGGCCCAAGTGTAAAATCAAAGACAAACTAAATTTTTATTAATTTAGGTACAATTTGTACACTTATGAAAGTCAAATTTGATGCCATCGGTTCACGAGTCTACCAGGAGACCTTTGTAGAAACTCAGCTAGTTTGTTCCTTCCTTTACAATAAGACTGTTGTTTGTTGATCAGAGTGTGTTCCAAACCAGGTTCACGCAGACGGAGCGAATGTGAATAACACGTTTGAGCACCGCTGGGCGATCCACGAGCGGCCGCCCGGCCCGGACTACTACAACTGGACGGGCCGCTGCCTCAGTGCCGGCGGGGTCTATGAGCCGCACGGCCTGGATACAGACACCAGACACCCGGAGCAGTATTGCCAGCCGGGGCTTGAGGGGCTCTGCAGGCTAGGAGACTTTACTACCAGGTACTGATGAATTAGGTAACTCTTCATAGAAATTAACAGCCTATTCCCAAGAACGGTCGGTGTAGCGATCTCATGATAAAGACTGAAATTTATGACGCACAACCAAGACATATAATTCACTGCCAGCACACGTGTTTCTTGACAGAAAGAAAAGAAAACCGTGGCCGTGTGATGCCGGCAGAGCAGAATAGCATCACCCCATATCCTCCAATAGGTGTCGTAGAAGGCGACTAATGGATCAGCAGAGGGTTTTGATCACCTTATACTCCGTCCACCAATCCGCATTGGGCAAGAGTGGTGTACTGCCTATACCTCCTTAGTTGAAAAGGAGAGGCCTTGTGTCCCAGCAATGGGTCGAATTATGAAGGCTGTGATGATGATGATGACACGTGTTTCTTACAATCCTGGGTCAAGCCTGGATCATTCAGGAGGAAGAAAAAAGCCAAACCTTGCAGGTTGGTAAGGTGAGGGTGTCTAGCTGCGGTTTATCTTTCTCACCAGCTATCTTCGCTTTAGGACTCCACTTCTGCTTATCATCAGGTTGAACGGAGTCATTTGCTTGACCTTTTTATAACATAAAATTGGGACCAGAGTAGCAAGTAGTAGATAAGTTAACAGATTCTTTGGTTAGTGGTGATTGAATGAGTCCAGCTTTGATACCCAGGGAGCAGAGAACAGGAAAGCTTGAAATTGGAGCACTTCTGGCGATACACTTAGAGATGACCACAAACAACCATGTTACTTGGTATTGCAAGTGTCCCTGGATTACGGTGACAGTTCACCATCAGAATTTGATACGCCTACAGTATAAAACAGTTCTAAATTATTATGAAATGAAAAATGAAAATGAAAAGTCTGACAGTTACAAAAACAAAGTACCTACTATTTCCTTTAGACGCGAAATGCGTCCGTACCAGAAATAAGCCACTCTTCCGTAACATATTATATTACCCAAGCAGAAACCGCTTTATTTGTGGGTGAGTGTATGTATGTGTGTGTTTGTGTTATTTTTATGGTCAACTTTAATTCCAGGCATGGTATGCTGTCAGTGGCTGGCAAGAAGCGAGACAGCGCCAAGCTGACCCGTCGGCTGTTCACCGACAACGTGGTTGCATTGGCTGGCAAGTACTCCATCATGAAGAAGTCGCTCGTCATATACGATGACCATGGCCCGGTGGCGCGGGGGGAGAGGATGGCATGTTCTATGTGAGTTTACTATGGACTTTTATTACTTATGACGTCATCTTCAATTCAAATTCAGTATCAAAAAATAATAGGTTGGGGAAAAAGTTTCTTCGCATTTTTTAAGAAAATTCAAAACATTTTTTAATATAGTTTATTTACATTTAACTAAAGTATGTAGGTACCATTTTGTTCGATAACTTTTTGCCATCTTGTAGGTAGGGACATGATCCCATTGCTATAGAAATTTTGGGACTTCTGGTCAAAATACCGTGACAAGTGGTTTTGGCAGTCCTCTCGTGATGTTAACCTGACACTGCCTAAAGAATTCTGAAGAGACCGAAACAGGTGGAAATCTGAAGGTGCAAGGTCAGGACTATACGGCGGATGCATTAACACCTCCCAGCCAAACTCTCTTAATTTTTGCTGAGTGGCTAAAGATGTGTGAGGTCTAGCGTTATCATGATGAAAAACCACACCCCTTCCGTTGATTAATTCCGGCCGCTTTCTCTCATCTTCTTGCTTTAATCTCATCAGTTGTTCGCAGTAGAGTTCAGAATCGATGGTCCTGCCTGGTGGTAACAGCTCATAATGAATAATGCCCTTCCAATCCCACCACACACACAGCATCACCTTGTTGCGAGTTAACCCGCGTTTCGCCACAGTCTGTGAAGCCTGACCGGCCTTTGACCACGACCTTTTTCGCACGTTCTTGTCGTACGTGATCCACTTTTCATCACCAGTTATCAGCTTCTTCAAAATGGGTTCGGTTTCATTACGTCGTAATAAAGAATCACAAATGAGTACACGGTTCATTAGGTTTCTTTCAGTGAGCTCGTGAGGTACCCAAATGTCGAGCTTTTTTGTGTACCCAGTTTTTTTCAAATGCGCCAAAACTGTTTTGTGGTCAATTCCCAGTTCTTCAGCTACGTCGTAACTACCGACATGCCGATCTTGCTCCACTTTTTCAAAAATGGCATCCATTTTATCTGTAATAGGGCGACCAGAGCGACGTGCATCTTTGACATCAAAATTTCCGGATTGAAAACGCTTAAACCAAATTTGTGCTACTCTCACAGACACTGCACTAGGTCCATAAACATCGCAAATTTTTTTCGCGGCTTGCGTTGCATTTTTACCTTTTTTGTAGTAAAATTTTAAAATGTATCGAATTTCTTCATTAGATTCACTCATCTTGGCGGTACGAAAAACAAATGAAAATCACACATTTTCCTAATTTGAATTTGGAATTATGTTCTTTAAAATTTAAACTTTCAATGATACCAAAACCAGCCAGATACAAATAGTATAGCCAAAGAGATTTTATTACAAGTTTATACATACTATAATGCGAAAAGACTTTTTCCCCAACCTAATAATATAGTTCTTGATTTAGTGATGTAGCGATATATAATTCTGCCGATACGATACTGATCCCGATTATTGTAGTAAATGATCGGTGATACCGATACCGATATCGATGGCTTAGTAGATAAAAAATAAAATTTTACTTACTAAATCCATAAAAGTTACCTCTGTTACGAATCTTTGTGAAGTGTGAAAACTGAAAAATAAACTGTTTGATATCGGTTGTACTATAATCGGCGATGCCGATATATCAGTATCGGAATCGGAATCGTTCATCCTACCCTAATTTAAATTGACTTTGCTAAGTAGGTACCTTTAAAATGTCAAAAACCCTACCACCGTTTCATTTGATCATAGAATTGATGAATGTTGCGTCCATTTTGGAATAAAAGAGCGTAGAGGAAGCCTCCTATATGCTGTTAATCTTTCCGTACAAAAATAGTATAAAAAATATATAACAGAAAAAAATGAGGCTTAGGTGGCTACAATTGATATTTTCAAAGCATTTCATTCTATAACGCCATAGGTATATATATGTAATGCATAGTAAATACATTTATTCCAGTATGTTGTCAGTGCGGAAGAATACCCTAACAATGAAGATTAAATAGTACCTACGTAGTCTTTATTTTCTGGCAAAAATTACGGATAAACATCTTCCCATTTCTTTAACACATTCTATGAAGGTGACGAAGTTGTTGCTATTGATTGACAAAATTAACGATTGTAGAGTTAATGGACTGCACCGACGAAAGGCAGTGGTCCAGGACTGGTTCGGGAACGGACAGCCAGTGCCGTTGAAGGGCAAGCTGGAGATGACGCAGCAGTCGGAGTATGACGTCACGAACGTGCAGGTGACGCTGGAGGGACTGGATGACGTCAAGAATTATATGATACACATGGTGAGTGAAATCCACGGTGATACGTGGTTTGTTGTAGCTGTTGACGAATTCTAGGGATAAACTTCCTGAGTGCCTGTTTTTAATGACGTTTATTTCACATATATACAACTTACAGTTTCAATATACTATCATCATCATCATTAGCAGCTCATATAATCTCGAGCCTACCCCATATTAGGGGGGATTTTGCCTTGGTCAACCACGCTGGCCAAGTGCGGGTTACCTTCATACATGAACTTAAGAAGTAAACGTTAATCAATATGAATGTATGTCGTATAGGTATTTGTAGGTACACACTTTTTTCTACAGCTGCCCAAAATATAGGAGAGTGCTTTTCAGCTATTATTGTGGTTCTTTCCAGACGCCCGTAGAAAAAGAACTGGAGTTTCCTTGTGAGAAGACCACTCTGTATGACACATATGACCCATTCCACGTTAACAAGGCACATACACCACCGCCAACGAAAGGTAAGGCAATAACAGACTATTTAGAGACACTACTATATTCAATAGCTAAAACTCGGTTGAAGAGACTTGGAAGGGTTATTGAGTCTGCCTCCATGTTGAGACCATTGTGATTGTGAAATGATTTATATCCCAACAACTCCTTTGCAAAGTCTTGGCTCTCTTCAAAAATAACCCGGGTGAAGGTTAGTTTTATAAGGTACAGTTTAGACCTCTGAAAACTCATTTATGTAGGGTAGAAAATTCTTGTTCTTAGCCGAGTAATGTCGTACTAGAATCTTGTGTTAATTTTGAGGTCGTGATATAGACGATGCTAAATCAAATACGTCTTTGATTGCGTCAGCCTAAAAGTTGAAATAAGATACTTATTGTATAAAATTGTTAACCTTTGCAGGCACAGCGGACCAGTATAAACTGGGTGATTTGGGCGATAAATACGGGTTGCTAGAAGACTTGAAGACCGTTAACACCTTCTACAATGAAACACAGCTGACGCTTTACGGGCCGTACAGCATTTTGGGACGTTCTGTGGTGCTACATAAGAAGGTCTATTTCTACTGATCTGCAATACTTAGTACAGTTTTTCTTTTCTTAAATCTCACTCTTGTGACATTTTAGTTCCTCAATCTTATTCGTGAATCTGCGAGAATAACTAACAAATAGAAAAATAATTCTGCTTTTTTATTTTTATCTTTAATTTTCTGTGTTGCATAATTTGATTGATTCTTACAGACCAAAGACCGCCGCTGGGCATGCTCCAGTATAGAGCGAGGGTACAGTCCCTCAGAGGCCAGGGAGATCAGAGGCATAGCTTCCTTCCACCATCCCGGCGGCTTTGCATACGGGTACATCAGGATGACGCAGCTGATTCACAATGACGGTAGCACCAGTGACACTATCATCGAAGTCAATCTGAGATACCCTGGAGTCAGGGATAGGAACTATGTAAGAATACTGACTATTTGGTCTGCAGTGTATATTCTTATGCTCATATGTAAACAATGTAGAATATAATATGTATATCTAATTTATTGTTCGCAGTCTCAATAATTGAATGTATATTTTTCATTAATCAATGTGTTTCAAAAGTTAAATCAGAGATTTAGGAGAGTCTAATACATTTTCCTAATCAGTATCGTTCAGTATTCGTCATAAATGATCGCAAAACTTCAAGAACAACAGTATATTTATACAGTATGTGAGATTATCCGTATAATATTTTTACACTAAACCATTTTGTTGACATAAAAATCATTGCTAACTAACGACTGGAGGAAATGTTCTATAGGGCAATTTGCCTCATCTCGTTTTTGCATTTCTGAGATTTGCCGTAGTAGCATTCACCATTTTCCATTTTTTATCACGTTGCAGACCCAAAATCACAACTGGAACATATTCGTGAATCCCGTGGGTGTGGACGCGGCGGTACAGGTTACTAATACAAGATGCGTGGCCGGTGGATACAGGTGGAATCCATATTTCACGCAGCTAGCAGACCCACTCAATGTAAGTATCGACACCATAATAATTTCACTAAAAGATATTAGTAGGACTGCATCAAGGGTCGACATTTGGACCACTACTCCCAAATACGAGTGTTTTAGGGATTGGGTATACTTTTTATGTTCAGTTTTTCAGATATTTTGATTGAACTTTATCATTTGTGTGCGATGAATTTTAAAATATATTTTTTTTTATTTAGCATGACTTGTATAATCAAGAATGTGGCGAGGACAATCCTCTGAGGTGCGACGTTGGAGATCTCACAGCACGACTGGGGACCATCAGTAAGTTTTAATTACTTTTCTATTGTTTTAGTAAACAAACAAACAATGTATAATAAATATTTTTTTTTGTTATTTGATTTATTTTGATAACATTACACTGGGCCATAAAGAAAGTGGGTCGGTAGCCAAAACAGCAATAACCATAGTTTAATATAAGTACTTACGTAGCAATAACTTTGAAAAATTTTCGGAAACATGGAATTAACTTAATGAAATAAACTATAATTGAGCTTTTGTTTTAACAGGATTGCTCAAATATTTCAAAAGTTATTACATTTTTATAAAAGATCTGATTTCTTACTGCTGACTATCATTCGTTTTAAAATATTCGTGGCTGGTTTTTTTTATAGATATCGGAGGTGATCGACAAATGTTTGTGGACTCCAACTTCCCTCTAGAGGGCACCGTCAGCGCCATGGGCCGTTCCATTGTCATCTTTGGCCCCGAGAGGAGCAGCGAGCGGTTCGCCTGCGCCAACATCGAGCCAGACAAGGATATCATCAAGGCTTTCAATATTATGAAACCGCCCAGATTTGTACTGTAAGTTTCTAATAAATAAATAATCTTAATATGTACCTATGTGTGTGGGTGTTTTCGCGTGTGTGAGTATGTATTCTATGCCTGTTCTTCCATTCTTTTCTATCAGGTGCCACCTTTTCATCTACTTAATTTTTACCCGACTTCAAAAAAAGGTGGAGGCTCTCAATTCGTATCAATATTTTTACTTTTTCGTATACGTAGTATAGAGGAAATCTTGTAAAGTCCCGTCTCAGCACTCATCCATGACAGGATTTTTTTCCATGTTTTTCGTTTTCTATTTAATTTGGTATCAAATTCAACCATAACTAAAAAAAAGTCTTGTAATCGTCCAAAAATTCGACCTCAAGTTTTTGACGGATTTACTTGTTTTAGATCTCTCTGAGTCAAAAAATACCGTTTTTGGAATTATGCCTGTGTGTCTGTGCGTTATCACGATAACTCGAGTATGCTTTAACTTATTGCACCCAAATTTAACATGCATATGTATGACATCAAAATGTAAGGTATCTATCAACTTTTGAGTCGTTTCCGGAGTTTCTCCCGAGTTCTTGTTGTCAAAACTCGTGTTGAGAGACTCCATTTTTAACCTCTATCAACCGTACAATTTTTGTTACATTATAGGTACATTTTCACTTGACATGGGCAAAATGCGTACGCTTAATGCGATGCGACGCCATTAATTAAGAATATAATAGAATAGAGTCGTTTCCGGTATACTTACAAGAAAGTCAAGGGGAGACCACTCCCGATTTTTGTTGGTTTCCACCGTTGTAAACGTAATGATGTGTCGTGCGTGTCAGCGGTCAGTTCCTGTCGGAGGTGCGGCGGGTGCTGGGCGTGCCGGCCTGGATGCTGGGCGTGGACTCGCGCCGCACGCGCGCGCTGCACGCCGGCGCCTGCCTGCAGGTGCTGCTGCACTTCTCAGGACACGCCGCCAACCAGCTCGAGCTCGACTTCACCAGGTACGCTGCGTCCCACCTAACATTGTACGGTACTTGCAAACATACTACCTTGCAAACATTGGACATTGAAGGTGCCATTCAAAATGACTTACACACACACATACACACACCCACACACACACACCCACACTCACTCACAGACACGCACATACACCAACTCATACACACACACACACAATCACCCCCACTATTCCAAAAGGCGTGGGGAAGAGCCTTAAACAATAAAAAGTCACACATAAAATCATATTTGGCGCATTAAACTTAGATTCGTTTTATTAAAAAATCTCATATATAAATTCGTCTTGTAACACAGTGTCCTATGTTAACTAAAAACGAGCTACGATTCGTCGTGACGTGACGATACCTCCTCTACACAATTCATTATGCGCAGCGCAGTTGCCTCTTGCCTTCCGGACGACCCAAGCTGCTCTTATGCGAAGGACTATTATGCAAACACCTTTGGACACTTTTTAGCAATCGCATGTCATTGCAAAAATGTGTTTTACACAAACGTATATTCATATATTGGATTTAGAATTATACGTTCCATTTAACATCAATGAAGTGTGATCAGCTGCCGTACCTCAGTCAAAACAATCCCTCCATGTTATTAGTCAATGACGAATTCTTCCAGACTGCTGGCGTCAGGTCGGCTGGACTCGCCCAGCATCTTCATCCCGGGGTACGTGAACACCAAACGGAAGAAGACCATCTCCTACCGGCAGTGCGGAGTCACGGATCCAAATGAGAGGAAGAGTAAGTTTTTTATATAACAAAACTCCACAACAAGAATGTAAATATACCTTCCCCTTCTAACCTTAGTCATCAACAGAAAGCGATTCGATAAACCGCTTGGACGAAACTAGTTTAGAAAATGGTTTATGACTTGAAATCGAGGTTGGTCGATTATCGTGCACCGGAATGAGGTCCCGGCTTCGATCCCCAGAAGAGTACAAAGTATTCTGTTTGATTGTAGGCAGGACTTTTTTCCAGTCCGCCTGGCTAGACCACCAGATTATCAAAATCCGTCGTTATAATAATAATAATGTTAACATCATTCTTGTGATCCGACAATTAATGATAAGATATCCAGTTCCTCTGTGGTTGATGGTTCAGGTGAAGCTTGATTACATCTTCGGCATTATTGTCCCTTACCATCAGCTGAGATGAGGCCTAGAGCTTTCCTGTCAAGAATTCATGATCGACCCACCGCTGGGACACAAGGCCTCTCCTTGTCATCGAGGGCAGTAGTCTACCACGCTTGCCCAATGCGGATTGGTGGACGGAGTATAATGTGATCAATACACCTTTGCTGATCCATTACTCGCCTTCTACGATACTCATTGGAGGATATGGGGTAATGCTAGCTCTACCGGCATCACATGGCTATTACAAGTACAAGAATAAAAAATATATATTATGTTTTTGCATAGTAATGTCCTGATAACCTCTATTGCTATGTTGCAGAAGGGCTGTTTTTCTTCTCGTCCAGCCCGTCTTCAGCGAGCACGTCGAAGCTGTCAGCGACGATATGCGGGCTTGTGTACATTCTGAGGCTACTGTTAGTGTGATTGCGTAGTTCAAATGCTAGGAATATTATTAGTATATTGTATAATTAAGAGAGATTAAGAGAGACAAAGGGAATGATTAAGACAATTTGCATATTGTAAGTAGAGGTATAATCTTTAGCAGATATTATGTCCCTACCTCTCGATATACATAAAATAACTTTTAATACAAGACTGTAAATACATTTTTATAATAGTAGTATGTTGTATTAATTCCTATTGTAGGTGTATAAGCTCGTGGAGCTACAATAAAGTCATTGTTACGAATTATGGCTTTTAATTTGATTTACTACGCGTGGTAGCTCGTCGTGTCACCGATAAACTGTGGCTAGTAATTCCAAGGCAATTAATTTCTATGTTACACAATCAAGAAATGGAATTCATTGCCAGCACACGTGTTCCCTCCTTCCTACAATCATGGGACATTCAAAAGAGGTGTGAAGAAGCACCTTCCAGGTGGCAGTTTATCTCTCGCACCAGCTATCTTCGTATTTGGACTCCACTTCTGCTTACCATCAGGTGGAATGGAGTCATTTGATTGACCTTCTTAAAAAAATAAGGTAAACAGTAACTTAGGTACAATGTGCGATAACATTATATCTAATAATAACAAATTTTAATTAGTATCTTGTGGATCACGACAGTTCAGACAGTCAAAATGAACATCGATGAAGTTGCAATATTCATTGACCTACAAAACCTTGGTATCGGGGACTTGGGAGTTGATTTAATCCTAACTTAGGGCCAGTTTTACAGCAGTTAACCGACTTCTAAAAGCAGGAGATTCTCAATTCGATTATGTTTTTTTATGTGTTTTACCTCATAACTTTTTGCTGGATGTACCGATATACAACATGTAAACTAAATAACCAACACCCTGAATACAGGTGGTTTGGGATCGGCTTCGAGTTGAATTAAATTTTTTTTTTTGAAAAAGACAATTTTTTTTGAATAAAAACAAAAAAAAACAAAAAGTACCCTGAAAATGTTGTACAATATATTCTGGGTAAATTATTGAAATCAACTCTGAAGCCGATCCCAAACCACCTGTATTCAGGGTGTTGGTTATTTAGTTTACATGTTGTAGATGATTATTTTTATTTCATTCGAAAGCCGGTTCTTGTCATGTGTGGTCCCATTGGTAGCTACCTACATATTTGCCACTACCAGACAGAGGGTCAAATTTGAGCGACATCTAACGAGTAGTTTTTGAGTTATCCCAAATAATGCGTATTTAATTGCCATCGATGATAATTATTGTTCTCATTTTATTAATTGTTTGTCTAAAAGATCTCGAGATAGTTTCCTGAAAATTACTATACCTACTTACACTTACAACACATAGAAGCAAAAAGAAATTATATTATAATATGAGTATAATTGTATATAACAGGCTGCCTGAGAAACTTAAGTTACTGGAAGGATATATCTTTAAAAAACAATTAACAAAATGGCTGACAGAAAAATGCTTCTATAACCTAAAAGAATTCCTAGAACGCAAAGAATAAAGTTGATTGTGCCAATTAGTAGTTTATTTTTGTATTGTAATTTTTTAAGTGATTGTTTAACATGTTATCATTTTAATTTGCTTGCATGTATTCTTTGAAAAATATTACAAATATTTATGATAATTGTTAATGTTGTAATTCAGTTTAATATTGTGACTTTGAGCATTTGACATTATTTTTGCACATTTATATTTTTTTTTTTTCTTTTTCTTTATAATTAATTAGATAGTTATTTTTATTATTCTATTGACATGTAAAATTTGCACGCCTGTAACTACCTGGCTGAATAACGCACCTAGGGATGTAAGAACGCTGACCCTGTAAATTAACGTATTCATGCAAATAAATGATTTATTATTATTATTTAAATAAGAAAATCGCCTTCAAAAGTAAGAACTGTGAAATATTTTTGGAGGTCGGTGCCAACCTCAATATTTGGAATCAACGTAGTCACTTGTCTTTGGGACATCGGTCGAATCACCTAGTTCATAGGAAGACCGAGTGTCGCGATCACCGGCCGTACTACATAACATGGTTCTAGTTGAGCATGCCGTAATATACACTATTCATTGCGCGCGTCATATGGACTGCGGAGCAATGAAAGTTAAGCGCAGCCGCAAAGGAGATCGGTCAAATCGCTGAGTTCATAGGAAATCCGAGTGACGCGGACGGCGAACTGGCGGCAATGTATGACCACTGGGCATACACTTTGTCACAAGTTAAACGCCGGCTTGGCCTATCTCCTTGTATTATTAAATCTGTGGACCGACCTCAAAAAAACTTAGACTTTTTTAAACATGAAATTTTTATTACTCCGTTTTTATCATTATATTATTATTATACACGACCTGCCTGGTAAGCAGTCACCGTATCCTATAGACACTTGCAACACTGACTTGACCCTGCCCAAGCCCGTGGAGCTCTAGCGACCTTAGTCTTCTGTAAGGTGGAGGTACCCCAGTTCGAGCTGCTCCTAATTCGAGCCGGCTAGTCAGCTGTGCTTCAGATCGACTAAACTATGGTACTAAAATAAGGTACCTAACATGTTTTATGACCTTTACAAACAACACAAACACACACAACAAAACTTTTAACTGTAGTAAACTTAATTATAAGCCCACACTATGTAACAAGAACACTTTAAATACAACACAATACCATAAAATATAACATACACCAAGCAGCTTGAGGAACTGCTTCTATATAACATTGTTAACAGTAAATATAACATTGTAAAACTTGTGGCCTACATGTTGTCATAAGGTGTAGTCATTAGCCCTGAGACGCATGTAGGCCACAGATATTAGGAAAGTTGTAATAGACCCTAAGTCCAACAAAACTATTAAAAAACTGACAAAATAACAAAAACCTCTGAAGAAAAAAAAAACAAAAAAAAAACATGTTTTATGACTTTTATGTATGTATCATTCATACATAAAACATGGTACCTACATAGCATGGGTGGGGTAATTGTGCGTCATTTGTTATTGTTGATCTATTAAAAGATTACCACCCCGCTACGTGTCTCCCACGTGCCTTCGAAAAACTAATCTGCCAAAATCATTACATCCATGACTAATAAATCGACAACTGTGTCCGAGGTAATGTTTCTGCGACATAGCGCTCGACTTTATATTGAAACTTTGTTTATTCGTTTCGTGGGAAATCTCGAGTACTCTGATTCATCAAATCTTTGTAATTTCAAAGATGTTGCTATAAAAACATAAGTACAAAAGCACTGACAAATTTTGACGGCGAAAGCAGTGTCCCAGTAGCGTAGTGGTTGACGCAGCCTCCAGGGTCAAGTCCAGTGTCCAGGGCCGATTGAAGATGCTGGGTTCAATTTCCGCCCTGGACAAGTCGATTTTTTCAGTGTATTTTTCTAAGTGAAATAGTATTAAATCCATATTAATATTGAACTTTTTTAAATATGCATAAAAAACCAGGATAGCGTAACATTTTATTAAATGACCTAGTTCCTACTTATGCCTACACCGAGTCCTAATATTCCAGGTCTCTTTAGTTTAAGCAACCACAGCGCACGCGCGACGCGGAATCAATACTTCCTGCTACCCAGCCCCCAATGTCAGTCCTCGCCGGGCCGGGAATCATGGCGATTCCCGGAGCAAAATTTTATAACAAAATCCTTTTATTACTCAGTTATATAATAGCAGTTTATGCAAATTTAGAAGGTCCATTCTTGTTTTTCGGCCCAAAGTCCCTTGGCAAGTACACGAGGCCGGCGCTTAAGTATTTAGATCAAGATGACTTGATGAGGATATATGGAGAGCAGGCGGCGATTGTGGTCTTCAACAACCAGGACTCCGTGCCCTTGTCCAGTGGCAACTTTCCAAGGCTGAGGAAGATGCTGGAAGGTCAAGTTACGCTGGTCCTGCCGCAAGACTTCTTAGATGTCCACCCAGATTATATTAGCAATGAGACGCAGGTGAGATTTTGCTGTTCATATTCTCAGGCATTCAGAGACATGCACTTGAAATCGTGCATCATAAATTACAAAATGGCTTCGAAAATGTTGTATTTTTATCGTCACTGCCGACTTATTTTTAATTGACATACTGTTGTAATACATGAACAAGTTAGCGAAAAAATTACACGATAAAAACTCGTCCCAATTTTTTCCATTATTCAGCAACTGAAATTAGATTACTTAAAATTTGTCACAGACGAGCTTTTTGATATTGTTCGCTAACTCGGACGATTTGCATGCGGCAGTAGAATCGGTATTTGTTTATGTGAGAGTAGATATTTTTTTTCCAATGCATTCTGTTATATAGGTTCCAGTTTTTTCGGTAGAAACAAGTCTTTTGTTATAATTGCAACTGCAAATATCTAGGTAGATTCGTAACTACCTACTTATGTATATTAGGAAGCGACCGCAACAAGTATTGATTGCATGACCGGGAGGTAGCACTCTTTATAGGATCAAGGATGTCTAACAAATCAATATGCTGATCTGGCCATTAGCAGAGCATCGTTCAAATGACGTCAATGTAAACGACCAATCACAGCGCCTGTCGCGTGGGCACAGTGGGTGCCGGTGGGTGTAGGGGGACATAAGTCTGTGTTACCTAGGTAACCTGGGAATTCCTGTTATAGGTACATATTATAACTGGGAAGCCGCTCGGTAGCCATTTTGTAATCGATGTTCTGGGATGTAGTTTAGTATGATTTAGGTGGATGAAATGGAAGCACAGATGCCTGATTAATTTAATGTGAGTCTTTTTTTTAATTGCACTTTTTTCTATTTAGTATTTTTTTGATGTGTAAGCTGTGTAAGCCTTCATCTCACTTGAAACGTGAGAAAATGCCTTTTTCTAAATGGGGTTCAGCAAATTTGGTTGAGTTCAATTCCAAGAAAACTAAGGTGTGCGTGGTTACGGCTAAAACTTCGCCATTCCTTTCCCTTCCCTCTCTTCAGAGCACAACACTGACGCTATAGAGCAGTAACTATCACCTTGCTCGGTATGAAGTTCGCAGGGACTGAATCCGAAAGATGACATCAAAAGCGTGATAGAACAGCTTCACGGAAACTTGGGAGTCTTGAACAAATTGTGGCGTTTTTTCACACCTTATCGAAATGTGCTATACAAGACGCAAGTACGATGCTGCGTGGAGTATTGCTCGCACCTGTGGGATGACTCTGCCAAGTATTTACTCGATGCTTTGGATCGACGACGAAGAGGTGACTAAACATCTTGGGCCTTTCCAATGGCGTCGCGATGTTGCGTTATTGAGCGCATTCTACCGTTTGTACCACGGCGAGTACTCTGAGGAGCATTTTTCCTAATCCCACCATCTCCCTTCCTTTTAAGGACTATGCGTGCTTGTCTACGGTGTCACCGACAAACTGACGCGAACTAAGTAATTTGGCAACTCGTTTCTTGGCAACTTCAGCTTCCCATCAGGTGGAGTAGAGTCATTTGCTTGAGCTTTTTTCTTCCTTGATTCTTCCAATACTTTTGTATTGGTCTGAGTTTAAGGCTAAATAATTTCGCAATTCCACACTATTAATTGGGCGCATCCATATTTTCTGACCACTGTTTCCTGGAAAGTTTACACCTGTTGTAAACAAATAGGTGTGTATAAATACACACCTATTTGGGTGGGGATCGGTATTGTCTTCGAATATAATTTGCCTTGATTCCAACACCGGTTTTGTGGACTGAGTTTTTAAGAACTAGTGTTTGCAGGTCTTTTATTTGACCTTCAGCATGCGATCCTTTTCTATGGTAGGCGTAGATTCGTCCCATAGACTATATTTGCATATATTTGCTAACATTGGGAGTCTCTCGCACTTAGCTATCTAGACTGGATCGGGACTCCACTTCTGCTTACCGTCAGCTGCTTGAACCTTTTGTTTTAAAAAGAAAGACTGGAACATGAGAAGGAAACGAGTTAGGAATTGAATTACGCGTCGTATGAGAAATAGGTAATTCCACTATAATTATTTATTGAATTATTTGTAAAGTCTGACTATTTGTCTACAGATGCTGACTCTACAAGGCCCCTGGTCGGAGAGGGATGCCCAAATGACCGAAACATTCGCGCGGCTTCAGGACATCTATGGAGCTGGCCGGGTTTTGGGCATCCTAGGTTAGTTAAATTCTCTATTTCTTCTTCTCTCTCCTACCATGCTACATTTATAAGAGGTCATGCTGTATGTCTTCTGCTGCGTGCTGTTTATATTGTCTGTCACAGTGATATTACAAAATGGATGGAAAAATAGTATGGCTCACAGGCTACTATTACTACCGCCCTGAGTATGCCAAACACAGAATTGCCTAGTTACTAGCATGACGAAGGCATTTCCCTGTCAGCCGTCATCTCAGCATTAACTTTTCTCTTTGCCATATCATATCTCACGCAATCTATCCTTCTTCTCTTCGGTCTTCCCCTCCATCTGTCCATATTAAAGGAAGAATTTATGATAATCGTTATATTATTCTTTTGTCTATTTAGGCAACTCAGTATCCCAAAGTCAGACCGAGTATGTGGAGGGCGAGTGGGGCCGAGTGCGGCGACAAGCAGAGGAGAGCACCAGTGCCGAGACGTCCTCTGCGGAGGATGAGCGGCCTCCTCGACAGGGACCCAAGTATTCCTTCTACAATGCCACAGGTATAATAACTTTTGAAAATGTAGCCACGTTATAGTTTTAAAGAACTCAAGCCTTTAAGTTCAATACGGTAGACTTGGCTCAATTTTACAAGTTCTCCAATGTTCAAGACTCAGCTTGAACATTGGAGCCTGCTTTACATATTCTGATTAGTAGATATCTGATAGTTAAATTGCCAGTTTTGTATGTACTGTCAGACTAACGTAACGGGAACTTATCAGAGCCCTGTGAAATAGACCCTCTATGTATGTACTAACCATGTACTAACTATCCAAATAGGCCAAAGTTCAGTTATTTCACAACAACTTGAGCGCTGAAATAGGCATTGAGTCCTAAAAAAACATGCGCCTTTAAAAAATGCTTTGCGTAACGTAACACCCCATTAAAGTTTTAGATTTTTTTTCATGATTTAAAAGACATTTTTATCTTGCTGTGTGTGTGTTTTATTGAAGTTTTTATTCCGCTCATGATTTTTTGATGTTTGAATAAAAAAAAAATAAGAACATCAATTGCATTTCTTTATTTAATCGAGGTTGTTTTTTGCGTTATTTAACAGTCCTTTTGATAAGTAGAAATATATCACGCTTTTACTGGCGGTCTTCCGTAAAAAATAAAGGAAGGCTTGAAACGGTCGAGAACTTGAATGCCGCTAAAAACGATTCAAGCGCTAAAAAGAGCTCGAGCTTTCATGTTGCGATCAAAAACTCGTAAATCCTCCAGTGTCGGTGTAAGAGTCTAGTTCAGTTATGTATCAGTCGAGCTTAGAAATTAGGACTCAGAAACTCGAGCTCTTTACAACTTTAGTGGCAGCTGGGGATTTAACAAACTCGTGAACAGATTGGTCTTTACCACTAATATTTTTCAGGTCCACCAGGCAAAAGCGCTCTGCTGTTCTCCTCGGGCTGGCCGGAGCTCCGCTGGGCTAACGGGTCTACCACGGTGCTGGACACGCAGGTCGGGGAACCCACCGTCAAGCCCACCAGGCTCTACACCATTCTGGTGGTGAGGTTCGCTGATGGAGATTCCAGGGATAAGGTGAATATGTTATGAGATATAATGTACAAAGTTTTCTTTGATATGGCTATGACAAACAATTGTGCAAAGTTTATGATATAAGTTTATGTCGCACAATTAAGAAATGGAATTCACTACACGTTTTCCTCCATCCTTTTTATAATCATTCAAAAGAGACGTGAAGAAGCACCTTGCAGGTCAGCAACGCGAGAATAGTTAGTGCGAGAGAGAAATATACGCGTCGCATAAATATCTTCGTTTTGGACTCCATTTCTGCTTATCATCAGGTGGAATGTGGCTTTTTTTTTCTAAAAAGGAGTAAATTACAGTATTTTGACAGATGCCTTGATTGCTGAGTCACTTTCAATATGTTTTCTTCTTCATTTATGGCGTCATTACAGGATAATCACAACTATCTTCACAAGATAGAGACATTGCCATAATTTGAGACAGCACCAGTCTGCTGGATATAGGTCTTTGTAAATATAGATACAGACAATGATTCTGCGCTCAGTTATTATTGTGCAACAGTAGGGAAAACCTTGTTATTAAAAATGTTTCGATGTACCCCCATGGGAGTGCCCAAGAATAACTAGTCCGCCATCTTGGGCTGTCCGCCATATTGGTTTTATAAGGAGCTACCCGTGCAAGATTTGACCCGAACATACATACTTGTAATAAGTTAAAGTTTAAAATAATCATCTTCACCCGCACTCATCCACTGCTGGACATAAGCCTCTCCTTTACCTCGTCATCGGCTTTTCTTTTCCAGCTACCTACCGTCGTTTCATTTCCTCCAAGGTTTGCTAAGAAAATAATATCAACGACTTTTCCAGATAACCCTGGAGTTCAGTTTCAAACAATCAGCTGGATGGTGGCAAGCTGTGGGTGTGGAAGTGAAGTTCGGTCTGGAGGCTACTGGGCTGAACTTGCAGGCGCCGGCTCCTCCTGACGCGCCGGCCGCTGTGCTGGGTCACGCGTACGAGTGCTCCTTGCCGCTGGTGTACTCATCAGAGGAGGCTACTCTCACCTTGCCTGATATACAGGTAAAAGGAGCAAGAATAAAAACAGCCTATTCCTTTCAGGACAATACAACTGTACCCGATACAGTATTGTCGATCATGGGTGGCGTTGAGCTCTGAACACTTAAAGCAATTTTACATATGTCCCAGTATTAAGTTAATATTCTGATCTGATGAAGAGATAAGTAGTCTTATTTTATTGACCTTTATAATAAGGATCGTTTGCCATAGAAATTTAGTGTTGCTGAATTAGCGACTAAATGACATAAACAATAAATGAAATGAGTAGTGTGTTCTTCGAATAGATGTTCGATCCTAGGTACCGGTTCGATGTTCTGGTAAATCGCCACTGTCGTTTGCTTAAACAGCTTTCCCGAAATTCGAAAATTTCTGTTATAGATGCAGCCGTTTATGGACAGTACCGAGAAGTTCGCTGATGCTTTCAACTGCATCGGTTTCACCACTGTACCCATTTGGTAAGTAGCATAGTAACAATAGTTTTCAACGAGCATACTTGCCGGTTTGGTTGACGCTAGGATATCATGGTAGGCGGACTTAAACAAAAAAAAGAGTACAAATGTATTGACTCCCCCTCGGATCACGTAACCGGAATCTATGCAATTCCGGTGGGCCAACCGCTTGATTACATAGACCCTTAGGCGATTAATGCATTGTATTATTTATATGTATAGTTGGAGTCACAGAACAGATAGAAGAGGTTAGAGTCACCCAAAATTAATGATAATTTTCCGGTTTCAAAGGTAGATTGAAAATGTTTACCTCTTCCCCAGGTCTGGCCTAATGGTCACCTTCCTCATGATGATCGGCCTCGGCATCTCCATATCCATGATCCTGGACATCAAGACCATGGACCGCTTCGAGAACAACAGGAGCAAACAACTCACTATAACTGTTAGTGAGTAGTCAGTGACTTTGTAGTTGTAAGACAATATCATATTTTTATAAAAAAATATTATATTTTATGATAGAATCAACACCGGGTTAAATACAGAATGGGATTAAACTCAAAATTCCCTTTTTCCTAAATTACCTCTTTATTTCGGAGTTCTGAGTACCTATGTTCGGCTATATGTATCTCTCTCACTCACTCTGAAATATTATATGATTGCAAGAGACGGATAGATCCGAAAATACGAACGTCTTACAGAGTAGTGTCTCCGGTGGTCCATTCTACGCTTTAACGCAGATCTCTCATGGTGCGGTGCCATTCTTTATTCAACCTGGTATTTTAAAGTCTTGAATCGGATATCGCGTTGAATGTACTGGTATATCATTAAAGATGTAGGTAGTGTTTAAAATTTTGACGTCTTTACGTCTATATGTTGCAGCCATATTGTAGTGTTTGAGAGTGATGAGTGGCATTAATTCCAATCCGCTTCATCATAAATAAAATAATCTGGATCTACGAATAATAAGCGATTTCCATTCATTTATAACAGATTAATATTGATAGAATCTACTGCGGACTTATCAACAAACGGTTTTATTTGGTAAAAAAAATCTCATACACTACAATCCGCCTCGCCGTTCTGTAATACCGATATGTCTGCGACATATATACTGACTCTAGACATAATAAGTGTTTGATGTTCAAACGTGTTATCTAAAGTAAATTATAGATCATATCAACTTTTCGCGGTAAAAGATTCAATATTCCTATGTACTCAATGTCAAAACATTAATTAATTACAGTAAGAAATGTTACTCTTTCTGTCGGTAAATAGTTACCTACGTTATCGGAGTTATAATATAAGTATCTTAGATTAAGTATTAAAGATCACGAATCGTACCTATTTATCGCTCTATAGGTGTAACTGTAGATGTATCTAAATATTTTGCTGAGATTATGGAAGTAGCTTCTAAATAAAATTAGTTTCTGCGTATATCTAATTGATCTCATTAATCGATAAGGTTTTTATAAATGTCAGCTTCAATGGTCTATCCTAAATATGAGTAGTAGTGTATAACCTTAGCATAATTAATTATTGTATTTATGTCAGGATTTATAAATTATTCGAGTTTGTTGCTAATCAAATTGATCCAGCAAAATTTAACTGAATTTGAAAGTGAAGAAGAAAATAACACAGCAACAAATTTCAGTTTGTAACAATCTAAGGGTGGTTACACATTGCGCGTTTTAGCAGCGAAATACGTCCGTTTCTTAAACGCGCGCATGCTACAACGGCTTTTGTTTTTAATTGTATCGATGCTAAGATATCGTATTAGCAATATTGCTATCATCACTACCACGGCATTAGACGACGGCATCGTGTATAAAATTCGTGAGCGTGTGCAAAGACAGACGCTCGTTAACTACTTAAAGACAGTGTTACTTCCTTATGACGGAGACCGGTCAGCTAAAAGTCCTCTAATGGAGGTTTTGTCTACATGACTTTTACCAACACCTTGCACCATCGCAGTCTGCCTTCTACAGAAATAGTCACAGCGTATAACCACTCTAATAAGAAATCATAGCATAGAAAAATAGCTTTTACATACGACAGAATTAAAACAATCTCGAAAAATTTATAAATCTTTGTATAGTTTAGAAGCGTTCATACGTTGTATATTTTTCATAAACGTGCATTAGCAATAGTTATAAATAAAGCATAGAATTACACAAGATTATGTTTGTATAATAACGTGTAGTTAACTCTTATATATTCAACTATTTATAATACATATACAAATAAATTACCTGTGTAATATAGTAGATGATATTTAGACAAGGTGGGAATATAAATGAAGGCAAAACATAAAGACAGCAGTTTAGTAGAGTGCATGAACTGGAAGAGTCGTGTGAAAGAAGTGTGGATGTTTGTACTATAGGAAACAGTCATAATAATATTTTGGGAAAAACAAACAACTTAGTAATCCAACGTAGTCTATTTAGGGAATATTTACATAATAACAATTGTATATTCATCAAGGTGGACGGAATCGGGAAATTAGAAGTTAAAATTAATCAATTAAGATTTTTCTTTAGAAGCAGTCTATTAAAAAGGTATGTAACAGATATTATGTGTGTACGTACATATACAGAAATTATATTCCACTCGGATGTATTTTAGAGCGGCTACAAACGAAGAGTTTATATTGCGATACAAAAACGCAATTTATACACCTGGTTGATTTTTGACTCTAGTTTTATAATAATGTTGCTACCCATAGCTACTCTACATAGGTACGTAAATATCTACTGTGGTAATACGGAGACTGGATGTGATCTGAAAGAATCTTAGTTTACAACTGCTTTAAAGAATACAATTTCTTAAGGCTATGTGATTTCTGGAGAAATTTGAAGCCTCAAATAGCTCAGTATTAGCAGAATACAATATTCCAGAGAGGGGAAAGGGTGGCTTATAAAACTTCACACCAGGCTGAGTATTTAACGAAATGAACAAGAGAGAGCGAGAGAAAGAGAGAGGGAGAGAAATTATTGAATTTGCTTGAGACGATTTATAAAAAAATATGTCAGACATGATAGATTATAATATAAAAATTGGGCACTAATTTTCAATTACAGTTTAACTTTGTCAAGTATAGGTTAGGTATATAGGTAAGTATGGCTCTCACATTAATATCTGTTACGTAATATTTTAAAGGGATGTAGTACATAAATGTGTTACTTTTAAGGCTTGCGTCATAAGTTTGCGTTTTAAATTGATTATTTTAATATTACTATAGATATTTATTTTGAAAGTATCAAATGCTTTCAAATTTGGGCGGGCAAATGATACTGACTTAGGATACTAAGATGCACTCATAGTGCGATTAGTTTAATAATTATATTCTATTTATATTTAAGCAAGATGCAAAGTCACGTAGGTTAGTGTGTTTGTTTATTTGAATTTTACGTTTTATTAATACTAGATAATTTAGTTAATAACGATTTCCTAGTTTGACAGTATTAAAAAATACTCAAAATGGCATACGAATATCTATAAATATTCACAGCATACTAAATGACGCTGATCGTGAATTTTTCTAGTCCAGGTCTCAATTAGTCGATCAAAACATCTGTCGTGGCATCTGTTCGTAGTCTAGGAGTTCGCTCACCGGAATTAGACCCAGAGGTCCAGGGTTCGATCCCCAGGGGATTACATTTGTACTCCGTTGGGTTAATAGTAGGACATTTTTCAAGTCCCCCTGGCTAGCTACCAGCATCTTATCAAAATGTCGCCATAATAATAATGTTAACAGCATTATTGTGTTTCGACAATTGATCATAATATATCCAGTCCCTCTGTGGTTGATGGTTCAGGTGAAGCTTGATTACATCTTCGGCATTATCGTCACTTACCATCAGCTGAGATGAAGGCTAGGAAGAATAGCTGTCACTAATAAAAAAATCGTGAATCTGTAACGATATAGACTGCGACGCACTTTGAGAAAAGGAATGCGTATTGAGTCAAACTAAATTGTATTTTTTTCAACGACACGTGACGTAGTGCTCGACGTACTAAAACAGCAACACCTTTCCAGCCTTTACTTAGAATTTACTTGTCAAACTAAAACGGTGAAAACGAAGCACGTTTCAAGGTATGATTGCATTTCCTTATTGAAAAGCGTGGCAGGATGCAGTTTGAAGCATTGATTTTTTTTTTCATTTTGCATCATTAACTCAATTATAGTGCAGTCACAAGCTAAACGCGACGTGTGAAAAGAATCTTATTTTATCAACATTAAATATTTTTTGTTGTAGTTACGTGACTGAGCTCTTACCTGCAACGCGGGGATAGTGTCCACTTAGTAGTTTTGTAAACGCAAAGTTTACTTAGGTCATAAGATTAATTGTATTTTAAATATAAGTATTGGCTGTCATTAAATTTCTGTAAATTTTTGTCACTTTACGCAAATAATTACGCAATAGGGCCGTAAATAATTTCAGTACTGGAAGTTTTATTACTAAAATTTAAAACGCCACAAAGTTGCGACTTTTTATGTAACCATAATCAATAAATAAAATGGAAGATTACAGATATTTGTTGTTATATCACATAAAGAGTTCAAAACAATAGAAAACTTATAAAGGGATTGGAAAATTTGAGTCAGAATTCGATCCTTAGAAAATTAGTTCACGAAATCTAGTCAGTACCTAAGTTAATATCGGCAGTGCCATAGCACAGCCATGATGATTTTTTAACTATTTTTAATTTTTTTAATAGGTTATTGCTTAATGTTGCTCTAAATTGACAGAAGTATGACAGTCTCAGTTAAGTGAAACCTGTACATATAGACGGAAAAAGTCAAAACATCCATGTCACAATAACTCTTAGTGATTATAGGTAACAATGAATATATTTTTCTATTCAATAATGTTCGAAGCAAGGAGGAAATAAAAATAGTTGTAAATATATCTTTTGAAAAACAATTTATATTAAGAAATAAGCAGGCAAATATGTAAGAAATGCCTTTCTACGAATGTATATATTCGAAAGGCGAGAGTCATACGTACGTGAAATGTAGGAACTAATAAAACTATTATGTACTGTTAACATTACGTGCTTTAACAATAGTAGTTAATTTCTTTTGAATTAAAAATGAACTAATCCGAAGAAATAAGTAGGCAAATATGTTTAAGGAAGTCCTTTCTAAGATTGTACATATTTGAAAGGTGAGTGTCATGCGTTTGTGAAACTAGGCAAGTACATATTAAGTATAAAAATATACATCGCATGATAGAAATAATGCACATCCTGAATCCTGTCTGTTAATAATATGCAAGTGAATCAATTTCAGTCAATTTTATTTTAAATTCGATCATTGTGTGATATCCTTATATTATAAATGTTTGTGTATATCGCACCATTATTGTAAAGTAAACTTTATTACTGTAAAATAAAGCGCAATTTAAGTTCATTTTAGATTGTAGTTATAAATTCGTCGTGGTGAAATAGTACTGTGTACCTCAGTTGGCAAATAAAAAAAACATACCTTATTGTCACGGAAGGCGTCGCGATGCATTAAAATGCATTAAAATACCAATGTCAAGTGAAAATGTAACTAAAGTAACAAAAATTGTACGGTTGATTTGGGTTAAAAATGGAGTTTCTCAACACGTGTTTCCGGGTGTGCATTATTTCTGTTACACATTGTATACTGTTAAGCATACCTTTTTTACTAGCTTTATATACACTTATGTGCAATGTTATCGACCCACCTTACGCTTTGGCTTAGAACTCGATAAATTAATATCTGCAATTATTAAATAATAACTTTTAACCCTGTCAATTAAACAAAAACCTCAGCTTACTTTGCAACAGTTTTTACTGTGACAGATTTTGATTGATATTACAAACTGAAAACCAACACCGTTAAAACAGTTAATTTTTTTTTTGGGAAATCAGCTTAATTGAAAGTAAGGGTCAATAAATCTGTAGTAATAATCAATTCTTGAATAAACAATGATTTAATTAACTTTTAACATTGCACCGTCATAGTGATTAGGTATAATATAAAAATGTGAAACAGGGTTTTCCCAAGAAATAAGTTAATTGTCAGCAGCACTTTATTAATCGATGTTTGGAGTATGTTAAAATAAAGCTTAAGGTATGAAATATACTTTCAAATTACATTTACAGTTTTTGTTCGTCTAATCTTATTTTTTATCAACGGTATACTTATTCTGAATCGAAACCAACGAGGTGCGTTGATTTCATTGCGCGTACCTAAGTATAATTCGTTTATAATCAATTAAGGAAATTTGTCTCTTTAGTACATTTAGCGCATAAAGATTATCTTTCTTATCAAGATATTTTACTTAGGCAACATAAAATGGAGTCTTAGGTTAAGCTAATAATTATAACAACGGCTCTTGCGCAGCAAAGCAATAGCTTTTATCATAGAATTTAAGATGTACATTTGAAAGCGGATATAGCAAATGAGCTAAGATGAATAGTACCGAAGAAGTACAGTATATTATAAAGTTATTAAATTGTTAATTGTAAGTTTTTATTGTAAATGTATTTTTGAAAAAGGACTTAATATGGGACGTACAATCTAGGTAGTAGGATAAGCTAAACAGTGGCGTACGTATTTCATGAGTTAATTTAAGAACGAATCTATTTTTTAGTATTTAAACTTGGGCTTAAGACCTGCATGAGCAGTGACACTGTAAACCTGAAGCACAATCTTCCAGAAAATATTCAGAATAACATGGTATTAAAATTTCTAATCCTATTCGACATGTAAGATAATGATGCATAAATAAATATAAAAATTTCCAGACCTGGCCGCTTACACTAACAATGTAATATTTAAAAACTAATTTCATCATTTAAAAATTAACCTTTTTAAAGTGCAGTGTGTTTCATCTAGTAACTTGTTTGTTACATTTTGACGCGTCATTTTGAATAGTGTGTCTAAGGTGGATTTAACTGGTGAAAGTTTAAAGTCCACGAATATTGCTTAATCAAAAGTTATTAACGATCTTCGTAAAATGGTAAGATAGTAAGATATTATGGGTTATACTTATTTATGAATCAGTCCGGAATGTTTCAATGCACCCTTCGTAATATGAAACTTGGTTTATTTGCGTGAGCGATTTATACTTTCGATTATGGTGCCAGTTTATCTTGGCCCTTGGTAATCGCTGATGTGCTCATGGGCGTTTGTATTCGCCTTAAGGTTGAGTGATGTTGAGATGATTATGGAAGATGTCTATATATTATTTAAATCCCGATTAGTATTGGGAACAGGGCGTGCATGCATATTTTAATAATATTTAAAGTAAGGCATTATTATCGTATTAGGTAGTTTTTATAAACTAATCGCATATTTTTTTATAAATTTAGTAAGCGTTATATAATAAGTTACTATAGTATTATGACCTATTATGATGCAAGATGTAACTTGCTGTTATTCTTTTGATGTTGTTTGGGCCGTCGCTTGTGTGCCATCAACACGTTTGAATTAGAGGAGATATTAGGATTAATATTGTATGGAGAAAAAGCAAACATGTAAAAAGCAAATTAAATTGTCCGACGTGATGAATACATAAATAACATTAGGCAATGGAAAATGTCAGCAGAATATAAAATTCAAAACAAAACCAATTGATTATAAAAACACAGGTATCAAATTATGATGCGTCAGGCAATTTAATTTTATTTTGTATTTTAAAAAGTAGGTTAATCATTAGATTTTATTTTATTTAGGCAAATTTGACGATGTAAGACAATATACATATATTCGTAGTAATTAAAATGAGAGGCAATTCGCATCTCTGTGACGTACCAAGCTACCACGCGTTATTAGGTGTAAAAACATATTTATCTAGTGAGCTAGATTTAATTGAAACAAACATTTAATGTTGTCTTTTACATTAGGAACGTTCGCAATGGTGCGATGATTAGTGTAAAGTTAAGCTTAATGTAATGTAAAGAAGAAATTAAGATTAAGGAGTTCTCTTTGACGACTACTTAATAGTTGTTAAGATTTAGTTATTAAGTTAAAATTAGTATTATTAATGCGCAATTACAAGCACTGTGGCGGGTTTCGACTCTGGTATAAAGGGCTATTCGGATTCAGAAAATGCGATATTCCACCGGGAGTATAAAGTTTCGCAGGTATAGCGAAATTATGTTTAAGCAGTGTGAATATACCATAGCACAGCGGTATCCACCACCCACAGCAGTAGCGTAATTTGAATAGGCCTTTATTAAGGATTGAACCTCTACACTGACACGTATGTAAGTAAACGCACAGAGGCTAATGTTATTGCTACACACTAATGCAATGCCTGTGCTTGTGTGAGTCACCACTGAGCTGGTTCAAACCGGTTTATTAATTTTAAATACTACAGATCACAACCTTTGGTTGCATGTTTGGTCTGTGATTTGGACTCATTGCGGAATATAGTGATACTATGCTTTTCATTGTACTATACCATCTATTTTGTACCTATATTCACAAATAAATGATTTATTGATTGATTTGTGACAGCGATCCAAACGCAAAATCGCGTGCAGCCGCGACGATGTATCCCGAGAACATCATCGTGATGTAGCCTGATGCTGCTCTTGGTCGCAATGGAAAATACATAAAATATCCACTTTTCACTTGCCCATCACTTATGTCGACGCCATCATGATTTTGAATGGGCTTATTTCGCTTCTGCCGCAATGTTTGTTGTAACGATGCAGAAGCTTTACGAAAATCGTGACATTATTACATAATATCGATTGTAACATTCTATTTATCTATATTATTGTTTGGGGCAGTAAATCTTATTTCCATAATGTTATTTTGGAAATTTCCATATTGTCCCTTATCCATAGAGTTGCCATGGTCTCGCACACAAGCGCATACGCTTGTGACCTCTGTAAGGTTACTTACTCACGTGGCGTGTAAGAGCGCTTATTAAATAAATAAAATATAATTTATAATCTTATGTATACCAAAGTATTGGGAGTTATGTATGGTAGAGAGGTACAGGTTTATAATAGCTACTTACATGTACCTGTGTGTATGTTATGCAGCTAAGAAATGTAATGTATTTGGTGTCTCGACATATTAATAAACTTGCATATTGATGGATATTCCTTTGTTTTATTTTGTACTTACACGAGGCTTTAATTATTCTCTATTTTGAAGTTATACTTCTTTAGGCACGTTATGAAAAAATGATGAGAGTGAAATTTTGAGATGCGCGCGCATCACACAAAAGTAACAGGTTCAACCTGTCAAAGTTCAAATCAAAGTCAAATTCTCGAAATTAATATGTTTATGACATAATTTGTACTAAATATTAAAAGACTTGTAAATTTAAATATTTAATATTGGTTATTTAATATTACAAAAAAATAAAATAAAAACAAATGTAAAAAAAAACAAGTATTTTTTTTTACGTCGTATGTATTACTCACGCCGATACTTAATTTAGCCTGGAGAACTGGTGTAAGCGTAGAAATATATAAATATATATTACAAATTGTATAAATTGTAATTGTAGATTACAGGCTAGACATCTCCAAGTTTCTGTTTAAAGTTTAAAACTTTCAAATTGACAATGACAGAAAATTTACGAAATTTTAAAATTGTACCTACAATTTTACATATTTTGTAAATTTTAGTACAATAGATAAATTTATTTGATAAACAAGAAGAAATGGTTTGTTATTACTCAAAGACTTTAACTGTTGCGATGTCTTACCAGTTTTTTTATTTTAATATATTTTACACATCGGCAAACATATCACCTGTCTATATTTGTACCAAATTTCATCAAAAATTGGTTGAGTGGTTTATGCGTAAAACGTAACAGAAAGACAGACGGAGTTACTTTCGCATTTATAATACCTAGGCTTAAGATAAATAATAATCCAGTTGCACTATTCGTGATCTTTTACTGTCAACCAGTTATTAATAAGCAGCGCAGGAATCAACTAGTTTCATTGCAACAGAAAGTAGAAGAATTCTCAATGGATCATAAATTCACGTAAACTAGTTCTGAAGGATCGCTATTTTGAATATTAAACGTTTGGAAAGCGAGTCGACGATGACGCGGAGGCCTACATTAGAGATTCGCACGGTTTTTCTAGCAACTTCTTATTTAATATTTTCATGCTCCATGTAAGGGTGGCATCAGCCACACGGTAGGGAGAAGTACTTATTGACTGACATCAAAAAACGGTGGATTCTCAATTTGTATTCATCTTCTTTTATTCTTCATTGTATACTCCCGAGGTAGTCCCATTGTCACCAAGTCAGGATCTGATGATGGCAAGCTAGGGAAATCGAAGGCAACCCTCAAATACACGCATGTATTATCTTTTCTTTTGTGCTTGGCACCCAAGGCGGACCGCCCTCTCCGCCCATCCAGTGGGTATACAGCAACCAAACCTGAACGTGTAGCCAGAACCTGTGCATCCAAACTAGAAAACCATAATAGCTTTTAAAGGACCTAAAGCTTTAAATAAGGTCAAACGCCGTCGTGGTGGAGTGGTCAGTAACCTATACATCGGGCGGTTTCGGTTTCGAGTCCTGGTAGTGGCAAATGTTAGTGTGATGAACACGAATATTAGTTCACGAGTCATGTTTTTTTTATATATTTATTTAAATTGATTTATGAAATTATTATGTATATTTATCCGTTATCCTAACACAATTTCTTGATGATACTTAATTTGGGCTAGACAATTGGTGTGAGCGTGGAAATATACCTACTTAAATTAAAAAAACTCTTGCTCTTCCTAAATTCTTTCACAGACATCGAAGAGTTTACTATGACTTCAGCAAACATATACTTAGTGAATATGCAAAATACTACCAAGAGTTTATGTCATCATTTAAGTTACGTAATTAAGGGGTCGGCACTTGTTTTTTTTCCGGTAGGGCGTAGCGTGACCGGCGATATTAAGTTCGATGCTCGTAACTTGCAACAGATGTTACCACTCAGACAAATCTTCAGTCGTTCTCATTCATGATAGCTTGGTTATGATTTCCGATTTAATTATAAACATGTGGCTCCATTACATGAGAGGTACCGGTAGCGTTGCTATTTCATTTATGGTTCAAATAAAACATACCTTAATAAGTAATTATTTTGACATGGAAATCTAAATTAATTTAATAATGACATGGCATGGTAAAAGCGTCGGTGGCGTAGTGTGGAAGAGCGTCTCCCACCCGGGAGGCACTGGTTCGATCCCCGCCACGTACCAATGTGTTTTCAAATTTTGAATTCATATGTACGTTTAATCGACGCTTTTACGGTGAAGGAAAACATCGTGAGGAAACCTGCACACACCTATGAAGAAATTCTTAGGTTGTGTGTGAAGTCGACCAACCCGCACTTGGCCAGCGTGGTTGACTAAGGCCTAATCGCCCCTAATGCTCGAGCCCCTCGGTGGGGACATTATATGAGCTGTTGATGATGATGGCCTGGACATCTAAAATAAGGCTGCGTTAATCACTACGCCACCGCATTTCGACAGCGAAAGCAGTGCCTCGGTTGACGATGCCGCCCGGATCGCGGAAGATGCTGGGTTCGATTCCCGCCTGAGGCAGGTAGATTTTTTCAGTGTATTTTATCTAGTATTAAATATATTTACGCGTTTGTAAACGCAATTTTTTTTTTCCATAATATAAGGTAGTTTCCTCTTAAATTGGGTGTCAAATATTTGCAAAAATATTTCTTTCGGATCTTAAAAGTGCAAATTTCAAAGATTTGATGAAACAATGCTTACCATAAAAACATAAACACCAAGCACTGACAAAATTCGACAGCGTAAGCAGTGTCTCGTTGGCGTAATGGTCAACGCAGCCGCCCGGATTGCGGAAGATGCGGGTTCGATTCCCGCCTGAGGCAGGTCGATTTTTTCAGTGTATTTTTTCTAGTATTAAAAATATTGTAATTGTAATTAATTATTTCGATTTTATGTAATTTAATTTACTTTAATTTAATAAACTAAACTTAATGTTGTAGCGCCCTGACAGGGCTCATGTCGAGACCTATCCTGTGTTATATCTTTAAGGACAATTTGTTATGTGACATGAAACAATGAATAAATGATTAAATGATTAAATATTTACGCGTTTGTAACCGCAAAAAATATTTCTTAATTTAATAATTTACATTTTCAACAAACTTCTAATATACTTAAGCCAAATTGTTACTAACCATGAATGATTCAATACTATCTGATAAATAAAAGAATTAGGTAATATTACAATTATTATTATTAGAGGAATCTACAAAAAGTTTAACACTACGACAAGATTTTCCCCATAAATCATAAAAAATATGTTAAAATATAAGTACGAATATATTTGGTTTACAAGTAAAAAGTGAGAAAGAAAGAAATGAAACCCTACAAAATCGGGGTTTACAAGGTAAAATCGACTCCTCCTATTATTGAAGTCGGTTAAAATGTAGCCTAATATGTTATCCGGTCCTAAAGAATATTGACACCTTATTCATCAACATCAGACGAATAGTTTAGGCACTACGGAGGAACATAATAACCAAAACCATAAAACACCAAAATTGCGTCGAGTAGCGGGGCCCTCCGCGGGTAGTATGAAAAATGCAATTAACAGGCAGACATATGTCTGCGTGCCACACGCGCGATATAAACTGACAGACATATTATGTCTGCCTGCCACTTCAGGGGATAATACGTAAATAGCAACATACATAAATCGACTACTAAAACCATAACCCTTCCTTTTAACTTCGGTAAGAAAGGCGTTTCTCTGCTCTCTAACCATAATAACATCTGACTTTTGCTATGTCAATTCTCATTTCCTATACACGCTTTTAAACGAAGCGTCGGTGGCGTAGTGCGTAAGAGCGACGTCCCCCACCCGGGAGGCACTGGTTCAATCCCCACCCGTACCAATGTGTTTTTAAATTCGAATTTATATGTACGTTGAATCGACGCTTTTACGGTGAAGGAAAACATTGTGAGGAAACCTGTACACACCTATGAAGAAATTCTTAGGTTGTGTGTGGAGTCGACCAACCCGCATTTGGCCAGCGTGGTTGACTAAGGCCTTATCGCGAGGGACATTATATGAGCTGTTGATGATACACGATTTTACAGCAGTGTAGTCTTGAGTCTATTTCTTATTTCATGGGTACTAGTAGACTTTAGATTAATATTGGTAATGTAAATTGGAGAAAACACACCGTCCGCTATCGCTTATAACTAAGTCAGTACGTTTTTACTTCGTAATCTTGTTCAATCGGTGCCAAATGTTTCCGTCGGCCAGCTCGAGAGCGCCATCACGATGTTACAAGCATAATAACAATTATTAAATCAGAGCCACTGAGCCTGGATCCACTTCCGTCTATGAATAATGTTTCAAATTGATTTATAACATTACACTGATGTTTTGTAGCGTAGGTGTTCGTTCAGTCGCTTAATGTTCGTGAAAGCTAGCCATTTTGCATTCCTCGGAATGAATAGTAACTACTTGTAGTATTTGCACTGACCTATTGGTCAGTGCAAATACTACAAGTACATTTGCCATGTAATGCCGGCAGAGAAGATTAGCATCACCCCATCCTCCAATGAGTGTCGTAGAAGGCGACTAATGGATCAGCAAATGGGTATTGGTCACCTTATGCTTCGTCCACCAATCCGCAAACCTCCTTCGATAACAAGGAGAGGTGTTCCAGCAGAGCGGGTCGAATAAAGGCTGTTATGATGAAGATGAAATAGTACATGGCTTTCTACTGTATAAGGTAGACCGTGAGATCGCTGATTATCGCAATCTGAAGGTTCACAAATTGATATGCAACAACAACACAATGCCCACACGTACCTTGGTCTGCTGCTGCATTCAATGATCTTTCATCACGATTAAGAAGGAAATAAATAATTTATTTGGCACACATTGTAAATTACATTGACGAGCCGACGATGAGAGAATCATCATCATCATCATTTCAGCCGAGAGACGCCCACTGTTGGACATAGGCCTCCCCAAGGATCTCCAAACCGGTCTGTCCTGCGCTGCCCGCAACCAGCGGCTTCCTGCGACCTTTACTAGATCGTCAGTCCACCTTGTGGGGGGCCTACCAACGCTGCGTTCCGGTACGTGGTCGCCACTCGAGGACTTTTCCGCCCCACGACCGTCAGTCCTCCTCGCAATGTGCCCTGCCCACTGCCACTTAAGGTTCGCAATTCTTTGGCCTATGTGGGTGACCTTGGTTTTCCTGCGGATCTCATCATTTCTAATATGATCACGCAGAGAAACTCCGAGCATAGCCCTCTCCATTGCCCTTTGGGTGACCTTGAGCCTTCTTATGAGTCCTGTTTACTCTGAGCCTTAGATTGATATATCGGTGACAGGCACATTTTCAAGTTTGATTTCAATTGTTTGATTGAAAGTATTCTTTTGTGCTGGGTTTCATCTCGATTTTTTGCTCTTTTTTAGCAACATGTTGTGTTCCAGCAGCTAGTGATGAGTTATCCGGTACCTCAATAGTTAAGGGTCCCGGGTGAAGCTAGCTTTTATCTTCAGGGTTATCATCGCATGCCATCAGACGAGATGACGGACTAGAACCATGTAAAGGTAAAAAAGCACTTGCTAAGGATATCTTTTAAGGTCATCTATCATAATTATAACTTCCTTAGTTGTATTCAGGAATAACCGGAAACTCTCATTCCGGTTATTCCTGAATACAACTTAGGAAGTTATATGATAGATGCCTCCTGGTTATTTGAAGGTTTGTTACTATTTGGGTTTAATGTCCTCTTCTATGAATGCGAATGCTTTTGGGATTACGATCGTGATTATATTAGGTCTGTATGTATGTTAATATTTCTGTTTGATGCTCCCTTCTATGTAGGTGTCAGGTAATCTGTCACTATTTTGGGCTCAGACAAGTTACCTATAAATTAAATGTGAGAAAACGGGATTTTTATCCGTGACCATGGCGCATGAAACTGCGCCGAAATATCGGATAATTCAAAAAACAGAGGTACGTGGTAAAAATCCCGTTTTCTAACATTTAATTGATAGTGACCACGTAAGTTTAAAACAATACAAAGTTACCTATAAGGCTCCTGATTGTATGTATGTTACATAGTATGCCAGGTGGATTGGAACTCAATCACGTAATCAATTAAATGTTACTATCACGCTATTTTTTGTGTTACGAGCTATCCTTCGCTCACTTTCCTTTACAGCTCTCAGTCTACACTATCGAATCTTTAATATCTCACATCTCAATTATAAAACCGTTGTAACATAAAACTTTGTTTAAAACCGACGACAACAATTTAACAGCCCGTTGTCATCCAAAGTAATTTCATCCTTAAGCCGTTATGATAAAGCACCAAGTATCCAACGCATTCAGAAGCAGTGAGTTAGATATGTGATATAATCAGAGAAATAAAAACATAAAAACCGTATGGAATCCGACGCCATGAGAAGACAAGACAAAAGCGAAAGTTGGGTGGAAATTGAGCGATTATGGGTTTTATGTCGACGAGGTAAGCACTATCGTATGGCTTGACGTTGATTGAACACTGGTCTAAGTTGTAGGCGAAAGAGTAAAAAAAAAGTATTCCTAAAAATTTACATAGTTTTGTCAATATCTGAATTTATATTACTTACGTTTTTGTAATACCCTATCAAACTTTAATTTACTTTGTTAACGTTCTGAAGAACTGAATAATTATTTATATCAAATGCAATGAAGAGATATCAACTAAATCGTTCATTTATATCGTTTATATTAAACATGTATATAATTAATTTCATAATCCCAAAGAAGCTCAAGGAAATCTTTACTGAAAGCTTTTAAAGCCGTATCTGGCAGTATGAAACATGCAGTATCCAAAATAGTGACAGGTTGTTAACTAGTCGCCTATATTATCACGAATAAATTAACCACTGTATTACTGTTAGGTATTGAGAATAATTATTCATACGTTGCACCGATCTGATTAAGTAAAAAAAAATCTGCTGTGGATAGTCTATTGGACGAGTACGTGAGAAATGCTCCGAGATATCACGATGGTGAAAGCCTGATGATAACAATAATTAAGGAATAATTTTATTTTTGCGTTTACAAAACGCCATTTTTTTTCCGCAATCCGGGCGGCTGCGTTGTCTCGGTGGCGTAATTGGTCAACGCAGCCGCCCGGATTGCGGAAGATGCGGGTTCGAGTCCCGCCTGAGGCAAGTCGATTTTTTTTTAGTGCATTTTTATAGTAACAATAATTAAATAATCAACAGCAGCCTCTAACACTCCCTTTGTTTCTCGCATCAAAAAAGGCATAAAAACAGCGCTCCTACGGGACTATGTCGCAGAAGCATATGCTGAGGCTGGCAGTTTTTGGATTCGCAAAGAACATTACTTTGTATTTGTTTTTCTTTATTTTGTTCTTTGGAAGACTTCTTCTTTAAATAAATGGCGGTCGCAACATATAAAGATTACGCATTTCGCCAATGTTAAGTGAAAATGTACATAAAGTAACAGACAAATGTACGGTAAATTGAGGTTAAAAATGGAGTCTCTCAACACGTGTTTTTACAACAAGAACTCGGGAGATACCCAGCCAGGATTTTCAAGGCTTTTCCTGCTAGTCAATAAATGATAAATATCTTTTTTTCTTCTTTGCCTCTTGGCTCTTTAAAACATAAAATTTTTCATTTTGATACTCCGCTCGCGTTTATAACTTATGCCAATCACTTATATCGGAATAGCCATCATGGACTTTCACTTATTAGTGATATAGATAGCGTTGTTTTGATTATTCAAATCTTATTGGAATGTTAGCTTCGACACACTTGTCGCGGCCGTTTGTCTAATAACTATTGTCCGAAAGTTCTATTGGCTTACTTATGAACCGTAACTGCTTTGTTTTTTTTAAAATTAAAATAGAAGAAGAGTCATTAGTTAAAAATTGATTGGTTTACTATAGGAAATAGGAAAACTATGGAGTCAAAAAATCTTAGTCATCTTATCTTAAATCTGAGAACACAATACAGCAGCTTTATTAAAGACACAACAGTTGGTAACTTAGTCTAGATGCCTGGTTGTCCACGTGCGTTTTTCGCGCTACCTGGGCCATCCAGATCATCTGGACCATCTGGACCAGATGGTCTCCAGGATGTCTTCAGAGACGTCAAGGTGCTAGGAGACTTCCAGGAAAAGTTGAGCTGGCTGGAGTGACCGGCCTCTCACACTCCGACGCAAAACAGGCGCATAGTCGTCGAGTTGCGGAGACAGCCAGTACGACGAAGAAGAAGAAGAAGACCTAATGCGGTCCTTCCGCGTGATTCCACTCAGCTCTTGCTTTTTCACAATCAATATAAATAAAGTGGAAATATTTCAATTTGGCTTTTATTCTCGCCTACATTACTTTCATAATCGAAAATATACAACTGTTCTAACGTCTTGGTGGCAGCGTAAGAAGTCAATCCGCTATGAAGCCATAATGAGCCAGCGATATCTAGTAATAGTCATTGTAATGTTGAACCGGCTTGACATGACGCGGGAATGTCTCATGAGGAGTGTTATTGGAATTAAACAGGGCCGGATTAAGTGCTAAATATAAAATTTGCAATATGAGATCTCTGTTTCATCAAACAGCCTTTATAACTCGACCCACTGCTGGGACACAAGGCTGCTCCTTGTCATCGAAGGAGGTTTAGGCAGTAGTCCACCACGCTTGCCCAATACGGATTGGTGGACGGAGTATACTGTGATCAATACCCCTTTGCTGATCCATTGGTTGCCTTCTAAGACACCCATTGGAGGATATGGGGTGACACTATTCTACTCTGCCGGCATCACACGGCTCGTTGTATGTATGTGTAATACTTTTGTTTTTATTTATAAAAACTTAGCACAAAAAAATCGTGCACAGACGAAGTCGCGAACAGGAGCTAGTTTTATATAAAAAGAATAGTATACACATTATTTTCCTCACAACACTAACACTGTGTTCGATGATTTTATGAGCTGAGGTATTAAACTCTGCAGCAAGAGTTTCATCTTCATAGAGTTCGTGGTAGCGTCAGTACATTTATTTTCTACGGTTGCACATTTTCTTACATAACTTTTCAATTCCTATCATTGGAGGTCCGAAAATATTTCTCATACCATTTAAAACCATAATGATCATTCTTCATAAAAAATTTAAAAACTACATATTTAAAAACATAATCATTGAAATTCATCATATCATTAATCATACACATAGTTTTTACTAATATTTGTTTTCATATATTTTTCTTTTATGACCCAGGCGGAGTGTACTGTTTTTGGGCGTGTATATTTAAAATGGTTCTTGATAGTAAAGGTATTAATAAAAAAAATATGATCACTAACTGTTATGAGCTCCGTTGGTAGTAATAAAAAGTATGAATAAAAAAGTATGAAAAATAAAATTATAAATAGTGATTATTATGAATACAAATCGGTAGTAAGATAAATAATAGGATTTAGAATATTATGTGAGCCAATATGGACCCATTTTCTACACTGTCGTATTTGAACACAAAATAACTCTAAATATTACTCTTTTTTTCGCTAGAATTTTTTATTATTTTGTGACGCCGCCGTGGTGGAGTGGTCAGTAACGCTGCCTACACATCGGGCGGTCCGGGTTCGAGTCCTGGTAGTGGCAAATGTTAGTGTGATGAACACGAGCATTTGTTCATGAGTCATGGTTGTTTATATATTTATTTAAGTTTATTTATAAAAATATCTAGATTATTAAGTATATTTGTCCGTTATCTAGTATCCATAACACAAGTTCTTAAAGATACTTAATTTGGGCTAGATAATTGGTGTGAGCGTAGAATTATATTATATATTATATTTTTACCAATGTCTTGTTTCAAAGATTAAAAAAAAATGAAACAAAACAATTCTACCCTCCAAACTGATTTAATAAGATTTAAACAAAAATAAATTAATATTACAAATCACTACTGTACAACTATGGAAAATAGTTATTTAAAATATGAAACAAAGCGATGATCTCGGACAGCGTTTCCGCGAGGAAGGCTCGAACAATACTGTGCTCTGAGCCAGCGCGCGCCGTCTTATATAGGCGGGATGACGCAATAGTCAGCGTCGCCCCACTCCATTCTTCTTATCTGCTACACGGCCTCTCCTGACAGGAGACCGTCCTCGGGCTCCCCTGACGCGTTGTTAGTCCAGCGTGGGCATGGATAACCCTGCCGCGTCAGTTGCTGCGACGTTGTCGGTACACAGGTCCACAGCTGCCTGCTCCTCAGCACTCTGAAGTAGCAGCTCGCTGGACCTGGCGGCCCCCGAAGTGCTGGGCGATGGCTCAGCCGACCGCTCCAACGCCAAGTAAGCCACGTCTGAACCAGGAAGCATCTCGGTCGATGTGGACTCCTGGTCTCCGGTATCTGCCTCTGTGCAAATGAAAAGTCATCACATTCATGACGCACAATTATTACATGTAAACAAAAAACATTTATTAGGCATCGACCGACTATTGAGAAAGAGGCACGACGTGAAGCGTAACTCAATAAGTCATCGACCACCTAATAAACATTTCGTAAATATCGACTGACCATTGAGAAAGAGGCACGACGTGAAGCGTATCTCAAATAGTCATCGAGCACAAAATAAACACTTCATAGGTATCGACCGACCATTGAGAAAGAGGCACGACGTGAAGCGTATCTCAAATAGCCATCGATACCAAAACAAACACTGGTCAAGACAGAGGCACGACGTGAAGCGTGACTTGACCACGACGAGACAGAGGCACGACGTGAAGCATGTCCGTCCACACAACAAGGGAAAGAGGCACTACGTGAAGCTTATCCCAACAACAACAGCAACAGCTGTTTCCAAACACTCCATTATGCGCTTGCATAAGAGTGAACAACTCACCCTCGAAGTAAGCAGCACATACTTCAGGAGTCCACTCGCCTTGCCACGGAACCATGTACTCCGCGGCTGCCTGCGTAGACTTCCCGTAGGAGCCGGCCAGGAGCTGCAGTTCGTAGCGACCGTGTGGCAGTATCTTGGTGACACGATACGGGCCACGCATACCGGAGTCTAGTTTCCCGGTTGACTGCGCTTGCTTCTTAACAAAACACAAAGAGTTAAGGTCAAAACAACGAGGAGTTTTACGCCCTCGGTTTACATAGATGTCTTGCGCTTGTTGATTATGCCTCAGGCGTTCCGAAGCTCTCTGCCTGACCATCTCACGCAGTGACTCCCTGTTCGGATTAGAGCCCTCGAGTGCGACATCACGCACGAGGTTGCGAATAATAGGTGTAGCTGCATTAATACCTACTAACAGGTTAAGTGGAGATTGTTGCGTAGTTCGATGTTTGGTAACATTTAGGATGAGTTGAAGTTTCCAAATAACACTTGACCACTTATTCAGTCGATAATTGCATTCTACTCTAACCATGTTAAGCACAGTCCTGCAGTATCGTTCAACTTGCCCATTGGACTGATGCATTTCCGGTGTAATTAAATGGACATCACTTCCCATATCTTTAACCCATTCAAGAAAGTCGGTACTTTGAAACATACGACCTCTGTCGGCTACGATCAATTTAGGAACCCCATACAAGGAAATAGTGTTAGTAACATGACGCTTAAGTTCGTCGGCGTCTTGCCTAAACATAGGGTAAAGAAGGCAAAATTTGGAAAAGGCGTCAATTACAATTAAAATGTAACGATAGCCTTCAGATTCGGGTAATGGTCCTAAGGCGTCCATATGAATTGTTTCAAACGGAATCTCGGGCTTTTCCCAAGAGTGAATAGGTTGCAATGGAGATCTAGCTACCTTTTTATGGGAAAGGCAGACAAGACAGTGTCTTATATACTTCTGAACGAAGCTTCGCATTCCTGGGAACCAGAAGTGCTTAACAATTAAATCAAAGGTTTTTTCTACCCCAAGATGATCGTGTTCGTCATGGAATACGCGAAGAAGACTCAATCTATGTCCTTTAGGGATATAACACAAAAATCGAGCAGTCTCCCCCGTTGGTGAATATTTGACATACAACAAATCATTTTTAATTACGTAACGACTAGCGTCTAATTGTCCGTCAGACAATTTTTGTATAAGAGTTTGAGTCTCTTCGTCAGCAGCTTGTGCAATCTGTGCCCAGTTTTTTGGTTTTTCAACCCTACACACATTGACAGGGTTTCTACTTAAATAATCGCAATGAGACATAAGGGATCCTTTTCGATATTCTAAGCTAAAGTCAAAATCCTGAAGGTATACCCACCACCGAGCCACTCGAGGTAGCAAATCCTTTTTCCTCTGCGTGAGCTTCAACGCGTTACAGTCAGTGACTACAGTGAAACGAATACCTATGAGGTAATGCCGGAAATGTTGGAGAGCTCTAACTACTGCAAGGGTCTCGAGCTCATAAGAGTGGTATCTTGGCTCGGCACCCTGCGTTAACTTACTAAAGTAAGCGACAACTCGTTTACAGCCGCCTTCGTGCACTTGCAAAAATACTGCACCGTAACCTATCGAACTGGCATCAGTATGAACCTGACTCGGCAAAGAAGGGTCATAAATCGCAAGGACAGGTTCGCTAGTAAGGCATTCGATGATGTAGCTACGGGCTTCCTGTTGTTCAGTTCCCCATTTAAAATCTACCCCCTTTCTCGTTAAGGCAGCAATACAAGCAGTTTTGTGAGCAAAATTAGGGACATATCTCCTGAAATAACTAGCAAGACCTAAAAACTGGCGAACTTGCTTAACATTCTTCGGCTCGGTTGATTCAGTTAAAGCTCTAACTTTATCATTGCTCGGTCGTACCTGACCTTTACTAATATTGCGACCAAGATAATTTATCTCTAAAGATAAGAAGGAACATTTTTTTAAATTAATAGAAAAGCCTGAGTCAGTCAATTTTTTAAGGACATTTTGCAAAATTATAAATCCTTGATCTATTGTTTTACTTAGTATCAGGACATCATCAATGTAGACCAGGACCTCACCAGTGTCAATAAATTCCCGAAGAGTTTTCGTAATAATCCTCTGGTACACGACTGGAGCATTTGCCAAACCGTAAGGCATTTTACGATATTCGTAATGCCCTTCGGGCGTAACGAAACCAGTATACGGAATTGATGCTGTTTCCATGGGGATCTGATGGAATCCTGTTGCCATGTCAAGACTCGTAAAATATTTATTTTGCCCTAGTCTGTCTATGTGATCGTCAATTCGAGGTAACGGGAAACGATCCTTTACAGTGACTTCATTTAGTTTACGGAAATCTACGCACATTCTGTCGGATCCGTCCTTCTTCTTGACGAGAAGTATTGGACTGGCGTATTCGGATTCGGACTCTTGTATGATATGTTTATCTAACAGGTCTTTTATAATATCCCGTACGCGCAAGGTTTCTGAAAGGGAGAGTCTGTAAGGTCGATAGTTTACTGGAGAATTACTGTTCAGTTTTATTGCCATAGACCCTGTACTAACGGTGGAAACCGCTGTACCAGAAATAAAATATTCAGCAAAGTTATTTATAATCGTCAACAGTCGCTGTAATTGATCACCAACTAGAGAAGTTTTAATCGCGACAGATGTATCTAATTCATGAACCATCATAACCCTATCCACGACATTAACCTCTCTGGTGAGTAGTTGTGAATCACGGGTACGAATATACCTAACACCCTGGCGATTAAGGACGTCAGTACCCACGATAACTGGCGTGTTCATGTATTCAGAGGCTACCACAAACAGGTCAACTTCAAGGGTTACCCCATAGAACTCAATTGGCAAAGTTACATAGGAAGTGCTTTCAATCTCTTGACTACCGAGACCTTTCAACACACGAAAGGTCGGCTTATGTGAACAATTAAAATGTTTCAACAAGGACGACGAAACCAATGATATAGTTGAGCCACTATCTATTAAGACATCTATAGGTATGCCTTGAATAACGGCTACTATTACGTCATTGTTGCGGGTATTTTGTTGTTCACGACAAAAATTTACATCATTTTTATTACGAGACTCAGATTTTAATTTAGCGAAACAAGTGTCAACTTTATGACCAGTCTTTTTACAAAATGAACACACGTCAGATTTATTCGGTCCAAAAACAGGCCTTGTGTTACTAGTACTAAAACTGCTTGAAGAAACATCAACGGAATTATTAGGCTTAACTCTCTTACAAACAGCCTGCTTGTGTCCCGACTGACCACACGTAAAACATTTACCCTCATTAAATTTACGTTTTCTATATTGAAAATTTGAATCGTTTCTATTTTTTGATTGAAAATTATTGTGAGATAACATACGAGACGCAGTGTTCTTTTTCGAATCAGACTTTACATAAATAGAAAAGAACTCAACTAAACTACTAGGCAACAGTTTTGCGTTTGTAGCCGATGCTCGAATTTGAGGGTCTGTAATTCCTCTTATTATAATCGCTGTTATTAATTCATCACTAAGACCTCTAACAATACGTAGGCGAAGTAGCGAGCGACGAGCATAATCAGCATACGTAGGGTAGTTATCAGAATCGGTAGACATTACACTAAAAAGAATGTTTGCTACGTCTGGGGATTTTGGACATAAAGGCCTAAAATCATTTTTAAAACTACTCCACGTACGATCGCTAGTCACCCATTCGTTTAACCAGTTACGAGCTTCACCCTTCAAACAATTCCCTATTCTCGAAAGGCATTCGTGATCACTCCAATGATTTAATATTTTAGCACGATCTACCTCCGCACACCAATCATCGATGTTATGCAAATCAGGATCAAAATAAGAGATGTAATAGTTATGGTTCGATCTCACCGTTGTTGTGTTAATGGATCGGATTGCATCCACAATACGATCCGTTACCGTCGAGTGAACGAGGCTCGGCGGCGCGTTCGCCTCACTGGCCAACCGCTCGGACACAGGCTCCGAAGCACGCCCCGTACGTAAGCCGGTCGGTAGCGGTGGCAGTGGCGGCGTGGTAGAACGCAGCCGGCGATGCTCAGGAGACACAGGTCGAGCAGGCGAAGGCGACGTCGCTCGCCTGCCAGACTGCACTGGCGGCGAAACAACGGCGTTCACCGTGCACCTAGGCAACGGCGACGTCACGCGCCTGCCAGACTGCACTGGCGGCGGCGTAACGGCTGCGGTAGCCGCGCGCCTAGGCGGCGGCGTCTGGTGACGACCACGAAGTTCTTGCACCGGCGACACATAACGCGCAGGCGGGCTCTTCGCACGTTTTTCCAACACCTTGAGGCGGGCTAACAGCACATCCATGTCGCGCCTAAGGTTACGATCACTATCGGGAGAACGCTCGCGATAACGACTACGTCGAGTAGCATCGCGACTTCGGCGACTACTGCGGTCCGACATCTTCGCTTTGAAAGTAGGCAAGCTTAACAAACAAACACGTTTAATATAATTACGTAGATCGAATCCCACTTCTGATTTTACCAATGTCTTGTTTCAAAGATTAAAAAAAAATGAAACAAAACAATTCTACCCTCCAAACTGATTTAATAAGATTTAAACAAAAATAAATTAATATTACAAATCACTACTGTACAACTATGGAAAATAGTTATTTAAAATATGAAACAAAGCGATGATCTCGGACAGCGTTTCCGCGAGGAAGGCTCGAACAATACTGTGCTCTGAGCCAGCGCGCGCCGTCTTATATAGGCGGGATGACGCAATAGTCAGCGTCGCCCCACTCCATTCTTCTTATCTGCTACAATATATATATTATTATAAGCTTGAGGCTGTGCAACTAAATACGGCCCTGAGCATACTACTGTTAAATTTTGTCATCTAAAAGCTCACACAATGTTACGGGAACTTATAGTAAACGATCGCCATGTGCAAATGACCACATTTCGCGGCGACAAGTGTGAAATATCAGAGTAACGGTGGAATAAATAGAGCAGTGGGTCTAGCGTGATCATTGGTGGGTCCGGTGTTACTTATTGATTATTGAGTTCACAGAAAAACGTTTTTTACTTTCGTGTATACGTAGTATAGAGGAAGTCTTGTAATCGCCAAAAAATTCGACCTCGAGATTTTGACGGATTTACACGTTTTGGACCTCCCTGAGTCCAAAAATATTTTTTTTTGGAATTATGTTTGTCTCTGTGCCTGTGTGAGTGTCTGTGTGTTAGCACGATAACTCGAGTATGCTTTAACTTATTGCAACCAAATTTAACATGCATGTATGAGATCAAAATATAAGGTTTCTATCAACTTTTGAGGCATCGATCACGAAAGTGGAACACTACCTGGACTGCTGAAATAATTTTCAGTGAAATATGTCCTAGTAGTCATTGACTTTTGTTGGTTTGTTTACTGAAGGGCTGTCACTTCTTTCAATTTGGTGCCCCTTTTATGTAGGCGATAGGCTGCCAACCTGTTACTATTTGGAAGTATTGCGTGGCCCATACTGACATAGGTGGCTTTATGTGTCTGCTATCTAAGGTTCTGCTCAACTCCTCATGGGACTGTGAGCGTGATTCTATGTATGTATGTATGTAATATTCCTACAGCAGCCAGGAACAACAAAATGACCTTCGAAGCAAAGAGTTTGCATTTTAAAACCTTCGGTTACCCATCCGAGTACAAACCACGCGTTTGGTTGCTTAACTTTCGCGATAGTTTCCTTAACATTATCCTCAAGGGCCGTCCGCTAGTCGACGCTGTTGATTGCACAAAAAACGATTCTCACGTTTCTATTTCACTGTCATTGTATTCGATTATCGATACGAAATTCTATCGATTCGTTCCACTTATCGAGATGTTAGCGCTAATAGCATTTAATAAGGTGATTAATTGCGATACGAATAGGACAGGCAACTGTGAATGCTATTACGATATTGTGAAAGAAAAATACAAGTTGCTTAAATATATTTATAGTATATGTAGGTACTGTGAGGACAGCCGGGATCGTCTAGGGCGTAGCTCAATAAAATACTGGACTAGTATTCGAAATACTAGTATTCGACTTAAGTATATTCTTTTATCGCAAATCTCAAATAACCGACCCGCCCCATCTTCGCACGGAATTTCTCGGCTTTTCTTAACTATAGGCATATAATAGGGGTTAAAGTATGAAATTGCCAATTTTTTCCTCATTATTTATTAGTGTATAATTCATTTAATACAGTAGCTACGTCCATTATTCTTTTTTTATTTTAAACTTCATTATAAAGGACTTATATTTATGTTTAAAATTTTATTCTCATTTCTTTTTGTCGCCAGAAATAAATCTTCAAAAACAGCTCGTCGTAAGAGGTATGAAAAATATGAATATTTTTTTACATGTATCCATTCTCAATTTTTTTTTATAAGTATACTATTTCTTAATGTTGTCTCAATATATCAACAAAATTTAGATTTGTGGTTCCTTAAAAAAATATATGAATTTTCGTTAAATTCTCCATACAAAACGGCAACAATTCATGTAGGTAGGTATTCTTTTCGTCAATCTATTTTCACACGTCCTTTCTACGTGACCGAATTATTTTAGCATCCCTTTGTTAATTCTTGTCACTATATATGTATTTACTTTTTCGAGGATTCGAGCCCGTACCGTTTGATGTGTAGCCAGCCTTACCACTCCGAGACAGTGTCAATTTTTTTAAGTAGCATAAAAACAATACAATCGCCTAAGCGGTCAGACATTTCTGTCTGTATGTCAAGATCAATAGTAATTTCTTTAAATTATTCAATTATATTATTATGTTTCGATAGAAATATATTGGCGTGACCTGGTCAAAGAAAAAAAGTTTGAGGTTTCTTAGTTCTATATCGGCTGTTAAAAGCTGTATAAAGAAACAAAATCATAGTTAAAAATAGCTAAAGCAGTATCATTTGTAGCCAACATCGGCCTACATAAATGCACCTGCTTATATACCTTTCGTTGTAATACGATCTAGCAGTATATACAAAAAGCATACAAGAACGTAAAGTTCGTAAATATGTAAAATGGACCGAAAACAAAACGAATTTTGCAGCTGAAATTGGACATCAAGATGGTGTATCGTAAGCCTCTTGAAACAAAGTCTCCATAGAATACTCAAAGTTGCTTTTTCTTATGATATTATTAAAGAGATCGTCAGGAAAATCGGTGCAACTGGGCGTTAGTGTAAGTTTCTTTAGTATATCTAAAAACATAACAATTTTAGTTGCGTTATGAGCCTATAATGTATGGGAAACGTTAATATGTTACCGGCCAAACCAGATTTTAGGACTAGTTTTGCCTAGGCCAAACTTGTTCAACCCATCTCTCAGCCATGTAGGTGCATAAAACACAAGACTCTCCCAAAAAGACTCTGCACTCCGCCTGATCATAAAAAAATAACCCTAACCTACCCATCACTCCGCCATGGTAGGTGCAAAGATACTAGATATCTCCAAATCGCATAAAGGACTAATTGTTTGACCTAGGAAAAACTAGTTCGACCTAAATTCGGGTTTGGCCGGTAACATAATTATGCACTTCTTTTCACTAGGGGCCAGTTGCACCAAATTGTGCGTCAATTTTGCAAAAGTTAACATACTCGTAAAAGTAATTGACTTAATTCATAGGAATGGGTTGCTATATTTTAAACGTGTTTTATGTTCCTGTTTTAAGAAATTTCAAGAGTTTAATTTTGTGCAACCAGTCCTCGTAGTGTAAGTTTTTTAATATAAAAACGATAAAACGTAACTATTTTAGTTGCGTTAACAGCTCAATTTGGATGGGAAATATGATTTGCGCTTCTTTAGTTCGTTTCCTATACAATTATTGATCTCTTAACGGAATTAAAATAATTAAAATAAAGTTTTTTAAACTAAAAAACTACGGGCTCTGGTTACTATGTTGGTAATTAGTATTTCCATGTAGGACTATTACCAGCAAATTCCATGCAATATTAGAAACTCGACCTTACGTGGTTGCCAAAAAATCAAGTATCAAATGTTATTAGCGTCAAATATCCAGTTTTAATATTACAAAACACCGGCCAGATGTAGAGAAAGTGGACGGACGCGGCAATTAATAATAATAGTGCGCGAGTAGCCGAGTGATGTGTGTTAACATCGATATAATTGATTCGTGATAATATCCATATGATCTTTAAGTAATGTTCAAAATTCTTTTGTTTTTTCTAAGTTTTACTCTTTGTGTCATTACTAGATATGCCAGGTTATGGAGCTACGTTTTCTAGCTATGTTTATTTAATTTAAATGCATTTTTTTATGTTACGAGATAGCAAACAAGATTGCGGCCTACCTGATGTTAAGTGGTCACCGCCGCCTATAGACACTTGCAATATTAAGTGTACATCACTTAACACCACAAGTGCGTTTGCCATCTTGGGGACTAAGATGTTATACCCTCCATCCCAGTAATTACACTGGCTACCTTTCCCTTCAATCCGAAACACAGCGAACTGCTTCACGGCAGAAATAAGAAAGGCATACACTACCCAGACGACTCTACATATTGCAAGTGTCTGTAGGCGGCGGTGACCACTTAACATCAGGTGGGCCACAAGCTTGTTTGCCATCTCGTAACATAAAAAAAAAATCACAAATTTACCATACTTCTCTGCAGCAACCGCACTCAACGTGCGCTCGAACTCGAATGACCGACGGAACGAAAACGATCAATGGAGTGACTTATTATTTTAAATGAAAATAATTTAGTATGTGAATTATTGTATTAATTATATTTTTTACTTATTTATGTACACACAAAATTGAAATAGATTACACATTTAAAAGATACGTTGGTACAAAGGTGTTAATAAAAATTAAATTGACAATGATAAATAAAGACTGCTGTAAATAGTAAAAATTAAATTAATTGTTACAGTAGCCTTCAAAATTAAATAAAATATTACTTCGCCAGGCGTTACTGTAACTTTAAAAAGGATCTTAAGACATTACATGATATATTTAAAAGTACCATTTTAAGTACTCTAATATAGTACAAAAGTAATAACTTATCGATATGCAGTTATGAATCATCGGCAACACTACAAGTGAAAGGACACGATTGATGGTCGATAAGATAAGATAAAATAAGATATGGATAGGCAGCAGTTATCGTTTTGTGTCTGTTACGCCGTCATCTATGTTTAAATTATGATCTTTATATCACATATAGTAGCGTTGGAAATCGACCGTACGTACAGAGATCAATGTGCACATGTTGCCAGTGGCTAGCGCGCACGGAAATACGATGCATTATTTACGAGGGAAGGTAATATAATATTGCTCTGTAAGTATTTATAATGATATACATGAAACAGTCTAACAGAAACCAATATTTGGTTTTTCCACACCAGCATTCAACTATTCAAACCAAAATAAGATAAGTCATTCCTCATTGCACCAATATCGAGTGCAAATCTGCTATAGCTTATGTATGACAAGGTGGCGTAAAATGTTTGAAGCAGTCGTGGTGGAGTGGTCAGTAACGCTGCTTACATCGTATAGTGGGCGAATGTTTGTGGGATGAATACAAACAAGCTTGCGGCCCGCCTGGTGTTAAGTCAGTGGTTTCCAAACTTGATGTCACTAAGCCTCCCTTAAAAATATGTAATCATTTGGCGCCCCCAGGGCCCTATGGACGCTCTGGACAAAAGCCAAAAGCACAACCCCCCCCCCCCAGGATTTTTTTTTCAGGCCATCCTCCCTGAAGATTTCATAAAATGTATGATACTTATTGGTCTGAGGATAACAATTTTTTTAACGTGTCACAATTTTCGCGGCTCCCTTTAGACTAGTTAGCGCCTCCCTAGCGCCTTCCTAGGGAGGCGCGCCTCACAGTTTGGAAAACGCTGTGTTAAGTGGTTAGCGTCGCCTATAGACACTTGCAATTCTATTCTATTCTTAATTAATGGCCTCGCGTCGTATTAAACGTACGCATTTTGCCAATGTCAAGTGAAAATGTAACTAAAGTAACAAAAATAATTGTTCGGTTGATTGAGGTTAAAAATGGAGTCTCTCAACACGTGTTTTTACGACAACAACTCGGGAGAAACTCCAGACACTTGCATTGTTAATGGTAACTCACTTAACACTGCAAGTTTATTGCCATCTCGGCGGACTAAGATGATATGCCTTCCATGCCCAGTAAGTACACTGGCTACCTTTCATGTCATCATCATCTTTCATGTCATGAGTGATAGTTGTTTATAATTTTATTTAAGTTTATTTATAAAATGTGTAGATTATTATGTATATTTTCGAGTGCAAATCTGCTGTAACCCACCTAAGAGAATAAGAGTACTCTTTTAAGTAAGAGAATAAGGTTTGAAAAAATTAATACTCTGGATTTAAAGAGAGACTTTATCGATATATAATTATCGATAAAGTCTCTTAAAGTTTTGTACCAAACACATCACAAATTAAAATTGCTTTTAAGATTAAAAGCCGATTAATGTGCTCACAATCATCACCTCAATAAACATCAAATCTTTATCTATTAAATTAATTGGCTCCATAAATAACGCTAGTTCTCCATAACCTTTGACATTGTGTTGGTAGCAGAGAAAATTGTTCATTATTTTTTGTATGGATGTATGATTACTTTCCCATTATAGCTAAAATCATTCTATTGTTTTATCATCCTGATGATTGATGCCCTCAATGTCCGAAGGTCAAAACGTGCTTTGCCATGAAATTGAAAGCTATTTTTAGATTTAGGAATCCCTAAGTGATGCTTTTGTATGAAGGGAACATGAAATTTTTACAGATTAAACTGTACCTAAAAGTAGTTAATTCAATATATGGAGAGCTTTCGCAAATAGACGACAACATTACAAGTTAATTTTTTTTACAATTTGGTATTTTTTTACAATTTTGGTTTAATAATGGAACAACGCATTCCTATGAATTAAATTGACATTTACGTTACTATTTGCAAAATTGTAAAACCTAAAACAGTGCAGCTGGCAGATAATGTTTCTGGTTTTACATAGTCAAGATTTTTTTTAAACATTTACCAATAAGTATTGACTATGGAAATAAATTTTCTTTAATATAAAAGGGCTTCCCTTTTATATTAAAGAAAATTATACCCAAAAAAGTAATAAATATAGGGAACGTCTTATGTTTATTTAAATTATGCCTGTGGATCTTCATATTACAAACGCGTAATAAATAGATATACATAGAGTTATATTTTGTGGACTTCATTAGAACTCAATTTTTCATGAATAAGAATAAAATAGAATATAACTTTTGTACATCGATCAATACAGAGTCATTTACAATATATTAATACGCAAAAAAACACTTGATATCCATTTTTAAGTATATTGCGCGCCCTGGACTGTGAGATTTGACATAAAGTTCATGTAGAGAAGAAGCGTAGAAAAATAAAAAAATATATATATTTTTTTAAGTCGGTACCAACCTCAACATTTGGAATAAACGTAGTGTGTATAGTAATAAGGGACCGACCTTAAAAAAAATAGATTTTGTTTTTTTTCTTAACAAGATGCTACTTTTTCTCATATGACTATGTAAATAATCAAATTATCTACAAGATGAATAAAGTTTTATCAAAATAGTTCCAGTAGTTTCCATGCTATGTAAATTTTTCATTTTGGCAAGATTTATTTTCAAGATTTTTTTGCACACACTAAAAGGTAACAATTTTGAAATGTTGTCATTCTAATTTGTTGTGTGAGTATAGTATCATAAGTATATTTTTTCAAAATTTACGGCCTCATTGTTTTACTAGGTTGTAGACCCATGTAGGGTCGTCTGGATCTAACCACCGCCTTTCTTATTTCTGCGTGAAGCAGTTCGCTGTGTTTCGGATTGAAGGGAAAGGTAGCCAGTGTAATTACTGGGCCCCAGTCCCTAGGATGGCAACGCACTTGCAGTGTTTAGTGATTTACCCTCAATATTGCAAGTGTCTATAGGCGACGGTAACCATTTAACACCAGGTGGGCCACAAGCTTGTTTGCCATCACGCTTGACGATAGTTCGAAAATTGCAAGTTACCCCATAGCTACGGAACTCTAGGATCAATTCGAACACGGTTTTTACTTTTTAAACCTCTTACGCCAAGTTACATCCTGTGAACGTTATTTTTTTATTTATGAAAGTAAAAGTTACGTAAGTCTAAGTTATGAATGTGTTGAATTTTCTATGATGGCCTCAGAATATAGTCAAAGTACAGAAGGCAAGTTTTTTTCTGTTCTTCATTGACTTCTAGGGATCTCAATAATATGACTTGTGCAGGCCTGAGAGCCTTACTCAAGTTAATCACACAAAGCTGCTAAATAATAGTCACCTGGTTCATTCAGTGCAGTCAAGTCGGAGGATCCGATGAAGCTTCACAGTACATTATTTAACCTAGAAAAAATTAACTGTGACTGGTGACTTTTCGCTATCCGGGAGGCTGCTCGTCCAACCAAGCATTGTTTATTATACATTAATAATAACTACAATAAGATTTAAAAAGTACACTTCAACTTTGCGAGACTCCAATGAATATATACGCAATGAATGAAGCTTGCCCTCTGTGCTCAGTGAATATTGTGGCGATTATCTTATTATGATAGTTGAGTTGCTCACTCAATAGTGCCCTGTCAATCAGACGTCAATGTGTAATGATGTTGATGTAATTACTTTTGGCGGAGTTTATTGAATAACAGTTGTAGTGGCTACGAATGAATTGAATAATTTGTTGTTGGTAATTTAATTAATTTTCGTGATTATAACTATCAGAATTCATTTTAGTTTTTGGAATTTCTCCGGAGTTGTTTTTGTAATAATACGCGTTGAGAGACCCCGTTTTTAATTCAATCAATTTACCCTACAAACTATATGAAGAATTACTATTTTCACTCCACATTGGCTTAATGCTTAAAGTGCCATAAATAAGATTAAGATATTTTATTTTAATTAATTTCAAAACGTCATTGATTCATACAAAATTTATTTAGAATTAATTGACTTACGACCGGTGGTGGCGCCAAGTTATATTTTTTACAAATTCTTAAAAACTCAATATACGAATAGATTTAAAAATAGAACAACCCTATGTGACTTTTGCAAAATTCTAAAACGCAAAACTTTGTGCAAATGGCCGTAAATATAACAACTAATTTAAGGTAAACACTATACTTTCTTAATAGGGAATAGTTATGCATGTTTAATATTTTGATTTAGTCGTTTTAAAAATATGGTATATCAACAAAACAAACAATGTTATTGTTTTAGATTATGTTGCTTATGTGTTTTTTTTTAGGATAAATTAATTATGTTAGATTGAATGGTCAGAGAGTATTGTAATTGTTAGAGAGCTTAAAGCTTTCACACCTTTGAGTTCAATAGAAATTAATTCGGGCTTTGATGTTACAAAGTAATATTCACGACATTGACAATTATTATCCTGTTTATTAGATTTTTACGTCACAACCGCTCTAGTCGCTTTTCAAATATTTGTATTTTCAAATTATTATTGAAAAGTGCAAAAAGACTATGGGAACCATAGTTTTTTGCACTTTTCAATAATTTCGGGCTCAAGAGAAATTTTATTAAAAATATTGATGGAGGGACAATTATAAACTAATCAAGTTATATAAAAAAATGAGTCTGATATGAATTATATGAATATACCGCATTACTTGCTTGTATTGGAGTGTACAAAATGTCCTGCTTGTTGGTTTTTTGGTCGTTCTCTGAATGTTTTGTAGAGAAATCCTAACAAACGTCATTCTATTTTATTATAAAAATTACGGATTTCCTTTACAAACTTACAGTAGTTCAATAAATATAAGACATTTCGTTTAATAAGACAGCCGTTTTACATTTTTCAAGTCCCTGGTTCGATCCTCAGAGGAGCACTTGTACACAGTTTGTTTGTGGTTGGACTTTTTTCAAGTCCACCTGGCTATCTCATCTTCACAGCCTTTATAATTCGACCCACTGCTGGGACACAAGGCCTCTACTTGTCATCGAAGGAGGTTTAGGCAGTAGTCCACGACGCTTGCCCAATGCGGATTGGTGGACGGAGTATAAGGTGATCAATACCCCTTTTCTGATCCATTAGAGATGCTATTCTACTCTGCCGGCATCAAAATGTGTCGCCATAATGATAAGGTATTCAGTTCCTCTGAGGTTGAGGGTTCTAAAAAAAACAAAAATCAATCAAAATATACAATGTTTCCACTAACCGCCCCGGGCAGTGAACCCCGGTCGCGGGAAGAGGAAGGTAATAGATAGCTGCGACCACAACCCGGCTCTATTGTTTGAAGTCGTCGAACCTACGGCTAGGAGGAGACACTGACTCATAAGCAGGGCATCAATTGAAAAAAATGAGATTCTCCAATCAATTAGGTAATCTTTCTACTTTGAATCGTGTGTCAAAAGCACAAAATTGTAAAAGCAAATGATACCCAGCCGAAGCAATACAAGCTAAGCTTAGTGCACTGGCATTTGCATAAGTTTTAACTTATTACCATTATTTTTTTTTCGATTTTAATTACTATTAGCCATTATTTTTCAATAAATATTACTATTCAATTATTAGACAATATTTTATTTTAATGTATTACTAATTCCTACAAATACCTACAATGTCTGTGTACCTAATTGGTCCTGGTTGGTCGAAATAAATAATCAAGAAAAATTATACTTATTACTAATAAAAGTTTAAAAATTTACTTATAATGCTACATAAAGTTTTTATTATTATTTTTTACTTTCTTGTTGTTATTCTTCTTATTTGCAAACTGTGTAGATAGGTACCTATTAGTTTATAAAAGAGAGTTTTAAAATATACATAATGACTAATGTTTTTTTAATTGATAGTATTGTCGCACTTCATTTCATTAACTAACAGCCAGTTGCACCAAGTTTTACGATTTACAATTTTGCAAAAAGATAATTAATTCATAGAAATAGGTTGTTCCATTTTTAATATACTTATTCATTTTTTACGAAATTAAAACCGGGCGCAAGTATGATTACCTACACAAAGAAAATATCAAGCTAGTACAATTTCTATTTAATAGATATTTTACAAATTTTAATAAATACCTCCATTAAATATAATTACATAGTAATTACAATGTATAATTAAATTCCTCTGTCATTCTTTACATAGGTATTTTCCGCAAGTCCTTGATCCAAATCTAGGTATGGCGGAAGATGGCCCATGGTCATAAAGCATTATATTTTTGTTTATATTCATGGTATTACAAATTAGTTCTGGTATAGAAAAATCTTGACCTGCGATGAATAAAAGGAAATCCTGTTTAATCAGCCTTTGAGTTTTTAAAAGAATAAATTCGTTTTACTAGATACTTTGAGATAAACTTTAATATACCTTGTCATAATAAATGGGCTAGATATCTTTGCCTTCACCTAATAGGGAGAATTAAAAAAAAACATTGCTTAACACTTTGTTATGGCGACATATTTTGATACAATGACGTTGTATTATTATCTGGACAACTATATCAAAGAGTAATAAATAAACCTTATTAAAATTTTTACTTTGTAATTATATTGTGTGTCTAGATACTTACTTGCTATGTTTGTACTCTGTGTCTAGTCTCAATATAATTTTTCGGATGGATTTAAAACAAGTTCTACTTTCAAACGAAATTCAACAATAAGTGCCTCTTCACACTAGTCTGCGTTCGATGAACGTTAGCGCAGCGTAGGCGCGGCGTTTCTTCCACGGTAATATTATCTATTTCTTCTGCAGTAATAAACGTTGTACTAGCGCGGCGCAGATGTCACACTATGGTTTTGTTTTGACTAATTTTGCAGGACTTCTTTGCGTCAACGGGGTTTTTTGGTGAAGGCGAGGACCTAGGTGGGTCCTCTAGCCTGTAATTCGAATCACACCAGAGAGGTTTCCTGACCGGCGAGCATCTCCCTCGGGGGAGTCTCTGCACCGATTAGGGTCTCAAGGGCGTTCGAGTCGGACAGGACACACTATGGCGCGAAGCACACCGATCTGGTATCAGGCAAGGACGCGGCGCGGACAGTCCAATACCGTATTAAACACACAGCAATAAGGTCAGAAATTGAACAAATTCAACGGCCCTCATCAGACGCGAAATAGCACGCCATTTCGGCGTTGACTTTGTTAAATTAGGGACCTTATTGCCGTGTGTTTGGTACGGTATTTGAATGAAACAGAATGATGTCCGCGCCCCATGCCAGATCGGTGTATGTCGCGCCTATTGTAACGCAGCGCGTCGCGCATTCGTGACGCTAGCGCAGCGTTCAATATACTGCAAAGAAAACGGTGAAACAACGTGGCTTCTACGCTGCGCTAACGTTCATCGAACGCCGACGTGAAGGAGCTAAAAATAATTCTGTTAATTAAGAAGAAATTGTGTAAGTTAACAATAGACATAATAGACTTTGATTGTTATTTTAATGGCAATATAATGTGCGCAATTAACAAGCCAAGTCAAAATATTAGCTGTAATCATAGCCATCAACTAATAGCGGACAGGTGTTGCTCATCTTTGATACTGTGGCCTCACTGACAGCGGGTAGCTAGAAGCGACTACTTTCTTTCTTTATTTTCTACACATGAAAATTATTTCTATATTTATGTGACAATATAATAATTAAATATTAAAATAATGTCTGCCACGAAACGAATGACTTCCAAGATATAGATAGAGTTACTTTAAGTATTTCTTATTTCTGCCGTGAAACAGTTCGCTGTGTTTCGGATTGAAGGGAAAGGTAGCCAGTGTAATTACTGGACATAGAAGGCAAATCATCTTAGTCCCAGGATGGCAACGCACTTGCAGTGTTAAGTGATTTACTCTCAATATTGCAAGTGTCTATAGGCGACGGTAACCATTTAACACCAGGTAGGCCGCAAGCTTGTTTGCCATCTTGTAAAATAAAAAATAAAAAAGGGAATCTCTTATATTATAATGTTATATCAACTCTACTCGGCTTGATGATGAGTTTCAAATTTGTTATAATTATACTTTAAGTTTAATTTAAATTATTTTTTTAAACATAAAATTTAGAATTTTATATAACCTACGACAAATTTATAGCTAAAAACTATCTTGATCACGCCAGCTTTCAAACAAAAAAACCGCATCAAAATTGGTCCATTCGTTTAGGAGCTACGATGCCACAGATAGACACACAGATACACAGACAGGTCAAACTGATAACACCCCTCTTTTTGACTGAAAACAATCAAATAAACCAAAAAACTTTAAAGGTTTATTATATTTAATTATCTTCAGCTATCGCTGATAATAATAAATGGTAGCATAACAGTGACCACGCCTTTACCGACAACATCAACACATTTCTACATCGCGATTAGCGGATGGAGGAAATTGTGGCGAATTAGCGGACAGCCGCGGGCCTTGGGCGCGCTACCACCTCACAATTACCGAATACACCAGAAATTGGCAGTGAATTTGGTATCATTTACTTGGTTCATACGGAGTTTACACGGGTTTTGTAGTTAATGCTTAGCACAGGGTTTCCCAAACTTGTGTGTCGCGAGGACCTGGGGCGTCGCGACATCATCCCAGGGGCGTCGTGAGGCGATCCAAATATATTGGCTGTCTGTGTGGTGCGAGCGACTCCAGCGAAAATAATTGTAGAGAAAGAGATAATAGTGACGATTTTCAAACTTGAGCCCCGTTTTGAGAAGCTTCGTCCAGAAAACAAGCACATGTCTGATTAATAGCCAGCCAATAAAGTAAAATAAATACGACACACACACACACACACACACACACACACACACACATACACACACACACACACACACACACACACAAACACACACACACGCACAGACACACACACAAACACACACATAAGCACACACGCACAGACACACACACACACACACACATACACACACACACACACATATACACAAGGACGCATACACAGACGCACATACATACACAGACGCACACACATACACACACACAGACACACACAAACACACACACACACACACATTGATTAATATAAAGCTAATACTACATCTGAAAATACCACCACAGAGTAATAAATATACACCACCGTGTAAACAGTTAAATTCTCACTTGTCACTGAGTAATTTAAAAAGTAACAAGCAACTACATAATAACACAGTTTCTCCCGAGTTCTTGTTGTAAAAACACGTGTTGAGAGACTCCATTTTTAACCTCAATCAACCGTACAATTTTTAATACCTTAGTTACATTTCCACTTGACATTGGCAAAATGCGTACGTTTAATGCGACGCGATGCCATTAATTAAGAATAGAATAGAATACATAATAACAAGTACCTACTAAGCCCGTATAAACTATGCATTAGTCGGCAATATAAACTGGCGTTGCGTAAAAACATAATGCATTTTGCCAATGTTTCAAAATGTAAATTGTACGGTAGAAGTTAAAAATGAAGTCTCCCAACACGTGTTAATACAAGAACTCGCGTGAAACTAGGATTTCGCTAGATTCGCTAATTCGCTTATCAGCACATAGTGACATTGCTCTTTCCCATCAGTCATGTAGATAAATAATGGTGATGGTATCTGCCCATTAATAAACGTGTTCCTTTTTATAATCCTGAGTAAATGAAAAGACGCGTGAAGAAGCACCTTGCAGGTCGGTAAGGCGAGGGTGTCTAGTACGGCGGTTTATCTCTCGCACCAGCTATCTTCGCATTTGGACTCCACTTCTGCTTACTAGGTGGAATGGAGTCATTTGCTTGACCTATTTATATATGTATATAAAAAAAAATGCGAAAATAAAATTGAGAAATACTTCTACAACAATCCTATAGTTTTATTTGGACTAAGCAAAACACATTGACAAAATTTCATTAAAATCGGTTCAGTGCTTTCCGAGATAAGCCCGAACAAACAAACAGAAAGACTAAAATTTACATTGTCAGACATTACCATAGCTTATATTAATATAAGAAAGCCAAGCTAAATCATACAGCTGTCGTATAAACAAACAAAATTAGATGTTCTAGAGTGAGATTCATCCATTGTATAGAACTGACCTTCTACACCTGTTTTTTATATGCCGAAAGTCTCCAGAAAATTCGATGAGGATTATCGAAGCACGCTCAACGTGCGATTAAACTACTATGATGTCTATTTCATTAAAAATCACTCGAGCGAATAACACAACAATGTTATGAATTAATTGTAAGAGTCATTTAAGTCTTATTACTCATTCCACGCGCGAGCATTAGCCCACAGACATAGTTAATAGCACAGGCAGCATGTCTTGTCGTAGGTAGGCTACGTAGCTACTCGGTCCACAGGGGCTGGCGTTAGTCGGTAGCCCCTGTGGGCTTCTGGCCACCAATTGGTGCACAAGGAGTGCCTAGACGGGCAGCGTTGGGACCACCTCGGTGTAGTTGCGCTCCCGTGCGCAGATCCCGAGCTGTCCCGCTATAGCGCACTGGAGGTCAGGCCGGGGAGGCTGTTTAATGGGTATGGAGGGAACGCCTTTACCTCGAGTCCCACATATACCCAGCGGTTGGCATCACCCCGCAGGGACGATGCGTAAATGCATTTGACCTCCCCGACAAAAAAAAGTCTACGTGGCTACGAAGACTTAAATCGTTTTATTAAGGCTAAGTGGGAGCGAGTTTAACCAGAATCCTCAACCACTAAGTGCCTGGGTACCTTGTTATTAACTATCGGAATACAATAATGCTGTTATTTTATAAAAAAAAGGAAACGGTGCTGATTTTACATGAAACTATTATATTTTCGCTTACACAATATAACTACATTTTTCAGTAACAACCCAGGACATAATTTTGATTACGGTGGTAAATAATTATTAATCTAATAACAATAATAGTAAAGAATATATATCATTTCCAATATTTATTTTTAGAATGATTACCATGATACCCATGCGCACAACTCGGTAAGAAGACACATTGTTTGTTGGAAAGTCTAATAAAAAAAATGTTGTTCTTCTTCTTCTTTTACGCTAATGGCGATCGCGACACATAGAGATTACGCATTGCGCCAATTTCAAGTGAAAATGTACTTAAAGTAACCGACAATTGTACGGTAGATTGAGGTTAAAATGGAGTCTCTCAACACGTGTTTTTGCAACAAGAACTCGGGAGAAACTAAAAAAAAAATAGTTGATAATGTAACTTTAAATATAATGGACTAAATTTTAGATCTACCTTGACGTGATAGAATTCCATCGACAGTAGAATTCCATGACACTAAACCACTGGTACACTGTGCATCCGCATGATATTATTTTTATTAGGTAACAAAATGACAATTGACTTAATCTGTATGCTGTAAAAGCAAGTCTTAATTAGTGAATATCTGTATTGTAACAACTATTTTGTAGTACCTCTATGTGCCACAAATAAATATTTATATTTTATTCTAAATTGTGTCAACTCCGTCGCGCGAGATTGATACGTGCATTTTCAATATAACCTACTGGTGTAGTTAATCAATTATAGTTGTAGGCAGACAAATAAATCATTGCGCCCGAGAAACAGCGCGGAAGCTCCCGACCACCTGTTGTTGGCTCATACCACACTGAGACAAGCACCATAATATATTAAATTATCAATTTAAGTCCACGCACCTTTTGCACGGTTTTATTTAACAAATTAAGTATTCTTCATAACTTGCTTTATGAATTCAAGGTATCCGATAAAACAAGGGCTCTTCGGTTTATCTTAATTTGAGCTACATATCCAATAAATCTATACATAGTATAAAATGAAGTCGGTCTTTCTGTATGTGAACTTAGAACATTTAAACTACGCAACGGTTTTCAATTACGTTTTTTGCTATAGATAGAGTGCTTGATGAGGAAGATTAATATTTATAATATATATGCCTATAGTTAAGAAAACCCGAGAAATTCCGTGCGAAGATGGGGCGGGTCGCTAGTATCCAATAATTTGTTGAATATAAACGTTAATTTTCTTTTGTCCTTACTTCTCAGTACTTTGTTTGTTTACTTGATTAAAATAAAATGTAAACAATATTTTTATTAAACAATTGCGAAACATTTCGTAAAGAAAAGAATACTTATCAATAATTAAAATAATTTTTATACTTGATCACTATATCGTGATTTCTCGTATTTATATTTTTATTTTAAATATTTAAAATTAACAAAAGTAGGTACGTGTACTGCACCATTAAACTAAAGTTAGGTGAACGAGTAACAAGTGATATTATGTATTTATACAATATTTTTCTAATAGTGTAGAGAGTTAAATTGCTTTTGTTATCACTTCTTACATTTCAAAGTATTAACTTATTAATACCTATTATATTATGAACTAAAATATCACCATTAAAGTAATGTTGACAATTAACAATTGTCACTTACGAAATTTAACTTAAAATAATCTAGGTACATAATTTCTTAACCGAGCAGGAAAGAAATTATTTATAACGCAATAAATTATGAAATTCTTATATCAAGAAATATAATTCCATAAAGTGACTGATTCTTTCTCGCATAACCCGTAGAGCTTTCACGGTCCAGGTTACGATGGAGTGAGAAGAGCATTTCGTGACTCGCTCGCGAGCTCGCCGGCCGCATCGCGACCACTCGATTACTGACTCGATACGAGAAAAGTTATCGATACTTTTGAGTGTACTGACTCGATACGGGTTATCGATACTTTTGAGTGCATTGTGTTGTGTTAGTGCTTTAGCCTTTTTGGACAGACTGTGTTTTGTGATCTGTGGACTTTTGAGTTTTTTATGGGATTTCTTCCGAGGCAATAATGGTGAGTTTCTGTAGACTTAAAATATTTAAATTGAAGATATGTTTAATGATCTTTTTTAATATTTTTTTAATTCAAGCTTAAATAAAATTTTAAAATATTTGAGAAGACGATTTCATTTTGTTTATTACTTAGTTCTTAATTTTAGTTACTTCTTAGTTAAAAAGGGAAATAATATTCATACTGGAATTGCCTTTTGCTTACCATCAGGTGGAATGGAGTCATTTGATTGACCTTTTATAAAAAAAAAAACAATTACAGACTTTCAAAACTGAAAATTCTGACAGTTTGTACGAACCTGACGTGCAGCCGTCTGTCTATGAAGATGCAAGTCATAACAATGAAAACCGCATGCAATTCATTTAATGATTCTCGCGATTATTGCTAATGTATGTACAGAGAACGGGCGCTTTTATCCGTTTTTTATTTACCTTGACGAGAAAGTTTTTTCTTTTTTCCTGGCCTTCATCTAACCTGATGGTTAGTGATGATGAGACCTTTTTTTGTTGTCGGGGAGGTCAAATGCATTTACGCATCGCCCCTGCGGGGTGGTGCCAACGACAGGGAGTATGTGGGACTCGTGCAGTGTGCTATTGTGGGACGGCTCGGTATCTGCGCACGTGAGCGCAACTACACCGAGGCCGTCCCAACGCTGCCCGTCTAGGCACTCCTTGTGCACCAATTGGTGGCCAGCAGCCCACAGGGGCAACCGACCGACTAACCCCAGCCCCTGTGGGCCGTTGGCCGACGCCTCCTCACCGACGGCTGCTCGACCTGGCGCGTCCTCCTGACGAGGACACCGGGAGCAGCCATCCCACCGCACCCGGGGTACTTAGGGCGCGGTTGTGGCCCTGAAAAGAGCCGTCCGGAACAGGTCTTCGCCTTCTTAAAAAACCGGCGACGCAGGAAATTTTATCAGCGACAACATGCTGTCGTCAATCCAAAAAAGTGACATGTTGCCAGCCTGTCGCTTATATAAAAGTTTCACTAAACCACAAAATTAAGAAACCTTATATTTTATACATTGTACTTTGGTGAGTGTGCTCTTGAACTACACGAGCTTAGTCCACCATCTCTATTTTACAATCGGGGGACAGACGGACTGCAGGTTACCATCCCTACCTCGTACAAATTCCGCCTATGCGTACCAAGCGGTTTTCAACATCATTTATTATGCGCACCGCTAAAGAGTGGAATTCCCTACCGGCCACATCTCACTCATCATCTCAGCCAGTCCCGCCGACTTAAAACGAACTCTATCACGTTAAAAACAGAACACTTTATTCCATCATAAACAACCTCTGATGAATGAACTTGGCGCTTTATAATATTCTTCTTACTCTGGTAATGGAATATCAAATTGAAACAATTACATTTATTCAGTTGTATAATGTGTACACTTATGTACGTAATTTTTACAATAAAGTAAAGTTGTTATTAGGTCATGAAAAATGCAGAAATACAATTATATTTAGAATTTAAGAAAAATTGTGTGCGTGTAACCTTTACGCGCGATTGAAGTAAAACTTCTTTGACGTAGATCACTGAAATGATTAAATTTTAACTGAAAAAAATAATCCTAATTGATTATGATCTTTGCCACTAGCTGGCGTATAAGTCGAGAAGCACGGAGTATATGACAGATACTTACGACCAATCGAAATTACTATTTTTAAATAGCGGAAACTACACAGACTATAGAATACTGAGCGTTACTTCCGTTAGAAAAATCTGAGTTACCCCCTAGTCGCGCCTAAAGAAGTTTTACTTCAATAATGCGTAAAAATAACAATTTCAACATATAAACACAATAGCTTTATTTATTTCAACAGCGTCGGTTGACGAAAAATGACAATAGATTATACAATGAGAAATGACGACTTGAGGCATTGCAAGTTATTTGGTAATAATAACTGTTAAAGTATTACACTCTTTTCCAATAGCGTAAGATATAAAGTTTATTGTAATTTTAAAAGCAAAATATAGAGTTGTTTTTGCTATTTCCACACTTTTCATCTAGCTGCTGCTGTTTTGTGAAATGTTGAAAATTAATAAATCTCCCTGACCGTTTTGCTAGACATTTAAAAAGATGTTAGTGATATGAAATAAAAAAGGTCTTTATTTAATTGGACTTTACTGAGTACTTTTAAGTCGTCAAAAGTAGGGCTTTTGACATCATTTCGGATTTCGGATTAAGAAGTATAGTAGTTTATGTAACTGTAATTATTAGAGGTTATTAAAATACGACTTTTTAACAGTATAACGCGAGTGTTTTGATACAAGTTCAACTTCTATATATTTTTTTGTTAATCTATTTATTGTCTCAGGGACATTTTGCAAAATATCTGGCGGAGTCAAATTTTCTGTATGAGTTAGATCTCTTTGCCTTGCCGTAGGAAGAAATTAAATTGGCTGTCTGAAACTCATTTGCCATAGGTTTTTTTTTTAAAGAAAATTAGCTGTAAATAATGAGTCGAACCGATGCTGTATTGTTATGTCTATGTCGTGGCCCAATCGCATAATTGAACAGATCATGAAATGCTTGGGCATATAGTCTACCTACCGATCACACAGATACGTAGATTAGACTCTCCCACAAACAGTCCCCTCCGCTTGGTCATAAAAAAATAACCTTGACCCTACTGATCACTCCTGACCACTACCATTGTTAGATAATGGGCTACTGAGTGACGTAGGCTATATTTAATTTTAAAAAAAAACTCTACGCGGACGAAGTCTTGGGCGGAGCGCTGCGAGAGCGCGCCGCGAGAGCGAGCGAGATTTTTTTTAATTTGGCCCTGAAGGCCCACTAAAAAAATTCACAATGTATACATTTTAAAAAAATATATATAATATTTAGGCTAACTGAATAGTTTTATGAAAATCTGTGAAATGAGGATCAAAATTTCACAAAAAATATTAATAATCGCTTAAGATAATTTTCGTGTAGCTGCTACGGTTCAGGTACTTCCCCTTACTGCCCCGCTGAAAGTTTACATTCTTTATTATGTAACAGGTTGTTTATTTTTAATTTCATTTTAATTATGTGTGTTCAAAAGTATGTCAATATAATTATGATCATCTTTATCATAATTCGAATTTAGATAAATTAAATAAATTAATATATCATCATCATTATCATAACAGCCTTTCTAATTCGACCCACTGCTGGGACACAAGGCCTCTCATTGAATATATGTATATAGAAAATATATAAAGAAGAAGATATATAAAGATATATAAGATATATGTCTATTATTAAATATAATAATGAGACCAGATTCATGACAAAATATTACTTGTCTTCGCCATCATCTTAAAAAGGTAGTTTTAAACAATTTTTATTGCACTCTTTTGTGTTGGTACTCAACCTTTCAATTTGTGAATTAACAAGAATTTGATTAATTAACTAGCGATGAAAGCCCGCCGGTACCGTTAGCAGCGACTGAAGCGTGCTATTTGTACAGACAGCTTTCTGCTTCACTTGCTGACCGTGGCTCCATTTGGAGAGGAACGTCGGATTCTGAGATTTGTTGTTTTCAAGACAAATTATAAAAATTAGTGGTTTATACTTGACTGGAAACTGGGAAGTGATCGAGTCCTCGCCTAACATAAAACAAAATTAAGTCACTATCATTAAACACCAATGACAAGTTACAACAACACTACATTCCAAATAAAGTAGTAAGCAGTAGTCAACTTTAACTTTCTTCGCTCAGAAGCGGTTTGAAATCTGCGCAGAGGATATAAGTTACCTTACATGCCTCGGAGGGACTATAAAAATACCTCTCAGAAATACTACGCGGCACACTTATCACTTGATTCACCTGTTCTGCAAGCCACCAATTTCTCTGCACACCTCACAACTGGGGATGTGAGTTGATCAAAATATCGATATCGATAATATCAGCAGTGTTAACTATTTTAAAATGGCGTTAAAAATAGTTAAAACTCCTAAATAATGGTACAGACAACATCATATTGGGCAACCACAAACTGACGCGTTTCATCAACACACTTTATCTAGTACTAGGTGGTAGGCCGGTATGTACGGTCGAATACGCAGAGTCCGAGCCGTCCCAGCCCACCGCTGGTCAGGCCGGGGAGGATGTTTAGTTGGTAGGGAGGGAACGACTATACCTCGAGTCCCACATATCCCCTGCGGTTGACACCATTCCGGCGGGGGCGATGCGTAACTTGCATTTGACCTCCTCGCAAACAAAAAAAGACCTGTATGTAGGTCATCTGGGTAGGTACCACCGCCTTTCCTATTTCAGCCGTGAAACAGTTTGCTGTGCTTCGGATTGAAGGGAAAAGTAGCCAGTGTAATTACCGGGCACGGAAGTAATTTCATTTTAAGCCTCGGGATAACAACGCACCTGTAATACCAAGTGATTTTTAACTTCTTATTGCAGGTGTTTATAGGCGACGGTATCCACTTACCATCAGGTAGAAAGCAGGTTGTTTGTCATTGACTTGTATAAAAAATCTACCATCTTGGAATAAGGTTGAAAATTTTGTGAAGAAATTTCACTAAATTTTTAGCCTGAGATTTGCTGTCATCTGTTCATACCTACGATATGTTCGACAAACAGTCAAACTGCACGGTTGCCTTAGTACAATATGGAGTTTGCTCCCGAGTTCTTGTTGTAAAAACACGTGTTGAGAGACTCCATTTTTAACCCAAATCAACCGTACATTTTTTGTTACTTTAGCTACATTTTCACTTGACATTGGCAAAATGCGTACGTTGTACAATATGTAAAATTACAAATGCTTTCCCCAAAAATATACTATTTCGAAATCCTTAATAAACTTTTTAGAAAAATAATAGCGTTATTGTAATGATCCTAGATATCGATATTGTAGAGTCGATAATATCGTTATATCGTTACATCACTACTCACAACGTGTATTGACTTTCTACTGCGAGAAATTAAATGTTGAAATACGGCTTTTGGATGTTGCCCGATCGATTTTTTATGTAATCTTGCTGAGGTGATAATACTGAGATAATCTTACCGTTTTTATGTTTGTTTGTAACAGTACCCGTATTTACTTACACGTTATTATTTTGAATTTATTTCACACAAGGACTGATCATCATGGGATAATTTTTGCTTTAACAACCGAGTAAATATTTTTAATATTAGGGGTTTAAGTATGAAATTGCCGTTTTATATGGAGAATTTAACGAAAATTCAATTTTCCATACAAATATACTTTCAATTTTTTAAGGAACCATATATCTAAATTTTGTGTAATTTTGTGGATATATTTAGACAACATTAAGCTATAGGATACATAGAGAAAAAATTGAGAACTGATATCTGTAAAAAAATATTCATATTTTTATAACGGAGACGGGCACCTCTTAGGACGAGCTGTTTTGAAGAATTTTATACATATATATAAGTCCTTGTAATGAAGTTTAAAATAAAAAAAGAATAATGGGCATAGCTATTGTATTAAAGGAATTATACACTAATGAATAATGAGGAAAAAATCGGCAATTTCATTCTTTAACCCCTATTACTTGAAAAAATATACTGAAACAAATCGACCTGCCCCAGGCGGGAATCAAACCCAGCATCTTCCGCAATCCGGGCGGCTGCGTTAACCATTACGCCACCGAGGCTCTGCTTTCGCTGTCGAAATTTGTCAGTGCTTGGTGCTTATGTTTTTATGGTAAACATTGTTTCATCAAATCTTTGAAATTTGCACTTCTAAGGTCCGAACGAAATATTTTTGCAAATATTTGACGCACAGTTAAGATGGAGCTACATTACATTGTGGAATATTTTTTTGCGTTTTCAAACGTGTAAATATTTTTAATACTAGAAAAAATTCACTGAAAAAAAATCCCGCCTGAGGCAGGTCGATTTTTATTCAGTGTATTTTTTCTAGTATAAGGACAGATGTTATACTTAAAATTATCTCAGTAGCCCGGATTAACATATAATTTTTAAGATGATTAGCTATCACATTACTCGCGTAACATAAAAATCGAGTGTCCGGTGTGTCTCAAGAGTGTCTACGAACACAAACACTCGATTTTTGGTGTCATTTCATTGTAACCTTATCCATTTTACTAGGGTCTCACCTAATAAAACATCTATTATAAATAATTATTTATATTAGTGTTAGGTTTAGTTTTCTAGGCGTAATAAGAAAAAAAAAAATCTAAAAAAGCTTTTATTTTAAATTAAATGCACTGAAATGATAAAAATAAACTTTAAATAGCAATAAAAGCTTTTATTATTGATTAAGATAAACGATAGATCGAAGTAAATCACGCGTCAAGCATTTAATGCTATTTGAAGTTTATTTTTATCATTTTAGTGCATTTAATTTAAAATAAAAGCTTTTTTAGAAATATTTTTTCTGGATAATTTATTTTTTACTTTTTAGTCAATATTCGTATTCTTCTCAGTAAACCCGTTATTTTTAATGTATTTAATACATTAAAAATAACTATTCCGCCATCTTGGATGGTCAGCCATATTGGATTTAGAATGACGTCACACAGCTTATTGTGTATTGTCATCCGAACTAAACGTGTATACAAAATTTCAGCTCAATCGGTTGAAGAAATCTGCTACAAAATCGAATTGCCAGATTCCATCCGAACTAACACATCATGTTAAATAAAAGCTTTTTAAAAACAACAATTTCGAAAAATTACAAACAGTTTATATCGTCAACGATAATATTTCGTGTCAAGACAAAACATTATATCTAAATGTAGGTGACTGACACTTTCATTGTGCGGACGCAGCGGATGTACACATGTCAACACATCATCATCATTAGCGTACAGTGTGTTATAAGAAAAAAGATGTAATGTTACTTAATTCGAATTTAATATTTGATAGTATTTTTCTTCTGCTCGCCCGGCAGTTACATGTATGACACTCCCGAAATAACAGCGGGTATTGGTACAGTACCTATCTATTATATTATCTGTGGTAAAATCATATTTTTTAATTGTATTAGACAAAGTATTGAAATTATAAGTGGAAAATGATATTGGACAAATTAATGTCCACAACGACCACGATTACAGATGTCGATTCTTTTATCAAAAATTTCAATCACTTTTTGGCAAAAATTTTTTGGGTCTATTTCGTTTATTAGAAAGAAGAAGAAAGAAAGAAACGTTTATTAAATAATTAGTATACAGTTTGATATTTCTGTTGTACAACACAACAAACAAACAAAAATATCTAACATTATACTAATTATTGCTTCTTCTTCTCTTTAATTAAATGTTCATACATATAAAGATTACGAATTTCGCCGATGTCAAGTGAAAATGTACATATAGTTACAAACAATTGTACGGTAGATTTAGGTTAACTCAACGCGTGTTATTACAAGAACTCTGGAGAAATTCTACTAATTATTTGTCTCAAACGGTCCTAGTTCAGCATATTGCCAGCCTTGCAACTAGCGCTGGTCTTCCGCTGGTCATCACGGTACGTTTGTTGCCAGTCTCGCAACTAGCGATCTAGATTCACTCGATTGATTTGACTGGCTCCGTATATAAACTCTGTCTTTATTATAACCCCACAAAAACTAGTCTAATGGTGTTAAATCCACATGATCGAGCCAACTGTTTCAGCAATCTCGTTAAACTATGCGATCGGAGTTTGCAATAAATTCAATAATTCTTTCGGTGGCAGTGTGACTTGTGGCACCGTCTTGGGGCGCAATTCTCGTTTCGTTCGAAATAATCTCGAATTCGAGTTTACTCTTCGAACCCGTTTCGTAAATATGTATTAGTAGTATGTAATATGTATGTAGTAGGTACGTTTAAATATATAAGTTTGAATATTTATGTATTAATATTTTCTTTTAGCCAACATACTAACAATAAACACTCATCACTCACTAATTTTTACTGATGTAGCTAGGTAATCAAATGATGCGTACAAAAAGCTTTGTAAATTAATAAAAAACCGGCCAAGTGCGAGTCGGACTCGTACACAGAGGGTTCCGCCGTACAAACGTAGCGGTTTACAATTTATGACGTATTAAATCAAATTACTTACTAGATATCGTTCAAACCAATTGCATGGTAATGCGTAATGCACATCATATATTTTTTTTAGTTTTAATATTATCTTATTTTGGAACTTACAGAGAGGGTACACATTTTAATACTTTGGAAGTGACTCTCGCGCAAACCGTTCAGTTTAGAACAATCATAGTTATGGTAACTAGCGTGTGACGGAAATTCGTCTAAGGTGTCGGTATAAACTGCTGTATCTTTTGATCGCGTTAACTTAGAAGTTTGATTTTTTCACTGCTTAAAGAGACAATAGACTTAGGTATTTGGTATAAATTTCAATTTGATACCTTTATTCGTTCGTGAGAAATAAGGTAGTAAGTTTCATTTTATTAAAATATTTTTATTATATTATATAACTAAAAAAATGTGATTTTCGCAATTTTTCCTATATTTGCATTATATGACAATGCTTCATGCCAAATTTCAAGATTCTGAGTTTACGGGAAGTATCCTGTAGGTTTGGATTCCTTTGCGAGTGTCGGAAATTTGTTGAAAATATCGACATAATCGGCTGTATCTTTTGATTGGCTTGGCTTAGAAGTCTGATATTTTCACAGCTTAAAGGGACAATAGACTGAGTATTTCATGTGAATTTCAGCTGGATACGTCCACGCGTTTTTGAGATAAAGGGTCTTGACAGACAGACAGACGGACAACAAAGTGTTCCGACATAAGGGTTCCGTTTTTTCCTTTTGAGGTACGGAACCCTAAAAATAAACTAAAGATTACAATAAAATCACAAAATAACTCAGTGTATGTTATGTAATTAGGTAGGTATGTATAGATTACAGATAATATTTACGGTAGATCGAATTCGAACTCTGTCTCTACTGCTACCAACCACTCGAAGCAATTCGAGTGGCTTCCCTTTGAAAAAAAGTCGAATTCGAGATTTTCAGAATAAAAATGTCAAACGTTTTCAACGTCATGAAAACTCGAATAAATTCTCGAATTCGAGATTATTTCGAAGGCAACGAGAAATAACTGAAAGTCCCTGAAATCACAATTACAGCAAAAAATGTGTTGTTGACATCTCACGTATACTACGTGACACTTTTAAGATATTCAAATTATCAAGTTTTTCAATAACTGACACCTAAGTGTAATTTGTAAGCTGGTGCGGTTAAAACCTTTAAAAGAATGCATAGTTGTGTTTAGGAGTGTAGTCACCGTAACGGAACTGTCGCATTTGTGTTACATGAGCAAACAAACATGGACGGATCATTACCGCTTTATGGATTAAGTGGCGAGATTTTGGTGCAATACGGTGTCGTGAAAGTGAAGTCATTGTTCGTAAATTATGTTTTTGTACAAAAATCGCAGTGATTTTAATACCATTGTAAACTTATCTACACACAGCTAAAATAACAGTTGAAGTACACTATAAATTACTTTTTTACGAGTTGGCAAACAAGCTTGGTGTTAAGTGATTACCGTCGCTTATTGACACTTGCAATATTAAGGGTAAATCACTTAACACTGCAAGTGCGTTGCCATCCTGCGGACTAAGATGATATGCCCTCCATGCCCAGTAATTACACTGGCTACCTTTCCCTTCAATCCGAAACACAGCGAACTGCTTCATGGCAGAAATAAGAAATCCCAGAATTACAAGGAAATTCTTCCTGCTTTGCTCTCAATTTATTTGCGGTGGGTTCAGGTTTTAAATGACATACTCCAGCAGATTTTGACATTAGCTTTTAAGTATGGCCGCCTTCCTGACACCGTCTTTGGGAATGCTCTTTTAGGTGGCTTATTCGCCTCCTCGCAAGTGAACCCATGTTCGGAGGTTAGCAGCGACTTCAATCTGAAGCATTTACATCAAAAACGTGATAAAAAATTGCTTCATGAAAACTCTGCGTCCTGAACAAGATGCGGCGTTTTTAAACGTCTGATCAATTGTGCTGTGCTTGCTTCACAAGTCGCAAGTTGGGATGCCCCAGTACTTACTCGATGCTTTGGATAGGTTGCAGTGTCTTAGGATTGCTTGCGCTCGGGTGCATTATTTTATTTTAATTATTTATTTTTGGGAAAAAATAAATTTCAAAATACGTCAGGTAAATTAAAATTCATAAAATGCAAGCTGGTAGCTAAAATAAAAAGTTCCATAGAATTTTACTGCGATTGAAAGTTGTCGGATGAATTATGCAAAATGTACAGTTAAGAATTTTTATTCACGTTTCAATAAAGAATTTCATCGATAAAAATAGTTATATGAATCACCGTTATTCACGTAATCAAAGCAAGGTTGAAAGGTTTTTTGGATGAGACGAAGATGAGAGGAAAACTCTTATCAATCCATGGATTCGCATTATGGGTGCCGGGTCTGTCGCGTTGCAGAGACGGGCGTCAGAAGCAGTGCCTGGGACTTGTGACCGTAAGGTTTAGTGTTAAGGAGGCTGTCTGAAGGTGCACCGGCACTCCCCTTCAATAAGTTCAATAAGTTACCTTATTGTATACTCTCAGAAAAATCGATTACTACTCCTTAAAAAATATTAATAAATATCGATTACTACTAAAAAGGTATCTCACTGATAAATGTTATTATTCGCTACAGGAGTTTTTTGATGAATAAGAGTTTTGTAACTATTTGGTGGTGTATAACTTTACCTTTAATTACTTATTTTTAATACTTAAAAGTTGTCTTACTACAATTAATTATTTTGAAATATTATTTTAATTTTATAGGTTGCTGTGCCCTTGCAGGGTTTAAAAATGTAACATCTGAATATACTATATGAAAATGAAAATGCAAGGCAATCAAATATGACTGATACGCGTTCTAGTACAGAACATATCGAAGTTCAGACAAACCGAGGTCTTTATTCGAGGTAGGTAACGGTACGATATGGCACTGATTAGTTATTAGGTGAATCAAAGTTAATCTTTGATTAGGTAAAGTAATAGTCAATCAGATAAAGAACATCGATCTGTAAGTTATCACTTATTAAGAAATATAATGCACCTAACAAAAAATCGGGAGTGGCCTCCCCTTGACTTTCTCGTATACTAGTATAATAGTTAAAAGTAAGTAATAGTAGTAGTTGTTATAGTTATTTAGATAAAGGACCACTTCCGGTTACTGGAAACGCCTCAAAAGTTGATAGAAACCTTATATTTTGATGTCATACATGCATGTTAAATTTGGTTGCAATAAGTTAAAGCATACTCAAGTTATCGTGCTAACGCACAGACACACACACAGACATAATTACAAAAACGGTATTTTTGGACTCGGGGAGTTCCAAAACGTGTAAATCCGTCAATATCTCGAGGTCGAATTTTTGACGAATACAAGACTTTCTCTATACTACGTATGTATACGAGAAAGTAAAAAGGAAGAAATATTTTCCTTTAGGTACTTCTTCAAAATGTATACGACGATAAAACACTGTGTTTTTTAAAATAATGGTTCCTATTTGCATCATCTAGTTTTAAGCATGGGCTTTAGCAAAGTTAACTTCGATAAGGTGATTTTAGCAAATGTAAATCTTATCTATCTGGAGATTATAGAACGACGAACAGTTATCACAAAACAAACTCTACTTTCAGTCATGCTTTCAGTTAATGCTAGTTTAAGTCTTATCTAGTTTTTATAACCGAGCGTAGGGACCATTGCGATAAAGTCCAATAAAGTATGCCTATTTGAATATTATATGGCGTTTTTTATTGTGGCGTAGTACGTAAGGGCGTCGTTTCCCACCCGGGAGGCTTGGCCGGTTAGAACCTCGTCACGTACTAATAAATTTTAAAATTTTGAATTCATATATACGTTTAATCGTCGCTTTTATGGTGAAGGAAAACATGGTGAGGACACCTGCACACACCTATGAAGAAATTCTTAGGTTGTGTGTGAACTTCGCACTTAACCGGCGTGGTTGACTAAAGCCTAATCGCTCCTAATGTGGGGTAGGCTCGAGCCCGAGGTGGGGACATTGTATGAGCTGTTAATGATGATGATGATGATGACTTAAAACATAGTATTCGGTCATAAATTTGACTAATCTCATCCGATTGAGGGAGGTACTGAACCCCGTAGCAGCAAGGGGTCACTCGCACGGTGTCAGTAACATACCCAAGCAGGGTTTGTGTCAGGCAGGCGGCTGGCTAAGATATTGCTACGCCAAAACCCACTCTATATTTATAATGGTTGTAGACATATTTTTGCACCGACCCCAAAGAAATTTTTTCTAATACATACATCATCATAACAGCCTTTGTAATTAGACCGACTGCTGGGATACAAGGCCTCTCCTTGGCATCGAAGGAGGTTTACACTTGTCACAAGTTAAACGCCGGCTTGGCCTATCTCCTTGTATTATTAAATCTGTGGGGTGATGCTATTCTACTCTGCCGGCATCACATGGTGAACATTTAGTGACAAATAAAGCCACATTTCGCAGTATAGGCCATGCATCGCCTCCAATAGTGACAGCTTGCAATTGTCGCCTACACAAAGGGACACTTGACCCAAAAAAAGTATCAATCTTTCAGTAATCCTACAAACATACAAAGAACCAGGACAGATATTCCACTCAAAAAATATCGTCGTATATGGTCAACTTGTTTAGGCAATGCGTGTAAAAAGTCCACGCGACTATGTAAAATGACTAATTTGTAATTCTTCCTAGTAAAAGGTAAAAGTAAGCGTGTGTCGTGAATGCAGCGATCGAGAGTGCGGTGCCAATGATCGGCGCGCATTATTGCTAATGTCTTGTACTGTTATTGCGTTTAGTGTTTGGGTGTGCGGTGTAAATGCAAGAGGATAGCGGTGCTATAAATTTTTATGCTATGTGGTTAGCAGACAAGCATACGATCGGCCTAATGGTAAGTTAAGAACCTGACACGAGTCAAATAACACCACAAATGCATTTAATTTTATATTTTTAAATCAGATTTATCTTGAGAAATCAGTCAAAATTGTCACAATTTTTTTTAAGACCTAATTTTGAAACGATGTGAACAGATTTTGCAAAGAAATTATATATTATAAGAAGATTAATTCTTGATTAAAACCGCTTTAGAGATATATTTAACGGCGCGTGGTATTATCTATCGTAAATGTTTTATTAGAGCGGGTATCCCCGAATGGAGTTGTGACTGTTAGGACAGTTGAACATTATGGTATATGTCAACGGTGAGCAGACACAAAACCATTGGCTCTAATCCAACATTATTTCAGTAATATTCAGGTATTTTGCATTGGAGAGGAACTTCAGCATCACACTAGCGTGTACCCAATACGCCGGAGCTATTATTTTATTCGTGTGTGGTTTGGCACCACGTAAGCGCAACGCAGGCAAGACGCCCCTTCCTCGGCGATCCGACATCAGAAGTGGGATGAAAAACGGAATACTAGCACGCAGGTCAGGGTATTGATAATATTTCCGTACATCTGTATGTGTGCAAGAAAATTTTAGTAGTCATGTTATTTTTGCTATGAGTAAAACCCTCCAAAGTTCAGCGGCATCGTGGCTTGGCCTCAATTGAGATACGCTTACCTACCTATTTATTTGTTTCCCGGTGCATGCAACTACATTTAAACTCCAGCTGCGATTTTTACTTTACTTACAGTCTTAAAAAAAGCCAATTATTGTCTTCATTCGCCAGCCGTTTCCTAAATGAAGCAATCCTAAATGAGTTCATAAGGAGGGCCTTATGAACAGATAGCAGTTATCGTAAGCGGCAACCATATTCGCATAAGTTTTAAATATGTCTTATGACGACGAAGTGAAGGAAATACGATTGAATTGGATTTTGACCCGATTTCTTGTTGATAACACGTGTTGTGGAACTCTATTTTTCAAGTCAATCCACCGTACAGTTTATTGTTACTTTAGAAACATTCTCACTTGATATTGGTAAAATGGGTATTCTTAATGTGTCGTGAATCGTGATGTCATGAATTGAGAATATGATTAAATTTATTTTCAAAGCTCTGTTACAATTGTGACAGTGTTGATTAAATAAAGACTAGATGTACATCTTCTTATGTAAAGTTTCAGTGTTCGGGAGCAAGTATCAATCTCAAGTATCGACGAAATGTGTCAACGAAGTTAGTTACACCAAATTGCTAGTACTGCGGGGAACAAGGTGAAAAAGGAATTTCATGCGAGTAGAGAGTGCAATAGAGTCACTGTCGAATCAGCTACCGATTAACTTATTTCAAAAGAGTTTGGTGAGGACTTTTCCTTTCTTTTACGATTATGAACGGGTACTCCCTAATTGATGAAAACGTAGGGGGTAGGTTTCTTGCTGGAAATAATTAAACGTGGCAAAGGTAAATAACCATATTGGTATAGGTTTTGTACATGTGTGAATTTTATGTATCAGACGAGTGCTGAGTATTTTATTACCAATATTATGAAGTAAAATAGAAAACTTAAAGTTGTGGAGACGTAGTGTTGGTGGGGTGGAACGTGACTAGATCTGGGAGAGGTCGCTTGAGGCCGCTGCGTGCGGGCCGAGTTGGAGATCCTTGTAGGAGGCATCTGTCCAACAGTCTGTGGCTGACATGACGATGTTGGTGATAAACTAGTGAACAAATTCTTTAAGTGGTATTCAAAGATTTGTGTTAGATACTGTATAACGAAGTGGGTTCTATCGAAAGATGAATTATTTATTTCAATTAATGGAAACTTAGAGCGTTATTTTAGAACGTGCATGACGATTATGAGAATTATAAAGCTCTTGAACTTTCATACTTTTTATTAAGGGATATTTATCTATTCCCTCTCATAATCCAGTAAAAAGAACTGTAAGTAAAAGCTATCGAGGTACCTACGCGAAAACTCTTACCATTCTATGGATTCACTGTGCGGGCGGGTCCATCGCGTTGTAGGGAGGAGAGCCAGAAATATTGCCTGTCACTGGTGACCACAGGCGTGGGGAGAAGGCCCCTTGTGGTGCACCAGCATTCCCCATCCGCTACCACGGCCCTTCTCTCTGCCGGCCTAGCCATATTGGATACGATTCCGAGAGAACCGTTTTAGACACGCGTTCCAATACAGAACTTATGTAAGTGGTAGACAAACCGAAGTCTTTTCTGGTAACCTCTCGCACTTACCTCTACGGCATACAAACCAACGATATAGCCTTTTTTTGTTAATTGGTCTGTTAAATCAAGGTATTTATTGGTTGTTATAGCGTATTCTTTGGGGGATGTTCGTTTCCCAAGGTACAGTCAGCTTACTGTAACAGTACACGCTTGAGAATCTGTGAGTATAAAGTAGCATATCCGACCTAAATGCAGAAACCGCTACGTTGAGGGGTATTTAAATAATGTTTCTCGGACGTGTCCATCAGGAGAGTCCATTCTGGAGCCGAGCCTAGAATAGAGTACCTAAGGTTTATGATTCGATTTCGGTGTTGAGCCTCCTTCGTTAATGTTTATGAGGCTTTTGTTCGCTGTTAATTGCTTTCGTGCTCTCGTGACCGCAAGATTAACAGCTTCACGTCTGACTGCTTAGACCTTATCGTGACGATGCGAATAGTAGCCCGCCTTCAGAAGCTCCCTGCACACCACCAATGTGTGCCTAGCTGTTCCAGGTGCTTCTCTGCATGCGTAGCATGTCTTTTCGGAAGCTTTTCTCCAACACACTAATACTATTTCTGTAGCAAACGCACCCGGTTGTTATTTGTGATAATGGCTTTCTGCTGCCTTTGGGACAGACTTTTATTAAGTCCACGATAAATAAGAACGATGTCCAGGAATGGGTCAACGAGAAATGTAATGCACTCACGTACCTTAATCTGCCACTGCTCGCGATGACTTCCACTTTCGCTTCTTCTCCTTCACCAGCTGGTTAGGACTACACTTGCACAGACAGTTTATTAAGGAATTGTGTGGCAATAATATGAGTAATAAAATAGTAAGCGAAACACGTATGCGCCCACTACGAGATGGCGATCGAATTGTGTTCTACCCTCGTCTCACGCGCAGAATATCAGGAGTGAATGCATGACAACCGTTAAAGTTGCGTTTTGTCATTGCTCACGAGGTAGGTGAACATAGATATGAATTAATTTGCGTTTTGAAAATATGGAAGTTACGAAAATTTATGGTAACGAAAGAATTACTATTACACTGTTCAGAGAGAGAGAGAGAGAGAGGTGCTCAGCGAAATTCATGTGAATGTATGTACCTATGCCATGGCCCCATAGAGAGCGGTTGATCCCTTTTATTTGGTACTAGTCTAGTGTACAGTGCAATACCGAATTTAGGCATAGTGAAGTTATTATTTATTCGTTGAAGTTTTCCAATACTGTTATGATAGATCGAGCTTATTATCGTTGGGCTTTTCGGTTCAAATTGTTGTAAGTTGGTTACAATGGAAGAAGAAACAAGTAATACAAGTGGATCATATCAAAAATAACTGATTTCAATGATATTGAGAGTGCTATGTGCTATCCAGTGTAGATACCTTAGCTTTCCGTAGGTATCAATTCCATTACCTGCTTGAAGAGTACACCGAGACGTTATAGAACGTATAACTATTTGTAAGCATCGGTAGAGTAAGTTGAATTTGATAACACGGTGAATGTAAAGAATGTATAGTTACTTGGGAGGCTATGTTTTATTTGAAAAGTATGACTTGGATAATACCATAATGTAACCTTATTTCAGAGATTCCTAACGACGTATGGAGCTACGTGATGGTGACAGATATTTGCTAATAGTATTGGTTCCTAGCCTACTTACTGGTACACCCATGGTCAGTTACAAGTTATGATGGAACGTTATGTTGCGTTAGCATTAAATGAGTTAGAAAACTGTTTTAAGCAGCGAGAAGTCAGGAAGATGCCGTAACGGCGATGGTAAATATGGTCAGCGTATATTAAGAGAGTATTTTGTTGCGAAGCCTGAGTGGCTTGTAGCCTCAGTGGCATGTAGTCTGAGGGGCATGTAGCCTGAGTAGTTTGTAGCCTGGGTGGCATGTAGCCGGGGTGGCATGTAGCCTGTGTGGCATGCAGCCTGAGTGGCATGTGGCCCGTGTAGCATGTAGCCTGTGTGGCAAGATAGCCTGTGTGGCGAGATAGCCTGTGTGGCAAGATAGCCTGTGTGGCAAGATAGCCTGTGTGGCAAGATATCCTGTGTTGAGCCTTGTGTGGCACCATAGCATTTATGGGTCCTGTAGCCTTTGTTTCACAGCAGCCTGTGTGGCGCGACAGCCTGTGTAGCGCAGTAGCTTGTATGGTGCAGTAAATTGACGCAGAACAACTTAGCTGTGTGGTATTGTTGCGAGTCCAGCTATCCTTCGAGAAATAAAATGTCTGAGGAGTTATTTCAGTTGTGTGGTCAGAATGACCGATCTGAGAGACGAACATACACTGGTGACTTGTTTGCTCGCTTTTGTGTTGTTGCATCACACGAGGACGTGTGAAGAGGCAGGACGGCCGTAACGGCGCGTGGTATTATCTATCGTAAATGTTTTATTAGAGCGGGTATCCCCGAATGGAGTTGTGACTGTTAGGACAGTTGAACATTATGGTATATGTCAACGGTGAGCAGACACAAAACCATTGGCTCTAATCCAACATTATTTCAGTAATATTCAGGTATTTTGCATTGGAGAGGAACTTCAGCATCACACTAGCGTGTACCCAATACGCCGGAGCTATTATTTTATTCGTGTGTGGTTTGGCACCACGTAAGCGCAACGCAGGCAAGACGCCCCTTCCTCGGCGATCCGACATATTTTAATTTACACTTACAGTCTTAGAATAAGAACATACTAGAAGGATAGTTCCATACAATATGCCGCTTCAAAACTGACGCAAAAAATTTGTTATGTGTGCTAACGCTTACACACAGATACACGCACACTACTAAAAATTGGTGTGGTCACTAAAATCTCGTCACCCCAAAACCAGGTAATTTAAATAAAACATGAATACTACTTCTGATTTTAAAGTGAAACTTCTTTTTATACGATAGGTACATCGTAATTTGAAAATTCGATGAAACGGAAAAGCCACACCAAAGTTTTTGACGGATAGTTTTAAATAGAATATCAGGGTTCCATTTTGGTAGTTTTCGGGGGTCCCGATTAAAAAAATATATATATTGAGATCCAAGATGGCGGACGTGACTTTTTAATATAATATCAATATGGGTATCATTTTCGTGGTTTTCGGGGGTCCCGATTCTGAATTCAACATCCATTTTGAGATCCAAGATGGCAGACACAACTTTTTAATAAAATATCAATATGGGTATCATTTTCGTGGTTTTCGGCGGCCCAGATTCCAAATACAACATCTATTTTGAGATCCAAGATGGCGGACACAACTTTTTAATATAATATCAATATGGGTATCATTTTCGTGGTTTTCGTGGACAAACACGTCGAAAATGATACCTATGTCGATTTTATAATAAAAAGTCGCAAACACCATCTTGGATCTCGAAATAGATGTCACATTCGGAATCATCATCATCATCATCAACAACTCATATAATGTCCCCACCGAGGGGCTCGAGCCTACCCCACATTGGGGGCGATTAGGCCTTAGTCAACCACGCTGGCCAAGTGCGGGTTGGTCGACTTCACACACAACCTAAGAATTTCTTCATAGGTGCGTGCAGGTTTCCTCACGATGTTTTCCTTCACCGTAAAAGCGTCGATTAAACGTACATATGAATTCAAAATTTGAAGACACATTGGTACGTGGCGGGGATCGAACCAGTGCCCCCCGGGTGGGAGACGACGCTCTTACGCACTACGCCACCGACGCTTTACAAGGGAAAAAATTTCAGAATTATTCGTGTAATATGGTTAACTCTCTATTTTGTTCAACAGGAATAGATTTGGCAAATTTATGGTCTTTAGAGATGTTGGGTGTCAACGATCCTGCGGAGAGTAAAAGCAAAATGCAGAATGAAGCTGAAATTATGATGGCTTTTGAGGAATCAGTGGATATTAATGCAGAGGGTCGCTATGAGGTACAACTTCCATGGAGGTATGGTAAAAATGAATTACTAATTAGTTATGATCTTGCTGTACGACGTTTGAAATCTATGACTAAAAATATTTTGAAAGTTGGCAAATTCGACGCGTATGGAGATGTTTTTAATGAATGGCTCGATTTGGGAATTATCGAGTGCGTGCCCGAAACAGAAGTGAACAATAATAAAGCTGTCCATTATCTTCCTCATAAAGCTGTCATAAAATAATCTAGTTTGACAACTAAAATCCGTCCAGTGTTCGATGCGTCTGCTAAAGATGTCAACGGTAGATCTTTGAACGGATGTTTAGATAAAGGGTTGAATTGTCTAGATAGATTACCGAATTTACTGATTGGATTTCGAAAAGGAGCTATAGGCGTTAGTGCAGATAGGTTAATTGGTTTGTTGAAACAGTTACTAAGACGAGTTTTAGGAAAATCGCGCCTGAATTATGTAGAACTCGAAACTGTACTTTGTGACTGTGAGGCAGTTTTGAATAACAGACCTCTGACCTACGTTGAAGATGACAGCGGACAGATGTTGGAACCGCTCACACCAGCGTGTTTCCTCACTCCCCTAGCTCATCAAGGTATGACGGCTGATTTGGACTATATTGATGATCACACGAATACGGAGAATCGATTTAAATACATCCAAAAACTTAGAGCTGATTTCCGGCAAAGATTTAGAAAGGAATATTTAACAGCTCTTATACAACCTAAGAGTCGTAAGTCGAAACATATCTTGAAGGAAGGAGATGTTGTACTCATAGAGACCGATGATAAAAGGATAAACTGGCCGTTAGCGGTGGTGGAGGAATTGTATCCTGGAGTTGATGGGATTGTGCGTTCTGCCAAGCTCAAAACATTGGCAGGGCATAGAGTCCGACCGTTACAGCGTCTCTATCTTTTGGAGGCCGGCTCCAGCGCCGACATCATCCGTCGTAAGCACAGTAGGGTTGATGAGGTTACCGCGGCTGACAGCATAAATTAGGCTACGAAATGGTCCGGGAAATTGCCTTCGCCTTTATCTCAGGTGAATATTAGGGGTTATTGTTATACCTATTTTGTAATTTAATGTGAATTCGTGAAATTCGTGAATTGGTTAAAGTTTAGTAATGGTGAAATATGTTATTTCATTATCATTGTTCACTGTTAAGTAGCTTTCTGTGGTGTGGAGGATGTCATGAAGTGGTATAATATATGGATATAATACCACATCATGATGTCTCTATGGATTAATTTGAAAATTGATATGACGTAAAAGAAAAATAATAAAGGACTCTTGTCAATGTTGGTTTAGTAAAAGAAAGGTGGTTTTATTGCATCAATTCCGAACACCCCATTTCAACCCATTCAACCTTTTATTCGCGATAAAAAGTAGCCTATGTCCCTCCCCGAGATCTATATTTGTACCAAATTTCTTCAAAATCGGTTCAGTGCTTTAGACGTGAAAGCTTAACAGACAGACAGAGTTACTTTCGCATTTATAATATTAGTAGGGATAAATATTTCTACGCTCACACCAATTATCTAGCCCAAATTAAGTATCATTAAGAACTTGTGTTATTATTTACTTTGAATTCCTTTGCTTCGCTCTTGAATCAAAGTAGCGCCCTCGCCGTAAAAGTAGATTGTATGATAAGGGAGCAAAATAGCTCCCTTATCATACAATCTACTATTCCAAACCGGTCTAGGCGTAGAAACATACATAAAAAAGAAGGTTAAGGCGACTTGAAAACCTCCTCCTTTTCTTAAGGCGGTTAAAAATGTCCATACGTTAAGTCAAAACAATCTAATCATCAGAAAATATTTTTTTTATGTCCTTAGTATTTTTTATAGAACAATTAATATGATTAAATTATTGCATTCGACTAAATTTTAAACATCTAAAATAGGTAAAATAATTTCTGTAATTGGCAGCACTCAGTATTTAAAAAATACAAAATTAAATATTTGGTTTTTATTGCTTAAAAAGTGAAAATACAATAAAATATTAAAAACTTACGTGTGAAAAGTAATGTTCTCGACCTTTTTATTTTTTTTTAGTTCGATTATTACACCATTTAATAGCACAAATCGTCATTTTTTAATAATTTCTTGGAGATGCGTACGGAGTGCGTTGACCTCGAGGACTACGCATAGAGTTTCCGTATGGTGCCAAATAAGGCCTAATATTGGCGGGGCCAAATTGAGTGCCCGGATTCGGTATCTGTATGTTCTTAATCTAAGCTTACAGTTTTGTAAAGCGAGGTGAATCTTATGGCGCAGTTTTACGAAAATGCAGTTTGGAGCTATATCTTTCAGATGAAATACAAGCAATTTTCCAATAGAAAATTTACCATTATAAACCGCTTTAGAGCCTGAAAAAATTGAGATAACATATACCTATTAAAAAGGGATACCAAAATTATTTATAAATAATTGGTAAATTTTAATGAAGATTATGGATTAATTGTTGCGTTTACAAACGCGTAAATAGTTTTAAAACTGGAAAAAATACACTGAAAAAAAGCGACCTGCCCCAGGCGGGAATCGAACCCAGTATTTTCCGCAATCCTTAACGCAGCAGGGCACTGCTTTCGCTGTCAAAATTTGTCAGTGCTTGGTGCTTATATTTTTATGGCAAACATGGTTTTATGAAATCTTTGAAAGCACTTCTAAGATCCGAACGAAAATTTTTTCAAATATTTTACTCCCAGTTAAGATGAAACTAGAAACTACCTTATATTATGGAATAATTTTTGCGTTTAAAAAAGCGTAAATAGTATTAAAACTAGAAAAAATACACTAAAAAATCGACCTGCCCCAGGCGGGAATCGGACCCAGCATTTTACCGCAATCGGGGCGGCTACGTTAACCACTGCGCCACCAGGGAGAGGAAGACCGAAGGAAAGATAAATAGATTGTGTGAGAGTTGATATGGAAAAGAAAGAAGTTAATGCTGAGATGACGGCTGACAGGGATGTTTGGAAGAGAAAAACATACCCGACCCCAAATAAAGTTGGGAGCAGGACAGGTAAATTATGAATTTTTATCATACATATCATTCTTTGCTGTTTTTGGTTGTAAACTTTTGTTCTCCCTATTTAATGTGAAGAAAGAAATATCAATTACAGCAAGAGAGCTTTACTGTTTGCGCAGTGCCTAGCGCTATTGTATATCATGGTATTAGCAGTGTTAAATATCATGGTATCCGCAGAATAGCAGCGTCGAAGCACTTTATGATACGGCATAAGCCGATTATCTCATATTTCGTGCTATATTTTTTGTTCCAAATAAAATTTTATTAATTTTTTTTGTTAATTTTATAGTGTATTTTAAGTGTTATAATTTTTTTTCTCCAAAAATAAATAAATAAAAATGAATAAAATAAATTTATTCATTATAAGTCTTCAACCCGCTCAGTGCTTATAAATTGTACCAAGCGCTTTAGTCACCACCTGTTGACTTAAATCAGCGAAGGTTCTTGACTCCTCGATGCTCTCAAAATGGTGGACAACGGAATTATAAACCTATTTAATGTGATTCGCCGGTTTACGTACTCGTCGAATCAGTTTTTATGTCCATTACGGTAATGTTAATTATGTTCAGTTACGAATAAACTCAAATGACAAACTTGTTGTATAGGGTATTGGTGACAAAAAAAAGTTTTATGTGCACAACACGATATTGAAAACGGAAACTATTACAGTTGAATCGTTATAATTAATGATATTGCCGGTTTTTTTTTTTACGCGATTTAGTTAATCCATTATTATAAATAATATTGCTGGTTGCAGTTGCATTTCTCGCAAATTAAAATATTTCTAACTTTGAAAAACATCTTCAAATTGTTTTTTTTTTAACACCAAACCTATTCCATTTATTAGAAGAGTAAATTAAATTATCGAAAATCTAAATATTTTAAAATTCTCCAAGAATGTATTACAATAAACAATTTCTGTGACGTAAACAGTAGGAGTCAGGTGAGAAATCAAAGATAAACTTTATGTATGACAAATGCATTTTTTAAACAAAACGGCAAATTCACAAGGACTATTATTTAATAAGTTTTTTTTTAATATCACTTCGGTTGGGCCGGGTGATGACCGTGCCACAACGTTTTGTTTATCGGTTTTTTTATTGTATATTTTGTAAGCTCACTAAAAAAGTGTAAAGTCTCACCAAAAGTTGTTTTTGTTGAGCAAAATATCCATTTTGAGCAATGGACTATTTTTTTGGTAGGCACTAAATTTGTTCCCTTACTTTTTGTAATAAGATTAAAAAAAGTAATTTGACCTACATAAATGTCGAGGTCATTCAAAAAATGGTAAGGAATCTATAAAGTTTTTTTTAAACTAACACAAAAAGATTATGGAATAATTTAATTTTTGCGTTTCGAAACGTGTAAATATTAAAGATTACCTACTCTATATACAAACTAATTATTTAATAACATAATAACTAATAAAAAATTTTGCATAGGTCTTCTGAAATAAGAAGTGTACAGTCAACAGCACGTCGGGCTATACAAAACTGTCAAATTTCTCCAAACGATTTTTAACCTAAGGCTGTTGAATATAAAGTGCATAATCGATTGGGAAAATTTGACAGTTTGTGGTAGCCCAACGAGCTGTTGTCTGTACAATAACACTGGCTGCGTTAACTCGCTGAATCGTGAGACAAATTTTTTTACCGAAATACAAACCTAAACAGAAATAACATAAAAAAATGGATTTGTGCCTATTTTTATATAAATATACAATTCTTGAGCTTGTAAAATTTTTATGGTTAGTTATTTATTTAAAATAATTAAACTATAATTACATAAAGGCACCTACACTATAAAACATAAAAAATTGGTCAACGCAGCCGCCCGGATTGCGGAAGATGCGGGTTCGAGTCCCGCCTTAGGCAAGCCGATTTTTTTCAGTGCATTTTTCTAGTATTAATATTTACGCGTTTGTAAACGCAAAAATAAAATTATTCCATAAAAAAAAAATTACACACAATACAAATTATACACACACACGCTCATTAGTGTGACATCTTGGTGTAGGTTTTTTGTTTGTTCACTGATGGTTTTACTTTTGGGAAATAATGAAGCGAACAAATAAAAAAAATCAGAATGGGCGACTAGAAATACTAAATGAGCGACTAATCATATTTTGTTACTCATTAAGGATTTTTAGTCGCTCATTCTGGATGTAGATATATTTAGTTGAGGTTAATCTGGTCACCAGATAAATTCTTTAATTTTGGGGTTTGATGCCTCTTGTATGTACGCGAAAGGCTGACAACCAGTAAGTTACAGTACTTTGTGGCACTTCATCGCACATACTGCCAGATGCGGCTCAAAGTGTAGCCAAATGTTACCCAAAGTCCTCGTCAACTCTTTTGTGATTAAGAGCGTGATATTATTTATGTAATACTTTACCCAATGTCTATCGACTATAGTCAGTCTAGGAAATCAGATAATTATTATGATTTCCCTATGATTAGGGCGTAATCATCACAACACTCATTATGTAATCTGTGGCTGTGGCATCACATGCAATACAAGCATTGACATTCAGGTCTTGAATTCTATGATTGCACGAAATACTCTTACACTTTGGTTTTAAGTGCTTATTAAGGAGCGATAGTACCTGGTACGCATAATTGAGGAGGTCGATGGTGCCGTGGTCGGGCGTTCTTAGTAAAGATCACGAAAGTTAAGCAACCAAGTGCGCGGTCGGTTCTCGGATGGGTGACCGATAATTTTTGAACTCGATTTTTCTCCGTGCTTCGTCGGGATGTTAAGCTGGTGGTCCCGGGTGCTGTGGAAAGATAGCAGTCATCCCCAAGGAGGGTTGGTGTCAGGCACACGGCAAAAATGTAATGCCAAATCATTAAGCACCTTAATGCTCCGACCACAAATAAAATTAGGAGCAGGGTAGGATAATGATGAGTACCTGGTACGTGTAATATTTTTAAGATTACTCTGATTACCAGTTTACGAAAAGCTTCTTCTTGATTTTAAAATATGCGCTTCTTCGGGGTAGGGCCCAGCGGACTAGCAGCACGCATCCCTAACTGAGGTAGTACTTCCACCTTACAGAAGACCCCAGTCAATAAATATTTTTCTTCTGTTATTTGTTGGTGAGCCACAGCCAACAAAATGTTACAAGCGCCTATAGGCTACGGTGGCTGCTTACCACCAGGCAGGCCATATGCTTGTCTGCCAACTATTTCACATAAAAAAATCTTCCCAAACCCTTCACATAATTGATCCGGGGTCCCAGCACTTAGATATGCCTAAGGTCTGCATACCCCTATCGAGTATATTCTATTCTAGATCAGTGAGAACATTTTGAGAAAGAACGTCCTACAGGACACAAACTAGCTTCACCTCCTTTTATTTCAACCTTCTGTATTTTATTGTTCTGGTATGAAGTCATAACGTTGTGTGCCTTCTTCCTAATGCGGTAATAGTGTAATTTCCTGACCAGAGTATCATGATTAAGACAGTCGAAAGCTATAGATAAATCACAGAAAAACCAAGAGCTTCACGTAATTCTTCCCAAGCAGCAAATATCTCCTTTACCAGCTCCCTTATCTTCACTTATTATCAGGAGACCGATTATTGAAAATTGATCTAATTTAGGTGCTATAAAATAAAACATGAATATTCAAATCAAATCAATATTATTATTGTTTCATGTGGTAAATATATTGAAAAGGAAGAGTGAAAGTTCCGAGAAATAATCCATGTGAAGTTACATAATTTTACATATCATGTTTATTTCTCTTTACAGAATCAAAACACAACCTAGCAAGTCCAACCATGGGCTAGCACCTACCTCCAAAATGAACGACAGTCGCGAGCGAATCCGACGGGAGAGGGAGAGGGAGAAAAACACATACACCTCTCCTCGTCTAGCACTGCGCCGCGTGCTGCTATTGGCCGAAGGCCGGCAGTTCCGAGAGGCGGCGGCTATCTTGTCGAGGCTCGGACCCGGTGTTCTTCAGAGCGTGGCGTCTGAGCTACCTATAGATATACTTCTAGAAGCTCTGCCTCATTCTGCTCATCTGCTGGAGACGCTGCTTAACAGGTCAGTGGTTACAGAAATTGGTTTTCTATATTTTACTTTTTGATAGAACCTCAAGCAGTGTATACCTTTATTGTTCACTAACTGGTTTCTTACAAATTATTTTAATTTTATAATAAAACTTGATACGAATTATTCCTAAGTAAATTCTACCAAGAAATACAGCGCAGTTCTCATTCATTATTGTTGGAGTTTACTCCTTAAGAATCGATTTGCATTATAAGGGGCCCGGTATGAGAAAAATGTGACGAGTAAAATCTATCGATGAATGACCTCGAATGACCTCGTTACGTTTTTTTTATTTGGCTGTTGTTTTAAGTAAGTACTTGTTGGTCAATCATATTTCCGGATTTCCATGCTGCAGGATGTCTGTAGTCTGTGGATGATTCCATATTTGTGATTGTATGTATGTACGTATGCTGATTGCATTTTGGTTTAAATTTTGTGTTTTTTTAAAGATGTATGATACTGTGTAGGGTAGAGACCTTTAGACCATTGTCAGTAAATGAGCCACAGCCTTCCCAGTCACGCGATGGTAAACAATTACAATTATTTATCTGTCATCGGGGCCTCTAATCGACGTTCACGGTCAAAATTGGCGTCTAATGATAGTCTTGGATGTATTTTATGACGAGTAATTACGACAGGTTGATGACTTCAATGATAAAGAACTCGAGACAATAAGAATGTTAGGAGACTGGTTTTCCGTGGTGGTATCAGCGCCGCCCTGTCGAAGCTAGCGCCTGGTGCCTACACGTTACATCCAGACCCATTGAGCATCCCTCGATGGGGATTAGTGTTACGAAGGGCCGCAGCCATTAGGTAGAGGGACAGATGGCTTAGAAACATGGCTTAAACTGCACTGAGTTTCATCCAAGCCACCGCGCCCCTCGGAACACTATGGAGGACCCGGGAAAAGGCCTTTTTCAGGGCTAGTGGAGCCTTGTACTCGGGGTCGGTCTCCAAGACCGGCGCTGTCCGGTATTTATGCCGGATTTATTATATTTTTCTTTCAAATACTTAAATAAATGTAAGGTATCACTCAAAATCAAATGCTAATATTAAGAATAAACAAAATCTTGTGGTAATGGGGCAATTTTAGGAACAATAGTCTATAAACCACACATCTACATAGTCATATCGCGTGCCTAGTCTTACTGTGAGATTACTACCAATCATCTGCATATTCTCTCTATAGTGGAACAACAAAAACCACTACTACATGCTCTCGTAAGTAACTCGCTCTAGATACGTTTTCCGCCACGCCTGCGCTTGCGCATCATAATATGTAATTTCTATTGCAGATTAATTGATTTCTTTTCTCGTTACGAGATTAGATTTACGAGCTATAGGTATAGTAAATACTACATAGTTATAGTCTATGTACTTATATGGGATAGGATAGCTTTATTTTTTTTTTAAGGATAATACACCTAAATACATAGGTGACATTATCATACCTTGTATATGTTCAATAAATAATTATAAAAAAGATTTTTTCTGTGTTGTTTGAACTTTGTTTATTTATGTTACGACAATATTTAACGTCCATTTGTTATTAATATTTATCATAATTATTTAGTTTAGTTTAGGTATTTTATTAGTACCTAATACAGTTTTTTATTAGTACACTCTACATACACCTTTCTCAGCATGTCTCCTATCACAAAGGGGTTGGAACAGATTTCTAATAGAAATAAGTCATTCCTTTAAAAGGAATGACTCATCATCGATCAAATTATAAACAGTACAAAATTTGTACTGTTTATAATATGATGTTTTCTTATTTTTGTTATTCTCCTGCGCAATAAACGACTAAATAAATAAATAAAGATATCATAATAGAAAATTTAAAAGTTCTCTTTCATTCGACAAAAGTACTCTTCATTCGACTAAGGAAAGTAGATAATAATTATGTAAATATTTAATAGTTCACTCAATCCCAGCCAGCCATGTCGTAAAGACGAGAATTATATCCATTCTATAGTATAATGAATGCAACGAGTCAGTATCAGGTTGCCGCGGCCGATAATCGAACCGGCACCCGATACATCGAGCCGCTTCGAGGTCAATCAACGCACCGGAACATTTTCCTAACCTATATTCTCAACCTTGGGGTAAACAACTTTCTTAATGAATGAAAATATGTATTGAACGAATGAATCTATAAAACACCGTGTTGAGTTATACTATGTAATTTGGTGTGAAGTAAGTACAAATAAATAATGAACAGCTATATGATAGCGTAAGTCTATAGACTGTGGATATATTGTGTACACGGACAAGGTTGTATTGTCTGTGATTGTATATCTAAATAAAACATATAAATAGATAAGGTTTATTTACAATAAGATTCACGACGGAAACGACCTATTGCATTCCGGTGGTTAAAGAAGCTCCACGTCGTAGGGAAGGGCATTACGGTTGGCAGCACGCAAGTGTCACGTCAGGTTGCAAGCGTCTTTACGGTGGATGTAAGTGGCAGTGGGCTGGGCACATTGCGAGGAGGACTGACGACCGTTGCGGCGGAAATGTCCTCGAATGGCCGCGTTCCGGGAGACGCAGTATTGGTAGGCTCCCCATAAGGTGGACCGACGATATTGTAAAGGTTGCTGGAAGCTGCTGGATGCGGGCAGCTGCCGACCGATCGGGTTGGAGATACTTGGGGGTGTCCTATGTCCAACAGTGGACGTCTCTCGACCGATATAATGATGACGATTTCATTTGTGTATTATCTTGTATTAAGAAAAATAATCATCATAACAGCATTTATAATTCGACCCAGTGCTGGGACACAAGACCTCTCCTTGTCATCGAACGTTCAGGCGTCCACCACGCTTGTCCAATGCGGATTGGTGGACGGAGTATGAGGTGATCAATACCCCTTTGCTAGTCCATTAATCGCCTTCTACGACACCTATTGGAGGATATGGGGTGATGCTATTCTACTCTGCCGGCATCACACGGCTATGAAAAATGATAATGATAATGGCGTGAATAAGGCCTCAGAAATACGATGTAATTGTTTTTCTTCTTGCTGCCCTGACTCCAATGTATTTGAGGTCGGCTCAGGTGTCGGTGTGTATGTTATCATACTTATACACTAGCTTGACACCGACTCTCCTTGAGAGTGTTGTGTGTGGTTTACTGACACCGCGCGAGTAACCCGTTGCTGCGATGCTCTGTACGGGGCTCAGAATATTCCTCAGTTGACTTTTACGACACCCATGGGATAAAAACGGGTAGTCCTTTTTTGCAACACTGACGTCACACTCGCGCCAAATCTATTCATCTTCCCTACTCTGTGGAGCTCTGTCGACCTTCCTTACCAACAGGAACACAACACTACACAAATGTCGTGATATTTGACTTTGGTCTTCTGTAAGGTAGATGTGCTACCCTATTTGGGGCTGCTCTTAGATTTGAGCGACCTGATTAAAAATCATATAATATACGTGACCGAGATCTGCACCAAAATAAATATTTTTTGGGAAAATACCCTCATAAAAATAACCATTATAATATGTTTGCTGAATAAATACCACTAAATAATATAAGGTGATTCCAAAAACCAGTTACCTAAGTACCGTAGTTCCCACCGAATCTTTTTAGGTTAACAATAAATATGAGGCTTATTGTCCATTATTCTAAATAATATAAAATTAATTTAATACACTATTTAACACCAGAGATAAGTATAAATTGCCTTTTATGTTATGAATATATTTAACATACTTTCTATATACAAAGTTGATTGTTTTTGTGACAGTGCCGTGACCTTAGTCATCTATTATTGTTGTTAATAAGTTTGCAATATGTTACAGTCAGGGCTTATAACCATTTTCATTTAAATTAATTGTATTGTATACCAACGCAACGGTAGGTATAATGTGCCGCAGTTGTATCGTATAACACGCCTTATAGACATTTGGCTCCATTGGGTCATAAAAAAATAACATGTACTTAAGAATAATAAGCGATCGCCATTCGATTATACCGGCTAATATTGATAAAATCTACTACGGATTTATCAACAAACGGTTTTATTTGGTCAACAATTCTCGCAAACTACAATCGGCCGCGCCGTTTTGTAATATCGTTTTATACGATACGGCTGCGGCATATTCAAAAGGCAACCGTTACTGACTGCTCTATTAACGCATAGCTCAAACCACTGAACGCATTGCGCTGGATGGTTATTATAACATCTGATAAGAAAGGATTTTCCAAAATTCCCTAATGGGATAGAACAGGGTGTACAGGAGCCCGTACATAGAATGATGAAGATAAAGGGAAAACTGGAAAACCGTTAAAAATGGTATATTGCAAAACTGAATGAATTTAATGTAATATGAGAACGCGCGATGCTCTTAATGATCGAATGCGAACTGAGTTAAAGCAATTAAATTACTTTATTGGCAAATTTACAATATTCTGGTAAAACAATAACTGCTGATGTGACAATGTACGTGCGATGCCCGTACACAGGGGCTTAAAGTTTGTATGGAGAAATTATTTATCCTGAATTCCGCGAGCGAACCCTTCGCTTGGACATAAAAAATAGAATTATTTAAAAGCTTTGACGATGAACTTCTTAACGGTACCTAACTTAGGTTACATAATTGACGTGACCGTGGGAATATATTGGAAAAATATGCATAAAAATGTCGTCCAATTTAAGATACATATTAAGAACAATAATTGTATGATTTTTGAGGAAACCTACTAACTTCCTTTCTACTAAATATTAGCATATCCTTATTAACTTGGATTATAATATACTATCTCCTATAGCTTTTAATATAAGAGTTAAAATTCCGTATTCAGATACAATTAATACACATAAAACTTAATTTGTAAATGCATAAATAGTAATGGGTAATAATTGGTTAACTGGCTACGCTGAAAAAGACTTTGTATTCATGCGTTTAAAAGTTAAAATTAATAAATTTCGACGAAGAAAGTCAGCGCGACTGGTTCAGTATGTTGGAAGGCTTTCTCAAGTGATTTACGTTGGAATCGAACTTTGACTCACTGTGTTTTTGTATACTATTATGGTGTTTATAGGATTCTTGATAAGGGTGTGAACACAACGCTTACATTTATATACTAGTGGCTATACCACGACCACGCTTCGCAAAAGTAAAGTTAAAGAAATTAAGTTCAGTAAATTCTTACATTACTAGGTGGTAGACCCATATGTAGGGTCGTCTGGGTAGGTACCACCGCCTTTCTTATTTCTGCCGTGAAGCAGTTCACTGTGTTTTGGATTGAAGGGAAAAGTAGCCAGTGTAATTACTGGGCATGGACGGCATATCATCTTAATCCCCAGGATGGCGAACGCACTTGCGGTGTTAAGTTACACTTAATATTGCAAGTGTCTATAGGCGACGGTGACTACTTAATATCAGGTGGGCCGCAAGCTTGTTATCCATCTCGTAACATAAAAAAAAAACATTATCTTTTTTAAACCGACTATGGAGAACTCAAAGGGAATTGTTATGATTTTAGCAGTCTATTTATTTATTTATTTAACGATTTATGTACGCACAAAACAGTTACAAAAGAACAATACAATAGACAGAAAATTTTATTTATTTATTTACTAGCTGTCCCGGCCACGTGTTGCAGTTATTTCATAATTCTGTCCTATAACATTAAAATTGCAGTTAAAAAAAATTAGGACTACTTATAAAGATAATAACTGTACTATCTCTCAAGTTGGATCAAACTGCACACGGTGTACAAATTTGATTAAAATCGGTTAAGTAGTTTAGGAGTCCATCGCGGACAAACAACGTGACACGTAATTTATATATATTAAGATAAGCAAACTGAATGAATAGCCAATTACAAAGTGTTGACGTAGATATTAAAAAAGCCATACAGAATTTCAGTTCGAGATTAAAACAATTCAATAAAAAAAAAAACAATTTGTGTGTGTTTATGTGAGTGTATGTGGAGGGTGAGTGTGAGTTGTGTGGGCAGCTTTGTTTATTGGGTCGTGTCCTCAAATGTAGGCAGTTGACTTTATTGTATTATATTATTATGATTTACTAGCGGACCCGACAGACTTCGTCCTGTCATTAGAAAACATTTGTATGGGAAAAAGAAAAGGGCTGTTTTTATGGTTTTTCCGGCAATTATTTGATTTTTTCTCGCCGTAAAAACCATCCTTGAATTTCAACGAACATTTTAAAAAAAGAATTGGCCAAATTGGTCTAGGCGTTGTTGAGTTATGCGCTTACCAATACATTTTGCGATTCATTTTTATATTATAGATTGTAACTTCAACATGTATGACTCTTTCCAAATCAATACTATTTAAACTGTAGGGGGGATTAAACTTGCTAAGTTTCTTGCCTGTTCTTCTCAGAACAAGGCCTCCAGATGGCATCAAACTCGACTTTCATAAGTGTACAAGTTGTACCTAAATGAATAAATTAATTTTGACTCAACGCAATGCGTTTACTTATCATAGAGTCGTTAGAGTAATATTAATTAATTGAAAGGCATGCCATACGGCACAAACTTTTACGAATACCGTCAGTTAGTTAATTTGGTGATGTCAATGGTATGCGGTGAGGCATGGCCGCTACAGCGTTGTGTGTCACCCTAAGGCGTGTTTTTTCTATTATGTTTATAAGTGTGACGGTGAGTCATCAAGTAGGCCTTGTTTGGAACCAAATATTTAGGTCATTAATGCTGCGATGGTCCTGTACCCCTAGTACATACCTCCATGAAACGAATCGTATTTTTCATACATTGCCGACTAGCGCCTCTAGCGTAAATTATCAGAAACAGTGGGCAATGTATGAAAAGAGACGATACGTTTGATCGAGCTCGAAAACTATCAAAACTCATACTAAGGGTACTGTTTCCTCAGTCGGCTTTTATAATACCCGTGGGATGAAAAAGGGTTAGGCCTGTTATCGGGAACAACACCGGCTAAAATATGATTCGTTTGAAGCACGCAAACTGGCAATGTTCTGAGATTCTGAGTCATTCAAAAGAAGAAGCACATTGCAGGTCGGCAAAGGCGAAGGTGGCTAGCGTGACGGTTTGTCTGTCGCACCAGCTGTCTTCACATCAGGACTCTACTTCTGCTTACCATCAGGTGAAATGGAGTCATTTGATTGACCTTTTTATAAAAAAAATTGTGTGTGTCAGCTCCGACGCACGACTGGAGTTTACTCCGAGACAGGTGAGATGGCGCACCTGCTGTCATCCGTGTTTTGACAATTAGAAAGTTGCGCGACATAGGATGCGCACCAATTATGACTTTAACCTTCAAAAACGTAACGAGGTCATTCATCGAAAGATTTTACTCCTCACATTTTTCTCATACCGGGCCCCTTATATATGCAAATCGATTCTTAAGGAGTAAACTCAAAAAAAGTTTCCGTGTAAAACGAGATTGTGTGCATTGCCGTTTTCGGTGGTCTTATATCCGGGTTCGATCCCCACGAGAGTATAGTGGTCGACTTGTTTGGTTGTAGGGCCAGGCCACCATCTTATCAAATACTATTATAATAATAGCACTAAACCATCTCGAGCTCTTGGCTCTAGATATATCTGCCAATCTCAATTTCGCTCGCTACATCGAGTCCATTGCTAACATCGCAGCCAAAAACTTGGCACTTTCTAAGGTAAAAAGATATTACATCTGAGCAGATCCCGAGTTCGCTCCCGCAACTCTGTTGTTGTCACCTTTGGGATGGATCTTTTATTTCTTTATTATATGTACAATAAAACAGATAACAATCAAAATACATGCATAAAATCTAAATATATATAACTCAAAGGTCTGACTGACATAGTGATCTATCAACGCACAGCCCAAACCACTGGCCGGATCGGGCTGAAATTTGGCATGCAGGTGGATGTTATACGTGGACGTAGGCATCCGCTAAGAAAGGATTTTTGGAAATTCCACCCCTAAGGGGGTAAAATGTCCACGCGGACGAAGTCGCGGCGGAAGCTAGTATATAACATAAAGCTTATGGATTAGATTGCTATCCTAATTATGTTGACACATAATTGCTATCTACGTAGGAGGTGATATTACGAGTATCTACTCTTCGAATCTTAAAGTAGTAAAATAAAAATGTCAAGCAACACAATAATATTCAAACTGTAAAACTAAAATAAAACATTAAAACTAAATTAAATTAAAACAAAAACACGCCCGTGATCAGTGATCAGTTGGATGCACTGGTCTTGGTGAAGCACCGAGCGAGGAGACTCATAGGCAGTTATTCCAGTACCGGAGGATCAGGCGCTGCGAGGGCTTTCACCCTTATGATGTGCTTTTTTTTTATCTCCCATCCCTCCAGTGGATAAACCTCCCTGGAAGCGATTTGCTTCTACTTTCATATGCGAAAAGCTGAGGAGTGGAACTTGTTGGCGAGGTCTGTTATCCTGGATCAATGTAATCTGGATATCTTTAAGGCCAGAGTGAACAAGCATCTTCTAGTTGAGTTTGTACTATTTTAGGCTTATCATCGCTTTCCATCAGGTGTGTTTGTTGTCAAAAAAACAGCATTATTGGCAGTTGATGATGATAAGAAGCCAGTTCCTTACTCCCTATCCTTAGTTCCGGGTGAAGTTTGCTTCAATCTTCGCCCTTATCGTCACTTACCTTAAGGACGAAGGCCAGCGCTTCCATGTGAACCATAAAAGTGTGATAAGTTTATCTTCTGTACTTTCATTAAGTTGTAAATAAACTGTGTCTCTCTAATTGAAGTATATATTTCGTACATTTAGGAACCCGGTCATGACATAAAAGAGCATAATATACGTAATTAATGATCACCGGCCATTTAATTTTGTTGAAGAAGATGTCTTTGACATAATGAGGTTATATAAGAGTGTCGTAACTAACTCTTAGCTGACACCTTTGTTGGATAAACAGACGGTGTTATGGCATCTTTTCGTTTCCCGTAAGACAAATAGCTACGTAATTTGCTTATTTACATGTTAAAATGTATGTTTGCTTACGTATGACATGCGTTTTGAGAGAAGTACCGTACTTCAACGTAACATTGCGATGTTTATGTCACCGTAGAATTGACTGTTTATTATCTCGCAATATTTATTGTTTAACGTACGGTTTTTATATTGTCTAAACCCACAGCCATGTAATGCCGGCAGAGTAGAATAGCATCACCCCATATCATCCGGGTGTCGTAAAATGAAAATGAAAAAGCTCTTTATTTAAATGGACTTTGCTAAGTACTTTTAAATCGTCAAAACCCTACCACCATTTTAGAAGGCGACTAATGGATCAGCAAAGTCCAACAATCCGCATTGGGCAAGTGTGGTAGACTACTGCCTAAACTTCCTTCAGTAACAAGGAGACGCCTTGTGTCCCAGCAGTGGGTCAAATTATAAAGGCTGTTGTCATGGGTAATTAGCTAGTTGATTTATGTTATTCATAACTGTAAACTTATGTACTTATACAATAAACTAGGTCCTTTTAACCAAGTGTTTTAACTCTAAACTTAACTAAGCAGTTTATGAACTGATTAACTACTTTATACCACCACATAATACTCTTCAAGACCCATACATCATATAGGAATGAGTAAATACTGTATTTTATCTCACGAAATACACTTTATGTTAAATCGGACTAAAAAGTGAAAAATAACTTTTTTGTATAGAAACTAAATGATGAACGAAAAGTATAATTACTATTTAGAGAAAAGCGTGCGGTGCTCAATTACATTAGTTATTGAAAATATTCGATCGGTGCAATTAAGTCTATGAAGTTTAAATGAAATCTGACCGTTAAAGTGGGTCAAAATCGAGTCCAAACGAGTCAGTGAAACTAATTTAAGCGTGTTAAAAACACTAAAAGGTAGTGTTATTTAGCAGCCTAAGGTACTTTCCTATGTTATAAATGACTATATTATAATATGACTATCTGTTGCAGAAATAACTAGGCAGTTTTTATATTATAAGTAGTAAAATTAAAACTTTTATTGAAAAGTAAATTGAAAACGCCCGCTTATAATTGCGGGTTTAGGAGGAAGGGAGGAATGAACAACAATGTTGCCATAGGCAAAATATATACAAAAGTATACCAGTTAAATTGGTATTAAATATAAATTCATGGCATAACAAATTATTATGTCATGACAATAATAAATTAAATGATCAAAAAATATTGTAAAATAAATTTTATGTTCTGAACACTATCCGTTTCCATGCCTTTACGTTACAACAGCGTCCTCCGCAGAGTACGTGCTCAACATTTTTAAAAGTAACTTTAAAGAAAAGTAGATTTCTGTCGAGTTTGAGTAATGTGTCGGGTGCTGGAGAAAGTGTCCCGACTGGTCGTCCCGCCACACCGCCTGAGGGAGGGTGAACTCGGCGCATGAATGACTCCGACAAAAACCGGACAAGTGTGACTGGTTTATTTCGCATGGATTCCGCGCGGCTCGTTATTTTTATCGTGAACTTATATTTTTACTTTCATGACAACATTTTTGATGTTATAATTAACTGATGTAACATTTAGATACTAGCTGGATAGCCACTAAAACGAGTACCTAAATGGGTGTTTACATGGTGGTATTCTTGCACGAATTATTCAATGGATGGTTGATGATCATTGACAAAACATTTGATTATTTAAATGAATTACGTTCCTTAAAATATAGTTGAGCGAAGCGATGACTGATTCTTGCGTCACGCCTGTGACTGTGAACAGATGCCGAGCCTGGTCATCTCATGTTTTCTTGTTTGATGTTAACGAAGTTCTTATAGTTAGTTGTTATCTTTAGATAGACATTTTACACAGACACAGTCTTCGTGAATAATATTGTGTAAATAACTAATGCATTATTTTTTTTTTGTATACCTACCACACATTGTATTATTATAACATTGTTAACCGAAGGATCTTAAATGAATGCATAGTACTTAAATTGAAAGGAATATCTATAAGTAAGTACTTATCTAACAATAACATAAAATGGTGGTGGGTATCAGAATTTAAATTGCTTAGTTCATTAATATGATTAATTGAATTATATAGAAAAGCTTTTCACAAGATAAATAATCCAAATGCGTGTGAGTAATAACTACCCCTAAAATTTACGCATGTAAAACTGTAACTTAAATTATATTGATAATTATTTTTAGGGTTCCGTACCTCAAAAGGAAAAAACGGAACCCTTATAGGATCACTTTGTCGTCCGTCTGTCTGTCTGTCTGTCTGTCTGTCTGTCTGTCTGTCAAGACCCTTTATCTCAAGAACGCGTCGACGTATCAAGCTGAAATTCACATGAAATACTCAGGTCTATTGTCCCTTTAAGCTGTGAAAATATCAAACTTCTAAGCCAAGCCAATCAAAAGATACAGCCGATTATGTCGATATTTTCAACAAATTTCCGACACTCGCAAAGGAATCAAAACCTACAGGATACTTCCCGTAAACTCAGAATCTTGAAATTTGGCATGAAACATTGTCATATAATGCAAATATAGGAAAAATTGCGAAAATCACATTTTTTTAGTTATATAATATAATAAAAATATTTTAATAAAATGAAATTTACTACCTTATTTCTCACGCACGAATAAAGGTATCAAATTGAAATTTACACCAAACACCTAGGTCTATTGTCCCTTTAAGCAGTGAAAAAATCAAACTTCTAAATTAACGCGATCAAAAGATACAGCAGTTTATACCGACACCTTAGACAAATTTCCGACACTTGCAAAGGAATCAAAACCTACAGAATACTTCCCGTAAACTCAGAATCTTGAAATTTGGCATGAAGCATTGTCATATAATGCAAATATAGGAAAAATTACGAAAATCACATTTTTTTTAGTTATATAATATAATAAAAATATTTTAATAAAATGAAACTTACTACCTTATTTCTCACGAACGAATAAAGGTATCAAATTGAAATTTATACCAAATACGTAGGTCTATTGTCCCTTTAAGCAGTGAAAAAATCAAACTTCTAAGTTAACGCGATCAAAAGATACAACAGTTTATACCGACACCTTAGACAAACCGACACCCGCAAAGGAATCAAAACCTACAGGATACTTCCCGTAAACTCAGAATCTTGAAATTTGGCATGAAGCATTGTCATATCATATAATGCAAATATAGGAAAAATTGCGAAAATCACATTTTTTTTTAGTTATATAATATAATAAAAATATTTTAATAAAATGAAACTTACTACCTTATTTCTCACGAACGAATAAAGGTATCAAATTGAAATTTATACCAAATACCTAAGTCTATTGTCCCTTTAAGCAGTGAAAAAATCAAACTTCTAAGTTAACGCGATCAAAAGATACAGCAGTTTATACCGACACCTTAGACGAATTTCCGTCACACGCTAGGGAATCAAAAGGGTGAATTTCCCGGGACCAAAAATTGCGTGGCATCGATGAAATCGGTATTAAAAAACAAAGCTATAACGTTCTTATTTTTTTTCTAGATAAATGAAATAGTTATCTATGTGGGGCACTAAATATTTTAATAATAGGAATAATAGGTACTTCAAAAAAAAATATTAAACCTCGAAATCTTTCATTGCCGTGTTTGTCCACACGTCACCTTGATGTATATTATACCTCATTGCTAAAAATCTATTGATTATTTATATTGAAATTTAGTTTTATTTGATGCGTGAATAGTTAAAGTATTGTTACGGAATACATTTATTCAAATTATTAAACAATACAACGAATGGTTATTCTAAATGCATTTGTCCCAGAACAAACTTTCATCGCCATGTCCTAAACATTTTTAAGAATATTGTTTTATCTAACAACTTGCGGCCCCCTCCTTGTGCGCTAAGCGTTGCATATTAGTGTCGCCTAAGTACTCGACGCGGAAGGACGAACACAAGTGCATGCGTTTTTGCGCTATAAATAAAAGTATTCCATTTTTTATGTTGTCGTCATTTTTTTTTTCATCGCCGTGGATAGGTATAACTTCTATATGAATAAGTTTGTCCTCATGATTGAGTTTTCAATAGAATGCCATTTCTCATATGTTTATTTGTGAAGTGTTTATTACCTCGAATAACTAATAGTTTTTTTGTTATTTTATATTTTTGCCTTGATTTTCATCGCCATGCTTTCATTGCTGTGGTTTCCGTGGCCAAAATTTGCTATGGCAATGAAAAAAAAGACACGGAAATGAAAAAAATTTCATTGCCATGCCTTGTAACACAATTTAGTTTCATTGCCGTGGCCAGGTGTTTCATTTCCGTGGCCAGGTGTTTCATTTCCATGACTTATGTTTTTATTGCCATGATAAGATAAAGCAAAAAATACATCTTTACCTGTAATACAGGTAGTGCCGAGTATTGACCGCAACAATATACATATATGAAAATAAACTCAAAATTGAAATTATACGCCTCTGCCCCACATACAATGTTGATAAAAATATATAACCATATCCCAAAAATAAATTAAAAATACTAAAAAATTAATCAGTTTTGAGAATCACCAAAACAGTTTTTAATTACAAAAAGTTATAATGGCATTAAATATTTTTTTGATAATGAAACTAAATACCAAATGCTGGTTTTTCTCCTGCAGCTGCGCTTGCGTGGGTCGGTGTAAGGGATAACCTATATTTCTTAAAGTCTAATCCATGTATATTCCAAATTTTATCAAAATAGGTTCGGTGATTTAAGCGTGAAAGCATAACAGACAGATAGAAGGAGTTACTTTCAAAATGATGACGATAATACTCAAGTAAGTACATATATAAAACTAGCTTTGCCCGCGTGCTAGACTTCGTCCGCGTGGAATAGTTACTTTGGGTAGCATTTTTATATTTTTGGGCACTTATTTTGCAAAAGATACCCATACAAACTGCTGTGCATTACTGTAAATAGATTATTTTAATAAATTTTTACAAACTACCTTTTTTGTTTTTCCATCCTTTGCTAACTTTCATGCGACCTTCCATCCCCTATTTCATCTCCACATGGGTCAATATTTCAAAAAACGCTAAAACAAATATCTGCATATTTTTTGCGTGCTATTTAAAATTTCATGGTCTTATCTTTGGTAATGAGGAATGTCATAAAAATATTTAATCCCTTATTTCAACCCCTTCATTCCCTTTTTTACAAAAAAGTAGCTTTTATTCAATTTCGAGGTTTAGTCTATTTTTGTACCAAATTTCATCAGAGTCGGTTCGGGAGTACGGCGTAAAAGCGATTAAGTTAATAAGTAGCGTCCAACATCTTGCATCTCAAAATGGATGTTGTGTTCGGAATCAGGACCCCCGAAAACTAAGAAAATGATCAATTTTATATCCAAAAGGTGTATCCGCCATCTTGGATCTCGAAATAAAAGTTGTATTCGGAATCAAGACCGCCGAAAACCTCAAAAATTATACTTATATTGCTTTTAAGTAAAAAGTCACGTCCACCATCTTGGATATCAAAATAGATGTTGTAGTCGGAGTCAGAACCTCCAAAAACCACCAAAATGATACCCATATTGATATTAAATTAAAAAGTCGCGTCCGCCATCTTGGGTCTCAAAATGGATGTTGTATTGGGAATCGCGACCCCCGAATACCATAAAAATGATACCTATATTGATCTTATATTTAAAAGTCGCAACCGCCATCTTGGATCTCGAAATAGATGCTTTTATCGTAATCCGGACCCACAGAAACCACGAAAACGATACCAATATTGACATTGTTTAAAAGTCGCGCCCGCCATCTTGGATCTCAAATGGGTGTTGTATTGGGAATCGGGACCCCCAAAAACCATTAAAATTATACCCATATCGATCTTATATTAAAAAGTCGCAACCGCCATCTTGGATCTCGAAATACATTTATTCGTAATCCGGACCCACAATAACCACGAAACCGATACCCATATTGACAATGTTTAGTGTGTGGTGTGTTAGACGCGAATGTATGACTTTGTTTTTATTTCCTTACGAACTTTCATCCCTTATTTCATCCCCACATGGGTAAATATATCAAAAACGCTAGAACAAATATTTATTTATTGCTTATCAAGTGCCTACATGCAAAGTTTCATGGTTTCGTCTTTAACAATGACGAATTCCATACAAACTTTCATCCCCCATTTCACCCCCTAACAGGTCAAAATTTCAAAAATTTTTGATCAAATATTCATTTTGACGTGACAACGTCTTATAATTCGATAGAGCCGGTTGCACGCACGAAAAAATATGACGTCATGCGGCGTTACCTCGCTCTGAATCTAATTCTCTAATTTGAATTTGGAATTATGTTCTTTAAAATTTAAACTTTCAATGATACCAAAACCAGCCAGATACAAATAGTATAGCCAAAGAGATTTTATTACAAGTTTATTCATACTATAATGCGAAATCTATTAAACAAATGAAATTAAATTTTTCTTTTGAAAAATGCTACCATTCCATCAGTATTTTCTTAAGACGTTGTCACGTTCAACTATCGTCAGTAAACCGACTTTACAGACAACCAATTTTTTTTTTTTTCATAAGAAGTGCCTAAATTCAAAGTTTTATGGTTCTATCTTCAAAAATGACTAACTGCCATACAAACTTTCATCCCCTATTTCAACCCCTTCAAGCCTTTTTTTTGCAAAATAAAAGAAGTGCCTAAATTCAAAGTTTTATGGTTCTATCTTCGAAAATGACGAACTGCCATACAAACTTTCATCCCCTATTTCAACCCCTTCAAGCCAAAGTAGCCTATGTTCTTCCCCGAGCTCTAGTCTATATGTGTAACAAATTTCATCAAAATCGGTTCAGTGGTTTAGATGTAAAAGCTATAATATTAGTAGGGATTTTATGTTGAATATAGATTTTCATTTCCGTGGATGCGTTCATTCCCGTGGCATAGGTCTTTCATTGCCGTGGAGGCTTGTTTCATTGCCGAGCACACATGTTTCATCGCCGTGGCACGAAATTTTTAATCTTGTATATCTCGTTTGTTTTTTATGTTATCTGCTAGATATTGAGGAAGAATACATACATTATCAAAAACTTTAAAACCCGCAATTTAGTTTTTAAAAAAACTTTAAGATAAAAAAGTCCACGGAAATGAGAATTTTTTTGGACCTGTTGAAATTCACCCAAAACCTACAAGGTACTTCCCGTGAACTCAGAATTTGATTTAATACGTCATTAATTGTAAACCGCTACGTTTGTACGGCGGAACCCTCGGTGTGCGAGTCCGACTCGCACTTGGCCGGTTTTTTGACATCATTACGAAATTGTAAGATGTCGAGTTTCTTTCGCTATTTCTTCTCCATCTCAGCATAACGGTGGTAGGGATTTTGACGATTTAAAAATACTTAGCAAAGTCCATTTATAAAGGAGCTTTTTCATTTTCATTTTTCATATTCAATGTTTTGATAATAGTTGTTAATTAATTTATACAAAAATATTCAGTATGTAAATTCTCAAAAATACCTACTACACGTATATTATTATATAATATTGTCATTTATGGTTAGTTTAATGTGTTATCTACTTCCAACCTTCTCAATTATCCGTCGTATCATTAACACTCTTCTTTGCCATGTCTGTACCAAATGTAATATTGCCACCTATGCTTACAAATAAATGATTTCAATTTCAATTTTATAATAAAGGAAGCGAGGTTGGTGTTACCAAATTAATTTTGGTGTGAATCTCATACATCTCCAATCTCTAAATAAAATTTATGACAAAGTAAAGTTAACATGCTTAAAACATTTTGTGATATTTAGACGAGGGAACCCTAAAAGCTTCGACCTTATGCTGTCACCCATAAGTCTTATGTTATCCGGTGATAGGAGAAAGTGGCAGCCACTTCAGATAACACTTGTTAATACGTTAGAGAATGTCCATCCCTTTGGTCACGTAATTGGTTACGTAACTAATGGAACCGGTTAAAACCTGCATCAATTTATGTATATCATGCTGCCAGTAGTGGAAATGAGTGTGCTGCATTTTTATCCTAAACCTCATCTTCATCATCATTTCAGCCGAGAGACGCCCACTGTTGGACATAGGCCTCCCCCAAGGATCTCCAAACAGCCAGCGGCTTCCCGCGACCTTTACCAGATCGTCAGTCCACCTTGTGGGGGGCCTACCAAACCCTGCGTTTCCCGGTACGTGGTCGCCACTCGAGGACCTTTCCGCCCAGCGGCCGTCAGTCCTCCTCGTAATGTGCCCTGACCACTGCCACTTAAGGTTCGCAATTCTTTGGCATATGTCGGTGACCTCCGGTGGTTCTCCAATGACATTATAATATAAAAAGAGGTAAATACGTCATAAGCGCGCCGAAATGGCACCTCAAAACAGACAACACGTGTTGCCTCTGTTGCCTGTTTGCTTGTTTTTTTGTTACGAGATGGCAAACAAGCTTGCGGCCCACCTGATGTTAAGTGGTCACCGCCGCCTATAGACACTTGCAATATTAAGTGTAAATCACTTAACACCGCAAGTGCGTTTGCCATCCTGGGGACTAAGATGATATGCCCTCCATGCCTAGTAATTACACTACCTTTCCCTTCAATCCGATACGCAGCGAACTGCTTCACGTCAGAAATAAGAAAGGCGGTGGTACCTACCCAGACGACCCTACATATGGGTCTACCACCTAGTGAAATAGTTCGCCTTAGTCGCTTTTAAAACAGTAGACAGTAAGCGTGTGCCTTCCAGTTCCCGCCAACCGTGTTTATGCAACAAAATGACGTCTTGTGACATGTGAAAATGCACTAATTATGCAAGCAAAGTAAATAAAGCTCATGGAGTCACGTATCATAAGTAATTAAGCCGAAATTAGATTATTTAATTTGGTTTTAATAATGGTAATAGTTGGCGCCATGGTTTCTATGGTAATGTCACGCAATGACAAACACTAGCTGTCTTTTTTGTTCCTATTGGATTAATTATGCCATCCCTTTCCAATTTTTGCCAATGTAGTGAAATATAAGTAAAATAATAGAAGTGTACATGTGTGTTGCTACAGCAATCGGATAATATTTTTTCCTGTTTTGTGAACGTATCTAACTATAATATCATTGCCCTGCTCCTAATTCATTTGTGGTCGGTGCAGTATCCCTTGATATCGACAATACTGCTTAAGGATTTGTCATTACATTTTTACGGCCGTGTGCCTGACACCAACCCTCCTTGGGGACGACTGCTATCTTTCCACAGCACCCGGGACCACCAGCTTAACGTGCCGACGAAGCACGGAGGAAAATCGATTAGAAAAATTTTCGGTCACCCATCTGAGTATCGACCGCGCACTTGGTAGCTTAACTTTCGTGATTGTTACTAAGAACACACGACCGTGGCGCCGTTGACTTCCTCATCTCAGCAGCTCGGGTAATTTTAGAAAATATATACTGTGATTGACATTAATGGCCCTTTCCACACATTTCCGAGTTCCCGTTCCTGACGGAACACTGCAGGGACGATGAAATGATCGGCTGCATACGATTTGTACGAACTTGTTCACACATCGGCGTATCAGGGGATCCGGACGGACAGTGTCCCAGAGTTCTGTCAGTGCTATCCGATTTTTTCAGTTTTCAGCCGTTTTAATGATAATTTTAACACTCTGCGATTATATAACTTTGAAGATGCATACAAAATGGGAAGTTTTTTATTCCACTAATATGCATTAATAAAATTATTTTTCAAATGAAGGCGATTACTTACGAAACAGACGATACTAACTCCAATTTCCCTGATATGTGTGAACACGGGTGTAGGATAGCATGGCCTTGACTAGAGCACTGAAACGAACACTCGGAACTCGGTTATCCCTGACATGGAAATGTGTGGACAGCCGATAATAAGTACTTATAAAAAGTTGCGTAATTTTGGTTATAACGATCTGTCATTAAAACTTTCACAGAGCGTGTTATAATAATTAGGTTTTTATCACGTTATCAAAATTATTTTTTAATAACGTTAACGCTATTAGGCCTGATTCGTTTTTAAAATCATTTTTTTATAGCTCTTACGTTTTATAATGTGTTATTAGGTAACTTATGAAACTGTTTTTAATATATTTCGTAAATGGGTACAAATAAACAAGCTATTAAGCGTTATATCATAATAATATAAGACATTTTACACTTCACTTTTACGCTCATATTAAAATGAGGTGAGTGTTAAAATTACCTAATTTTTGTATAATTTGCAAATCTTGTTTTAAAATTAAAAAAAAATCTTATTTGTGTGCATTAATTTTAAACTAGTGATTGGAAAATAAGAATTCAAACCAGGTTTTGGTTCTTTATTGGTTTAAATTGTTTCTAAGAAATAAAAAAAATCCAATCTTGAAAACAAGTTTTTTCAACAATCCCACTAGCTATCTAATGCAAATAAACGACTATATTTTGAATTAAATTCTCTAAGAAATTTTGCCATAAGTCCCAAGTAAATCGGATTAATCCGTAAAAAGTTACAAAGAGATTTCTAAAATAAAATCTGTTTTTTGGCTCTCCTGAAAAATTGTGTTTTGTTCCTTACGCTAAGTGATACTTCCGGTATCGATATTTTGAATAAAATTCTATAATTAGAAGTATCTTCAGAGTAATGTCATTTGTTTACTTTAGTATGCCTTGAATGAATCTTCAATATTATTTTTAAAACAGTAAAATGTAAAAAAAAAACAGTAAAATGTTTTCATACTGATTTGTTGTATAAGAAGATTAGTCTCGCTCGTTTTTTTTAAAAAAATTACGCTCTTGATGAATGACTGTTTGAAAATTGGTTAAAATTGCAAATTGCCCCTTTTAAATTAGTGACAACTGACTTACTAAATTTATGGTTCAAAACAAGAACACTATCAAAAGTACACTGCAATTATCTTATAGACTGCGTTAGTAATATGCGAAACTTATATTTATAATTATTGTAAACACTTATTATAATTATTGTAAAAGTTAAGCGCTTGAAAGTGAATGCACAATTTATTTTAATGAATAGAGAAAATGTCTCTCATGGCAGATAACGGGAAATTATAAAGGAAAGACTTATCGTGAAAGAACGTCGCACTTTCGCAAATGTTTGCACATGCGCATAGATTAGAGATGCCCTGAGAAGATACCTGTACCTTCGGTTGTGGAAGCTCTACTCAACCGTCTTGGTTTATGAGCGTGTATGTATGTATTGTATCAAATGCTCACAGCCGGTATTGAACCCCTATATCTTAGGAGAATTTGCATCCCTATGCGTTTTCTATCGGCTGTATAACGGAATGCGTTATGAGGAACTATTTGACATGATGCCAACAGCTTCCTTCTATCACCGCAACGCTCGGCATCGGCAGGGTATTCATCCTCACATACTGGAACCGAGTTGGTCACGTACTGTGCATTTCAGAAGAAATTTTCTTCCGCGGATGCTTCGTTTGTGGAATGAACTCCCTGTCGAGGTTTTCCCTAAGGACGCTATGGGTGTCTTCAAGGAAGGTGTGAAAAAGTTTTGGCTAGGTCGGCAACGCACGTGTGATACCCCTGGTATTGCAAGTGTCCATAGGCTGCGGTGACCGCTTACCATCAGGCGGATCGTATGCTTGTTTTGTTTGCCACCAATGTGGTAAGTATAAAAGAACCTTAGGCATCGAATCTGTTATCTGTGGGAATGCAGAAGCGGATAAAAATATAAGTTTTTTTTCTTTCGCACTCATTGTTTGACCCAACTATGCGAAGCCATAAGGAAGGGTTATGATTTTAGTAGATTTTAGTTTGTATTTACATATGTTCCTCCGTAGTGCCTAAAGAATTCATCCGATTTTGATGAATAAGGTGTCAATCGATTCGTTATTATAGTCCAATTAACATAGGCTACCTTCTCACTGACTTTAACAATAGGGGCAGTCGATTCTACCTTTTAAATTCAGATTTTTTACCTCTTTTTTTTCTCCGTAGTCGTGTTACAGTTCATAAAACATTTTTCTTGCTTATGATGCAACGATCAAAGGTTTGTGTGGGTGCCGGGTCCATAGTGGAGAGAGAGAAGCCAGAAGCGGTGCCTGGGACTTCTGAACAATTTATTGTTTTTTATAGCGTGGTATTTGGGGATAACACGTGTAGTGTATACCGAATATAAATAAAAATAAAAAAGCATTTATTTCTCACAGCAAAGAAAAAAATTACACTTATTATTACTACATTAAATTATTGATCTGCAAGAGTCCCTCTGTGGGTAAAGGCCTCCTCCAAAGACAGCCAGTCCTCTCTAGATTGTGCCACTTGAATCCAGTTGGGGCCAGCTGTTTTTTTAAGTTCATCTTCCCATCTCACTACAGATCTGCCTCTTTTTCTATTGGCTTGTGGTGACCCTTTTCGTCCATCTATGGCCTCGTAGGCGCGCCACATGGCCAGCCCATTTCCATTTTAAAGATTGAGTGTGTACCAGTTCATCCTTTGCCTTTGTGACATGTCTAATTTTTGAGTGTCTTATTTTATGTATTTTTTTTATATTCAGCATACCACGCTCTATTCCTCGTTGCGTTGAAATTAGTTTGTCCTTTGTTTTTTTGTTGAACTTCCACGTTTGGCAAGCAAAAGTTAAGCACGGTATAAGGCAAGAGTTTAGTACCTTAGTTTTAATTTTGATCGGCATTCTGCATTTGAATATTTCTTTCAGTGCCCAGTATTTGTTCCACGTTACTCTACTTCTTGCTCGTTACTATTTTGGTTAAAACAGATTTGTTTATCTAGGTAGTTGTCTGTATATTTGAGCTCGCTACCAACATATAATGTTATCTTATTGCTGTTAGGCAACAGCATTGTTTTGTATAGGTTCATTTCTAAACCAACTAGTTTACTGACATTGTTGAGTGACTCTATCATGAACTGAATTTCTGATCCCGTTTCAAATAAAAGAATCAAGTCGTCTGCGAATCGTAGATGGCTTAGGTAGGCTTCTTTGGCTTCGTATACGGAATTTAATATAATAAATATAAGCACGGATACTGGCGAGGCGAGTGATGGTGAAGGCGCGGTAAGCGCGGCGGGTATGCTTCCTGTCCCGCATTCCCTGTCCAGACGCCGACCTAGGACGAGTGCGGTGAAGTTATTTGTGTCTTATTAGTATACCAACCGAACAGTACAACAAGGGTACGTACTGCGTTATAAATATTAAATACAAACTGAAAAAGAATATGAAAAGGTCGATTTGCAACAATACTACTTATTTTACGGTATATTCGATTTTATCATTTCCCACATTACAATTTTTCGACTAAGTGGTGCGTTTTTTAGAAATTCGCATGTAATTAAATGTAGAGCTCAGAGTCTCAGATAACTGTAATGCAGATAAAATATTGAGGATGGAAAGCAATTAGCTATAGTCATTCTTTACAGAATAACCCACGAATAACTTATATTTTGTCCACTATAAATCTCATCCAAAGATTTCTCGATGGATTGATACGCACTCACGACATTTTTGACGTGACAACGTCTTATAATTCGATAGAGCCGGCTGCACGCACGAAAAAACATGACGCATGCGGCGTTACCTCGCTCTGAGGCGTTCCATGTAAGGCTTGAAGTGCAAGCAAAAATCTATTAAACAAATGAAATTAAATTTTTCTTTTGAAAAGACGTTGTCACGTTCAACTATCGTCAGTAAACCGACTTTACAGACAACCAATTTTTTTACCGAAGCCCAAAAGGAAGGGTTATAATAATAATAATAACTAATAATAAATTAGTTTTTTTCGACCAACAATGAGTCATTTGTGTTAGTAGTAAAACATACTTATTTAGCATTAGATTTACAAATAAAAATAAAACATTATTAAATCAAATAAAAAAATTAGAATCAAATGGAATTTAAATTAAAAATAAAGTAAATTTACATCAAAAAATAAAATAAAATAAATTAGAAATCGAAGTTAAATTTAAATTTATGATTTTAGCAGTCCTGTCAATCGATTCGTTATTATGATCCGGGTAACATAGCCTACATTTTAACCGACTTTAAAATAGGAGGAGTCGATTTTAACTCGAAAGCCCGAGTTTAAACAATTTCATTCCTTTTTCCGTAGTCGGATTACAGTATTTTATATTTCGTTTCTTGGCTGAAATGATGATCTATTTGGTACCTAAATTGTAATAAATATATTTGACATTGACTGCCTGTGGCCATACTTTCTAGAAAAGCAATGTGTGTACGGTGTACAGGTGAAATTAACGCCAGTCAGGCGTCAGTACTATATTGGTGAAATGAACATTTAAATGAGCACTTGGGAGGAAATTAGCTTCTGTGTAATTACTTTAAACAGCCAATAATTAACAATCGCATATTAAACCTTTTTGTTGTTAGCCACACTAAAGGTGATTTCCACCAGCGAGGATTTCAATTCTTCAAATTTCAATTTCTCCTCGTTTCGGCGACGCAAGACGAAGAAGAGAAGATAGGTAATTAAAATTGCACCGGCCCACTTTCACCATAAATTTCCTTCAAGTGAAGATTAAGTGCCGTTCAGCTCGTCTAATACTTGGCTGCGGTAACATGTCCCGCGAGTTAATAAAAGATAAAAAAAATCAATAAAGTCTTTAAAATGACCTATAATTAATTTATGTTACCCAAACACGCGCATGCCCTCAAGACCTCACACGTGCCATCGCGAGCTCGCGCGTGCATGGGTAGCTCGTGCGACCACTCGACCCATCTAGAAAATAAATTTTTGTTGTGCAGAATTTAATAAGCACTCTATTAAACAATACTACGTCAAATATGGTCGGCACTCGCAGCAAAAAGTAACTTTGCTCACTTGTCACAAAGGCAAAGGATGGACTGGTACACGCTCAATCTTTAAAATGGAAATGGGCTGGCCATGTGACGCGCCTACGAGACCATAGATGGACAAAAAGGGTGACCACAAGCCAATAGAAAAAGAGGCAGACCTGTAGTGAGATGGGAAGATGAACTTAAAAAGACAGCTGGCCCCAAATGGATTCAAGTGGCACAATCTAGAGAGGACTGGCTGTCTTTAGAGGAGGCCTTCACCTACAGAGGGACTCTTGCAGATCAATAATTTAATGTAGTAATAATAAGTGTAAATATTATTTTTTGCTTTGCTGTGAGAAATAAAGGCTTTTTTTATTTTTATTTATATTTGTTCAACAAATAACTATTGTTCAAGAAGTGAGCAAAGTTATTTTTGCTGCGAGTGCCAATATTGAATCACGATCTAGCGAAGTAGTCTAGAATGGAATTACGAGCATAGGGAGTGATTCATAAATGGACTACTGAGCCACAGTAAGTGATTTAAAGGCACGAGACAAAAAATGGTCTCGTGTGAAACATACAACTTTGCACCACTCCAGCGAAAACATAGTTATAGGTGAAAAAAATAACATGACAATACTTGTTTATTACGCTAAAAATTATCACTGAAATTTAAATTACTGCAATTAATTAAATTGAACGCCACAGGCTTATGTGGAGCTCGCAGCAAAAACCGCGTTTGCTTCGAAATTTTACAAAGCAAAATAGCTCTTTTGGTGCTTTGGTGAAAATATCTATTGCAGCTTTTAAAAAAGTCCATCTTGTTTCATTTTTTTCATTTGGCATGTTTAAATATATATATATATACATACGATCACGCTCGTAATCCCATGAAAGATTGAGCAGAGGCTTAGGCAGCATTTTGTTACACATCAAGCCACATCTAGCAGTATGGGCCATGCAGTCTCTCCAAATAGTTACAGGTAGCCAGCCTGTCGCCTACATAAAAGGGGCACCAAACCCAATTTTTATTAGATATGATTAAAATTTATACCAAAGTAAATATAAAAACGAATAACATTGTAACACATATTTAAATAAATAAACAGAAAAAAATCCTGTCATGGATAAGTGCTGAGACGGGACTTGAACCCGCGACCTTTCGGTATCAGGGCAACTGCTCTTCCAACTGAGACACAGGACTGCGGATTACGAAAGGTCGCGAGTTAAAGTCCCGTCTCAGCACTAATCCATTAAAGGACTTTTTTCAATGTTATTTAATTTGGTACAAATTTCAATCATAAAATCAATCTTTTATTTTTCATGCGATATCCAAACCCAAAAATTATTGTGACCAATACAATGTGTTTGTCTACAGGCTAATAACGTTAGAGATCAACCCTCGGCCGGAGGTACAATGCGAGGCGGTGGCGTGGCGACTGGTGGGTCTGCTGGGCGGAGACCAGGGCTCGGGGCTGCGTGCGCGCACCACCCGGCTGTCAGCCGCCCTAGCCACCTACATGCCTGACGCCAGGGAGCTCATCGACTCCCGGCGGAGGCAGCTTGATGCTGCTGTTCAGGGTGAGAGCTTCTTTATACAATTTTAATAATAAAAGTAACGCTTACCCTGAAAGAAGTTTGCTTCGAATCGTTACAAATAAGATATTGGGCAAAAAAATTACCCGAAAACAGTTATATAATTTAACAACTAAAATTGGGTTTTATGTAATGGTAATAAAGTTTACTTTACAAAAACGGTGCGATATTAATAAAAATATACATCATCCAATCACACAAAAATATTTTTTTTAGAGTGTTTAAATAAAAGTTTGTTTTTAAATATGATTTTGAATAGAAATTTATTTTTTTGTTTTTTAGTCACTTTATTCGTATTCTTTTCAGCAAACCCTTTCATTTGATACCCATATTATGGTAGTGCTAAAAAATTAGTAGTCTGCCATCTTGGGCGGTCCGCCATATTGGATTTAGAGTAAGGTCAATTTAATTTTCGTATTTTTCCAGTAGACCCTTTCATTTTATACCCATCATGCGAGTGCAAAAAAAAACTAGTCTGCTATATTGGATTTAGAATGACGTCACTTAGCTACGCATGCATTGTCATCCAAACTAAACGTGTATGCAAAATTTCATCACAATCGGTTGAGGAGGCTTTCAAACTCAGTTGCAAGATTTGACCATACATGCATACAAACATTACAAGTTAAATAAAAGCTTCTAAAATAACTGAAATGGATTAATTTGCATATTAGTAACTAACTTCTTTCTAGGTCTGCGTTATTGTCCTTATCTACATGAAATCGCCATTTTTTCTCTCACTTTATTATGTTACAAATTTATGTTTGTATCTTTATAGAACTTTTATAATAAAGTTCTTCTGTTTGCGTGTTTGTCACTGAAAAAGTTTAGGGGCCAAAGTTTGCTGGTACGAGTTCTCGGGGAGAATCCTCTTGCTGTAATCACCTAAGTTACGGACCTTACTGTCAGGCAGACTATATGCTTGATTGCCACTCTTTGGATTGCTTAAAAAATCTATTAAACAGCCTCCGTGGCCTCTGTTTGGCCGCCAGAATTAGATACAGAGTTCTTGGATTCCCCATCGGCATATACAGGTTGGAAAAAATATAAGGGCACTGGAGGGGAATTACCTTAAATCTTTAAAATAGCTCAATTTACTGAAAGGAAACATTCCTTTATTTTTAAAAAGAAACATAAATGCATTCACAGAATTTTCAGTGAGCTGTCTGTCACACCTATATTGTGAAGATGTATGTTAAAGTTCCTATATCCCGAAATTGCGCCTGTAATTAGACGTAACTGGTATCTTTTTAGCTGTAGTAATTGCTTAGAGAACCTTGGGTCGATATGCGGTAGAAGTAATCTCGCCTGTCGGCATGTCTCTAAGGTGTTCCAATATCTATCATGTTCTAGGTAGGAGTGTTCTATAATCCTACCTTTGAACCAGCTTACCGGTACCAAAAAGATGATATCGAAACCTCATCCTTACTTCATCATTAGACGCACAAAGCAGACCACAACATTCACCATTGTGCAATACCATTTAATATAGTTACGTATATCGTCTCGAAATCTATTATATTTTAATAGTTGCAACGCTTGAGGTTGTCGCATGCATCAAGGCTGCACAACAAAGGAATGAGACTTAAAAACTCATTAGCACTTGTTCTGATAAACTGTCAAAAGCAGAAGTGATGGAACATAGAACTATGGTTTATATCTTACTTCCTATTGCCAATGTAAAGGGGACATACATTTAGTATTATTATTATGCTAACATTGATGATTCATGATTTCAAATGTCTTCTCTTATTTGGGTTCGGTTAAATATTAAAAAGTGGGAAAACGGGATTTATTTTGTTATCATTACGATATTTTTTTCTATTTCTTTTTTACAAAATGTTTTAAGACTCTTATTAAAACTTTGAGTACAAAATGAAATAAATTTGATTCGCGGGTGACTTATGGTGCGATGGTCTGGACGGGGTTCAGAATCTCAGTCGGCTTTTAGGACACTCACGGGATTAGAAGGACTAGTCCTTTTCTGACCGAGAATACTTTACGGGTTAGGAAATGTACCAAATTAAATATATTATTTAAATTCTCTATCCCGTTTCGTTGTTCTTACTTTATCGATGAACAAATATTAACAAACTTGCATAGAGCAGCTCCTATATATAAATCGTACTAAGAGGATCCTAAGTGCAGATATAAGTTTAATTGCTTCGCGATTCGAAACTCTATTAACTTCTACATAATGACGATACTCGATACAGCTGGATGAGAGTGGAAATTATAATGGAAGTAGTTGTTCCAACTTCCTTTGTTGTTGGATTAGAATCAGGTGCAAATATAATTGATGCTATCTTCAGATGTTTGTTGGCGTTTTAATGGGCTGGGACTGTGCAAGTAGTGGATTGTCTTAGTGCAGATTTTTTTATTTAAGTATTTTTTGTAATTTCTATAAGTATCTAGAATTTAGATCCAACGGTATCAGTTTCAATCCCTAGGAGAGTACAATTTTTTGCATGTTTTGGTTGGTGATAGGACATGTTTTAAGTTTCCCTAGCGAGCTACCACCATCCTATTAAAATCGGTAATATAATTGTGTTCCGAAGGTTCAAAATAAGTTCAGCATTCCGAGTGAAACTCGCTTTGACCTTATCATCACTCACCATCAGAGCAGATGAAGGTTAAGAGCTTCTGTTGAAGATAAAAAGCAATCCTTGTAAACTTGCAACACAAGGATAAAATTATTATTCTCGCCTTTGACCTGACATCGCGAGTTATAAGAATTTCCTCACTAAGTGAAATAGAACCCCGAGCTCACCTGAAAAGTAAAGTAATACTTTCTCAAACGGGCGCCTATTCTAATGACCTATCTCTCATGTCTAGAATTATGGGTTGAATCCACAAATCTACTTTATCAGTAACTGTCACTACTGCCGATGCCTTCGCTATTGTTGCGGCAGAAATATGTGGTAGACACTAAACAGACAAGTCCTACTACTAACCAAACATATCACCAATTTGTACCCGTGCAAACGTTTTTGGGAACTGGATCTTTAGATTTTATAGTTTTTTAGTTTGAACAAATAATTTATTGTATCTATTATTATATTTTCTCAGGACTGGGTACGCATGGGTTGACAGCAGATGCGTCAGGATCACTGATATCCCTGCACGTGGCCATGAAGAACGAGCTGCAGAGGCACGTGGAGGTTTACAAGCAAGCCCTGCACAAGCTGGATGAACTGGTAAGGAACTCTAGGCACTAAATCTATTTGTCTGTGGCCGAATATGAGAATGTTAAGAGGACAAAGTCGGGAATTAGTACATTAAATGAAAGATTAAAAGTAGCGTCAGTGGCTGAAAGATTGAGTGGTATAATTGTTACAGTACGGACATGTAATGAGAATAAGACTAAGAATGAATGTGGATAGATGATAGAGGGAAAGGCAAACCAGAAAAAGAGTAATAGTTAAATTGCGTGACATTGAAAGATCTTTTGGCAAAGAAGGGTGTTAATGTTAAGATGACTCCATTCCACATGATGGTAAGCAGAAGTCGGGTCCAAATGTGCTAGGCCAAAATTAGATTGCGTTGGAATATTAGCCACAGTTTGTCGGTGACAACGTAAGTGATAACATTAGAGCTTAGTCCTTAAAAGGCACTGTAGTAGCGAATAACACAACTCTTCCTGCAACAGTCTCCAGTGACGGTGAACCAGGACCCGGCGTCGTCATCCCACCAGCGACTCCTGGCGCTCTCCCACAGCGACGTAGAGCGGCGGCTGATTGACAACAAGTCGCTGCTGACCATTGTGGACAAACCGGCGTTAAGGCAGCTGCCCACGTTAGTGGCGTCGCTGGCTGCCAGGGTGGAGAGCGACAAGGCAGTGCTGGCTTGCGTGGGCCAGGTCAAGAGAAGCGATCCTGCGTTGGATTTGACTGATACAAGGTCAGTAGATATTTATTACACATATTTTTTCCATTTATATAAATGTCGACTTTATCAGTCAGACTTTTCACAGTTGTGTTGAGTGAAGATATAGGGGTTTTAAGAGCAGCAGACCAGTACCTTGCTGTCTACTTAGATTAAGTGAGTCCTTTTCAATCTTCTAATGATATTGGCACTAATAAGGAATCCATAAACAAGTGGATTAGGGTAGATTACGTGGCGACCAATGTACGATGTTTTATAGGACTTAAGTTCTTAGGCCACTGTTTCCATATTTGAATACTCGCGAATTTCGTCATTTCGTAAACCAAGGACCATTAACAATGTTATTTAACTTTAAATTGGAATGCCTGAACTTGGTCAGTACCTAGCAGAAGACCGCAGCCAACTCTACATTTTCGTTATATTTGTGGATAAGGATTTACAGCGCGGAAGTGAAACCTCAGTGTTACAATCGCCTATAGGCGACGGTGAATGCTGACCACCAGGCAGGCAGTACGCTTTTTTGTCAACCACATCAAACATATCTACTTTTGCGTCTGTGGTCTATTCGTGATCGGATTGGCTTGTGGTTGGTTTCGTTTTGAAGATAGACTCGTCATCCTCCAAATTCCAGTTGTAAAAGACGCGCTGGACAGAATCTGGTGCCCGTGGATGCAGATATAGTATTCATTCAGTCGTCATTTCAGTTAGTCATTGTTTTGACATCTTTAAGACCAGAGTGAACAAGCATCTTCTAGGCGAGCATGTACCATCTCAGGCCTTACATCGCTTTCCATCAGGTGTGATTGAGGTCTAACGCCTAGCCATTAAAAAAAGTATGACCCAGCCTGACACACGCCGGGTGGATAAGCAGTTTCTGTAAAAGTACACCTTTTGTACGTGTACTTTCACTATATAATTAACTGAAACTATTTATTAAATTAAATAATGTTTATTAGAACTGTCGTCGTTACACTACAATGAATAGAGAAGAGAGAAGACAAAGTTATGTCATAGACATAAATTGGGGGCCCGCGATTACAATTTAATTAAAATGCGGGACCTAAATAATAACAATGGAAATAAACAAAATTAAAATGTTGATTAAAATAATAAAATAACATGCTTCTTACACAATAAAACATTATACTTAGTACTTAATCAACTGGCAATATTACAATTTTAGATATAGCTCTAGTATGCAGTTTTCCATTAGAAGTCCTAACCTTCACTACCCTTACATTATGGTCGTTGCCAGTAAATGTCTTTGTTATAGATGACTCAATACGAGCTTTAAACCACCATGCATTAAAGCAAGGTGCTCTTGTCTTATAATAAGCCTGGTATTGTGGCAAGATTTTGGTAAAATAACGGGATGCTTGGTAGTAAAATCCAGATCAGCGTTACGCAGCCTTCCACCTACGCGAAGAATGCCATTAGAGTCAAAAAACGGATGTAGTGATTTTATAGAACTATTGGCATATTTATTTTTGTAAATACATTTAAGCTCTTCAGCGAAATAATAACCTTGGATTCCTTTAATAATCATCGTCAACGCTTCTCTGAGTTCCACAACTGAGACCACGCCGAGAGGAATGCGAGGACTGTTACAACGTTTTATAAATCGCAATATTAAACCATTACACAAATAGTTTTATACAAGCTAAAAAAAATCTTAAAAAACGGGTCAATAGTCTCTTTATCCACTGTCGACAAAAAATAGTTAGAACCAGATAAACGTAAAGGAGGTTCAATCTCAGAGACAAAAAAGTTATAACTATTTTAGCTTAACAAATAATCTAGCCCATGCTTCCATAAATAATTATTACATATCTCATTTGGATCAACGCCTCTCGAAAGAATATCAGCGGGATTAAATATCCCTGGTGTAAAATACTACGAGGCGTTCTGAGTATTTTTTTAATTGCTACTAATCGATTTCCTATATATGGGGGGTGTTTAACGGGTAATAAATCTAACCACCCCAGAATAATATTAGAATCAAAAAATAAGTGCACACTCGATACATTAAGTGTAGTTGATACACAACTAATTAACTTGGCTAACAATAATGCACCATTTAGTTCTAACTTTGGTATAGTTAGCTTAAAGTTTAGTCCATTAATACGGGACTTGGAACAAAGAAGGTGAATGTGAACCTGGTCATGCACCGTAACTTTAAGATAGACGCAACAACCATAAGCATTAGCAGAAGCATCGCAATAGCCAATCAATTGGATATCGGTAGCCTCAGATATTTGCACATATCGAGATATATTAATATTAGGAATGCTAGTGAGATTGGCATAAAAATCCTCCCACACTTGCTTTAAATCACTGGGTAAAGGAGTATCCCAATCTAAATTATTTCGCCACAGCTTTTGTAAAATTAACTTCACTCTAGTAGTAACAGGGCCAGCAAATCCCATTGGATCAAACGTCCTGCTAATTGATGAAAGTACGTTCCTTTTAGTTGGCACCTCAGGCTTAGGATCCAAAACGTTTCTACTCAGCTGAAACACATCTTTAACAGCATCATATGACAAGCCTAATATTTTAAAGATTGATTTTTCTTGATCTAAATTTTTACAGCTCGTTCCTAAACTATCCTGAGGCAAACCTTCGAGTAACTGAGGACAGTTAGAAACCCATTTATGCAACTTAAAATTGGCTAGCTTACTTATGGAAATCAATTCATCTCTTAGAGATATAGCACCTTCAAGCGAACTACTACCCGACTGGATGTCCTCAACATAAGAATTGTTTCTTATTGTTTCAGCTGCCAAAGGGTAACTATTATTGTATCGATTAGCTAATTCTAAGAGACTCTTTTTGGCCAAATATGCTGAACTTTTTAAACCATAAGTCACTGTTTGTAGCTGGAGGACTTTTAGAACTCCATCCTCGCGCCATAATATATTTTGGAGACACCTATGATCTTCATGTATTTTGATCATTCTGTACATATGACGAATGTCACATTGAATAACAAATTTATAGGTGCGAAAGAGTAATAAAATATCAAAGAGTGAACGCTGGACTACAGGTCCATTGCACATGTAATCATTTAAACTAGCACCAGTTTTTGTTTTTGCGCTTCCATCAAAGACAGCCCTTAGCTTATTAGTTTGTCTATCAGGGCGCAGTACCGCATGGTGAGGTAAGAAAAATAAGGGTTTATCCTTTTCACTACACCGCTCTGTGTCGATAACCTTTGCTTTGAATCTACGCTCAATTGTATATAATCTTTGAAGCGCAATTGCGAATGAATTTGATGGTTCTATATCTTTTAAGTCCACCTTTAAAGGGATTTTAACTACAAAATTATTATTCTGCAATGTCACAGATTCATTAAAAACCTTTTCACTATATTCAAATTCTGGCAAGGATTCCTGATATATTTCAGGGACCTTTTCAGCTTCCCAGAACTGACGAACGGAATGGTCGAGATCCATATCTAAATTTAAAGTATGCATTGCAAGGGTCTTCCTAGTATGGAATTGATTGTAAGACGTAACGATGTATCCCAGCTGAGTATTAAGTAAAGTGGGATCGGCTGGTCCTCCTTCAATTTTGCCATCCTGAATAATTTTAAAGAAGACGTCACAAGCAAGCAACAATGATATTTCTCCCGGTACTGCAAAGTCATTGTCGGCTAAAGCAATATTTTTAGGCATTTTGAAAGCACGTAAATCAATAGCCCTTTGAGGTAACTTAGAAGTTATCTTGTCAATAATTGAACAAGTAATGTGTAAATTATAATCCCGTACTAGAGATTCTATATTCAGATTGATAGCCTTAGATGAATTACTACTGGAGACATTACCCAGAGTACTAATAGACTTATATAAATCAAAATACGGTAGCCCTAGCTGCTTGGCTAAAACAGTAGTGCAGAATGAAGTCTGGCTACCACTGTCTAAAAGGGCCCTAACAATAATCTTTTTACCGTCTGCTCCATGAACCAAGACTTTAGCTGTTGGAAGCAAGACGCTACTCACTAATGGCTGTGCTACATGCATGCTTACCGGTTTGTCACATTCACCCTCCCTATCCACAGGTTCCTTATTCATGTGCAATAAAGTGTTATGCGTTCTGGAATTACAAAAGGTACATATAAATTTATATTTACATTTTTGTGGATGAAAATTGAGACATATTTCACATAAATTATTGTTGTTTACAAATGTAATCCGTTTTTCGGGGGTGAATGAACTAAAACTAGGGCACTTAAATAACTTATGCTCCTGAGTACATAATATACATTGCATTTTATTTACAGCAGCCTTACTCGTAGTAGAGATATTGACATGGGTGTTTACTTTACCATGAGATTTCTCTGCGATGTTAGGACTAGCTTCCTTTGACACTAGCTTTGATTCTAATATTATTCTGGGGTGGTTAGATTTATTACCCGTTAAACACCCCCCATATATAGGAAATCGATTAGTAGCAATTAAAAAATAAGTGCACACTCGATACATTAAGTGTAGTTGATACACAACTAATTAACTTGGCTAACAATAATGCACCATTTAGTTCTAACTTTGGTATAGTTAGCTTAAAGTTTAGTCCATTAATACGGGACTTGGAACAAAGAAGGTGAATGTGAACCTGGTCATGCACCGTAACTTTAAGATAGACGCAACAACCATAAGCATTAGCAGAAGCATCGCAATAGCCAATCAATTGGATATCGGTAGCCTCAGATATTTGCACATATCGAGATATATTAATATTAGGAATGCTAGTGAGATTGGCATAAAAATCACGCAGTTGATGTGCTGTACCTCGCTGTAAACTTGGCAGGTCTAGTAGGCTGGTCACGTGATTATTAATTAAGATTGCTGGATTATCGTAGCGCTTGTTTAATAAATTCAACGCATGCTCATACGAATCACCAATAATTGGCAAGTTATCAATAATTTGTAGGGGCTCTCCCTTTAAATACTTTTTTAGGAAGCAAAGTTTCTGTATAGGCGATATCCTTGTATCCTCATGTACGACTGTATGAAACATCTCTATAAATGGCTTGTAGCCTGATATCTCCTTGCCGTCGAAGATCGGTATCTCCAGTGTAGGTAACTTTGCCACCATATATGACTGAGAGTGATCTCCCTGGGGAGGGGACTTCAGTAGACGCTCTATAATAGACATCAAACTGTAATAACGCTCCTCAATTTCCTCCTCCTCATCGGCTGTTTCACCCAAAAGTTGTAGGTCCAACGACAGCGTTAAATATTTATTGTAAGTTTCAATTAAATTATTCTTTCTAATGAGAATATCCTCCGCGACAAATAGCCTCTCTTTGTCGGCGAAAAACTTTTCTAGTCGTGTAATAGAAGCTTTACACTGACCCTTTGCTGATAACAACTTTTTCTTATCTTGTTCCGTCATTTTCAAAACTCACGTGAATTATTATTTCAATCAATATTCAAATAACTCGTAAACTTATCGAATAATAGATGTGTGTCGTATTTATTTAATAATTGCTGTATAATAATTTCCCAATGTTTACATTTATTTTGTTGACAACATATGACACATGAAATATGATTGACGAGCTTGACAGATTGTTTATAGTTTATGACAATTTTCCAAATCTTTGGTTTCTTGCTTGATGAAATAAATGAAAATCAAAATGTCGTAATATGAGAAAATTTTCCTGAAATTAAAATACTCACAAATGCTCTAATTTTGGAAGAATATGCGAAATAACTGAATATGTTTCGGCACCATGTAAAAGTACACCTTTTGTACGTGTACTTTCACTATATAATTAACTGAAACTATTTATTAAATTAAATAATGTTTATTAGAACTGTCGTCGTTACACTACAATGAATAGAGAAGAGAGAAGACAAAGTTATGTCATAGACAGTTTCAATCTAACATTGGAACAATATCTGCTCGTCTTTTTCTATTAAAATGAAAGAACTAAATAATGATCATTATAATAGTAACCGACCAATATTAAAACTCGAGGTTTTGAACAGCTATTAAGGTAATGGTAGAGAGGAATAGTCGCTCGTTGCTGTGGTTCTGACCTGAGAAAAAGACGTTATTACATCACTGTGCGAACATTGCTCAGGGGTCATAAACCATAAAATCTCACGCAGAACAACGTAACGTGTTGATACGTTTCAAACAATTACGGAAACAAGACGAATTAAATATTATACGATATGAAATAATCATAAACCGTGAAGTATGGACTTCAAAATATTGTTACACTCCGAATTTGTTTGGTAACCTCTCTCAAGGGTGCGATCGTATCTGCAGAGGAAAGGGAAATGCTTTTGACGTCGTTCTTAATTTGTTTTGAGGCAACAAACATTTTTAATTGTAGTTCCCCCCGTCTTTGATTAAGGTTATTGTTGAAGATGGATATGACTTTGAATTATAATATTCTCATGGAGTAGTTCAATTAAAGTTTTAAGACTTTTGGTGGTTATCGTGCTAGATAAAGGCAAATCTATAGCCATCGTTGCTCGTGACGTCAAATCCATCCCCAGTGTCTTGATACCTGGTTGTCCAAAACCGTGCGTTTTTTGCGCAAGTCAAGACTTGCTAATTAAATCGCGTCTTGTATGAACAAAAGTGTTACTTTTGAGGATGTCTGTAGAAAACCTGCAGTGCATTTTTTCTATTTAAGTGCGAGTCTCCTTTCGAGTCTCTATTTTTACGACAGTGCTTAATTAAACTTTAATTTATCAAAATAGCAATCAAAATAGTCTGATTGAAGTGAAAGGTGTAATTAAATTTTTGATTATAGTAAATCTAACTTTTATCTTTGAAATAATTTGTTAAAGTGGTTGTCGTACGTCAACAGATTAAAGGTGGCAGCACACTTATTATTTCGGAAGGGAAACGCCTCTATTTTACTATGAACGCTACGGTACGGCGCATGGTTACGGAACGTAGCGAATCGCCTCTTGTTCTTTTAACTTTCATCTTAGGGGATGAAAGTTTATATGGGGAAACAAGATTAGTTAGACTATTTTATTCGAAACTTCACAGGGGTACTCCTTTCGATAAATAAGTAAACACATGTTGGAAAAATGCGATGACAAAGTTAGTCAGAAAATCAACATATTTTTTCGTCATTATCAAAGACTAGCTGACCGGGCGAACTTCGTACCGCCTAACAGTCAATTCTTTAATTTTTTTTAATACTTATTCTGCTATTATAGACCCGGTGTCACGAATAGCAGAAAAAAAGAAAGTTAATAAGTCAACAATTACATTATGTAGGTAATTAATTTTTTTTTGGTTCATTATTTTTTCTTTCCGTAAGAACCATCCTCGTACTTCAAGGAATATTATAAAAAAAGAATTAGTGATATCGGTTCAGCTGCTCTTGAGATTTTCGCTTAGCAACACATTCAGCGATTCATTTATATATTATAGGTAAAACCTTGAATTTAGACTGTTTGGAAAATAAATATGTGCATGATTATGATTAGTAAAAAAATAAGTACCCTAAAATATTTAAAAATAACTACCATGTTGATGAAGTTGCGGGCAAAAGCTAGTTTAGACATATTAGATATCTGTCTTGATATTATTTTACTCTTAATTAGAATTTTGCTTACTAGACGTAAGTAAAAGCGTTGATAGATAAGTTATTGAAAGCGAGCATGAACCATCTCTGCAGGCTGGGTGAAATAAATAATAAATCATATAATTTATTTAAATACGTTCCTAGTTTTAATGGTTTTATCGAAATCAGGAGTTACAGACTTAATTTATGATTAATACAAATCATTACATAACAAAGTGATGGCCGATTGATCAGCACATACTTACAGTGAAAGTCTACGCCAAATCTTCAAGATTGATTAAAGTGGAATAGAGTGTATTAATTTTGTTTAAGTCTCCACTGAGTTATGTAAACGTAGAAGGTTGTCTTGCATTTTTAATTCAATTTAACTTATGACGCGGCGATCGTGAGAATGTTGCCAGATTGCAATTGTTGAAGATCGTGGTATAATCCACATTAACTGGTAGCTGGCCACTAAACATCATGTTTGTATAATGTTCTTTTTATAGTTGACAATGTTAATTTGGTATCCATGTAAACAAGCTGTGTAAAATATACCTCTGCAAGAACTTCTGGTGTTTCAGGTTATGGGCCCAGGACTTGCCTAGTTTTAATTAAATAACTCCTATTTATTTCTCAAGTATCATGGCGCAATTTTCAAGGCTAGAATTGTTGAATAAGGACAATTACGAAACTTGGAAAATTCAGGTACAAGCTTTACTTATAAAAGCGGATTCATGGAGTTATGTTAATGGCAGAACTGCGAGGCCAGAAGTGAGTAACAGTGATGAGCAATCGATCGAAAAATGGATTGCGGCAGACGAAAAGGCAAAGGCAGACTTAGTGTTATCAATCAGTCCAAGTGAATTGAGGCATGTTAGAGGATGCGTAACTTCACGTGACATATGGTTGAAGCTGGAATCGGTTTATGCGTCAAAAGGTCCTGCACGTAAGGCAATCTTGTTAAAGCAACTTACTCTATGCCGTATGCTAGAGGGCGAGGATGTTCGAGAGCATCTATCTAAATTTATAGGAGCAGTAGATAAGCTGAACGATATAGGTATAGAAATTCATGATGATTTGCTATCTATTTTGTTGCTGTACAGTCTACCTGCGAGCTATGAAAACTTCAGATGCGCAATGGAATCCCGCGACGAGTTACCTAAGGTCGATTTCCTAAAGATTAAAATTTTAGAGGAGGATAGCTCGCGACGTCAATCCAATACTTTGGAGGTTCAAGGAGCTATGTTTGTGAAGAAAAATGTACCAAATGGGAAGAAATCAAAGTCTAAGAAAAATGAGAGTAGTACTTCCAGTACCAATGAAGGATTTCGTTACAAATGTTTTAAATGTCACAAGATAGGTCATAAAGCTAGTGAATGTCGTATAAAGAATAATAACCAAGATTCTAGGTGTGCAACTGTAGAAGTAGAAGAAGATATTTTTGAAGTTTTTAATTGTAATCAAAATTTTAATCGTTTTCAGAATAACTTTATTTTAGATAGCGGTTGTACATCACATCTTTGTAACAAGAGGGAAAGATTTGGTAAAGATTTTATACAGTATGACGCAAAATTAAATCTAGCGAGTAATCTGTCGACAAATATCAAAGGTAAGGGTAATATAAGTCTTTGTATTTCAAATGATGAAACTAAAGGTCAGATTAATTTTCAAAGCACTTTTTTTGTTCCTGACTTAAGAAGTAATTTAGTTTCTGTAGCTAAAATTACTGATACCGGTCATGATGTCATTTTTAAAAGGGATAATGCCTATATTATCGACAAACAGGGGATAGTTAAAATGACTGCTGATCGTATGGGGAATTTATATCGTGTGAGAGAAATGAAAGATCCGACGAATGTAGCTTTGAATGCTGAGAATGTGGATGTACGTTTGTGGCATGAGCGCATGGGACATTTGAATACAAGAGATCTTAAGAAATTACTGAACACTTATGGAATTGATGTGAAGACAGATGAGATGAATGAGTTATATGACTGTGACATTTGTGCGAAAGGGAAGATGACTACGTTACCTTTTTCAAAGACGAATGGTCCATGTGATACAAAACTATTAATTGTACATTCGGATGTAGTTGGACCGATGAGAACTCAATCACTCGGTGGAGCTAAGTTTTTCGTTACTTTTATAGATGACTCTACTCGTTGGTGCGAAGTCTATCTATTAAGTAAGAAGAGTGAAGTATTTAATGCTTTCAAAACATATAAAGCTTATGTTGAAAATCAAACAGGAATGAAGATAAAATCTCTTCAATCTGACAACGGCGGTGAATATTGCAACAAGGAATTCGACGAATTCATGCGAATTGAAGGTATTCAACGTCGATTAACCGTGGCACACACACCTCAAATGAATGCTGTCAGCGAACGCATGAACCGTACACTTACTGAGATGGCTCGATGCATGTTATTATCTTCAGGTTTGAGTACAGGTTTTTGGGCTGACGCTGTTGTGAATGCTTGTCATATAAGGAATCGTTGTCCAACAAGTAGCTTAAATGGTGATACTCCGTATGAAAAATGGTACGGAGAACCAGCGAAACTGGATTACATTCGAAGTTTTAGTTCAAAATGTTTTGTTTTGGACAAAACGCCAAATAAAAGTAAATTCATGGCAAGAGCACGTGAGGGCATCATGGTTGGATATCCTAGAATGTCCAAGGGATATCGTGTGTGGATACCACAAGAGCATAAGGTTGTCATTGCAAGAGATGTCAAATTTCAAGAAAATACTTCTGATAAAACTTCTGTTAAATGTCCGAATCCAGATGAGAAGCCTAAAATTCAAGAAAAGTTTGTAGATATAGAAACGAATTCTAGGAATATTTCTAGTGATAATAAAACTGTCATAAATAACGTTTCAATTAATAGAGATAGAGAAGAGGATGAAGGCTTATCACCAACAGAAAACGAAAATAACAATAATCAGACTGTTAATGATGAAGAGATTAGTGAGCCTATCAAAATATTGAAGCGAGGTCCAGGTAGACCGAAATTACAAAAGGGTCAACGAGGGAGGCCAAAAAAGATCTTCAATATGATAGAGATAGAAGAACCACATACATCTGCTGATGATATTACAATTGATCAACCGATTGAAGAAACGCGAGACGAAATTGAATACTTAGCCGCTGCCACAGAAATCTCATTAGATGATGCGTTATCTAGTGATGAACGTCAGGGTTGGATGGATGCTATTTTATCCGAAGTGAAAAGTCTTGTGAAAAATGAAACGTTTCAAATCGTGAAAAGACCAGCTGATCGTCAAATTGTTGGATGTCGTTATGTTTTAGTCAATAAATACAATGTTGATGGATCTATGAAGAAGAAGGCACGACTTGTAGCAAAGGGTTACAGTCAAAGATATGGTGTAGACTATTACAAAACATTTGCACCTGTAGCCAGACTTCAAACAATTAGATTGTTGAGCGCAATCGCTGCGGAGATGAATATGGAAATTCACCAAATGGACGTGAACACAGCATATTTGAACGGTTTTCTTGATGAAGAAGTGTATATGAAAATTCCAGACTTAATGGAAGAGACACTGGATAAACTTATTCATCAAGAACATGAAAATTCAATAGTGGGAAAGCGTGCCAGGGATATGTTGAACGATATTCATGCAGGAGGAAACGCGTGTATTTTGAAGAAATCATTGTACGGATTAAAACAAGCGGGTCGTCAGTGGTATATACGACTAGATGAAAAATTAAAAGAGATGGGTATGCAACCTACATTGAATGAACCTTGTCTATACTTCAAGAAAAATGCAGATGGCATAATACTTCTCGTGACAGTTTATGTTGATGACATTTTAGTTGCATGTCAAGATAGAAAATGTATTATTGAGTTCAAGAAAAAATTATCGACGGAGTTTGAACTTAAGGATTTTGGAATTGCAAAATGTTGTCTCGGTATTGAAATCGAAAAAAATGCTAGAGGTGTAAAACTATCGCAAAAGAAATATGTAAGTAATATTTTGAAGCGATTCAGCATGGAAGATTGCAATCCCGTTTCCACGCCAATGGATAGTGGAACAAAGTTCGATATAAGTACGAAAGCAAGTGGAAATGAAAAGTGGCCATATCGTGAGTTGATTGGAGCTCTTATGTATTTGAGTGTTGGAACAAGACCTGATATTTCTAATACTGTTTCTAAACTTGCTCAATTTACTGAAAATCCGTCTAAAGTACATTGGTTATGTGCTAAAAGAGTTCTTCGATATTTGAAGAAGACTATTGACTATTGTTTACATTACAGGAAAACAGGACAATCAGTTCAGGGTTATTGTGATGCTGATTGGGGAAACTGTATTTTGGATAGACGATCTTATTCTGGATATGCTTTTATACTTGGAGGTGCAGCTTTATCGTGGAAGTCACAGAAGCAGAGAACTGTTGCAACGTCTACAACGGAGGCTGAATACGTAAGTTTGGCAGAAGCAATGAAAGAAGCTGTGTACCTGAATAGTTTAATGAATGAGATCGGTATGGTAGGGATGTCCAAAATAGAAATGTTTGTCGATAATAGAGGTGCGATTTGTCTCGCTGAAGATCCCGTATTTCATAGCAGGAGTAAGCACATTGATATAAAATATCATTTTGTGCGTAACGTATTGAAAGATAGAGAGATTACCTTGAGACATTTGTCGACAGATTACATGGTAGCCGATATTCTTACCAAGTCCTTACCTCTTGCAAAACATTCAACATGTGTTAAAGGTTTAGGTTTAGTGGATTCTTAGTTAATGCAGATTATGAGGGGCGTGTTGAAGATCGTGGTATAATCCACATTAACTGGTAGCTGGCCACTAAACATCATGTTTGTATAATGTTCTTTTTATAGTTGACAATGTTAATTTGGTATCCATGTAAACAAGCTGTGTAAAATATACCTCTGCAAGAACTTCTGGTGTTTCAGCAATTACCATTAATCATTCGAATGGACGTGCGAAATCGATTGAATTTTCGAGTAATTTGTTATAATCGAACTATGCGTTATTAAGTTAAGTTTTCGAATGGTAAGCCTACTACCTTGTTAGTCCTAATCGGTTAGCGTAAGAATATTAGGCAGTTAAAAATTGTAATAAATATTAATAAAATAAAAAGATTATTTATTAGATAAAATTATTATGCAGCTTTACTGACCACTCCACTACGATGGTGTCAATTTAAAGTTAGGTGATTTATTTAAAAAAAAATATTTTAGGAGTTGTGCCTATTTTTAAAATTGGTTACTTGATATTAAATCTACACAATTGTTGTATTCCACTTATGGGTGACAAACGTAAACTAAAAACATTTACGCAAGATGTTTAAGAAACACGTCTTTTAGCAAATATTAGAAAACCATTTCGACTTTGCCTTGAGTACTCAACTTTTGAGCAAATAGTTGATTTCTATGCCGTTTCCTTCGACGGGCGAAAGTTATTTTCGTTTCGATGTTACCTCAAGACACACGGCTATAAAATTATGCAAGTTTTATATATGATTTAATGCATTTTGAACTCTAAGTTGACTGTTGAAAGGCTACAGTTATTTTGAGTTGAGACGAAGCAAAAACAATAGTTAAACGTGGTAATAAATTTGAATTGGTTGTTAGGTTTTATTGTCATGGGAAACCATATGGCTTTTTGAATTGCTTTATAGAGCTTTCTATGGTTTTATGGCGGAATGTATTTTTAATTGGTTGTGTGATGTAACTTGGAATCGTAACTAAGAAATGATCTTTGATATCCGCTACCATAGTCCAATAAATATTTTTTTTATTATTTTTACAATGTTTGGAAAACTTACAGCTGTCGTGACTCGAACCCGCATCTTCCACAATCAGGGCGGATGCGTTGACCAATTACGCCACCGAGACTTTTTTTCCGAATTTTTTTATACAAAAACAATAATATCTATTCATATATTTTTACGCTCACATAACGCCAATTATTTAGTCCAAATTCTATATCTTAAGCACTTGTGTTATGGATACTAGATGAAGGACAGAGGTTCATAATACTTTAGATATCTTTAAATAAAGTTAAATAAATACCACTATAATTAACCGTGACCCGAAATTATAACCAGGATTTGAACCCGGAGTGCCCGATGAGGAGGCAGTGTCACTGACCACTTCACAAGGCGTCAAAATTACTTACCGCGTAAAAATGCACCAAAAGGTCTCCGCTCGGTATAACGTTTGAACACAAGTGGTTTACTGATAGGAATTTTAGATTCAGATGTCTGGGATTCGATCGTCAGGAGAGTACAGCTCTCGGTTTGCGTGCTGACAAAGCTTTTTTAAAAATTTGGAAAATACATGAAAAACTATTTTGGAATTATTTTTGCGTTAACAAACACGCAAATATTTTTAAAATCAGAAAATACACTGAAAACATCGATGGCCAGGGAGGGAATCGCAAAAAAAATAATCCTAAATAATATCTATGGTAGAGATGGGCGATAGTTGTAAAAAAACACAATTGAATTGTTCGAATTATTTAAAATGGCATTTCGAATAAATATTTTTAATTCAAATGATTACACGTCATTCAAATTTTCATTTGAAATCTTTACCTTTCGTCAGCCGACGGGACCACAAGCTGAACGTGCCTTCCGAATTACGGAGAAAAAAATTATTTGATAAATTTTCGGTACCGTCGGTACAATTTTAAGTACCGTCCGCGCATTGGTAGCTAAGCTATCGTCCTCAAAGTGCACAATTACTTAAAACAAGTAATTTTTGGAATATTATGTAAGTGATACCTACTCGTAGGTACTTTGTTATAATTTTATGTACGTTAATTGTATATTTTTTTATTTAATAGCTTTTGTCAACTTATAAAAATGTACACTAGGTAGGCTCCTAAACTGAAATAATGTATTGAACTAAATTTCGCGATAATCCTGGTTATTACAAAATAAAAATTTTGTTTAAACAAATCTAAATGTTTTTCTGAGGTCGGTCAAGTGACAACGTTTATTTCAAATGTTGAGTATGGCACCGATCTTTTTAGTTTTTAATTTTATCGTTTTTAGTTTTGGAGGTGCTTTTTTTTTAAATTAAATTTTTGCTTTTTAGAGTTGTAAGTATAGAAATTTTCAGGAAACAATCTCGAGACCATTTAGACAAACTTTTAAACAAAGTTATTATGATTATTATCGATGTCAATTAAATAGGCATTATTAGGTACTTTTAACTCAAAAACTAATAATAATAATAATATATTTCCACGCTCACACCAATTATCTAGTCCGAAGTAAGTATCATTAAGAACTTGTGTTACGGTTACTAGATAACGGACATTTTTTTTTTAATATACATAATAATTTTTTAGATATTTTTATAAATAAACTTAAATAAATATATAAACAACCATGACTCGCAAACAAACATTCGTGTTCGTCACACAAACATTTGCCGCTACCAGGATTCGAACCCGAACCGCTTGATGTGTAGCCAGCTGTCCTGACCACTCCACCTCGACGGCGTCTACTAAAACTACTTGTTTAAATGGGATCACATGATAAGCTTCGGTGGCGTAGTGCGTAAGAGCGTCGTCTCCTACCCGGGAGGCACTGACACCAATGTGTTTTCAAATTTTGAATTCATATGTACGTTTAATCGACGCTTTTACGGTGAACGAAAACATCGTGAGGAAACCTGCACACACCTATGCAGAAGTTCTTAGGTTGTGGGTTAAGTCGACCAACCCGCACTTGGCCAGCGTGGTTGACTAAGGTCTAATCGCCCCTAATGTGGGGTAGGCTCGAGCATTCGGTGGGGACATTATATGAGCTGATGATGATGATGATGACATGACAAGCACCAGCTTTCAAGCGTTATAAGAATCTTTAAAATTGGTACACCCAGTTCTTTACTGGGTGTACCAATTTTAAAGTTTCTTATAACTTTTGGAAGCTGGTTATGAGGTAACACACATAAAAAAACATACAGTCGAATTGAGAACCTTCCCCTTTTTTTGAAGTCGGTTAAAAATTTTACGTAGTCGCTTAAAATGACACAAATACCATAAAAGCAAAAGGCACTGCAGTGACAATTGAACAAACTGAACCGTAATTAAAACGGTTAAATTCAACTGAATAGTCAAACAAAGAGTCCCACGTCATTTCTCCGTTACTTCACTCAGAAGAGAGGTATTGTGTAAGTTTTTGTAACTAAAGAAGTAATTGTGGGAGCCGCCTCGGCGTTTGATACGGTTAATTGCTATCATCGAGCTTCTACACTCTGGGAAGTGTATTCGTTATGTTAATTTGTTTATTTAATCTGCTGCTTTGTCTGTATTTACCGCAAACAATGTTTTAATTTGTGTGATTTTTTTTATAATTTAATTTGGCTTTGGTTCTTTTATACCCTTCGTCGTAATCATCATAACAGCCTTTACAATTGGATCCACTGCTGGGACACAAGGCCTCTCTTTCTCATTGGTAGACGGAGTATAAGGCGATCAATACCGCTTATCCATTAGTCGCCATCTACGACACCCATTGGAGGATACGTGGTGATGATATTCTATTCTACCGGCATCACATGGTTAGTATTTATACCCTTACCGTCAATTTTATCGCGAGATTTACTTTTTGAATACTCTTACCACGAACCAATCTATCATAAATATTTCCTCTCAATATACATACTCTAAATATAAGCTAATATTATACGTTTCTCTTCTTGCAGGCCCGTAGCAGGAGTGCTGATGAGCTACTCGCGCGGCTGCACGGCAGTCCTGTCCCAGATGTCAGAGAGCGAGCGGGAAGCCGTCGGCAGCGTCACCCCCCGCTCGCCCACCGACTCGGCTAGCGACGGCTACCACTCGGACAGCGATGACTCGCACCAATTGCCTGACAGGTGTGATCTTAAAATGACAATATGTCCTAGTCAGGAAAACCTATGTCCTAGTCTATATGTCTAGGTCAGCGGTGCACCTCTCCCTTTCCTGGGAGTGCGGCTGCTTCCGACAACGCTTTATATCCACTAGGATTGATCAATAGGCGTTGATTAGTCGGTAAGGGTCTGACATAACCTTTAGGCCGCCCTTAGATATCTCTGAGGATTCCACCGCCTCCTTCCCTCGAGGTCCAGAAGCTCTTCTTTATTCTAAAAAATAAAAGGGAAAAGGGAAAAAAACGAAAACGCATATTTAGCGTAAAAGACTAGTACTTAGGCGTCAATTCCACGAGTCTATCGGGACTATGTTATCGCCGTAGCATCTTAATTAAAGTATATGTGAGTCCCTCAGGACGATCTTATCACGACATTTATTAATATAGTATTTAGTGACATGACTCCTCAGGACGACAAAGCTTCAGCTGGCTTAGTAAAAACAAATTGAAATAAACCAAGCACATTAATACGAGTTTTTATTAATAACACTCCATAACTGGTTTTCAGAAGCAAAGTGGTGTCACAGTACGCTAGCGTATGGGCGCGGGCAGCCGACGAGGCATTGCCAGCGCTCGCGGCTTTGGAACCACTACGGCACACCCCACATCTGAAGTACAAGATTGTCTTCTCCGTCGTAGTTGTAAGTACAATATTCAATTTACAAAGATGCATTTTATCTCAAGAAAGTCCCACGTTGGGCGCCAATTTGATTTGTCCTAGTCCCATGTTGGGTGCCAGTTTTTTAGCCAATCTTGTTTCAATATCACTCTTAAGTAGCAAATTAAGGCTGTTAATAAGAACCGGGACAATTGGCTTCCCTTTCGAAAAGGGCGATGAATTATAACGTCTTTGGGTCAGGTCGTGGGCGACACCTGTTGAATTTGCAACCTGAGAGAGCAATTCATTAGCAGCGAACTACATGGATATGATTTGATTATTTTATGGGTTTAAGAAACCTGATTATGGTAATGTTTCTTCTATTTTTTTATAATTTGTTTAAACCGAATCTGTGGTCTAATAACTTTGCTCAATGGCATCAGACTAAGTCTTTTTTGAATTCTGTCGGACTAGCACTATCTTGTTAAAGTATGTCACCATTATAAAATAGTATTAGCAGCATTGCGTTTCCCACAGTTAGCTATAAGTCAGCCATCTCTAAACGTTTAGGGGGTTTTGAGTGAAGCACGCTTTCGTCTAGGGCCTTATTATCATCACTACAGACAAAGACCAATAGCAGCCCTGAGTAGGTTTTAACAGGTTACTCTCCTATACAAAATATTTGACGACCCCATAAGCCCAACACAGCTTTTATAATAATTTGTCTCTAGGACACAAAAGACCCTCTTTTTGTACCTTCTTCTTTGTCCTACCCTGCTTCCTACTTATTTTGGGTTCGGTACAGTATGTCATGATATCGATAATATCTGTTAGAATGTTATTTCTACAAAATAGATATTAATATGTAGAGCTCATTGAAATTAAAAGGAGCTGAGTACCGTTAACAGTACACGGGCTACTCAGAGCTACGCGTCGTGTACCGTTTTCGGTACACTGGATGACTGGACAGTTAACGTGATACAAAATCACTGTCATTGTAATATACTAGCGTTAATCTGTGGTTTAGCTCGCGTTAATGTCGGTTATCGTGCCAAAAAGTATTCTATGTCCTTCCCAGAGTCTTAAAATATCTCTAAACCAAATTTAAAATCGGTTTAGTAGTTTCGGATCCTTCAATGCAAGCAAACAAACAATCAAATCTTTTCTATTTATCATATTAGTTATAGATTTATTACCTGTGATTTCAATAATTTTGCACAAACGCAAGCAGATCAGGCTATCCGAATCTGTTAAATTTCTTCAATAAATTTTCAACCTCATTCCACGATCATAGAATTTAAGGTCTGCCATGCGTATATTTGTGCTAGGAGTAAAAGGATTCTTCTCACATTCTTCAGCTATCGTTCCGCGCGGCAATAAGCCTGCGTGACCGTCGCCTGAGCGAGGTGAAGGCGCTCCTGGGCGGAGCTGAGTGTAGCGAGCCCAGCGTAGGGCGCCTTCTATCCGCCGCCGCTGCCTTGCTGCGGGACACCGCGCATTCCTTCCCACTGGGCGACGCTGAAAGGACTGTTATTAATCAGGTAGAACAACTAGCAACTCATTTTGTCTGCCTTGAGGTGGAGTAGTCAGTACAGCAGTCTATATGTTTTCGGCCTAGGTGGCATTCACACTGACGTGGAAGATATTCAACTTTTAACCATGCTGAGTGCTTGAAATGAAAAAGCTCTTTATTTAAATGGACTTTGCTGAGTACTTTTAAATCGTCAAAACCATACCATCACTTCAGGTCGAAATATTTATTCCACTTAAATAATTATTATACTGAGACGTAGAAGAAACAGCGAAAGTAAATCCACAGCTTACAATTTCGTAATGATTTTAAAACATCATCATCATCATTTATGAATGTATCTGGAATGGTTCGTTTCTAAAGGCAGTATTGTGGCCAGGTGCTGAGTACGCTACGGGAGTACCCGTGCCTGGGCGCGTGCGGCGCGCTGCACGCGCTGGTGTCGGCCGCGTGCCGCGCCGCGTGGGCCGTCTGCCTGCACGAGCCGCCGCTGCGCATCGACACTGACTTCACCCCGGGTCAGTATCTCACTACACTCGTTCCTCACGACGTCGAAGTCACCGCCACAGTCTGGTTGCCTGGTGTGGACAACCGTGCGTCTTTCGCGCAATTTTCTACCACGGGCAACAAGGCTGTGGAACCAACTTTCGCCAGCGGTGTTCCCGAACCGATATGACCTGGATATCTTCAAAAAAAGAGCGTATTATTTCCTTTAAGACCGGCAATGCATTAGCGATTCCTCTGGTGTTGCAAATGTCCATGGGCGGCGGTGTTCACTATTAGGCTAACCATAGATTTATTATTACTGACGTTAATAGATTGGCAATAAATCGACTAGGGTGAGACCAATAGTTATTTATTATACAAGAGTGGAAAGTTCCTTTTTAACCGCGTGCTCGATTTGGATGACCGAGCAAGCGAAGGATTCTAAATTAGAATCCTGAGCGTCAGCGAGGGAAACAAACGAGCACAAGGTGAAAAATCTTTCCACTCGAGTGCAATACGTAACTTTTCATCCCACCTCAGCGAGGAAATGACAAAATAATCTTCATTCTAATCATAAATTTGGCACCATAGAGGTTACATTAAATAGGTTTAATGACGTTTTGAATTTACAATTATATTGAGTACTCATTATATGTGATGTTCTAAATTCAAATCTACTTTGCCGCTCAAGCGAATAAAATAGAATTTTCCAGCCAGATTTCGAAGCGCAAAATTACACTTTCCGAGGTGGTGGGATGAAAAAAAATATATCGATGTGTGCGTAATGCGCATGTGTGCATGATAAATAGTACTGCAGTCTGACAGTTGCTGTCTTTTCTACGTGACTGGCCTCCTTAGGCCCCCTGCGTGTACGTGAAATGGTCTCGTCTATCTATCTCGCTCTAATATGCGCGTTAGTATGCTCTTTCTCTTTTTGTCCTTTTTCCCATAAAAAAAATTTAAAATATCCGCATCCACATCATGAATGGTCTGGTCAAATCAATGAATAATCAGCGTTTGACGATATTAAAAACATTACTAATCATATCGTAAAATTGTTATATTAACCACCGTTAAAGGCGTTTATATCGATTTGCTTTTCTGATGCATCATTGCGACGATTTTTATTCCGATAAAAATCCTATTATTAATGTGATAATTGAAGATAAAAGTGAAGTGAAATGTTACGACACAAAATTATATGTTCCTTCTTTATTTACAATTTTTATTAAACCTTTAACGTAATGTAAAACCTACATTAACGATATGGCGAGATGTGGATCGACATATCGTCAAACGTTGACGTTTAAATGATATGGACAGGTTTAGCTGGCCATTTTATGAAATGATCGGCTTCATCATGAAGTGATCAATTTTAAGATCTAGCTACGACAGGTACATACTATTATTACTTTTTTCTTTACTAATAATATAATGGGATCGGCGCACTTTACGTGCACCATTTCAGCAAAGCGTCCCCGGGCTGGCTTGGATTATTACATAAGTGTAGCTAGTTAAGTGACGTCTAAAGCCAGAAATAGCAAAAAAATCCTCTGAAAGTATGTAGTAGGTTTAAACACTACAAGAAAAAGACAACATAGCACTTAACTAGAGTCAATAAACTTTGTAATCTACAACTATAAAATAAGGTCGAAAATTGCTTGAAAAGTTATCGACGGCTCCGTGGAATGTACGCCGAAAATTACACTGCCTAAAAGTGGTTACGCCACACGAACTCTGATGGTTGATCGTATTTTGACTACCTACCCTCATTACGAAAACTCACTTATTTTGATTTTTCACCCTTTTTCGATATTACTGATAATCTCTCCTCTTCCTTTTTGAAGTCGGTTAAAAAAGTTCATGTGGCATAACTGAAATTACTTTTTTTAAACCAGTGATCTACAAGTTAATCAAGTTTTTCCCTATTCCAGTGGTGATGAATCCTGAGAAACACGTACGCTACTCGGTGGGAGAGGCGAGGGAGCGGCGATCAGACCTGATCAAGTCTTTCGTGTGGCCAGCACTCATGGATGGCAACCGCTGCGTGTTTAGAGCGGTTGTGCTTACGTAGCGAAGTGCTTCTTGGCCTAAAATAAATGAACAAACGAAGCATATTTTGGCTAACATATAACATACCTGTATTCACACATATTACTATTAGACCGCACAGTGCGTGTGAACCATAGATTTAAAATTACTGACGTTTATAGATTGGCAATGAATCGACTAGGGCGTGACCAAAATGTGCATGTGTGCGTGAAAAAGAGCACTGCAGTCTGACAGTTGCTGTCTTTTCTACGCGACTGACAGGCCGAATTAGGCCACCTGTGTGTACGTGAAATGGTCTCCTCTATCTATCTCGTTCTAATATAAGTGTAAATATGTTCTTTCTCTGTCACATTGCCCATCTACACTTTCCTATGTCTATAGCGTGAACGCACAGAGTTGTTTAAACCTATTTATTGAAAATACTTGAGTGGGTTCGTAGTTTAAAATGAACGCGCAGCTAAAGTTGCTAGCTAGCTATATTACGCAACGCCCAGGTCGAGATGTCAAAAGCAACTTACATATCAAAAGTTTAAATTTTGAAGTAGAGTGCCACAAACTAATTTGACCCATAGCCCGTAGGAGATGTCGCTAGAAGTGAACAAAATTAGTGTTAAAGAAAATGTCAAAATGTATAGGTAAATTGTAGGTAGTTCTGATTTTTGCCGCCGTTTAGATAAGTTTGTGGCACTAACTTTATAGGTAAGACTGGAAGCAACACTAAATAAGTGAAAACAACTTTTTTGGCCCCAAGTAACTTTTTAATGTTTATTAATTAATGTTTCCGTTCCCTACCTGTCTCTTTCTAACTAAAGCCACAAGTAATATGATGACGTACGTACACGTATGACGTATTAGGACGTATTACCACTAGTGTGCTCTAGTGGTTAGAAAGAGACAAATAGGAAATAAGAAATTTCAAGGACAATTTTTTTATCTTCACTTTTTTATTGGTAGTGTGGCGGTCCAGTTTCGCCTATAATTTTCTTGGTGGCACTCTAAAAAAACGTCAGTTATTTCCACGACGTGAACTACGCAACAGAAACGTACCAATCACAGAGCTGTATTCAACGCAATGCGCTTACTTATTCAAGAGTCGTTTGAGTATTGGCTTGCTTCATGGAACGCACCGAGAAAAGCCTTACTACACTTACATATTATTTTACTTGGACAAGTATTGTTTGTGAATACGGGTGATAAAACATTTCACCAGGTTATTGGACAATTTCCTGATGAAGTAGGTTTGGGGATGAAGAATAATATTTTTCGCCCAAAATTTAAGAAGCCGATAAAGCATACTTAACTTGACCAATAAAAGAAACCAGGTCATCTGAGAAAGATAAAAACTCAAACTCAAATTTCTTCATTCATTTAGGTACAATTTGTACACTTATGAAAGTCAAGTTTGATGCCATCGGTTCAAGAGTCTACCAGGAGGCCTTGTTCTGAGAAGAACCGGCAAGAAACTCAACATGTTTTATCCTCCCTTTACGGCTATGGGCGAAACTGCTGAATTTAATGGCTTCATCCGTTACATGGTCATTCGGTTTCAATTGTGTACGTGGTTAGGATATTGGAAAGAAAGTAAATAACATTCCCAAAAAGTTATTTTATTATCTATTGTTAAGTATTGCGATGTATGTATTATGTATTACCGTTCTTACAGTAATGTTATGTAACATAATTTCTATGTGACAGTACCCGTAAAACTTTGTACAAATATTAACCTTTCATTTATTTATAATAAATTATTTTTTAATTATTATTTCTCTCTAGGCTTTAAGTTTACGTTGTATGGTCTATAAATAAAGATTTGGTAGTTAAGTGTATTTTTTTTCTAAAACGCTAATGACTGACACTCGGTTTTACCTGCGTATATCCTATTTTCGTTGGCAACCAAGATATTCTATGTTCATCCAGTGTCCACCCTGAAAGCATTCTAAATATTGGTGAAAGAATATAGTTCCAGAGATTTTCCGAGACTCATCTCTCAGAGACTTTCTCTAAGTAAAGAAACTCACAAACTTACAAACTTTTCCTCTTCATTAAATAATAATGGAATAGGTAAACAAATATGCAGTTTTGACGACTATGTCGTACATCACATATGACCGCCTGCTGGTAAGCGGTAACATACAAATATATTTTTTTTAATTATTTAATAACAACAACATCTCTAGCAGTCTATGCTACATTTAACTTTACATTTAAATAGATACTCAGATTGTGTATAAAGATGGTATGCAGTGTATAATATAATTCGGTGGCGTAGTGCGTAAGAGCGGTCTTCCACCCGGGAGGCACCGGTTCGAACCCCGCCACGTACCAATGTGTTTTCAAATTTTTAATTCATATGTACGTTTAATCGACGCTTTTACGGTGAAGGAAAACATCGTGAGGAAACCCTATGAAGAAATTCTTAGGTTGTGTGTGAACTCGACCAACCCGCACTTGGCCAGCGTGGTTGACTAAGGCGTAATTGCCCCTAATGTGGGGTAGGCTCGAGCCCCTCGGTGGGGACATTATATGAGCTGTTGATGACTCATTTTATTATGCGAGCCCACTAAAATTTGCTTTTCAGTAGAATGTTTGCTACAGACGACATTGCCAGGTACTTTTAATGTTGTCGGTAAAAAAGGCATTCCACTGACAAACATTGGTGAAAAAATAATAAATGCTATTGAAAACTTTTGTCGTCATCTGGAATCCAGACCACTATAAATGTGCAGGCAACATTACTGCCCATCTACCAAGACGGTGTCAAGAAAAAGGAAAACATACAAGCATAATACAGTTTAAGATTATAAACAGACAAGAAATTGTTATTGTTAATCATATCAGATAAATGAATTATTCACAACTCTATGACGAAAGTGAATCAAGGATATGACTCAACTAAATAACAAAATAATGTAAATTCTTTGTTTTTGATCAATGATGATCAACTGATTCTATTCATGACAAAAGTGACAAAGGCGGGGATTTCTTAAAGATTTTTGGAATAGGCTGTCAAATCATCTATGTTACTATTTTCAAAATCAGAAATAACAAAATCAAAGAACTGTTCTCTATCTATTGTATTACTTATTCATCTGTATCGAACTACGTGCCCATCGGTATGTATGACGAAGTTAGCTCGAAGCCTATATCATTGACTCATTCCCACTATCGCCTGTTTATCAGTCATTGATAAGATTGCCTATACACCGATATATAGTCTAACGTCGTATCAGTACAGTAAACCAGATTACGATTGCAAGAGCGCGTTTAGTGAACAGTTTTGGATACAATCCTCCAGGCAACATGAGTAATTATCCTCCACCTCCTGGGTCAAATCCCCCACCGTACTATCCACCACCGTTCTGGCCGCATCCCCATCACCCGCCGCCTCCACACCATCTACCACCACCCCCACCTCATAACCCCTCCAATCCTGCTCCTTACCCGTACTATTATCCGGGAGCTGTCATGATTCCAGTACCACTCGCTCCTCCACCGCCAACCGCAGAAGCCCCTAACTCGACCTACATAACCAACTACATCTACCACGGAGAGTCAGCCAGCGGACCGCCAGTTGGAGACGCAGTGCAAGTTGCCGAAACTGCTGGAGATTTTAACTGGGTACCGACGACAGCAACCACAGCCCACCATTTAGCTGGAAAAGCCGTGATAGGAGGACACGAAGGCTGGGATGGGAGCCAGTTATGGGTAATCAGGGCTTGGCACAACGGAGATCTGATTCCTGGGAAGCTGTCAGTGAGACACAACACAGCATCAGTGATGTACGACGGAAAAGAGATCCCTGTTCAGAATATTGAGGTTTTGTGTGCGAGACCGGAGAGCTTGAGGTGGCTGCCAGCTTCGAATGGCAACATTCCACCTGGCGCGATCCCTGGAGGCAGTACATCTTCGGGGGAAACGTTGTACGTGGGCAGGGCACAGTACCAGCTGTCCATAACGCCAGGAAAGGTGCATCCTAGTCATCACTGCTGCTACATCGGCTTCGCAGGCAGCGAAGTCTCTCATAAAGTTTACGACGTTCTATCAAGGATTTAGAAGAACATTGGGCTGAGGTTTTGTGATATTGGAAGTCTCTTTTGCGATGCGTGAATATGGAAATACTTGAACTGTTATGGTCGTGTTAAATTGAATTGGTAGCGAGCATGTAACGAGTGTCTTGAATATCTCAATTGTAAAGAATTATGTAATACAATATAACGTGTGACTTGAGTAAATAGCCAAAGAAAAAACATAATTATTCGTACAACTTATAGTACACAAGATATATTCAGTATACTTTATAATTGTGATAAATAAGTAAAATTAGGTAGCCATTTTGTTAGATGTTTAAACAACCTCTACATATGTATATATGATATTATTTATCTATAATCCGGTAGGTACTGATAAATAAATATGACGACTGATTATTCTAGTGTTTCATTTATCAAAACATAGATAGCAAACAAAGAACAACCTCGAGTAATTATGTTGAAACACTTTCACAGCGGTGATTTTCCATCTCGTTGTTTTTCAGGCCGGCCTGGTAATAGGGTATCTACCTGCATACAAATTATCACACTCGTACAGCTTTGTAGTTAGAAGCTGGCGAAAACGGGCAGCTACCAGAGATGCAGACCTCAGGGGCACCCATGACTCTACGACACTGCTCATAGTCATACATAATCTATACTAATAATAAAGCTGAAGAGTTTGTTTTTTTGGTTGAACCCTAAGATCTCAACAACTACCTCGGAATTTCTCAGAAATTATGAGATTCGCATGAGAACCAAGGTTATCGACATAGCCTAAAGAATTGCGAACCTTAAGTGGCAGTGGGCAGGGCAGATTGCGAGGAGGACTGACGGCCGTTGGGGCGGAAAGATCCTTGAGTGGCGACCACGTACCGGGAAATGCAGCAGTGGTAGGCCCCCCAAATGGTGGACTGACGATCTGGTAAAGGTCGCGGTAATCCGCTGGATGCGGAGGATCAGCGCAGGACCAGTATGGAGATCCTTGGAGGAGGCCTATGTCCAACAGTGGACGTCTCTCGGCTGAAATGATGATGATGATGATGATGCATAGTCCATTTATCGAGAAATAGAATAGGCTATACCTCTATAACATTACGCTGCGACCAATAGGATATGAGCCATTAATGAAAAATGCGGAAATCTGCGCGTATGAAGTCGCGGACACAGCTAGTAATACATAAAAGCTAATTTACACAGGGTAAGTAACGTAACAATCGCCAGTGCTTGCAACAATAACTGACCATACCGTTTCCATGCAGTCAGTAAACGGGAACCTTGAAGTCAGCGCTCAATCGACAGCGAGTCAACACTGACTTTCGTCGATCGATCCCGAAAGCTAAGCTACCAAGTGCACGGTCGGTACAAGGATGGGTGACCGAAAATTATTCAACTCTGTTGTCCTCCGTGCTTCAGAAGGCACGTTACGCACCAGCTCCCAGTTGCCTTCGAAGCAGCAGTCGCTCCAAGGGAGAGTTGGTGTCAGGTCGGCAGACGGCCGTTAAAATATAATGTCCAATACTATAGCAGTATTGTCGATATCAATACACACTGAACCGACCCAGAATAAATGGGAAGCAGGGTATGAAATGAAATAGCTCTTCATTTAAATGAACTTTGCTTAGTACTTTTAGCAAAGTCTACGGTAGGAGAAAGTATTAAAATAATAGTTAAAAAAAAACTAAATAAAACACGCGCTTTTATGTTAAATAGGACTAAAAAGTGAAAAATAACTTTTTAGTATAGAAACTATATGATGAATGAAAAGTATAATTATTATTCAAAGAAAAGCGTGGGGTATTCAATTTAATTGTACTGATCAAATATTTTCAATAACAAGTTTAAATGAAATTTGACCGTTTAAAGTGGGTCAAAATTGCGAACAAATGAGTCGGTTACATACAAGAAAACATACAGGTGAAGCTTATATAAGTGTGTTAAAAAGACGAAGGTAATAGATATGAAAATTGTAATTTACACAAGAAAAATGACGCCTGTCGGCTCCGAGCCGCAAAGTCATTGCATGAATGATATTGTCTACAAGGTTCTCTCAGGCCCAATAACCTACTGTTTATCATAACCATATTTAGACAGTTTTTTGGGATCAATGCACAAGACAAAATCGTTTTTATAAAGCTCGGGACCTGACTTTGTTAACGCATATCATTCTACTTAATATTATAAACGCAAAAGTTTGTATAGATGGATAGATGGATGTAGGTATGTTTGTTACTCTTTCACGCAAAACCGGTATATATGGGTTAAATGAAACTACAGAAATATATCTCAAAGATCGGAATAACGTATAGACTAGGTACCTATATTTTATACTAATCCTGCGCAGATGAAGTGGCGGGCAGAAGCTAATAAAATAATTAATGTTATCATAGAGTAGATAATGTTAATTTCAAGATTGTCAAGCTATCGATTTCTGGAATAATTTTGCATAACAATTTATATTAATTAGTTGAAACAGATTTCTATGCTACGTACAATTTTATTCGCCTTATCTGTAAAAATAATTCGATAAGTAAGAGATGATAAGATTAAGATAGATAGGTACATATTTTTATAGAGTGGTCACGTCCATTTCAAAAAAGGGCTTTCAATAGTAGTCTGTTGCGCGGTGAGTGAAGAAGGATCGCTTTTAGTATATTTGTAGAGCACCGATTGCAAAATGAGTAAACGTCATCCTCATTATGGATCTAAGCCGCCACCATACTCCCCACCACAACAACAGTGGCCATCCTATAACTACCAAACATCGTATTATCCCACTTATCCTTACTACGTCGCTGGCACCACTATGGTCCCGGTTCAGATTCCAGCAGGCAGCTCCAGCCAAACGACTCACGTTACTCACTACGTCACTGAGGAACGGCCAGGGACAACAGTCATCACGTCCTCACAACCACAGGTTAATACTGTAACCAGATACATCACCTCTCCGGAAGCAGATGTGAAGGTTATTAGTCATGTGGCAACCAAGCCTGTGACAACTGTCCATGTTATAGAAAATCCTGTGGGTGTTGACTGGATAGCTTCGCATCCATCTGGCGCTGAGCACCTGACGGGAAGAGCTGTATTAGGAGGCAAGGACGCATCGGGTTATTCGATGTGGATCATCAGAGCTTGGCACAGTGGGAATTTGATTGTTGGCCGTCTCTCGTTATCGCAAAAGACTGCATATGTTACGTATGATGGAAGAGCCGTGAATGTGGATGAAATTGAAGTGCTGTGTGCTAAGCCTGAACAGGTTCGATGGGAAGAAGCTTCTGACGGTAACGTACCACCAGGAGCTATACCCGGAGGAGTGACAGCTGATGGGGAGACATTGTATGTTGGTCGTGCAAATTACACGGACCCCAATCGGTATTGCAGATCCAGAACGCCCCTTGTGTTACCTGGAAAAGTTCAACCGAGCACAAAAAGCTGTATATTTGCGTATGGAACCCAGGAAATGAAGAGTAACAAGTATGAGGTTTTAATACTTAAGTAAGCAGTTTCATCATAACGTTATTCGAAACAATCTCTATAAATCTTTTTACTATGATACAGTTTATTATTTAATTGAAATCAACTACTCATTGATTTAAGTAGGGTTGCACCGACCGTGATCAACAGTGAAAAACGAACGACGGGTGAAAAACAGTGTCTTTAATCCGAATGCGGTGTAAATACATTAAGGTAATGCTATTTCTTTAATTTCCGTTTTTACGTGAATTGATCATGCAACGAGAAAGTTTAAAAGTGATTGTATAGGTGCAGCTAAACTTAATGTCTATTATGGAAAAACGCGTCTCAAACTGTACAAATCCACTGTTTAAATCGATGATCGATAAATTTTACCTGTCAAATGTTAAGGAAAATTATTGGTAAATTGGGATTAATAAAGATTGTAATAAGGTTAATTTTCCGCTAATTCACTATTAGCGACAAACTGAGAAGGAAGTTTTTCTAAAATTTTCTTCTAACTACACACTAAACAGGATCAATAACAAACATATTAAAATACTTATTACATTTTTATTAAATGAAGATTAAATTTGATGATATCAATTTTGTTATCTTAAAACTATGATAAATAAAAATGTAATCCAGCAGCTTTGTTTTTCATTTTGTTTCGTCTATAGATTATGATTTTTTTCGTAATTTAGGTAAATTACCTAAAATAGGTAGACACATATATTATTTTCAAAAATTTAATTGTCTCAACGGCCACATAGCACAGAGTAAGCACTGTAACTAAAGACACTTTTACAATGCAATAAATTTCAATTGAACAAAATAAAATTACAAACAAGTTAAAAACTAACCTTTATAATATTCTAGTTCGTAATACTAAAAGGGATTGAGCAGAGCTTTTGGTGTAAAATTTAGCCACATTTGGCAGTATGGACCATGCATTGTCTTCAAAAGTGACAGCTTGCCAGCCTATCTCCTACACAAATAGGACCCTAACCAAAAAATCGAGAGTGGTCTCCCCTTGACTTTCTCGTATACCGGAAACGACTCAAAGGTTGATAGAAACCTTATATTTGGATGCCATACATGGGTGTTAAATTTTGGTCACCCATCCAAGTACCGACCGCGCACTTGGTTGCTTAACTTTCGTGATCGACGGCTCAAAATTTTATAGAAACCTTATATTTTGATGGAATGCACGTATGTTAAATTTGGTTGCAATAAGTTAAAGCACATGCTCGAGTTATCGTGCTAACGCAAAGACACACAGACACACACACACAGACATAATTACAAAAAAAATATTTTTGGACTCAGGGAGGTTCAAAACGTGTCCTCATCCTAACAGCCTTTGTAATACGACCCACTGCTGAGACACAAGGCCTCTCCTTGCCACCGAAGGAGGTTTAGGCAGTAGTCCACCACGCTCGGTGGACGGAGTATAAGGTAACCAATACCCCGTTGCTGATCCATTAGTCGCCTTCTACGACACCCATTGGAGGATATGGGGTGATGCTATTCTACTCACACGGCTAGAAAAAACGTGACAAAACATGTAAATTCGTCAAAATCTCGAGGTGGAATTTTTTGGCGATTACAAGACTTCCTCTATACTACGTATACGAGAAAGTAAAAAGTGTCAATCTTTCAGTAATACAACTAACAATAACAATTACCAGGACAAATATTCCACTCTTAAGCATCTCTGTAGTCCGGGTATTAATATATTTTCATTTCATTGTAGGTAAGAGTAGTAATTTTCAGTAACAACTATATGACCATTTTGCAAATAATATCCTCAGGAACACGGTGTTTATTGAGGACTTCTTAAAAACATGAATAATCTAGATACATTACAACCTGCCGATGACGAAACTGTCTTAGGCACATTAGCACACCAATGAAGCAGCTGTAAGAACGCAATGCCCTTGCAATAGGCTACATTTTTGCACAATCAGTGCCACTGCGTACGAAGAGTCAGCTGTACTTAATAAAGGCAATTATGCCAATTAAGGAGTGCTTGCAGATCAGTCATGGTGCAGACATCGGGCTTGGAAGAACTCGGATATTTCTATTGGGACTTAAAGGAGAAGTGACTTTAGCAAGGTAAAAATACTTATAATATTAACTACAATCAATGATATTATAAACTATAGAAATTTTACAGGTACTTCGTGAATAATAGTAATGTACGTTTAAATCTGTGCCGCGCAATCTAAAATTGTCAAATGTTTTTCTGTGCATCGATTATCTATATCTGTGTCACCGGAAGATAACAAGATCCGCAAAATTATAAATTTCCTAGGAAATTTTCGTAGGATTTTAAACGAGAGATAAATTGTATAATATTATTTTATGCCCACATTTTGTCAAATTTATCAATTTGCGACGTCTCGTGGTAAATTTATAAACTAACGGTTATCCATTCGTAAGATTCTCAACGGTTCGACCAATCACAGAAGTGTGTCCAGATACTTAGGTCCAATCAGATTTGCAAGAAAAAAACTATTTTCACAGTTTGTTGTAACTGCGATAAAACTATCAACACAGTTACAACATTAAAAACTTTTTTTGTAAAGTTTTTCATGTTGTAACTGTTAATAGTTATAACATAAATAACACACGGGCAACCGGTTTCTTTATATTCCGTGGCGAACAATGGCGGTAGAGAGGAAGGAGAAGGAACAAGTGACTTACTCAACCAATTAGAGCGCATCAAGAAGGTTGTAGGTAAAAGAGCGCACATAACGTTTGATTATTGCTTACTTATTATTTTACGCGTGAGTTTGGTAAGTTTATCAATATGCGAAAATGTGGGCGTAAAATAATACAATGAATCTCTCGTTTAGAAAACCTACGAATCATAAATTTCCTAGAAAATTTATGATTTTGCGGTTCTTGTTATTTTCCGGTGACATATACATATTATAATAGGTTGGGGAAAAAGTTTCTTCGCATTTTTTAAGAAAATTCAAAACATTTTGAAGTAAAACTTCTTTAGGCGCGACTAGGGGGTAACTCAGATTTTTCTAACGGAAGTAACGCTCAGTATTCTATAGTCTGTGTAGTTTCCGCTATTTAAAAATAGTAATTTCGATTGGTCGTAAGTATCTGTCATATTTTTTTTTTTTCAGTTAAAATTTAATCATTTCAGTGATCTACGTCAAAGAAGTTTTACTTCAATCGCGCGTAAAGGTTACACGCACACAATTTTTTTTAATATAGTTTATTTACATTTAACTAAAGTATGTAGGTACCATTTTGTTCGATAACTTTTTGCCATCTTGTAGGTAGGGACATGATCCCATTGCTATAGAAATTTTGGGACTTCTGGTCAAAATACCGCGACAAGTGGTTTTGGCAGTCCTCTCGTGATGTTAACCTGACACTGCCTAAAGAATTCTGAAGAGACCGAAACAGGTGGAAATCTGAAGGTGCAAGGTCAGGACTATACGGCGGATGCATTACCACCTCCCAGCCAAACTCTCTTAATTTTTTCTGAGTGGCTAAAGATGTGTGAGGTCTAGCGTTATCATGATGAAAAACCACACCCCTTCTGTTGATTAATTCCGGCCGCTTTCTCTCAACTTCTTGCTTTAATCTCATCAGTTGTTCGCAGTAGAGTTCAGAATCGATGGTCCTGCCTGGTGGTAACAGCTCATAATGAATAATGCCCTTCCAATCCCACCACACACACAGCATCACCTTGTTGCGAGTTAACCCGGGTTTCGCCACAGTCTGTGAAGCCTGACCGGCCTTTGACCACGACCTTTTTTGCACGTTCTTGTCGTACGTGATCCACTTTTCATCACCAGTTATCAGCTTCTTCAAAAATGGTTCGGTTTCATTACGTCGTAATAAAGAATCATAAATGAGTACACGGTTCATTAGGTTTCTTTCAGTGAGCTCGTGAGGTACCTAAATGTCGAGCTTTTTTGTGTACCCAGTTTTTTTCAAATGCGCCAAAACTGTTTTGTGGTCAATTCCCAGTTCTTCAGCTACGTCGTAACTACTGACATGCCGATCTTGCTCCACTTTTTCAAAAATGGCATCCATTTTATCTGTAATAGGGCGACCAGAGCGACGTGCATCTTTGACATCAAAATTTCCGGATTGAAAACGCTTAAACCAAATTTGTGCTACTCTCACAGACACTGCACTAGGTCCATAAACATCGCAAATTTTTTTCGCGGCTTGCGTTGCATTTTTACCTTTTTTGTAGTACAATTTTAAAATGTATCGAATTTCTTCATTAGATTCACTCGTCTTGGCGGTACGAAAAACAAATGAAAATCACACATTTTCCTAATTTGAATTTGGAATTATGTTCTTAAAAATTTAAACTTTCAATGATACCAAAACCAGCCAGATACAAAAGAGATTTTATTACAAGTTTATACATACTATAATGCGAAAAGCCTTTTTTCCCAACCTAATATGTCGTGGCCGGATGGTAGAATTGTTAAGATCATGAAATGCTTGGGAATGCTACTGGACCACAAAAATCTCGACCACTGGTCAAGTAGCCATTATCTGAAAATGGTAGTGGTCAGGAGTGATCAGTCGGTTCAAGGTTATTTTTTTTATGACCAAGCGGAGTTGACTGTTTGTGGGAGAGTCTAATCTACGTTTCTGTGTGATCGGTAGGTAGAGGATATGCCCAAGCATTTCATGATCTGGCCAATTATACGATCGGGCCACGACGCATTCATACCTTATATAATCACGCTTACAATTCTAAAAGGAGGTTGAGCAGAGCAGTAAGTCAAGCCCTGGCAGTATGGGCCATATAGTACACCAAAATAGTGATAAGTTACCAGCCTATCGCGTTATCATCTGCATAGATTATCATTTATAGAAATAGGTACATTTTAGTTGACTGTAACATTCCGAAACACACAAGAATAAATGTTGCTAAGGACACAAGTACCACGATGCGTCCAGCATGCATGATACGCTCGATACAGACCGATAGGGACGTTTTCGAGTTATCACAACGCGCGCGCCTATGACCAATCTGCTTCCTTTATAATATAATATCATTGACTTCAATAGATACATCTAACGCCCTCGTGGTGGAGTGTTCAGTAACGCTGCCTACACATCAAGCGCACCGGGTTCGAGTCCCGGTAGTAACATTTGTGTGATGAACACGACCATTTGTTCACTAGCCATGGTTGTTTATACATATATTTTTGTAAGTTTATTTACTAAATATTAAATTATTATTTTGTCCATTATCTAGTATCCATAGCACAAATTCTTAGTTTAGGCTATATAATATGTGTGAGAGTGGAAAAACATTGTTATTATATTATACTAGCGCTGAAAGTTATCATAAAAAAATATATTTAGGTACCTAATTATATTTTTTGTCTTTTTTAATAAGTTTGGACTAAATTTTCTCAGCTTATTGCTTGAATTTTTATCTTTCAAATGAGGCTTCTTTTGTGTTTATAGAGCCAGTACATAGGTTCATATTACAAAATTTTCACGTACCTACGCCTGAACTATATTAACAAAAAAATTAAATGGGTGTCATTTTATATAGTTGTATAGAAAATACGTAAGAGGGGCGATTTATCGATGAAATTGTTTGTTCTGCATAGCATTAAAAGCTCTGACCTCGGTACACAAACACATTGTAATATACATCTACTTATGGCACAGCATGGCTACCCAAGATCGCGAGAAATAATACGGACTTTTTAAAAATATTTAAATAATATAAAAATGCTGAATATTATCATCTCTCAATTAAATGACAATTGCTATTCAAGCCATTTCGGTGTTGTATTTCAAAGAATTTGAGTTCAAAATCCTCTGAGGTTTCCCTCACTTAATCTTGTTGGTTTTGGTAATGGACCGTTATTCTTGTCCTTAGGTTAGCCCAAGTTAAACAGTTGCCTTGATATACCAATATTGACAGATTTAAGTGAGTTAAATCCACTAAAAGATTAACATTATCAAATCGTTCTAGAAAATTTTATTAGCGAGACAACTTCAAATTATAAGACACACGAATAAAAGAGTATTTAAATACGTACATACTTTTATTCATAGTTTAAAAAAATAAAGAATAATAAGTTAGTCACTTATTATTTTCAAAAGATAGCTATGGAAATATCCTCTGGCAAGGTTCATGTGTCGGTCGAGCTACCTAAACTTAAGTAGGTTTAGGTAGGTCGACACATGAACCCTGACAGAGGATATTTCCATATTATTATTTGAGTTTAATACATATTTTAGATACAATATACAAGTGAAATTGATTATTCTACAGGTATTTTTTTTATCTTTTTTAATATTGTCGAAGCCTATATATCCAGTGGCAAAATGAAGCATAATTTCAAACTTATAATATTCAAGGAAACGTTTATATCTTAATTTAAAAATGGCCATATGTACATCGTTTATTGGCTCAAAACATGCTATGTTGCGTAGGTAGGTACTATTGTGTGCGTTAAACATGGATTCACACAGGGATATGCGTAGAATCTTAAAGGAGTTGTTGGCACTCGACTCGTTGCCTTTAACACAAATAAATAAACGTTTTCTATAGAAGTAGCGGAGCCGTAGATTGTCTTTGCATTACATTGCACTAGAGTGGTCGGCGAACTTATTAGCCAAAGAGGCAAATATGAACATTACCACAATTAAAAAATTGGGAGCCAAATCTGCTTGTTTAGTAAACTTTATTACACTAAATTAGTAGTACACTAAATAAAACTAAATTTCATACTTAATAAACATTTGTTATTGAGAAAAATGTGCGTTGGATCAGTTTTTTTTAAATGAAAATATTATTGCACCTTCCGTGGATATTTGTGCCAGAGCCTCACTTAAGGAGCCCAAGAGCCACATGCGGCTCTGGAGCCGCACTTTGCCGACCACTGTAGATGATATTGATAATTGTGCAGTTCAGTCAAGTCGTTCCTTCTGTAGAGGTGAAAGCTGGTAATCAGCGGTTTGTTTCTATAGCAAGACATAAGTTGAGCTGACACCTTTTTGCATCTGAGTGCCACATAATTATATCTGTCAATACCTTCTTTTTTTATGGGAGTGGAATCCGCTTACGGACGATACCCTAAACCGCTAGCTAGTGGACCAGCGGACCGTTGGCTAGACGTGGGCCTGTGCAGGGGTCGCCCAGCACCTAATCACCACGGCACTGGGAATACCTGCTAAACCACTCCGGTTTCCCCCATGCCCATACTGGAGATGACCCGGGGTTTGCCGAAGCATTTCACCGCGCCACCTCCGGGATATCTGTCAATATCTAATACTACCCATGTTTATTTTATATAAATGAACTTTTTCTCTGTACTGTTTGCTTCTCTTTTAATTACGTATCTATTTATTTAAGGATTTTAATTTAATGTTATAATGTGTGTGTACCTATATTGTGACGCAAATAAAATTATTATCTATCAATTTACCATCAGATGAGATGTAAAGTTCAAGAGATAGAATCTTTGTCTAATTTATTTTTTTCAGCATCAGAAAAGAAAAGAGAAGATAAGAATGACGAGAATAGAAGATCTTGACGTGGACCAAGTGGTGAAGCTTCTGGAGGATTGGCAACTGCAAGAGTTCAAGGAGTTTGTGTGTGAGAAGCAGGTGGACGGACGGAAACTGGTGGTGAGTTTCATACCATAACGCGAATAATGGACTAATAGTTTAAAACGAAGTTCTTCATCACTTGCCAATATACTTTAACGATTAAGAGGAGATTTAAGATCCATCCTATACTTTGCCATATTCTCTATTGGCAAAGTATAGAAAACGATACAGTACTTTGACTTCATACAATCGGCGCGCACGCACACATACAAACGTCGTTTACACAGCCGCTAGAGTAGATGTAGGAGTAGAAAATGAATGTAGCCAACCAGTGCGAATGACTATACGCTCCCGCGCAGCCGGCGATATGCGGAGTGAAGAGTCCAACAGCTTTTAGTGGGTAGTGGGTATGCCAGCAGTAAGGGCTTCTACTTCAACATAATCCTGGCTTGGCCCTATTCATGCCTACGTATAAAACTATATCTGTCGATAAATAAAGGTAAAACGCAACGTATATATTATAGCAAACGGCAGATTTTTTTGCACTTCCATACGAACTTTTATCTCCTATTTCATTCCCATGTGTGTTGAAATTTCAAAAACGCTAGAACAAATACTTATTTATTTCTTATCAAGTGCCTAAATTCAAAGTTTCATAGATTTTAAGACTATGTCGGCCCTTGGCCTCCTTTTAGGGGTTGATTCTGAAAAAACCTGAATAAATATAATATAGTCTAACTAATCTTGTTTCCCATAGAAACATTGGACACCCGTTTCACCACTTTAGGGAGTGAACTTTGAAAAATCCTTTATTATTGCACCTTAAGGGTGGAATGCCTAGAAATCCTAAAACATATCTTTCTTAATTTTTAACCGAATGGCCATATACTAATTTTTATGGATTAATTATCTACGGATTTGTACGGTTTGATGTCTACCAACGCTGCGCAATTGGTATATTTGACAACTTTAATTTTGTTACCTTAGTCCTTATACAAGTGGCGACCGGTACAAGCGTTTCTATCGAACAAATTTTTGACTATTACTCTTACATTTAATAAATAATAATCCGCCATGATGTTTTGTAGTAATGTGCCAGTTTCATTCATAAATTCTATTCGTAAAACGTTAGAGCTCCTTCACAGATCACACTAGCGTGTGCCCAGCACAGGTGTTCGAAGAACGAACGCGCAGCGCAGACGCCGAATGTTGAACTCTTATTCTTTTCTCATTCATTTGGAATTAGAACACTCTGGCCAACTGTATAAAATATTTTTTAATATCTCAATCAATTTACTTCATTCTATATGTTTAGTATTCTATAAATCATATAGGTACTAATAATATTATTTTGCATACAGTATTTTATTTGAAATTGAAAAAAGCGTTTTTCAATCTGAACCTTAAAAGTGCACCATTTACTTAGATAATTGTCAGCAATATAAGTGAGTATTGAAAGTGATTAGTAGAGCTACAGAAACTTGCCACTTACTACTAGGAATCCCATTTCGTTGTCGTAATCTAATCTTTGAGACAATCAGTTACGGTCCGGTTTACAAAGTCTGCCAGTAACGAGCCATTCCAATAACATTATTACGAGATTAGTTTCCAAAAATTCAAGCGGGACCTTCGGAACCAAAGTTGTGGTAGCTAAGACGATGGGCAACTTTTCCTTTCGTTCCACTTGCCTGAGTTCACAGTGGGAGGGATCCAGTAAAACCACAAAAAAAATTAGGGAGCTAAGCTTCTTAACCTTATAAGAAACGCACACATAGTCTACACGGATACGAATATTGTTTCTTTTTCATTGCACAGACCCAGATTTCCCAGTTTCAATCCTGTCTTAGATGCTTGGGATGAGCAGCGGAGGCGAACGAATAGTTGATCCGTTGACACATAGATCCGGCTCGAAGGACCATCAAGTTGGAGATTCTATGTATTTAGCAACTACAACTACGGGGAGAGTGAACGATCGCAACGATAGGTAGTTTCAACCAAGTGGAATATCCGGCCGAAATGAAATATCCTCTTACTCCTAGTCTCATGCTACATTATTCTTTGCATGACGCCAGCACGTAGACAATACCTACGTCGGTAAAATCATGTAGACGGTTTTGTGTGGTATGGTTTGTTTTAAGTCGGTATAACAATAATTTAATACAATTTGTGCCTCATAAGAAAACCCAAGGTCACACAAAGGGCAATGGATATGCTCAGTGTTTCCTTGCGAGATTGAATGCCGAGATATGCGATAGCACCAAAGTGAATGTCATAGCCCAAACAATTGCAAAACTTAAGTGACAGTGGGTGGGGCATATTGTTTGGAGAATGGATGACGGATGGGTTCGAAGAGTTCTCAAGTGCAGAGGCGAGGAGCCAGGCCCTCTAGTGGACTGACGACCTGATTAAGGTTACGTGAGTACGGTCACTCCTGGAATTGGGCAGCATAGGACCTGTTAATGTGTCTGTTGAGCAATTTTAATTTTGATCCGGTATTTAGACTAACATAACCAGTGCCTGATGTTCACAACTTTATCTCGATTTGGCACTAGGTTAGATAAAGGCCATACTTTCGCCGTCGTAAAATAAAACATATTATCAAAAAGATGGTGTAATTCTGTAAACCGTCACTATGAAAGTAGCGGTTCTCACAAGTAGGGATTAAAGTTGGCCGAAATACTTGTGCTGCAAAGTTTTAATGAAGGGTTCAGTGTTTGAGTTTACTTTTATCACTTAGCAGCTTGGGGTTGGATGTCTAATTGCTGTGTACACTGGCTCACCACATACTCCTGTTCTTGGCCAATCAGTATTAAATTAATATTTTTACTTCATAGAAAACTTTCCCGTAGAATGTCATGTGAGGATCCACCCTAAAAGTTTGCGACCGGCCACGTTCTAGACGTGAACCGTCCTTTGGCATGCTATTGTTGGTGGGTGGATATCGTGCACCATACGGGTTGCCATATGGTGATATGGCAAAATTTTCTTCATCACCTGATAGTGTAGTGGAGTAGTATTATGGTACGAAGACTACTCAGATAAAATTAATGTGTATAACGCAACATGTCCAAATTACCTTCGCGAGCGCTTTAATTTTGCGCGTCCTCCTTGCATGCTCTGCAGATTTCATCTCCGCACTATTCTTAAGCTTCTTTCCAATCCTTAGCATACTAATTTCTTCATTGACTCTTTCACTGTTCATGCAGTTAAGCTATGGAATGCACTACCGCCAGCAATACGAGAAACCTCGTCACTTCCACTTTTCAAGAAGAGAGTTAAGGAACACTACCTTACTTTGAGCTAAATACTTTCTTAATTTTAGACTTATTCTATATTAGGATTCCTTGTATGTTCATTATATATGTATGTATATGTCGCAGACGGATAGTAAATCACGCCGTTTAACTAAACGGCTAGGTTGATTGTAGTTTCAGTGGTTTAGATGTGACAGCTTAACAGACAGACAGACAGAGTTACTTTCGCATTTATGATATTAGTAGGGATAATAAAATATCCATGTTAATTTTCAGATATTGTCACCCCATTTCCCCCTTTAGGGGTTGAATTCTGAAAAAGCTTGAAACAGTTGTTTACTCATTTATTGATAGAAGTAATCCTATGAAGCTTTGAATAAAATAGTCTAACTAAACTTGTTTCCCCATACATACCTTCATAGAGTTGAATTTAGAAAAATCCTTATGTCTTGTTTACCTCATAAAAGGAGGGTCCTAGGTCCAAGGGTATGGGGCTGGGTGTTGATCAGTGAGTCAGGAATTTTCTTATTATATACTAGATGACCCGGTGTACTTCGTATCACCTATTCACGGAGTACTAAACGTCTTTGCACCTATCCTAACGATATTAAAACTCTCCCTTTGCTAAAATGGCGGAACGTCAAATGTTTGACAGGAAAGTAGGCAGAACAGTTTATAAGGGAAAATGAAATTGTTGTTTTTACTATCTTCCTCGCAATTTCTCCATATTTTCTCACCTTTTAAACCTTCCCTGGACTACGACAAACATTTCAAGACCAAGATAAGATAAATCCGTTCAGCCGTTCTCGAGTTTTAGCAAGACTAACGAACAGCAATTCATTTTTATATATATAGAAGAAGATATAGATTAAATTATTTGACTATGATTGGTAAGGTGGAGGTAAGCGCTAAGGTTCGCTCTCATGTATATTGGTTATTCTAGTAAAATAAACGATATCTTCCAATTAAAACTGAAAAGCTAAAGGGAAATAATTGGAAAACTTCTCCGATGAGCTCGTTACAGTGTTAATTCGGTAAGCTGCTCCGACTAGAGCATTAAACGAAGTTCCCAATAGAACTACTTGAAAATCGACCAAACAAACTTTTTTAATTTAACCCATTAGTTGTTCAAGAACTCCTAGCTCTTCTAATATAGCTCTTACTTCAAATGTCTAACGCTCAAATTTACTTGACAAACATTTGACCTCACAATATCGAGATAGCAGTACAGAAAATTTATTTCGGTTGTAATTCTCAGGATGTCACCGAGGGATTGGTAAAGTTATGGCGGCCTAAGGTGAACGCGAAGAAATTAATTTTGTTCATTGAAGATTTGAAAGTCAAACCTCGCAAATATTTTGGAGAAATACAAAAGGAGCTGACGGAAACTCAGGTGGAATGTCAATACCAGACGGTTAAGAAAACGAAATTGGAATCGACGAATGCAACCATTACCGTAGAGGAATTGTTAAAGAAATTGGTACCGGCTAAAAGTTTTTTATACAGAAACCAATCTAAGCAAGTGGACAGAGTCCCGTCATATCTTCCTATGGATGCTGGTACAAAGAAGCCTAGAAAATTCTTTAGACTTAGCTCGTATGAGTATCCAAATTTCGATTTTTTCTCGAGGTTTTCCAAAATTGAAAATCAAATCAATCCTGAAATTCAAGAAGATAGAGGCTATTACTCCATTAAAACGAACAGCAGATATTTCATACACAAAATTAATAAAAAACCTGATTCTAGAACTAAGTATAAATCTCTTCCAGCACCCGAAGAATTATCTGACAAATTACCTGAAGATCATTTTTATGAAGATTTGTGTTACAATGATGTGTCAAAGAACGAAGAAAAGAAACTAAATGATTTGCGGCATCCTGTTAATGTTAAGCCATGTTTAGTCAAACTACAAGAACTGTTCAATTCGTTCAAAATTCCATTCTTCAGAAAGCCTGAAGAAACTGTAGGAGGTACAGATGCTGATGTTAAAACAGCTGAGACAGTAAATCACAAGGCAAACGAGATAAATTATTATGAAAACGGTGACATAGCTGGTAATATGTACGATTCAGTTCACGTGTCTGCAAATGTTGGAGAAAAAAAGAATCAAGTAAGTGTAAAATTATACATAGTATAGAAATATAATCTAATCTTTAAAAAATATCTATAAAATTTATTAGCTCAAGATATATTAATTTTAATGTGCATATATTTAATGGTAAACTTATGCGTAGCAAAAATTGTTGAATAAGATTATACATCCACTTTTATGTTCTCAATCGTTGGGGAAAAACTAATTAACATTATGTAGTGAACTTTGCAATGATGGAATGTATATGATATGGAAAGTAGGTACTACGTTAATGTAACAATATTTAAACAAAACTTAAATTTGTATGTACTGCAACCAGCAACGAGTTTCGGATTCATTGGTTGTTTCATTTCACGACTATATAAATGCGCTATTTTAGGCAAGTAATGCATTCAAAATCGTTCCTTTGCTGATATCCGTGCTCATTATATACGTTTTGCACCAAAACAAAGTAACATGAAGCTCTTTGTTGCTACAACTATAAAGCTAACGACGAGTACAATCTTTATGCATCTAAAGTCCTTAAGAGAAACCTGGTTTTTTGTAGACAATATCTGTGGAGGAATACCTGGAGCCTGTCTGCGTTGACAAAGAGTACTGCGACATCAGCGTAAAGCAAAAAGAGGAATCCTTACTAGGATACATCATGAGTCTCTTCGAGCACCGATTTGGGATGAGGAGAGGTTTGTATTATCTATATCAATGTAATTAGTAGATTGCTTGGAACAGTGACATGATTCGTGCGTCGTCAACTATACGAGGTAAGAGATAATTTTAGAAGATTTATTTTTAAATTTCTAATATGCCCTATAAGAGTGGTAGTAATTATATTGGTTGATCTTCTTCTGAATCGAAAAATGCTTCAAGATGTTTCTAATCTTGCAAGTAAACTAAATGCTATTCACTCAAACTCTCAAACATACAGGTTATATCCATAAAGTAAAATTAATCACATACAGAATATAGTATTATAGTTTTATTAGTAAGAGTAAAATCTGCTAGGCCTGATTATTCATTCCTTAGATATTTTTTTACCCCCTTAGATATCGTACTAATCAGACAAATTAAATTACGTTGTCAGTTGTCATTTCATGGCTTGCATTTGTGACATTTGCATCTAGGCAATAATATTATAAAACTATAGAAGTCGATATCTTGTAGGCATTGACGCCGCCGTGGTGGAGTGGTCAGTATAGCTGGCTACACATCAAGCGGTCCGGGTTCGAATCCTGGTAGCGGCAAATGTTTGTGTGACGAACACGAATGTTTGTTTGCGAGTCATGGTTGTTTATATATTTATTTAAGTTTATTTATAAAAATATCTAAAATTATTATGTATATTTAAAAAAAAATGTCCGTTATCTAGTATCCGTAACACAAGTTCTTAATGATACTTACTTCGGGCTAGATAATTGGTGTGAGCGTGAAAATATATTATTATTATTATTATCTATATATTAGTAGGTAATTTTTAAAGAAGTACAAATCGATACCTCTAAGATGTTTACAACTTAAAATTCCAAATGTTATGCACACACACATCTGTGACAAGAGGGCGATTTAGGGTTTGTTTGGCCTACTGGCTCGGGCATCGGAACTAGCAGGCTTAATTCTCAAGTGTAAACAGATTGGTTTGGTTGATAGTAGAAATTCTTTAAATCCGCCTGGCTTCTTCTAAAAGTCTGCAGCTAGTGATATAAATTATGTTCCGACAGTTAAGGGGACGATAATCAATATATAAAATAACCCAGTACCTCAGTTGTTGAAGGTTGCAGATGAAACTCGCTTCTTATTTCGGATTTATCACTACTTACCTGCCAAAGAAAAAAAAGTTTATTCTTCTTATGAAACAAAGAAAACAATTTCTTAACGAGATATTACCACGAACGCTTTTCAAATATACCTTTTAACTTTCAGTCATTAAATTAAAGCGGTTTTAATTTTACGGGCTCCGTTCTAATAAACAATACTAAATTAAGTAAATGAAGAGTTAGGTGTTTCATTAAGTAAATTAATTATTACTTAAATAATCACTTGGAAGGTTCGCGAAAGTTATTAAGGGCAGAGTTCGCTTTGAATAAATGATAGATAGTGCACTAATAAAAGGCCAAAGTTTCCAATTTAGAATGTAAATTTTTCGTTCACCCAGTAAACAGTTATGAGGTAACACCTAATTCGTTGGTAACACCTCATAACTGTTTACTGGGTGAATTTTGATGGTTCTTTTTACATTTGGAAGCTCGTGCTTCACATCGACATCGACGAGTAGTTTTTGGGTTCACCCTAATAATGCCTATCTGACATCGATGTTCTCGTTCACATTCTCATTATATTTCTTGTTTATCTAAAATATCTCGAGACAGTTTCCTGAAAATTTCTACACTTTTTTTATATTACGAGATGACAACAAGCTTTGCGTGTTGTGGTTACCGTCGCCTATAGACACTTGCAATATTAAGGGTAAATCACTTAACATTGCAAGTGCGTTGTCATCCTGGGGACTGTAATGATAATTATACCTGCCCAGTAATTACACTGGCTACCTTTCCCTTCAATCACTTCACGGCAGAAATAAAAAAGGCGGTGCTACATAATTATGAGTCTACCACTAAGTAAATATCGACTTACTTAAAACTAAACTAAAAACACTAAAAAGCAAAAAAAAAATATTTTTTAATTAAAAAAAAACCGCCTTCTGTTAGAATATATAATATAAAGAAATAACAATTTTGTGTTAAAAAAAATCTAAATGTTTTTCTTAGGTCGGTGCCATCCATAATATTTTTTATAATAGTGTCTGCAATCAGGTCGGCAAGGCGAAGAGCTAGAGATGGCTAGAGAAGTATTTACATTATCTGTCGCACTAGTCATCTTTAGGTTCGTATTATAGAATGAGTCTCAAGAGTCAACGGCGACTTGAGCGTCGTACGTCTCTATCACTTTGTGCTTGGTAGAAAGTGACAAACGATTCTCAAGACATGGGTGATTTCTGAGTGTAATTCTGTAATACAGGCCTTAGTCTTCACTTCTGCTGACCATCAGGTGTATTTGTGCAATCATTTTCTTGACTTTTATTATAAAAAAAATCTGATGTGCTTTGTTTATCAGATTTATAAAACTATTAATTATTTGTTCTTTTTTAACCGACTTCAAAAAAGGAGGAGGTTATCAATTCGACTGTATGTTTTTTTTAATGTTTGTTACCTCATAACTCGTTACAGGGTGGACCGATTGTTTTAGATTATTTTGACCTTTGGAAGCTAGTGCTTGTCATGGGGTCCCATTTAAATTTTTGAGTTATCCCTAATAATGCCTATTTAATTAACATTGATGATATCGTAATTTTATCACTTGTGTGTCTAAAAGATCTTGAGGTAGTTTCCTGAAAATATCTATACTCAAAACACTAAAAAGCAGAAAAAAAATTGAAATAAAAAAAACCGCGTTCAAAACTAAAAACGGGAGAAATAAAAATTTTGTTTATAAAAATCTAATTTTTTTTTTGATCTCGGTGCCAACCTCAATATTTGTAATAAACGTTGTCACTTGTATTTGGGACCGACCTCAAAAAACATTTAGATTTTCATAAACAAAATTTTTATTTCTCCCGTTTTTAGTTTTGAAGGCGGTTTTTTTTTATTTAAAATTTTTGTGATATCCGTTATATTGCCTCAGTTCTCCACCTTTCCTAATCTCAACAAAATTGTTTTAAAATCGCTCAGGTGAAGTTTATATTGGCCCTCGATCATTATAGAAATATAAACTGTAATCCCTTTATAACCGGAACAATAAACAATAAATACAACTTCTATTAATAAATTACATCTGTAAGAGCACTTTCTCAGGGATCATTTTGACTTTTTTTCATTGGAGACAGTCATGTGGGCGCCACGTGTGGTGATGTGAAAGTTATCGATAATAATTATAATACACATATTTTTTGTTAATATCAGAGAACGTAATAATGGTTGAAAATGTTAGCAAATTAAATAGAATACTAGAAAAATGCACTGAAAAAAAAATCGACTTGCCTCAGGCGGGACTCGAACCCGCACCTTCCACAATCCGGGTGGACGCGTTAACCAATTTCGCCACCGAGGCACTGCTTTTCGCTGTCGAAATTTGTCAGTGCTTGGTGCTTATGTTTTTATGGTAAACATCGTTTCATCAAATCTTTGAAATTTGCACTTCCAAGACCCGAACGAAATATTTTTGCAAATATTTGACGCCCAGCTAAGATGAAACTACCTTACATTATGGAATAATTTTATTTTTGCGTTTACAAACGCGTAAATGTAATACTAGAAAAATTCTAGTATTATATTTACGCGTTTGTAAACGCAAAAATAAAATTATTCCATAAATTAAATAGAATCGAAAACCAGGTTTTTTTTGTGTTTAATTTTAATTTTGGTGTAATTTTAAATATTTTAACTGATGCTAAATAATGTCATAAACAAATTGAATGCAGTAATGTTTAAATAGTTTTACAAAAGTTTTGCGAAACAGACTTTACGTATTTATAATGAACCACAAGAAATAATTTTTATGTTACCCGCACTGCTGAGATGATTTGAAGTGTAACATCTGCCCTGATTGTTGGTTTTTGTTGGTTGATTCATAGAAAGTTTGTTACTTTTGGGTTTGATATACTTTTAATGTAGGCGAAAGGCTAGCAGCCTGTCATTATTTTGAGATACACGTGACCCATAATGCCAGATGATTTAGAAATTTTTTACTTTGTTTTAATTTGTCGTCTGTGAATGTTTTTTACCTTGTTTGAGGTACAGTGAACTATATTCTATCCTAAACCCCTTAAAATAAAAAAACTATAAATTTATTCTTATCTATGTTTGATGTGCGGTTCCCAATTTATTCGTTGAATTTTTGTTATATTGATGTTTATTTAACACTAGAAATGACAAACGAAATTGAAAAAACAAACATGATTTTTGATGCGCTTAAGAAATGTATGTACAACCCAAAAGATTACCTTTAGGTTTTTAATTTGTTCGCTTTAATAATGTTACAGACTGACATATTGATTAATTACTTACGTGTCCAACATTCCGTACACTTTTATAAATATCGATAGTAGTAACATATCGACACTGAAGTGCATCACTAAAATTCGAAATAGAGTAATTTTCAAAAGAAACACAAAAGTATTGGAACGCAAGTTGTCCACAATATTCAGTTTGTGTTGTAGGTTGTTAAGAACAGTATGTAAATTTTGTAGTGTTGTGTTTTTGTTGTGTGGTGAACAAAGCTTTATTATGTGGTGCCATGCAAATTTTACCGATTTTTGAACGACTGTCACGCGTTAACAATAAGAGCGTAAAATTCAATAAAAATAACGTGTAAATTTAGACTACAGAACGAGTCAGTATAAAAACATTGATAGCAGCCATATGATGCCGGCGGAGTAGAATAGCATAACCCCATATTCTCCAATGGGTGTCGTAGAAGGCGACTAATGGATTAGCAAAAGGATATCGATCATCTTATACTCCGTCCACCAATCCGCATTGGGCAAACGTCGTGGACTACTGCCTAACTAAACTTCCTTCGATGATAAGGAGAGGCGTTGTGTTCCAGCAGTGGGTCGAATTATAAAGGCTGATAGCATTTTAAAAATTCAAACGATTTAATATGTATTACCAAAATAAAAAATCTCTACTGAAATGTCTGGAGATATTTTCTAAAGATATTATTCATCTCGTAGATAATATCATTATTTATATATTCATTTGAGAAAAAATGGATGTGTTTTTGGAGTGCTCAAGGTTTTCTTGTACTCATTGTATTCTTATCGTGTAACCAGGTACAGGCTAACCTGGTGTCAGACTTTCTGACCTGTGACGTCACTTGTTTTTAACCGATTTCAAGAAAAGGAGGAGGATCTTAATTCGACTGTATGTTTTTTTTATGTTACCTCATAACTCTTTACTAGGTGTACCTACTGATTATGATTATTGGAACTTTAAAGTTTGGAAGATGGTCCTTGTTAAGTGGTCTCATTTAAATTTGAGTGACATAATGACGAGTGGTTTTTGAGTTATCCTTAATAATGCCTTAGGTCAATTAAAAAATCGACGATATTCGACTTCAAGAAAGAAGAATCCAAAAAATAATTAGATTTTTAAAAAAAAAAAATTATTTCTTTTTTTTACTTTGGAAGGCGGTTATTTTTATTATATTATACGATTACTTTCGTCAGCAGCCGGCACCTTCAGTTTATTATGCCTTCTATGTAAGTCTGCCTACTGGAGGCGGAAAATCGAGTTGGTGTGAGTGCGGAAGTTGTTATCTACCTGTTGATTAAAATCAGGCACTTTTTCTTTGTTTTTGGTAGTTGGTCAAAACTGAATTAATAATAGAAATGTATTCGGCTTCATTTGTTCCAGACAGTGAGTCAGTGTGAGTCAGGCCATCAATTAGTCTTGATTAAATGTATTGTGTTTCACAATCGTAGTTCTTAAGGTGACTCGTTTATTAATGGACGATCTAATTGCTTATTATTATTTATTTAAGCACATTATTTATTAAGGAAACGTTACACCATTGAATTTCAAATTAAACTAGGCACGTTAGTCGCTTACAGTACCTATGGCGGATAAAGTAACTAAAGTTTCAATTATTAAAAAATAATAAAAGACTCTTATTAGAAAGTTAAATCTAAGTTATCAGCTCAAATTTGTTATCTCCTGAGAAATGAACCTAGGGCCGCTGAATTTAATTCCAATGGGCAAACCACCACGGATACAACACATCTCTACTCAGCTAATAAAATTGACAGCGTCAGTTTTAAACCATTACTAACTTTACTCCATGTTTTATAATAAGCGTATGCGTCTTTAAACAGGTAACATGCAATTTTAAAACTATAATCACGCGTTGAAAATAAGACCGTTAATTTAGAAAAAATATACTCATGAAACTTATAAATACCTAAATAAAAAATATTAAATTACTTATAAATTAATGTTATGAAACTAGATTACTTAGACAAAAAAAAATATGAAAACTTTTCCAATTTAAATTAAAGTGTATTAGAAAAAATCTTGAAAATTAGATCTAATCAAAATAAAATAAATTCATACCTAACTTTGAAACTGGAGTTATTTTCATAAAATGTTATTTATCTTGTAGATAATTTAATTAGAAAAAGTAGCATCTTAAAAGTAGCATCGTTAAGAAAATTAATAGTTTTCTAACTTTTCTGAGTTTAATATGTAGGTTCGGGTTGCTCCACTCAGTATGGACAAGGTCACCAGCATTTATCGTCGGCTTAATAGTTGGCTGGTGACTGAAAACGCTGTTTTGCATTAAGTCCGCCTTTTGAAATAAAGTTTTTTTTATAATAATAAGTAGGAAATTTATTCCTAACAACTTTTGAAGTGCCAAGACAAAAAAAGAAATTAACAATTACAATGTAAATGAATTACAATAATTGCAATTATAGCAAATCAATTAGTATTAATGTAATTAGTAATTAAGTTACAAAAATAATTCTTACGCCCAATACTGTAGGCAGTAGTCCACCACGCTGGCCCAATGCGGATTGGTGGACGGAGTATAAGGTGATCAATACCCCTTTTCCTGGTCCATTAGTCACCTTCTACGACACCCATTGGAGGATTATGATGATGATATTCTAGTCTGCCGACATCATGAAATACATAATAATATAATTTAATTATTAAGACATCATAGATTCATTTGTATGTTAGTAACAGAAACCATATTAAAAAAACTATATTAGTATTCTATCATAAACTTCTACATGCTTGACTCAAATGCCACAGCATAGGGCAGACATGTTGCCTACTTGCAATGACCTTCAGGATAGTGTTAGTACTGAGTACTGCCCCTAGGGTTGCCAACTTTTCTTACAAGAAATAAAGTATATTAAGGTTTGAGAAGGAAAATAAACAGTATTAAAGTAATAAACATATTATAAAAGCCTCGTCACAATCAATGCTGAAAACAGTATTTTCTTACTTTATTTTTGTTCAACAGTAAAAAGTATAATGGAGTGAAAAACACTATAATACTGTTTTTAAAAGTATAGATAGCAACACTAACTGCCGCTCACTTTTTGAAACATTTTGAGCAAAACACAGATGAAAACCTGTCCGTAGCGCTTCCTCAAACATGTCGGATGCACTACAGAATCGGGGCAGTCCTAACAACACCCTGAAAGCATTGTTGCATTATACACGCAGAGATTTCTGAGTGTAGGTATCTAACCGTCTCCCAGAATACAGCGACGTGCAATAGGCTCTACATAGCATACTAGTTACTATTTAGCTATGTACAAGGTCAACACGATGAGAAAAACAGTACAATGAGTAAAGTTAGGATCAAGTAGGTAAATGGTCAGAATCTACATGCCTCTTCGATGAGCTGCAAGTGAGGAGGGATGAGAGGATGTGCTGGGTGGTGAGTGTGGGCGTGCCGTTGGTCTGCAACCTGGGCTCCAGGCTCGGGGACAGTCTTCTGGACCTTATTTATAAGACCCTGCATTGTTTCACCGACGTTATTACAGGTGAGAACACTCTTTTATCCATTAAATTTGCTTTAAGTGAAGACTTCTAATTGGCATATAGTAAACCATTGTTTGTGTAACATTGTGAATAAGGCTGTAAGCTTCCCAATAAATTATGGGCCACGTTTGCAGTCAAAGACTCGTCGCCTTATTCAGCGTGTCCAAAACGCTTGTTGCCGTTTTTGCTTCAAGATTCCCCCCAGAACGCATGTTTCACCATACCTGAATGGGGCTATGATGCTTAACATGACTTCTAGGAGACATCTTCACCTGGCTAGTCTGTTGTTCGATGTAATTAACTCAAAAACCCCAACATACCTATATTCTAAAATAAAAATATCACCGTTTCATAGCAGGTATGGAACCAGATCTACTAGGAGGTGTCTCTTGGAGGTTCATGCACATAAGACCACGGCATTCACCGGTAGTTTCCGCTACCTTGCTACCAAGTGTTGGAACAATATACCCCCACCGTTGAGACGGATCGCTTCTAAGTACACTTTTAAAAGAAAACTGAAATCTTTGCTTTTGGAAAAGCAATGTGTGGGTATACCAAACGGGTACTCGGTGGCGGATTTTGCTGTCTGACTAACTTTTTTGGCCGGGATCTGGCTATCAGATCTAGCACATGTGGGATTGATCACTGGGAGCCGGAGTAGATTGGTCATATCATTGTAATATTAAGAGAGCAAACCATTTATTAATAAGAAATTTATGTAGATTTTATTTAGTGCTGGATATCTATGTAATTAATATGTAATCATTTTTATATTAGAATATTTGCTGTGTATATATTTATTTAACATTTCCATATCATGTAGCATTTTTGTTTTTTCTTTCTGTCCTCCGTTGGGTTATAGCAGAATACCAGTGCTTTGCTTAAAAAGCAAAACCAGTCACTGAGCTATCACCCTTTTGTATTTCTGCAGCACACATATATTGCAATGTAATATCAAATTATTTAGTGTGTATAGTTAGATTACTCTTTATTTTTTGTTGTGTATGTGTGTTGTAAAAACTATACAAATAAAGTTTTCATTCATTCATTCATTCATTCATTCATTCATTCAATAGCTATTTGCTCAACAAGTGAGCCAAGATAGTTTTTGCTGCCAGTGCCGATATTAAACCACGAACCAGCGAAGTAGTACAGAATTGATTCATAAATAGACTACTGAGCGCAGTGAGTGGTTTAAAGGCACGAGAAAAAAAAATTGCTCTCGTGGAAACATGCAACTTTTCACCTCTCCAGCGAGAAATTTGGTATAAGTGAGATAAACAAGGCAATAGTTTATTATCTTGAAAAAAAATATTAAAAATTAAAAGAAATAAAATAATTAAGTAAGATTAAACGTTACTGTCTTGTTCAGAGCTCACAGCAAAAAGCGTTTTTCCTTTGAGATTTTACGAAGCAAAAGAGGCCTTTTGGTGCTGGATAGGTGAAAATAAATTAAACCTCGACAAAATAATTATTAGATATTTACCGAATTAATAATTTATTGTAATTATTTTTAATATATAATTTAGAATATAATTTATTATGTAATTTTAAACTTTGATATGGACACGTCTGAAATTAAATGTTTTTTTTTTAAAATAAACTTTCACCCGGACTTCTGAGATGGTTGTTAATCACCTGGACTGCTGAGATGATTCTGAGTGTAATTCTGTCATGGTTATTGGTTTTTGATTGCTTGTTTACTGAAGGATTGTTACTTTTTGGGCTTTGTGCCCCTTTTATGTAGGTGACAGGTTGGCAACCTGTCACTATTTGGGGGCACTGCATGGTCCGTAATGCCGTATGTGTTCCGAAATGTTACCTAAGGCTCTGCTCAACCCCTCTTGGAACTGTGAGCGTGGTCATATGTGTATGTAAAATTAATATTTCTCACCCTGTGTCCTAACTAGCTGTATGAAGTCAAAGGAACATTGAACAGTATTTAATCAAAGTTAATTAAAAATTCCAGAAACCAGCGATTCGAATCAATCCGAAGAATCAGATAACGAGGAAAAGGCAAACGAAAATAATAAAACGCGCCAAAATGAGGACAGCAAGATGGCGCCGGAGCGGGTGCCGCACAAAATGGCGGATAGACCGTTGCCGGTGCCGGTTGAAAACGAGCCGTATTACATGAACGTGGACCGAGCTGAGGCTGAGAATTTGCTGAGAGGAACACCTGATGGAACCTTTATATTAAGACCCTCTAGTCAGGTAGGTTATTTCTAAGGTGAGCAATTCAAAAATTATCTAAAATATGACTTAGGTACCTATATTAAATTGTAATCTTGACTTCACACAAGTCACAGTTACCACTAGAAGCAGTTTACTCAATAGGAATATTAAATGAAACAATGACGGGAAACTGAACTCGACTGCGAGAACAGAGCAACAAAGGCACCGTCTTACAGATCATTTACATAAAGCTTGTGGGACACTCAGTTGAAAAACATACAAGAAATATTAAAATACAACATGCCAATGTAGTTCGCACTAAGAAATAGCACAAACTCTTCTCATACCGTGGGTGTCGTAAAAGCCACCTGAGCGACATTTTGAGTCCCAAGCAGACCATCGCAGGAGTCACTCGCACTGTGTCAGTCAGCAACAACAACATTCACAAGGAGGGTTGAGATCAGGCAGACACATGGACAAAAACCTGCCAAGACTACGAGCAGTATAGTGACATATTAGATGGATCCCGAATAAATTGTCAAACTTCTTTTATGCGGAGTCAGATTAGTGAATGTTCACTAATGTGTGTGTGGATGTGTGTATTATTTTTTAAATAGGTAGCCATGTGATTCCAGCAGAGCAGAAAAGCACCACTTCATATCCTCCAATGGGTGTCGTAGAAGGCGACTAATGGATCAGCAAAGGGGTAGTGATCACTTTAAACTCCGTCCAACAATCCGCATTGGGTAAGCGTGGCGGACAACTGCCTTAACCTCCTTCGACGAAGAGGAGACGTCTTGGGTCCTGCAGTGGATTGAATTGGCTGTTGATACATGTGGTCACGCCATTCTCCCTAGGGGTAAGCAGAGAACACTTGTTCCACTTGCAACGATTCTTACATATTTTGTTCGCTTACTTCCTTCATCACAGTCTCCATATATGGTCTGCTCCATTTTCAAGATGTTTTCGAATACATTTGATCTATAAATTCACTTGTGTCATCTGCGATTTATTGTATATTATTGGTTAAATTGTGTGTAACATAGCATCGATGTTAGTGTGCACATGTCTTTTCAAGCCGCAAAGTGGAGAACGGCTGTTCTTCAGAATCTGTTGCACTGCACCGAAGTAGAACTTGTGATGCATCTTTGTTGTTACTTAGTTTCCAAGTTGTGGTAATAAGCAAAGCTCTTGTCTTGGTTTTTGTAATTGAATTTACTGGGGACTCAAATACGTTGAAACAGTGTAACGTATTTAAGAACCAGGACAGCTGAGATGATTTAGACTTTAGGATCTGTCTAGATTTTTACTTTTTGGGTATGATGTCCCTTTTTTGTCCCATGGCATTGCCTCCTTGTTACTCCTTGGTGCGATGGTCTGTACGGAGTTCAGATGCTCCTTCAGTCGACTTTTACGAGAAGCGGTGGTTCTTATTAATGACATATATTTCCATTTCCTCCACAGTCAAACCACGCGTACACTCTCAGCGTGTCCTGCGCAAACGCTGTCCACAACGTGGGGGTGAGGCGACGGCCAGACGGTCGTCTCGCTCTGGGCTTCGCGAGAAGAGGAGAGCGAAGCTTCTTGAGCGTACCGTCTCTGCTACGTCACCACCGCAGACGGAGGCTGCTCCTGGTGGCTGCTGGTGGTGTGCTCGGCGCCACCACGCTGACGGAATCACCGCATTATTATCAGACGCCCACTAATATACCTATCGTTACTTTGCAATGACAAAGAGTGAATCAATAGCTTTAAAATGGATGAGATCGAGGATTAGGGAAAGGACGTTTTAAAATATATTTTTTTAAACATTATTTTTGCAATAACGAAAAATCCAAAATAAAGATATTATGAAAGGCAAATGTGTATTACATCAAAAACAAGTTTGATTTCACTTGGACAATAAGAAAAAAAGTTCAATTAAATATTTAATTTTGTTGAAATAGCATATTTTTAAACAAAGATCTGTGTTTCTTTGTTTTGTGCTTTGAATTCTTATGGTTGGATTGACAGAAAAAATATGCCAAAAAAGAAAAGGAAAAAATAAATTAGTTTTATTTATTTTTAGCTATTATTGAAGGGTGACCACTTACCATTATTAGACCGTATGTTTTCAACTTTTTGTAAAGTTCTAATTCAAATTCTTTATTGCATGTCACATGAGCATAATAAGTTGACATTCATTAAGCTAAGTACATGTGACGCCTTGTATTAAGGCGTTGCAATGAATCTTATTTAATTATATTCAAATATACTATATTATATTACAATATATTATTTCATTATGTATTACATTTTATTATTTTTTACAGTGCATTATATTAATTTTTAAAGTTCACTGAAAAAATTACGTGAATTATATAACAAATTTCTACTAAGCATTATGTATTTTAATTGTTAATTATTGATAAGTATAGAGTAATACTCCTTTTTCTTCTCAATATGTATTTTCTCAAATTTTCTTTATGTCGTGTAAAAAAGTCATAGGTAATGATTCTATCAGTAGCGCCAAAGATTAAAGTAAGACGTGATTTGTTTGTAAATTATAACGAAAATTGTAATAATTTAATTTACATTCTTTAAATAAGAAACTTATAGGTAAGTTTTGTTAATAAATAGTTATGTTAATAACTGGTCTAATCTTTATTTTATTTATGAAATAATATCTGTGACCTTAATTTGTAACACTTCTTTGCTTTTGTTAAAAAATATAAAGTTTGAAAACATTACCACACAAGCTTTAAAGTTTTTTACTGTACTGCAATTTTTCCATCTCTTTCACTCTCCCTCCTGTTCAGAAATTCAAGTCCTACCGTTATTCAAATCACTAATTAACAATTTGAGAGTTGAGACGAAAGTAAATTGTCAAAGGGAAAAGTTTTATATTTTAACCCAGATTTCATTCCCAGTTTTTTGCGGACAATACCGAATAAGGTACTTATTAAAGTTGTCTTGTCTTGGGAATAATTTATCCGACAAGGTACCGGTCGAAGGAGCTCTTCCGCTGTTACACAAATTTAAACCTTATTTAAAGGAATGTTTAATTAGAAAATTATAAGAAGTCAATAAGAATTATACGTTGAAATATGGTTTGAAAATTATTAGAACCAACACCGAATATTTGTTCTGCGATTTCGGCAGTCTCTCCAACTCTGAACTGGTTTTTATCGACGGGTCCTTATACCAGTGTGCTCTGAATTACGGTATCTGGGTTCATTCATGCAGCACAACGGTGAAATTGACCGAGATGTCAAGTATCGAATTAGCTCAGAATGGATGAAATGGCGGCAGGTTACAGAGACAATATGTGACTCCCGGATTCTCTTAAACTAAAAAGGAAAAACTATTAAAACCGTCATTAAACATGCCTCCTACATGGATCAGAAAGTTGAGCGTTAAAGCGGATGGATTGAAAATCGGCTTCACGTGACTGAGATGAGAATGCATGATTGAACAAACTGAGGAATGAGTATATTACAGGAAATTTGAAGTACCAGTGGCAAAAAGATTGAGAGATAATAGATTAGTGTTATATGGACATGTATGAGAAGAGATGATGAGCATGTGTAGGAAGTACTTCCGCCGGGCAAGGTGTTGTATGCCCTGGGACCGCGGTCCAACTGAGAACAGTTGGAACTTCTATATATGTATAGCGAGCACCTTGGGAAACTTCGTTTGCGCGATTCAGGTTTCCTTACTAATTGAGCGCTTTGTATGAGCACTGTTGAATAGCGCCATCTATGTGTTCTATGAGGAGGCGGCAATGGCCGCCACACCACTCCTCCCCTGAGTCCATGTGTGTCCAGCAGTTGTGCGTCAGAGCTTGCAAGTGCCAGTTGGCTGCAGGTGCCCCACAGTCTACGGTGAGTCGAGACGAGCGTGGGTTGAACTGTGCTGCAGCGAGTGAAGTGAAAATTGAATGTATTTGAAAAGAGGGGGAGAAAAGACCGAAGAAAAGATAGATAGACTGTGTGAAAGATCATATGGCAAAGAAGGGTGTTAGTCACAGATTTAATAATACAAGGATATAGGCCAAGCCGGCGTTTAACTCGTGGCAAGTGTATGCCCAGTGGTCATGCATTACCGCCACTTCGCCGTCCGCGTCACGCGGACTTCCTATGAACACAGCGATTTGACCGTTCTCCTTTGCGGCTGTGCCTAACTTACATCGCTTCGCAGTCCATATGACGCGCGCAATGAATAGTGTATATTACGGCATGCTCAACTAGAACCATGTTTTGTAGTAAGGCCGGTGATCGCGACACTCGGTCTTCCTATGAACTCAGCGATTCGCCCGATCTCCTTAGATTGATATATCTGTGGTGTTAATGTTGAGATGACGGCTGATCGAGGCTAATCTCCAGAGCCTTGACCACAGAAGACGTGTAGCTTGCCCCTCGCTCTTTTGTCGGTTGCATTTCGGAGAGTTTGCGGAAGTTCTTCATAATTTGATCCCCTAGCCCCTTTCCACCACTGGACGACCAGGAGCGGTGTAAGCTTTCACCGTTATGTTGTGGACATACCTCCCATCCGCACGAAGTACTTTGCTTCCTCTTTCATTATTTTTCTTTTGTGGAGAGAGTGCCAACCCATCATCTGCCGACTTTCATGAAGGAGGAGTTCTGGCCGGAAGGAGTCGTTTTTCGACGTTTTCGAGGACGACTCCCTAATGAATTGCGCTACACGTCGCCAACCTAACGTGTGTCTTAGTTTATAAGTTATATTTATACTACTTATATTATTAGTTTTAAGGTATTTATCTATGGGTCCTTTGTTTATTTTAACATCTATGTAAGCATTGTGTTGCCTGAAATAAATGAATTAGTATTATTATGCGCACAGCTAAGGAGTGGAACTCGATGTCAAGGTCTGTTTTCCCGGATCAATATAATCTGGATATTTTTAAGATCAGAGTAAAGAGACGTAGGAAACGGAAACATTAAAGGTTGTCTTCATTTTTTATTGGTACTGTGGCTTCTAGTTTTAACTATAAATTTCTTGAGCATAAATAAATGTACTTTTAGCAGTCTTAAACTTGATATTATCTACCATCAATTACCCGTTATGCGAAATTGCGCTTCAATTAAATAAGGCGCGATGTAGACAGAGCAACTTTGTCCTCCATATTACGGCAACACGCAACTCGCAACTAGCTGTTTGGGCCCTTCTCGTATTTTTCATATTATCGGTAGTTTACAAAAAACCTCCATCTAATCCACCGTAGCTTGGTATGGAGCTTCTATTTAGTTACATGTTGTAATAACTCCTGACCCAATTTTTAACTCAATCTTCCGTACAAATAATTTTTACTTTAGATTTTCACTTTAATCTTCCAACGGTCGCGCGCGGTCTGTGAGACCGCAGCCAACTTCTTTTTCTGATTTTGCGCTAACTATAAACAACACTCCCACCCGGGAGGCACTGGTTCGATCCCCGCCACGTACCAATGTGTTTTCAAATTTTAAATGCACATGTACGTTTAATCGACGCTTTTACGGTGAAGGAAAACATCGTGAGGAAACCTGCACACACTTATGAAGAAATTCTTAGGTTGTGTGTGAAGACCAACCCGCACTTGGCCAGCGTGGTTGACTAAGGCCTAATCGCCCCTAATGTGGGGTAGGCTCGAGCCCCTCGGTGGGGGCATTATATGAGCTGATGATGATAAACAATACAGAACACCGCTTTCGTGATATCCGGCGAGGTAAGGTAGGTCACCTCAGTAAGATGGTTACATTCATCGTAAGCGCCAGTGCTTTTTTATTTGTATTTGCGGTCTCAGATTCCGCGTGCGACTGATTGTGTACTAGAAAAAATCCCTTGAATAATGTATGGAGCTGGGTGAATGTTTCATGATATTTGTACTATATTATTTAGAACCATAGTAAACATATTAAATAATTAAAGTAAAAAAGAAATTTTTATTTTGTTTTGTTATTATGTTGATATATAGGGTGGTTTTGTGTCAAATGTCTGAAGAATTTCACAGACTATAAAACGATTATGTACAAAATAAAAAGTGATCACTAATTAACGTTTTTTATATTTATTATTCATACAGTTATTAGACTTTTTATAACGTGCTATAGAGAATATTATGAAATATGCGGTCATCTTCTAAAAACAGACGCCTAAAGTTGGGGAATCCCAGACCGCGCGCGACCGCTTATTATGTTCGGCGCAAAGATTCGACTACTGGAAGGTTAATAATCTCAAAATGCGTAATCGTTATATATTATGTCGTGAGGCCCTTCATTATGAATAGTACATTGGTATCTGTCAGTATTTCAGCAGATCTTTTAGAATGCAATGAGCCGTAGAAAATATGACCAAATCATCCCGAAGTACTTCCACAATAGGATAAGGGCGGACAGAAGAACAATACAACCTTAAACTTAATCACCTCCTACTTAAATCCAGGAAGGTTGGAAACGACATCATCTAAGGGTGACTGCATACTATAATTAACACCCTTACTTTTATTATACCGGGTAATACAGAACTTCGAAATACCTGAGAGGGCCTAGACAAGTGGCTAAGCTTGAACGCTTAACGAATATTATGTATGACATTGACATAATGCTGAGATAAAATTATTTCTTAATCATATTAAGGTCGAACCAAACAGGCTTGAGAGAGTTGAATATCTCCGTCTTTTTAGGGATGAATTTATCAAAAACCATGGCATGGTGGCATGTCAAATGTTAGAATTGACGTTGTTACTCGTAGAAACGATTTGTATCGTTTGCCACTTGACTAGGCCTTCTGGGTCTAATTCCGAAGGACTAACCATTAGATCCCAGAGGCCAAGAGACACCCCGAGCCTCTTGACACCTCGGCCTCTTGAGCGACTTTAAAGTAGCCGAGAGGGCTACTTTAAAGTCGCTCAAGAGGCCGATCGACTAGTAATCCCCTAGGATATAATTAAACGAACTGCACTAATGTGTTCCGATAAAGAAGTTCACATATTTAAAGTCTCTCAGCGCACTATGGCTCTTGAGCGACTTTAAAGTAGCCCTCTGGCTTTGCTTGGTATCTCGTCAAAAGAAGAGTACGTGGAGAGCACATTCGTCACCGAACGAAAGTTATCGACATAGCCCAAAGAGTTAGTACGCTGAAGCGGCAATGAGCTGGTCATGTCTGCCGGAGAACCGACAACCGTTGGAGCAGATGAATCCGAGTGGAGACCACGTATAGGCAAGCGTTGTGTATTACGCCCTGCGACCCATTGGTCTGATGACCTTAGGAGGTCTGTTGGCAGCGGCTGGATGCGGGAAGCCCAGGATAGAAAAGGATGGCGTGATATGACGGAGGCCTACGTTCAGCAGTGGACGGACACAGACTGTTGACTTGACTTGTGTTCTGACAGTGAACTCAGTCATAGGTCTGGGAATATAATTATTTCTCAAACAGCTTATCAAATTGGTTTGTTCGTATGCGACCGCCCTAAACACTTTAATGACATTTAATTTTTCAACTTTTGTTCTCAGAAGGTCAATAGGACGGGGTTAACGGCTCCGAAGGAGATTATCGTTAAGAAAATTATATCCTATTCCTTTTCAAATGTTTGTCTTATCATTTATATTAGGATGCTTTAGAAGCAAATGTAGGTTTTTATTAGCTTTTGAAGATAATGGGATTTAGATGGCCTTTAGAGCCAGTTTACTCCCGATCACAATAGGACTACTCCTCATGCTGTGGGTGTGGTTAAAGCCGACTGAGGGATATTCTGAGCCCCGTGAAGACCATCGCAGTAAGGGGTCGCTCGCGCGATGTCAGTAAACCACACACAACAGCATACACAAGGAGGGTTGGTGTCAGGCCGGCACATGGACATGCAACTATGACAAAACCTATATTAGTGAGGTAACCTATCTCGACCCCAGTAGGTTGGGATCAGGGTAGGAAGAAGGATAAGATGACCTGTAGAACGTCAGCGCGTTATAAGATGGCGAAGACAGTTTTTTTAAACTCTTTGCTTGTTTCTTTTATTTCCATGTGTTCAGTAAAGATCATAAGATTTTAATTTATTGTTGCAACGAAATAATAATTTGTTATAGGTACCACGATATTATATTTAATTTCCTTTTAACTGGTATACTTTTGTATATATTTTTCCTATGGCGACATTGTTGTTTTTCCCTTCCTCCAAAACCCGCGACTATAAGCGGGCGTTTTCAATTTTCTTTTTAAAAAAAGTTTTATTTTACTATATTATATAAAAACTGCCTTGTTATTTCTGCAACACCATGTCTGATGTAGTAAGTGGCTGACTAACAAATAATGAGTGATATTTGACATTCACAACGTCCGATGCCAATGTATTAGTCGTACACCAAGTAGGTAAACCTGAGAGGTAAACATAATATATTGACATCTTAGTGAAAGAATTGATTCCCTATCTTGGGAAAGAAATATATTGCCAACGTACCAAAAGTTATGGGACATCTATTGTGGGAGAGTCGGACGATTTGTGACCCCATAATGCTATGGGTATTATTGGGAGGGGTATAACTCACTCTTGAAATATTATGGTGAAGACAAGGTATTTTATTGCAATGAGATGACAATGGCTTTGAAGTACGATGGAAAAGAAAATCTATCTTAAAATCAGAGGTCCACCTACGCTGCGACTCCCGGCACGCGGTCGCCACTCGAGAATCTTTCTGCCCCGACAATCACCTATCAATCAACAATACCTATCGAACGATGTAACTCGCTGATATAAATTGGTGGTAAGATAGATTACATAAAAATCCTGAATTTATCTTTTATACCAAAACGTAGCCAGCAAAATGTATTGAAATACGAGTACAAGCTCGGTATTACTAAAATAACGTTATTCTATTAAAAGCCGTCTTCGGAGAAACCTAATAGAAATTCAACCCTCCAAGTTTTCTTGCGACAGATAAGTTAAATTGATTCCTGAGTTAAATGCACTCCAAAAGAGTGATAAAGTAGACATGGTGACAGTAGGCCACCTCGACTAGTTTTTTTGTCTTTGATATGGTTAGTTCTTTGCTTTCATCTTTCACTCGGAAGTCTCGAAACATTCAACCACAAGGAACCGGCTACTGTGACGACCGCCGGGATTGTCAGGGTGTAGTTCTCAAATAAAATACTTGGACTAATTTACATAATTTCTCTATTCAGAAATATTAAGAGCGGTTCATCCTGGGTTCATCTATTTGAGGCGGTCGGTAATGTACTGTGTCAAAACTAAAGTCTCTTGTTACCCCGCGAATCACGTTCCTAGTTCTAATGCTGCGGCCGCACACATCGCGAAGTCGCGAATATTCGCGTTATCGCGATGTGTCTAGCCAAGTATTCGCGAATACTTCGGCAGTTCGTGCGAAGTCGCAAGGACATCGCGCCGTTGTCGGTAAACTGGCGCACATCAAAGCGTTTTTATCGCGATGTCCTTCGCTTGCGTGGCCACACTTCGTGGTCTTCAGTCGGCGCACAGACAGACATCGTGCGCATCGGACGTATTGGTTTAAATTAGTTTTCTACCATGGATTGGAATAACGACAGAATTTTAGAACTTATTAGCAATTAGGAGTGTGAGTCAATATTGTTTAGCCTTGCTTTTTTCTTAAACAATAATTCCTGACAGATTAAAAAATAATTGCCCTAAAATATAGGCCGACTGCGGCGTCCATTTTGTTTTTTGCGTAACATCGCGATCACATCGCGACAGACTTCACAGCGCGCAATGTGTGGCCATGCACATTCGCGGTAGGCCGAAGGCGAAGATTATCGCACGAATGTTATCGCGATGTGTGCGGCCGTAGCATAAGTAAAGACCACTGACCAACGAATTAGGAATGATACCACTGACAATACGATTGTATTTAAAATCATAAACATATATGGAGCTTCTCCCAAGTTCTTGTTGTAAAAACACGTGTTGATAGACTACATTTTTCAACCGACTTCAAAAAAGGAGGAGGTTCTCTATTCGACTGTATGTTTTTTTTTTTTTTTTTTTTTTTTTTTTTTTTTTTGTATGTATGTTCCGCGATTACTCCGTCAATTATGAATCGATTTTGAAGATTCTTTTTTCGTTAGGACGGACATACTCCAAAGGTGGTCCCGTATAAATTATACCGAAATTGGTTCAGTACTTTTGTGTTAAAATGATAATTTCATTGGGGATGAAATAAGAACATCGTCCACGAACACAAAAATAATGTCAATTTTTTTTTTGAACTTGCCATTACCTAATATGCAATTGTGAAATTTTGGTTAGTAGGTCCAATAGTCAACACATAAACTATGACAAATTATTTTATGAACTTAAGTTAAATAGCTAGGTTCATAGTTCATTAACTTACCATTCATTTTGAATGAATGGCAGGCATTTGTAATGAGATATAGGTCTGAGACGTGATATTATTTGTTAACCGACTTAAAAAAAGAGGAAGTTCTCTATCCGACTGTTTTTTTTTGTGTTTGTTACCTGATTACTTCGTCAATTATGAGTATTACGACTCGATTTTATAATGATTCTTTTTTAGGTACGTCAAGATCAGAGATGGCCCGTATAAATTTTATCTATATAAATTCGACCCTTTTTGAACAAATTAGTAATAGCAAAAAAAAACGTTTTAGTTAAAGTTTCCATTAAGTTTTAATGTGCGCCTAGTAGGCCTATCCGTTTTCAATAAAATATACTTTATTTCCACTAAAAATAATAAAATAAAATATTTTTAGCAAAAAAATAGGACAACCGACTTCAATGCGTTCAAATTTAAACTAAAAAGTAAGAAATAAATAATATTTTTATGAATTAGTTGAAAAGAGCGTCATAGAGAACCAAGGAAAGTATTGATACACATTTCTAATTCTTTATTTATAATTCATACTCCGATATATTTGGAGTCGGTGCCAGCCTAAGCAAAATAAACTTACCTAATAGATACGAACTTGATTAATCCATTAACTATCATAATAATGAATGATGAAGATAAGAAATAATCCACCGCTCCGGGAAGTTCGAAAATTGCAAACACTATCGTCCTTGGCTAGCTGGCACCGGCTCCAAATATATCGGAGTATGAATTATAAATAAAGAATTAGAAATGTGTATCAATACTTTCCTTGGTTCTCTATGACGCTCTTTTCAACTAATTCATAAAAATATTATTTATTTCTTACTTTTTAGTTTAAATTTGAACGCATTGAAGTCGGTTGTCCTATTTTTTTGCTAAAAATATTTTATAACTCAATCTTCCTTACAATTGTTTGTTACTAAGTACATTTGCACTCGACATTGGAAAATGCTTAATCTTTATGTATCGCGAAAGGCATTATTTTAAAACAAGAAAAATAATTTATTAAACATTTAAAATGCAACCGTAGTGTCAGTGGCCAAGGAAGATCAAGTCCGCCACATTAGATAGTCACGAAAATTATTATTCAACTTCTCGAATAATAATATTCGTAAAATCCTTAAATACAATACGATGGAACGCAGACATGTGAAAGTAGGCGGCCTTACAATCAATGTTTTCTAGGCTTAGTTGAGGTAGCATACAGCCGGCCTTAGACGCTCGAATTAGTAGCAGCCAGAACTGGGGTAGTCCCTCCACCTTACAGAAGACCACAGTATAATATCACTACATTTTTGTGGTGTGTTTCTGGGGATCTAGGGCTGGAGGAAGCGGAGCGCGCAAGGGAGGTTGATCCTGACGCACCAGCGCTCCGCCGGCGGAGGAGGGGCAGGAGGAGGCGGAAACGCCCTCCTTTCCCCTCACGGTGATGAGCAGCGGACGACAGGCGTGGGGGCGCCTTCGTCCGCATTGCATTGTTCATCACCTCGTAATAGGGGGTGACCGAGCAGTCACGGACACCCCCTGGCCCCTTGGAGGGAGGGGGGACAACGGTGCCAAAGAAGTTTCACAACAAGAAATACGTTGTGTTGAAGAACAGTAAAGGAAATGGAAACGTATGAAGCAGGAATATAAATATTTATGAATGAAGATCTCATTAAGATACTGTCTGCCTGTATATTGTTTTCGGCTCCAAGAATATTCCTTGCTCGGCATTAAGGGCTCGATATTCGATAAATCAGTTTCAAAGTTAAGCAGCTAAATTCGTATTTGTTTGGAAAAAGTTTTGTTACAATAAAGTTATCTATCCACAGAGAGAAATCAAGTTTATTCTGTTGAAGTACTTTGAGAGTTTTAGGATTACGGGAAATTGCTACAAGGAAACGGGTCTTTCCTCTTTTTAAGATAGGTACTGTACAGAGGATAGGGCGCTCAAATTTTAGTTAACTATACCAATATAGACAGGAAAGATTTGATTGTTTGTTTGTTTGTATGGAATAGGTTCCGAAATTATTGGATATGGAGATATTTTCAGACCGTAGGAAGGACAAAGGATACTTTTAAGGAGTGCTAGTGATTTATAATAGGCAAGAACTTGTCCTCACTCTCACCTCAGTTTATGTGAAGATGCGAAATACTAAGGAATGCAATCCCTTAGTAAATTTTCAACTTCGGAATTTGCAGGGACTGGACATTTTGGATCCCGCGGGATACAGGTATACGCTGGATCCCGCATGATTAATAAAACATCGCAAATGAAAAGTTAAAATCGGGAGTGGTCTCCCCTTGACTTTCTCGTATACCGGAAACTACTCAAAATTTGATAGAAACCTTATATTTATATGCATGTTAAATTTGGTTGCAATAAGTTAAAGCATACTCGAGTTATCGTGCTAACGCACAAACACACAGACATGATTCCTATAACGGTATTTTTGGACTCAGGGAGGTCCAAAACGTGTAAATCCGTCAAAATCTCGAGGTCGAATTTTTTGACGATTACAAGACTTCCTCTTTTTACGTATACGAGAAAGTAAAAATGTAATTTTAAGCTATCTATCAGAATTAGGATCTGCGAGTAATTTAAAAAAAATGAAATAAAAATAAAATAAAAAAACTTAAGTAGACACAAAAAAAACTCTCGGCCTATTAACTTCATTAAAAGAACCTATTAATATTTTTAAGATGAACGGCGCTGCGTTGGGGGACCGCTAAGTGAATAAAATTAAACCAAAATTCATATAAAAATAATATTGATAACGTTAAAGTATGGATTAGCGGTCCGCTCTTTTAATAAAGTTAAAAGGCCGAGAGATTTTTTTTTTATTTTTAGTTTTTGTGTCGGGGTTAACTAAAAATTTTTAATTTTATTTTTTATCTATGACTAGTTGTTGACTTTTGCTCTTTATGCGAGGTAAAGGGCGAGAGCTTCCCTATCAAAAATTCCTTTGACTTTAAATGGCCTTTTAATTTCAATATTCAATTCTCTGTTAGGGATCGCTACCAGGGTTTGGTTGCTAAGCGACCGCTGTTATTTTTAGTAACTTAACAATAATTACTATAAAGGCTTACCTTCCTTTGATATGATGGAAGAACATGAGTTTCTTGATTGAGTAACAAGACTACACAAACAACGCGTCTTCTCCCAGAAGGCTCGTTATATGAACGACCTCAAAAAAGTCTGCCGCAAATTAACTACTGTTTCCGCAACTGCCTTAAACCATAAACTAACAAGTTCAGCGTTACCTTTGGCACAAATAAACAGTGCGTTCAACTTAATTGTTCGGTAAACTTTTAACTGCGCCAGTTAAGCTACGAGCGAAGTAATTGGCGCTATTTCCGGAGCTTTCTGATTTATCTTCTTACGTCACAGAAGAAACACTAACAATCTTTCCTAATGGGTGTAGTTTTAAGACGGCGGATTGTGTCTGAGGAGGTTAAGTGGAACTATATTGTAAGCAATCGTTTGTTCACAAAGCTTTGTGAAAGATATGTTCAAAAGGTTTGGACTTGTAAAAGTTTTTTTCAATCCTCTTATTCAAAAGTCACTTCCTGTAAAAAATCCAAATTGGTCTAAACGTACGTCTTTATCAACTGGTAATTTTAAGCATTATTTAAGTGATCTGGTATTACATTTGTTGTTTGTGTTTTATTGACATTTTTTTAATGTTCGTCCATAGTTCTTTGGGTTTATCTATGTTATTATTTATGAAGGTGTTAAAATAAGCTTTTTTCTCTTGTTCTATATAAAAATTTACGAGGTTTTTAAGACTGCGATAGTACTCTGTGGAACTTATCGTCTTTTCCTTTTGCGCTTCGACCAAAGCGTTATTTCTTAGTCCAATCATTAATTTAATCGTATCGGTGATCCAGGGCTTAGGGGCAGTGTTGTTAATTTTCTTTTTAATTGGTGCATGTGTATCAAATATATACAATGAATTAATTGAAACTTTCGACCATCCAATCTACACTGCTACATGATAATGATATTTAGCTTTGTTCCGGCATAACATCAGTAAGGAAATTATTTCCAACGATTTCTTCTTGTCTGATGCAAGCTAATTTATCTAATATATAAAAATGAATACCGACTTAATGACTGATTGACTGACTGACATATCAACGCACAGCCCAAACCGCTGGGTCTAGAGATTCCAAATTTGGTACGTAGGTTCCTTATGGTACGTAGGTTCCTTCTTAGAGTCCAGTGGTGCACTAAGAAGGATTTTTGGAAATTCACCCTCTAAATTACTTCATACGCGAAGGCGCACAAGCACACCGACTGGGTTGCAATTAATAGGTATACTGCAACTAACCTTAAATGTGGAGATGTAAATGGCATTGGTAAACTTATTTATTGTAATGAGTAGTTCATATTTGACTGTAAACCTTCCAACAACCAAATAAATAAAATTAATACACTACACTTACGTGCAACAAAATCGATTCACCTCGTAGGTGTCGATTCTTAATATATCGGTATATAAAAATAAGATTAGATAAAAAAAAACTGTAAATATGTATATTTCATAAGCTTCATTTAATCTACTCTAAACATCGATAAACGAAGTATTGGTGACAAAAGACTCATTTCTTCGAAAACCCTGGTATCTTATTTTCACGTCATACGCCATTTCTGTGACTATGCAGAGTGTTCAGAGTTAATTGAATCATTGTTTATTGAATAATAGATCAATCTTACAGATTTATTGACCCTTAAAATTCAGTTGATTTTCCCAAAAATTTTAGCTCTTTTAACTGCATTTGGTTTTCAATTTGTAAAATCAATAAACCAAAATCTATCACAGTAAAATTTGTTCTAATGTAAGGTTAGGTTCTTGTTAAACACACGGGGTTAAAAATTATTATTTCCTAATTGTAGATTTTGATTAGGGAGTTCTGAACCAAACCTTACCGGTGAGTCGATTTCATTGCACGTATTTTCGTATTGGTACTCTTTCTCATTCTGACTTTATATATGGAATTCAATTTTCAAGAGGGCATAATTCATCTACGTGTTAATGAATACTATGTAACCGCTGACATTGTACTGACCTTTACAATAATTGTTGACAACAAAAGTGTCGAAAGCAACATTTTATTTTTCAATTAAAACGCTTCGATAAGCGAGACCTTACACCTTTGGAATCGAGTAACTATTGAGTCAGGTGATTGTTTTTTTTACCTATATTATTAGGTCTAGCAAATTGACAAATATTTCTCTTGAGTGAATCTTTTAAAATAGTTTAATATTTTTTATTGTAGTGATAAGTTTAAGTAATAAAACCGATGATTAGTACACAATACTCCCGCATATAGACGCTTAAAAAGCTGTTAGGGTTGGTTGGAAGAGATCTCTTTTAGAGAACAGCTCACTTTTCTAGTTTTTTCCTGTATTATGTTATTACTCTGTTCTGTGTGTACTATAAATAATAAATGTGTATTGTATGTATACAGGCTGTAAAAGACATGAACAGTCAAACGAGAAACATGTATTCTGCTCACCATCGTAACATTTTTTTCCTTTAGACTATACCTGGGAAATTGATAGTTACGATTTTATTGTATTTCATAACAAAAAATGGCTTCAAAACGTTAGCGTTCAATGTAGCTCACTCGATGCGCACGGACACCAACGAACGGGGCCGCCGTCTGGCAAAATTATCGCGGTTTTGCGAGTTGCGTGCGAGTTGAGCCCTTTACATTGCACGGTACATATTGCAAATTTTTTTAACACCAAAAAATAAAAATCATTTCCTAGCAATATTTTTTTTGGAATATGTCATATTTTGATGTATAGAATACATGGTTCTCGTTTGACTGTTCATGTCTTTAACACCCAGTAGAAATCACTAGCTTTTGCTCGCGATTTCGTCTGAGTAGGATTAGTATAAATTATAGCCTATATGTTAATCTTAAGTATGAGCTATATTAATGTACAGTTTAATTCAAATCCATTCAGTAGTTTATGTGTGAAAGAGTAACAAACACACATCCATCCATACATCCATACAAACGTTCGAGTTTATAATATTAGTATGATAAAATTATACATATGAATGTAATACCAATGCCACAATACGGTAATTTAGAACATAATTACTCCATATTTTGCTCATTCACAAGTACCTAATCCAACCAATTGGCATAAATTATGATATAACGGGCTCTTCTGATAACTTCAGATATAAAACAAGATTGGATTTTGTAAATAACGTTACAAAACAAAGCGATAAAATGGAGTGTATCTTGTTTATTGACTTCAAAAAAGGAGGAGGTTCTCTATTCGACTGTATGTTTTTTTTTTTTTTTTTTTTTTTTTTTTTTTTTTTTGTATGTATGTTCCGCGATTACTCCGTCAATTATGAATCGATTTTGAAGATTCTTTTTTCGTTAGGACGGACATACTCCAAAGGTGGTCCCGTATAAATTATACCGAAATTGGTTCAGTACTTTTGTGTTAAAATGATAATTTCATTGGGGATGAAATAAGAACATCGTCCACGAACACAAAAATAATGTCAATTTTTTTTTTGAACTTGCCATTACCTAATATGCAATTGTGAAATTTTGGTTAGTAGGTCCAATAGTCAACACATAAACTATGACAAATTATTTTATGAACTTAAGTTAAATAGCTAGGTTCATAGTTCATTAACTTACCATTCATTTTGAATGAATGGCAGGCATTTGTAATGAGATATAGGTCTGAGACGTGATATTATTTGTTAACCGACTTAAAAAAAGAGGAAGTTCTCTATCCGACTGTTTTTTTTTGTGTTTGTTACCTGATTACTTCGTCAATTATGAGTATTACGACTCGATTTTATAATGATTCTTTTTTAGGTACGTCAAGATCAGAGATGGCCCGTATAAATTTTATCTATATAAATTCGACCCTTTTTGAACAAATTAGTAATAGCAAAAAAAAACGTTTTAGTTAAAGTTTCCATTAAGTTTTAATGTGCGCCTAGTAGGCCTATCCGTTTTCAATAAAATATACTTTATTTCCACTAAAAATAATAAAATAAAATATTTTTAGCAAAAAAATAGGACAACCGACTTCAATGCGTTCAAATTTAAACTAAAAAGTAAGAAATAAATAATATTTTTATGAATTAGTTGAAAAGAGCGTCATAGAGAACCAAGGAAAGTATTGATACACATTTCTAATTCTTTATTTATAATTCATACTCCGATATATTTGGAGTCGGTGCCAGCCTAAGCAAAATAAACTTACCTAATAGATACGAACTTGATTAATCCATTAACTATCATAATAATGAATGATGAAGATAAGAAATAATCCACCGCTCCGGGAAGTTCGAAAATTGCAAACACTATCGTCCTTGGCTAGCTGGCACCGGCTCCAAATATATCGGAGTATGAATTATAAATAAAGAATTAGAAATGTGTATCAATACTTTCCTTGGTTCTCTATGACGCTCTTTTCAACTAATTCATAAAAATATTATTTATTTCTTACTTTTTAGTTTAAATTTGAACGCATTGAAGTCGGTTGTCCTATTTTTTTGCTAAAAATATTTTATAACTCAATCTTCCTTACAATTGTTTGTTACTAAGTACATTTGCACTCGACATTGGAAAATGCTTAATCTTTATGTATCGCGAAAGGCATTATTTTAAAACAAGAAAAATAATTTATTAAACATTTAAAATGCAACCGTAGTGTCAGTGGCCAAGGAAGATCAAGTCCGCCACATTAGATAGTCACGAAAATTATTATTCAACTTCTCGAATAATAATATTCGTAAAATCCTTAAATACAATACGATGGAACGCAGACATGTGAAAGTAGGCGGCCTTACAATCAATGTTTTCTAGGCTTAGTTGAGGTAGCATACAGCCGGCCTTAGACGCTCGAATTAGTAGCAGCCAGAACTGGGGTAGTCCCTCCACCTTACAGAAGACCACAGTATAATATCACTACATTTTTGTGGTGTGTTTCTGGGGATCTAGGGCTGGAGGAAGCGGAGCGCGCAAGGGAGGTTGATCCTGACGCACCAGCGCTCCGCCGGCGGAGGAGGGGCAGGAGGAGGCGGAAACGCCCTCCTTTCCCCTCACGGTGATGAGCAGCGGACGACAGGCGTGGGGGCGCCTTCGTCCGCATTGCATTGTTCATCACCTCGTAATAGGGGGTGACCGAGCAGTCACGGACACCCCCTGGCCCCTTGGAGGGAGGGGGGACAACGGTGCCAAAGAAGTTTCACAACAAGAAATACGTTGTGTTGAAGAACAGTAAAGGAAATGGAAACGTATGAAGCAGGAATATAAATATTTATGAATGAAGATCTCATTAAGATACTGTCTGCCTGTATATTGTTTTCGGCTCCAAGAATATTCCTTGCTCGGCATTAAGGGCTCGATATTCGATAAATCAGTTTCAAAGTTAAGCAGCTAAATTCGTATTTGTTTGGAAAAAGTTTTGTTACAATAAAGTTATCTATCCACAGAGAGAAATCAAGTTTATTCTGTTGAAGTACTTTGAGAGTTTTAGGATTACGGGAAATTGCTACAAGGAAACGGGTCTTTCCTCTTTTTAAGATAGGTACTGTACAGAGGATAGGGCGCTCAAATTTTAGTTAACTATACCAATATAGACAGGAAAGATTTGATTGTTTGTTTGTTTGTATGGAATAGGTTCCGAAATTATTGGATATGGAGATATTTTCAGACCGTAGGAAGGACAAAGGATACTTTTAAGGAGTGCTAGTGATTTATAATAGGCAAGAACTTGTCCTCACTCTCACCTCAGTTTATGTGAAGATGCGAAATACTAAGGAATGCAATCCCTTAGTAAATTTTCAACTTCGGAATTTGCAGGGACTGGACATTTTGGATCCCGCGGGATACAGGTATACGCTGGATCCCGCATGATTAATAAAACATCGCAAATGAAAAGTTAAAATCGGGAGTGGTCTCCCCTTGACTTTCTCGTATACCGGAAACTACTCAAAATTTGATAGAAACCTTATATTTATATGCATGTTAAATTTGGTTGCAATAAGTTAAAGCATACTCGAGTTATCGTGCTAACGCACAAACACACAGACATGATTCCTATAACGGTATTTTTGGACTCAGGGAGGTCCAAAACGTGTAAATCCGTCAAAATCTCGAGGTCGAATTTTTTGACGATTACAAGACTTCCTCTTTTTACGTATACGAGAAAGTAAAAATGTAATTTTAAGCTATCTATCAGAATTAGGATCTGCGAGTAATTTAAAAAAAATGAAATAAAAATAAAATAAAAAAACTTAAGTAGACACAAAAAAAACTCTCGGCCTATTAACTTCATTAAAAGAACCTATTAATATTTTTAAGATGAACGGCGCTGCGTTGGGGGACCGCTAAGTGAATAAAATTAAACCAAAATTCATATAAAAATAATATTGATAACGTTAAAGTATGGATTAGCGGTCCGCTCTTTTAATAAAGTTAAAAGGCCGAGAGATTTTTTTTTTATTTTTAGTTTTTGTGTCGGGGTTAACTAAAAATTTTTAATTTTATTTTTTATCTATGACTAGTTGTTGACTTTTGCTCTTTATGCGAGGTAAAGGGCGAGAGCTTCCCTATCAAAAATTCCTTTGACTTTAAATGGCCTTTTAATTTCAATATTCAATTCTCTGTTAGGGATCGCTACCAGGGTTTGGTTGCTAAGCGACCGCTGTTATTTTTAGTAACTTAACAATAATTACTATAAAGGCTTACCTTCCTTTGATATGATGGAAGAACATGAGTTTCTTGATTGAGTAACAAGACTACACAAACAACGCGTCTTCTCCCAGAAGGCTCGTTATATGAACGACCTCAAAAAAGTCTGCCGCAAATTAACTACTGTTTCCGCAACTGCCTTAAACCATAAACTAACAAGTTCAGCGTTACCTTTGGCACAAATAAACAGTGCGTTCAACTTAATTGTTCGGTAAACTTTTAACTGCGCCAGTTAAGCTACGAGCGAAGTAATTGGCGCTATTTCCGGAGCTTTCTGATTTATCTTCTTACGTCACAGAAGAAACACTAACAATCTTTCCTAATGGGTGTAGTTTTAAGACGGCGGATTGTGTCTGAGGAGGTTAAGTGGAACTATATTGTAAGCAATCGTTTGTTCACAAAGCTTTGTGAAAGATATGTTCAAAAGGTTTGGACTTGTAAAAGTTTTTTTCAATCCTCTTATTCAAAAGTCACTTCCTGTAAAAAATCCAAATTGGTCTAAACGTACGTCTTTATCAACTGGTAATTTTAAGCATTATTTAAGTGATCTGGTATTACATTTGTTGTTTGTGTTTTATTGACATTTTTTTAATGTTCGTCCATAGTTCTTTGGGTTTATCTATGTTATTATTTATGAAGGTGTTAAAATAAGCTTTTTTCTCTTGTTCTATATAAAAATTTACGAGGTTTTTAAGACTGCGATAGTACTCTGTGGAACTTATCGTCTTTTCCTTTTGCGCTTCGACCAAAGCGTTATTTCTTAGTCCAATCATTAATTTAATCGTATCGGTGATCCAGGGCTTAGGGGCAGTGTTGTTAATTTTCTTTTTAATTGGTGCATGTGTATCAAATATATACAATGAATTAATTGAAACTTTCGACCATCCAATCTACACTGCTACATGATAATGATATTTAGCTTTGTTCCGGCATAACATCAGTAAGGAAATTATTTCCAACGATTTCTTCTTGTCTGATGCAAGCTAATTTATCTAATATATAAAAATGAATACCGACTTAATGACTGATTGACTGACTGACATATCAACGCACAGCCCAAACCGCTGGGTCTAGAGATTCCAAATTTGGTACGTAGGTTCCTTATGGTACGTAGGTTCCTTCTTAGAGTCCAGTGGTGCACTAAGAAGGATTTTTGGAAATTCACCCTCTAAATTACTTCATACGCGAAGGCGCACAAGCACACCGACTGGGTTGCAATTAATAGGTATACTGCAACTAACCTTAAATGTGGAGATGTAAATGGCATTGGTAAACTTATTTATTGTAATGAGTAGTTCATATTTGACTGTAAACCTTCCAACAACCAAATAAATAAAATTAATACACTACACTTACGTGCAACAAAATCGATTCACCTCGTAGGTGTCGATTCTTAATATATCGGTATATAAAAATAAGATTAGATAAAAAAAAACTGTAAATATGTATATTTCATAAGCTTCATTTAATCTACTCTAAACATCGATAAACGAAGTATTGGTGACAAAAGACTCATTTCTTCGAAAACCCTGGTATCTTATTTTCACGTCATACGCCATTTCTGTGACTATGCAGAGTGTTCAGAGTTAATTGAATCATTGTTTATTGAATAATAGATCAATCTTACAGATTTATTGACCCTTAAAATTCAGTTGATTTTCCCAAAAATTTTAGCTCTTTTAACTGCATTTGGTTTTCAATTTGTAAAATCAATAAACCAAAATCTATCACAGTAAAATTTGTTCTAATGTAAGGTTAGGTTCTTGTTAAACACACGGGGTTAAAAATTATTATTTCCTAATTGTAGATTTTGATTAGGGAGTTCTGAACCAAACCTTACCGGTGAGTCGATTTCATTGCACGTATTTTCGTATTGGTACTCTTTCTCATTCTGACTTTATATATGGAATTCAATTTTCAAGAGGGCATAATTCATCTACGTGTTAATGAATACTATGTAACCGCTGACATTGTACTGACCTTTACAATAATTGTTGACAACAAAAGTGTCGAAAGCAACATTTTATTTTTCAATTAAAACGCTTCGATAAGCGAGACCTTACACCTTTGGAATCGAGTAACTATTGAGTCAGGTGATTGTTTTTTTTACCTATATTATTAGGTCTAGCAAATTGACAAATATTTCTCTTGAGTGAATCTTTTAAAATAGTTTAATATTTTTTATTGTAGTGATAAGTTTAAGTAATAAAACCGATGATTAGTACACAATACTCCCGCATATAGACGCTTAAAAAGCTGTTAGGGTTGGTTGGAAGAGATCTCTTTTAGAGAACAGCTCACTTTTCTAGTTTTTTCCTGTATTATGTTATTACTCTGTTCTGTGTGTACTATAAATAATAAATGTGTATTGTATGTATACAGGCTGTAAAAGACATGAACAGTCAAACGAGAAACATGTATTCTGCTCACCATCGTAACATTTTTTTCCTTTAGACTATACCTGGGAAATTGATAGTTACGATTTTATTGTATTTCATAACAAAAAATGGCTTCAAAACGTTAGCGTTCAATGTAGCTCACTCGATGCGCACGGACACCAACGAACGGGGCCGCCGTCTGGCAAAATTATCGCGGTTTTGCGAGTTGCGTGCGAGTTGAGCCCTTTACATTGCACGGTACATATTGCAAATTTTTTTAACACCAAAAAATAAAAATCATTTCCTAGCAATATTTTTTTTGGAATATGTCATATTTTGATGTATAGAATACATGGTTCTCGTTTGACTGTTCATGTCTTTAACACCCAGTAGAAATCACTAGCTTTTGCTCGCGATTTCGTCTGAGTAGGATTAGTATAAATTATAGCCTATATGTTAATCTTAAGTATGAGCTATATTAATGTACAGTTTAATTCAAATCCATTCAGTAGTTTATGTGTGAAAGAGTAACAAACACACATCCATCCATACATCCATACAAACGTTCGAGTTTATAATATTAGTATGATAAAATTATACATATGAATGTAATACCAATGCCACAATACGGTAATTTAGAACATAATTACTCCATATTTTGCTCATTCACAAGTACCTAATCCAACCAATTGGCATAAATTATGATATAACGGGCTCTTCTGATAACTTCAGATATAAAACAAGATTGGATTTTGTAAATAACGTTACAAAACAAAGCGATAAAATGGAGTGTATCTTGTTTATTGTTAATACAGTATAATGGTCTGACTGGGAGGTTAATTCATATTCCGATAGTCAAAACAAAATACAGATAATATTGATTGTAAAAGCTACGGGTACGATTCATATTCAGATTGGTAATTAAGGGACAATACACAAGTCACCACACCATATCACACAGAAGCGACAAAGAATTTAAAAAAACAAAATCTAAAAGTTCACTGTTTAAATGGACTTTGCTAAGTACTTTTAAATCTTCAAAAACCCTACCATCGTTTCGGGGTGAAATAATTATTTCAATTTAAAATTATTAATTTCACTTAATTAATTTATTATGCTGTGACTGTAACATTGTTTATTTCTCACTTGTAAGAGAAATATGAATAAATTAAATGCTTTTTATTTCAGATATAATACATCCAAATGTGTTGGCATATTCTCGGCCCATCTACCGTAGTGTTTCAATGGGCCTCATAAGAAGGCTCTGAGTTTCTCTGCGTGATCATATCTGAAATGGTGAGATCCGCAGGAGAACCAAGGTCACCGACATAGCCCAAAGAATTGAGAACCTTAAGTGGCAATGGGCAGGGCACATTGCTAGGAGAACTGACGGCTGTTGGGGCGGAAAGGTTCTTGAATGGCGGCCGCGTACCGGGAGACGCAGCGTTGGTAGGCCCCTCACAAGGTGGACCGACGATCTGGTTAAGGTCGCGGGATGCCGCTGGATGCGGGCAGCGCAGGACCGTTCGGGTTGGAGATCATTGGGGGCGGCTTATGTCCAACAGTGGAAGTCTCTCGACTGATATGATGATGAAATTCGTTGGAAGAGAGCCTCTCTATCAACACTCTATCTCCATTCTAAGCGAGGATTCAAATTATTGGTAGTAAATATATTTAGTGTAGATGCAACATTTTGCAGTTGCACTGTGACTCTAAAAAAAGACACCGCAGTTGCAAGTAAGGATCGTAGGAAGTTAAACGAAGTGATCTTTGCCTACTCCTTTGAAAAAAAAACTCGTAACTTTTATAATTGTGAATAAAGAAAAATTGTAAAGTATAATGTAGTTAAGTAAAGAAAAAGTTGTTCAGCTTATTGTTGTTTATTCGAACTAGTTGTGCCAAGATTCCACAATAGCCGGTTTAATGCCACCCTGCCTCATTATTCCGGGCCAGTCCCGGGCTGAAGAGCCCTTTTCACGAAGTCCCTTATTAGTACGGGACAGTTATCTAAGGTAAGGTATGCGTCGACCCGAAATGTTAACCATATAGTCCAGGGGATAAACACTATAACGGATTACACTGCTGATTTTTATACAAGTTTGGTAGATAGTCTTTGCGAGGTTGGAATAGGATGATTGAGGACATTTTTTTTAATAAAAAGGTTTAGCAAATGACTCCGTTCCACCTTATAGTACGCAGAAGTGGAAAATAGCTAGTGTCCTATCATATCCTGTCAGTCTTTATAATTTGACCTACTGCTGGGACACAAGGCCTCTCCTTGTCATCGAGGGTAGGCCCGTAGTCCACCACGCTTTCCCAATGCGGATTGGAAGACGGAGTATAATGTGATCGATACCTATTGCTGATCCATTAGTCGTTTTCTACGACATCCATTGGAGGATATGGGGTGATGCTATTCTACTCTGCCGGCAGCACACGTCTGTTAGCTAGTGCGAGAGATACGCCGCGGCGTTAGCCAACCTCGCTTTAGCGACCTGCAAGGTACTTCTTCACTCCTCTTTTGTCTGACCCAAAATTGAAAGCTGGCAGTGAATACCACTTTTTGATTGTGTGACATAGACTCCATGATTTGCCGAATTTCCTAGTTCAGGTTGGAATAGTAGTCAGTTTGTCGGTGACACCGTAAGCCAGCACGCGTAGTCCTTAAAAGGAAGGGAGATGGTGGAATTAGGGGAAATAGCTCCTGAGAGCACTCGTAGATATGATGCAGGCGGATCGTATAACAGGCCGTATTACAAAACGGCGCGGCCGATTGTAATGTGTGAGAATTGTAAACCAAATAAAACCGTTTGTTGATAAATCCGTAGTAGATTCTATCAATATTAGTCTTTGGTAGGTTCAGCTTTTTTTATGACCAAGCGGAGTGGAAATATTGTTACTCGTCACTCTCACACACTAGTTTTGTAATACAGGGCGTGTTACACGATCTGCCTGCAACGATTCCTAATTCGTTGTCTGCCTGCGACAGATATGCGTAGAAAATGGTATAGTTTGCTACGTACAGTTCATTTTCATTACGCAAAAACGGTTGTGATTATAAATCCAAAGTCCAAATCTGAACGGAATCGAATCGATGTCTTGGTAATGCGGTGTTGGAGAAGAATGCTGCGCATATTATGGAGAAGGTGCTGCACTAACATTTTTAATCTCCACACACACAAGGTAACTAGGTGTTAGGATATTTTAAGATTTAAAAGTACTTGGCAAAGTCTATTTTAATAAAGACCTTTTGTTTTTTTTATTTAAAAAATCTCCGGCGTACAGTAAAAGTAATAAAAACAAGTTATGTCCTCCGTTCTAGAATATTAAAGAATTCAGAAGTACTATCAGGGTCTTGCTAAAATTTACAGTTTAAAAAAAAATCCTTTGCAGCGAGCCCTTTCTGTTGACCCCGCCTTCTATTATTGTTCACCAATAGAAGACCTTCTTCTGTTCTGTAAGGCATCTGGTTGCAATTTAGAAAAAAAGGTCATTGTTTTAACAAACTGCAACCAGTCTTTACGGCAATGTTTGCTAAGGCAATTATATTGCATCACTCTGGGATCTTCACTCAGAATTCTATTGGTCAACAGGCTAAAGGTAGTCGTCGACAGTGTAATACAAAAACGACCCTTAAGGTGGAAGATTAGGGATACCGCTATTACAATTCGAAGTGAATTTGAAAAAAATATAATCACCTTAAATACCTTTATCACAACAACTTACTTCAACGTATCTATAAAATAGCAAAGAGACTTGAAAATTAACTACATTAAAAAGTGGACTAGGAGCAAGAATTCAGAGAGCTTTCGTGCTGTCCCCTAGCCTAAAAGGGGTTATCACCCAAAAAAGTGGCACTTATCTGTCATGCTCCCTATAAAGTAGTGCGAGATAAATAATTTAATTTTGTCTCTCTAATCTTTAGTTACGTGTTGATAACATTTCTTCCACGAATCAGATAGTAACCTTTTCCAGATTTTTTCTGTCTAAACTTTAATAGCAGTGAATGTTTGAAATTGATACCAAATTAAATAGAAAACGATAAATATGTCCCCTGACATTATCAAGGGCTTAAGACGGGATTCAAGCGCCTTATCCAGAGGTCCCAGGTTCAATTCCCAGGAAAGTACAAATTTATGGTCTGTTTGATTGGTGGTTATATGCTAATAAATAATTAATTGGCATTAATTAAAGGTCGGGGAAGTTACTGGGTACGGTCAGGTAGGACTGATCATGTTGATGATCTATAGGGAAGCCTATGTCCAGCACTGGGCGTCTCTCGGCTAAAATAATGAACTAAAAATAACAGCGGGAAAATCTCGGGCATCTTTCTAATCTGACAAAAAATCCTAACCCGGCTGCGGATTAGGTTAGGAACTTGAAAATATCAATTCCCCCTGTACTGATCCATTAGTCGCCTTCTACGACACCCATTGGAGGATATGGGGTGATGCTATTTTACTGTGCCGGCATCACATGGCTAGAGAAAATATTAAACAGTCCTCACATGGCTAGAGAAAATATATAAAGAACCCTAATAAAAAACCAACTAACCAAACTTTACTTCGACACGAACAAGAAATTACGTCTTACTCCTAACTAGGCAACTAGTCCGCCTTACGTAACCGCCCAGACAGACTTATCTGAGCAATTTTTATTAGCTCCCAACCTTTGGTCGCTAATTAGTTATTAACTGGTAGAAAGCTGATAGCCGCTGTAAACAGGAAATCGTGAACCTTCATAAACATGTTTGTATCAGTGACGCTTTATTAATGAAACTTTAAAGCACTAGGCTTAGCAAGTGGCTTTGTTCGTGTCATAAAGTAATGAGGGATCAGAACGTGAATTTTATGCACACTCGAACAATGAACTTGTTTTTAACCGACTTCAAAGTCAAAAAAGGAGGTTATCATACGTGCCAAATTTCATAAGTGTATATTGGCACGTTTATCTACGCATATTTCAAAAACTATAAGTCGGATTTCAAAAACTCTTAGACTAGGTTTAGTCTAACTTCGGGATCTGTGCAAGTTTTATCAAAATTGGCTCACTAGCTTTCGAGATAGACAATTAAGTATGTATCAGTACCTAAGAAAACGAGTCGTTTTGATTTAACTGCGTATACTAAAAAACATGTAATTACACAGGTTGTTTCAATTACAACTGAAATAAAAAAAAATATTTAAATATTCAAACCGACTTCAAACCTGAAAAGGGAAAAATAAAAGTCTTATGTTTTATACGAACTAAAAGTCAATATGCCTACTGTTTTTTTGAGTGGTGCCAGCCTCGGCCATCGGACCGCACGCGGGGGACTTCGGGCGCGGTCGTGACCCTGAAAAAGGGGCCTTCCGGGACTAGCCGTGGTGGGAACACAAAACAACTCGACGATGACATGTGACTTCGAATGCCAAGAGGACACTTGAGATCAAAAGCCACACACCCGCCGAGAAAGTTTCCCCACCACGTTACCAGGGTCAACCGCGAGGAGACTTCCGGACGTGGACCTCAACCAAATGTTACTTAAAGTTCTACTCGACCCCTTGTGGGATTATGAGCGTAATTGTATGTATGTACCTGTAATTGTCGACCGCTTTTGCTCGTCGATCCATCAAGTCTTATTTTTAATAATTTTCTTTTTTGACCATCTCCTTAGTTTCCCCTAACGAGAAATTGTACCAACAGACAGAATAAGTGAAAACCGAGAGCTTTCCTGTCAAAATCGAGACAACACGATAAGCTAAAGTATATTAAAAGTAAAGTAGAAATTCGACTTACACTTCTGTGCACTGTTTATGTTGTGCGAGTGTATTTGTATGGACTTAAGATTATCCCGCGGGTTCAGATTAAAGGGATAAACAGATTAAGATAGGCATAGCACAGTATTTTAGCTGTTTAGATTGCTGCCTTAAGTATTTTTGAGAGAGGTAGGCTAAGATTAGCCGCTTACATTTGGGACGTTCGAACTAGGACAGTACAGTCAGCATCAGAAATCGATTAAAACGTTAGTACCATGTCATATTTACTTCAGCGCTCGAGCAGAAAAGTTGCCACCATTATGTATGAACAATTCTTATGACAAGGTTCAAAGCTGTTAATCTACTTTTGATGCTGACTGTACCTACATCTTAAAGACGAACTATACTAACACCACTTTTATGTGAGATGTGTTTCTAAAATTAGAAAATCGACTATCAAGGGCGGGTATCGAACACAGCATCTTCCGCAATCCAAATATTTTCTAATTTTAAAAATATTTGCGCGTTTGTTAACGCAAAAATAATTCCTTAATATAAGGCAGCTTCAACTGAACTGAACGTCAAATACTAGCAAAAATATTTTGTTCGGATCTTGATTTTGAGATTTGAAGAAAGAATGTTACCATAAAAACATAACTACCAAGCACTGGCAAATTTCGACGGCGAAAGCAGTGTCCCCGGTAGCGTAGTGGTTGACGCAGCCACCAGGATTGCGGAAGATGCTGGGTTCGATTCCCGCACTGGACAGTCGATTTTATTCAGTCTATTTTCTATTTTAAAAATATTTGCGCGTGTGTTTTCGCAAAAGTGATATGTTTCTGATGAATAATGTCAAAGATCAACTGCGATGGGATTAGGGCTAGCGAGTAAGTGACACGTTTGGTTTTGCATGTCTATAGTCTACGGTGACTGCGTGACTAGCTACCATCAGGCATATTCTACCAAATGCCTACCAGATGATAGCTAGTGGTAGATGGTAACTAAGCATCAGTGCCGCAGTGCGTAAGAGCGTTTTCTTCCACCTGGGAGGAACCGGTTCGAACCCCGCCACGTACAATTTTGAATTCATATGAACGTTTAATCGACGCTTTTACGGTGAACGAAAACATCGTAAGGAAACTTGCACACTCCTATGAAGAAATTCTTAGGTTGTGTGTGAAGTCGACCAACCCGCACTTGGCCAGTGTGGTTGACTAAGGTCTAATCGCCCCTAATGTGGGGTTGGCTCGAGCCCCTTGGTGGGGATATTAATGAGCTGGTGATGATATTCTACCATCCCGTGATTAAAAATGGTCTCATCTCCAATCAGAACTAAAGAGATAAGTATGTAGGTGAGCATGATTTAAGGTCGGGTGTCACGGTGCGCTATCAGCCAGAGGAAACAAACTTCGAAATCGCTTTTCATATAAATTTAATAGCTATGGAAGAAGATCTCTTTCATTCATATTAAAAACTAATGAGTTTTAACAATTTAATTTAGTTAAACACGGATACTCGAAGACATAGTACTCAGAACTTTTTTGTTGATTAAACTTTTACTTTCTGTCTTTCATTTCACCTTTTTAAGTTTTAAAATAGCATATACAGGATGTAAAAGACATGAACAGTCAAACGAGAACCATGTATTCTATACATCAAAATAAGACACATTTCATAAAATAATTCCTGGGAAATGATTTTTATTTTTTGGTGTTATAAAATATTGCAAATTGTACCGCGCAACGTAAAGCGCTCAACTCGCAAAACCGTGATATTTGTGCCAGACGGGCGGCCCCGTTTGTTTGTGTGCGTGCGCAGAGTGAGCTACATTGAAGGCTAACGTTTTGAAGCCATTTTTTGTTATGAAATACTAAAAAACATAATAATGTTAATTTGGAAAAATATGCAAAAAAAAATATGACTTTGACTTTCAATAAAATCGTAACTATCAATTTCCCAGTTATAGTCTAAAGGAAGAAAAATGTTATGATGGTGAGCAGAATACATGGTTTACGTTTGACTGTTTATATCTTTTACACCCGTTAAGTAATGACAAAAATTTTTCGCCACAACGTTTGTTGCTACAGTGTCACACGCCCTGGTGGAATTCGCTTCAAAGACCTTTCGCTCCAGTGTACCACGCCAAAAGTATTTCGCCACAACGACCTGTCGCTACAACGTCATTCGAGATGAGTTTATGTTTTAGTTTGACGTGCTTGATTTTTTTTTAATTTATTGTGGAAACGGAAATAGCGTAATATTTATGCTAATACAGTACTGCTTTATATACAATTAGCGGACAGACTGTGTCCTGTTAAAAAAGCTGTTTTTATAAAAAGGTCAAGCAAATGACTCCATTCCACCTGATGGTAAGCAGAAGTGGAGTTCGAATACAAAGATAGCTGGTGCGAGAGATAAACCGCCGCGCTAGACACCCTCGCCTTACCGACCTGCAAGGTGCTTCTTCACGACTATTTGAATGACCCAGGATTATAGGATGGAAGGAACACGTGTGCTGGCAGTGAATCTTAGCATCATTTTCTCAATTCCTGTAACTATGTCATCGAAAAAATCATTCATTAAGTGCTGAAACAGGACATGAACCAGTGGCATTTCGCAATCCAGACGACTATATTTGATACATTTTAAGAAAAATATTATTTTTAAATTATTATGATATCATTTCTCTCAGATATTTCTGCGTTGTTTTTTGTTCACGAGCACAACGCCAAAGGATATGCTAGTTTGAAATTCTCATAAAAATGGTGAACTTTCTTATATGGAGGGATCCTATGATAATATTCTCGTGTTTGCTCGCCCCGAGCTACTCAATAGAAACGAACAGCTTGCTTATGCAAATACTTGGCGTGTTTAACACCAGTTTCATATTCAGCGGGAGCGTTAGCTTTCTTCTGTATTCCGGTTATATGTGGAGGGATTTAAGGAGTTTTTAAGAGGTATTTTTTATAGATTCGCTTATACATAATGGTAGAATAAACATTGGTCTGACGTAGATCTTTCATAAATATTGGTCTAACAAGCCACCTATGCTATATAACTCCCAGGGGACACGTCACTGCAAGTCGACTGCACTCGCGACACCAAAGATTGCACGATTCAGTAAGGTGCCAAAGAGATCAGCTATCATATTTTACTTCAGTTGTTATATATTCTTTATTGTACACACAAAAATAGTCATAACATAAAACAAAAGGATGTGTACAAAGGTGAGCTTATCTCTGAAAGAGATCTCTTCCAGCCAACCCTAGCATTAGTTGTAACATTTAAATGCAGGGGTGTAGTGTATACCACAAATAGACAATGATAGATGATATATAAATTATATTTAAACTACAATCAAATATAAATATACTATTCTATATACCATACATATACAATTATAATACATATATGTATACTTATATAAATACTAGCTGTCCCGGCCACGCGTTGCTGTGGTAATTTCATACTTCTACACCTATAACATTGTATCTGCAGTAAAAAAATATGACTCATTATCAAGATAAAAACTATCCGATCTCTCAAGTTGCATCAAACTGCACACGGTGTACAAATTTGATTAAAATCGGTTTAGTAGTTTAAGAGTCCATCGCGGACAAACAACGGGACACGTAATTTATATATATTAAGATAAGATATACTATGATACGGTAGAGAGATAGTGCTCTTTCAACTTTCGTTTGAAAGTTGTGATTGAATCACTCACAAATTTTTTTGCGGCAATTTGTTCCACAGTTGTGCAGCATGGACAGTAAAGGATTTAGCAAAAAAATAAAATTTGGATGGCGGTCTTACAAGGGTCTTGGTAACACAGGAACCTCTAGGACAGGAGTCAGAGGGTAGGCAATTAAAACGGGAGCGTGTTGGAAACATTTATGCATTTCTTGGGGTCTGTGAGACCAATGTTTCTGAATCTGAGGTTATGAAAAGGTCAAGGATACTCTATTCCACTTCAGCAGAAGTGGAATCCAATTGCAGAGAGTGGTGGGAGATAATACAAGCGCCACGCTAGCTCTTTTTAATAACCCACAATTTTTAGAAGGAGGAAAAACTGTGTTTGACCAGAATCACACATGATGGAAAGTGATGAGGAGGCTAATGGTATATGATGGAAAGTGATGAGGAGGCTAGTGGTAATGATAGTCTACAGCAGTAGTAGATCTAGAAAATACACTGAAAAATATCGACCTGCCCCAGGCGGGAATCGAACCCAGTATCTTCCGCAATCCGGGCGGCTGCGTTAACCACTACGCTACCGGGGCACTGCTTTCGCCGTCGAAATTTGTCAGTGCTTGGTGCTTGTTTATATGGTAAACATTGTTTCATCAAATCTTTGCACTTCTCAGATCCGAACGAAATATTGTTTCAAATATTTGACGTCCAGTTAAGATGAGACCTTATATTATGGAATTATTTTGGAATAATTAATTATTTACGAAATTATATGAAAGATTCTAGGTTCGATTTTTTCAGTGTATTTTCTAGTAATAAAAATATTTACGCGTTTCTAAGCGCAAAAATAATTCCATAGCAGTTGTAGATGATCAAAAACAAAACTTCTAAATTCATTGAACGCAAAATAAATACGGAAAAGAAAAAAATCCTAAGAATACACTTATTCATCTCGTGACTGGTAGTCATTTGGGTAATTTTTTTGGTCATGAATAATGTTATAATAGTATATAAGCTAGAGCTCTTAAAAGCCGTCTGGCTATTGAAACCCACATCGAACCCAATCTGGACAGGATCGTTAGTTGGAATTTAGTATTCACAACATATTCACGAGGCGCTTAGTTCTACTAATCTGTGGCTTAGACACATATTTCAAAATTGCTAATGCTCGCTTTGAAATATTTTGCTAATAGTTGAGGCCGGGAGGCTGGGTATTATCGATTATTAATAGTAGAACAAAATTGGGAACATGATGATATTACAGTAAGATTACATTTATATTAATCATAGCAAACTTTTAATTCGACCCACTGCTGGGACACAACGCCTCTCCTTGTTATCTGAGGAGGTTTAGGCAGTAGTCCACCACCCTTGCCCAATGCGGATTGGTGGACGGAGTATAAGGTGATCAATACCCCTTTGCTGATCCATTAGTCACATTTTATGACACCTGGTGGAGGATATGCCTTGGTGCTATTCTACTCTGTCGGAATCGCATACCTATTTTTAATTAATATTAATTTTGTTCTGCAAACTTTTTTTTTTGCGAGATTTTTCGAGACAATTACGAATTTTTGATTTGTCAGTCTGAGATACCGTGCACGAGTATAGGTTTGACTTCGTTTTTTCGCCGAAGGTTTCACGACGCTCACGCTTTTATTTTTAGGGTTCCGTACTCAAAGGGTAAAACGGGACCCTATTACTCCGCTGTCCGTCCGACCGCCTGTCACCAGGCTGTATCTCTTGAACCGTGATAGTTAGACAGTTGAAATATTCACAGATGATATATTTCTGTAGTAGCTTTAATAAAAAATACTAATAAACAGAATAAAATAAATATTTAAGGGGGGCACCTACAAAACAAACTTTTTTTTTTGCTCGTTTTTGCTTGATGTTGATAACGGCAACAGGTAGTCGCTTGAAATATTCACAGAATATTTTAGTGACACTTAAAAAATAAATGATTAAATTAAAAAAAAAAACAAATACAAGGGGCCTTCCATACAACAAACGTGATTTATTTTGCTATTTTTTATAGACAATGGTACGGAACCCTTCGTGCGCGAGTCCGACTCGCACTTGGCCGGTTTTTTTTATTTTTATTTCAGATTAACGCTATTGCTTTACGCATCCTTTGGAGCAGGTGGGGCCACCCCAAAGTTATGTGGGATGAGTTCCACATAACTTTGGACCCGCAGGGTGAGCCCTGCGGGTCAGGGAATACTTACTAAAAATTGACGTGTACCTCTAGGTCGTGGGTTTAGCGCACACAGGGTACACGGCGCAATCACTGTGTGCAAACGCTGGTTGGTGCTTTATTATTTATTATTGTAGATAATAATGAAGACATTGATATTTTTAATCAAACTGTACGGATTCTCTTACCTCAATTATATAGAGGCCGTGATTTTATTATGTAATGTGTAAGCTCTCTAATAAAATGTGTAATGTCTGAATCTAATTATAAGCTAACCGTGTTAAGTGTGAGGAGACCCTGCACCGCGAGCTACTGCCACTGGCCTTCAATAAAAGAGATGATTTGAATAGAAACCGATAGACTATTATTTACAATAATTTCCCCAAAACTAAGAGCCGTGTACACCCCTCGGCCAGTGCGCAGTAACTGGACGAGACTCACTCATACGTCACGCTCGCGGTCAAAAACGCTGACAGAAACATTTACACCTACGTCGTCCCTACAACACTATTTGTAATCGCACCATATCCTTCCAATTCTTATCGGTCACAATAAAAACGCACAAAAGCAATGTCACTTACTGATGACATCCGTTATGTTATTATCTTACGGGCGTAAGTTTATCACCCCTGACAGTTATTTTTGAAATACCGCTCGGTTAGAGATTATGTTATTTAGTCTGACCGCTGTCGCGTTTAACTCAAGTTGAACTTTGTGTTAAAAGTTTTAGTTAAATTGAACACAGGGAGGTGGCAAGTAAGTTTTAATTACCTAAGTGGCGTAAAATATTTTTAGACCTATCAGTGATATCTTTAAGGAGGTTGATAGCGCTGCGGTCGTGTATTCTTCGTAAAGTTCACGCGAAGCTAAGCTACAAAGTGCGCGGTCAGGACTCGGATGGGTGACCGAAGACTTTTCAATTAGATTTTACCTCGTTCTTCGGAATGCATGTTAAGCTGGTGGTGTCAGGTGCTGTCGAAAGCAGTCGTCCCCAAGGAGGGTTGGTGTCAGACACACAGCTGTAAAAATGTAATGCCAAATCCTTAAGCAGTATTGTCGATATCAAGGCATTTTGCACCGACTTCAAATAAATTATTCAATTAAATTACTTTGAGACATAAATATGCACAACTATACTTACAGTCAAGTCCCTATCAGCAGACAGAGATCACTAAATTTCTTTCAACTGATCCCTAAATTTTTTGCTTCATTTACTTACATCAGGAGTCATGTGATACCGCCAGAGTAGAATAGCATCCAATGGGTGTCGCAGAAGGCGACTAATGGATCAGCAAATATGTGATCAATACCCCTTTGCTGATCCATTCCTCCGACCTTCCGTCCGCCACTCTGCATTGGGCAAGCG